>AP025042.1:11072575-11270071 GCA_036186865.1 Eustoma russellianum
ATTTTCCGCACCATCTATTCAACCCCCCCCCTTCTAGTGGTGCCTTGCAGATCCTACAATTGGTATCAGAGCGCAGGAACACTCACTTCAAAGAATCCAACGATTCAGTGAGATGGCAACCACAACCGTGCAAGAAGGAATGTCAACCATAAGGCCTCCTCTTTTTGACGGTGAGTCTTTCATTCAATGGAAGGTAAGAATGAAACTCTTCTTTATGGCAATAGATATTGATCTTTGGTCCATTATAGAAGATGGTCCTTTTGTTCCATCTAAGTTGTCCACTGTAGACGGAGTCACATTAGAAGTCATTCAAACTAGACAAGAATATACAAGTGATGATAAAAAGAAACTTAGCATGAATGCTAAAGCCATGCAACTATTATTAAATGGCCTAAGTAAAAGTGAGGCTAGTTACGTGTCAAATTGTTCTAGTGCTCAAGAGATGTGGCATATTCTTGAAATGAAACATGAAGGGACTAGCCAAGTAAAGGAGTCCAAAATTAACATGCTCATGTCCACACTTGAGTCTTTTAAATTATTGCCCAATGAGTCTATTGTAGATATGGATCTTCGTTTGACTAACATCTACAACTCTCTTGAGTCTCTTGGTAAGGCTTTTACTACGCAGGAAAAGGTGCAGAAAGTTCTACGAAGCCTTCCTTCTTAATGGGACCCTAAAGTAACGGCCATAGAAGAAAGCAAAGAGACCAAATCAATTAAAATGGAAGAACTAATCGGATCACTTAAGGTATATGAAAACAAACTTGCTTTAAGACATTCTGAGTCTATTTCTAATAATGATAGGGCCATAGAATTTAAATCAAATGAATACGTCGTAGATGATAGTGATACAGATTCCGATGACGAGGACTTAATCACAACGGCTAAGAGATTAAGAAAAATATTGAGAAAATCGATTAAACATAAGTCCACCTCATCTAAGGATCATAAAAATAAAAATAAAGAAATGAAGTGCTATGAATGCGGCAAACTCGGACATCTATCATATGACTGCCCTAATAAAGAAAAACAAACAAACAAATACCCTGACAAGGATTGGAACAAGAATAGACTCGTCTCAGAACCTAAGCAAAGGAGAAGAGCATTCAAAGCCTCCACTTGGAGTGACACATCGGATTCTGAGACTGATGATACGGAAGAACACAAGGCACAAGCATGCTTTACATCTAAAGCATCAAATGAGGTAACTTCCGACTCTGATTCCGATTCTGAATGTTCATATGATGATTTATTTAGTCAATATTTAGAATTGCATAAATTTTCAAAGACCCTTGCAAAAGAAAAGAAACGATTAATTGAAGACAAGAAATTGTTAGAATCTTCTAACGAAAATCTTGTTGCTCAATTAAACGATTCTAAAGAAGAGTCATCATGTATCATCAATGCATTAAAATCTGAAATTTCATCATTGACATCCGAGAACGTTGAATTGAAATCCGAGATTTCAAAATTAAAATCAAGGAATGCCGATGTAGAGAAAAAGGTGAAACAGTTTGATACAGGATCCAACATGCTGCATCGCATTATATCATCACAAAAGCATGACAGTGATAAAACGGGGTTGGGATACGTTGATACAAATGAAGTATCAACCAAACCAACAAAGTTTGTTATGTCTAAGAAAGTAGACTCCCCAAAGCCTCAAGTGGCGTCTAAGATGACGCGAAAATTGCATATTCCCTCATCACGCCCCACCTCTTCATCATATCATGCGAAACACAATGTTGTACCATATAGATATGAAAAGAAAAGAGTGATGCATACACGGCATTCAATCCATCCACGCGCTATGCATACAAACACAAGGACATATCCAAAGCGTTCTACATATAATATGTATAAAGGAGTCCTTGGCCAAAGGCCAGATACAGTCGCACCAAAAGTTTATTATGTTGCGTTCTCATCACCTTTCTCACCTTTTGGAAGACCTAGAAAGGTCACCCAAATGTGGGTACCAAAAGGGACACTTTCAAAGGGTTAAATACATAACCCTTACGAAAGCACGTATATGAAATGCATGATTTTCTTTTCTTCATCTTTACAGGCATCTTTTGATTAGCTTTCCAAAATAAAGGGGGAGAGAAAGCATGATTTAAGGGGAGATTTAAGGGGGAAGAGAAATGATTTAAGGGAGAGAGAGAGAGACTAATTGATCTTAATTGCACAAATCAAGGGGGAGCCGGATTTGAAATTCGAAATTCAAATTTCAAATCTGTGCACGATTCAAGGGAGAGAGATAGTTTTAAATCATGTACACAAGTTATTTTGAAAATCATCAAAAAGGGGAGATTGTAGAGAAAAAAGGGTTTGAGTGATTTTCAAATGCATGATTTAAATGTGCACAAAAACGAGCATAAGATAAAACGTGCATGATATATAGACATGTGTGCATGATAACTTGACATTACTTGCCTTATTTAGCTTATATATTATGTTGCGTACTAACGAGCCATGAAGCATTAAAGCTTACATCATATGGCGAACATTTGTTGAGTTTATACTAGTTTCAGGTGCCACAATTAATGAACTAAAGTAGTTCATTAAGTGAAGTACTTAGTTTAATAAACTAAGTAGTTCATTAAAGGAAGATGCATTTGGAAAAGGCACAAAGGCAACATGGCTATGGAAGAAAAGTCTTCTCCTCCTCCCCACATTCAATGTCACACGTTTTTATACACACATATATACTATATTTTCAGATTTTTTAATAAAAGGCACATACACATGTATTCCAACGTACTACCGACACGTTATATATCTTACGTACGTACGTTAACGTCACACCACTATACTTAACTCATATTTATGAGTATATTCAGGTCTTATATCATATGATATAAGATATGGTGATGACAAATTAAATACGACACGATAAAAGGTTCTAAACCGAAATTTGTCGTATCGGGCGAATACCGAAACTTCGCCAATGTGTCACGTACTTGCCATAAATAAATGGCCAGCCCATATACATCAAAAAATTGATGAAAATTTCGTGATACACATGGTGTGATTAGCCAAAAATACTTTCCATGTTGGCACACACAAATCACCCCACATTTAGGCCAAAATGTGAAGATTCCAATTTTAATTTTGACACATGTTTATGGTACCAATTTAAATCAGCCAAGTGCTGAAATTCAAAGTATATATTATATATATTATGTATAACATAATATATATATCATGTGCAAAAGTTAGAATTTAAATTAGAGAAAAATCGGGTAATTAAAAAATATCGAAAATTCGGTTTTCTACGCACTTAACATGGAACGTTTTTCTTGAACATCATGTGACACGTATCTAGACACTTTTTACATATAATATACATCTTAAGGTGTTCTAGAAAATTAAATTAAGGGCTGATTGGAATATTACATGTGTGTATTATTAAATGTGCACTATTTTACAAAGTTAGCAAAAATAAATTTCAGCACATGTATATACACATTCCAACGTTACTACAGCTGACATGGAGCACATGTGGAGCCTTGTTGGAATGTTGATTGGTCAAGGATCAATCATACAATGTTGATGAATCAAAGAGAGAAGCTACAAAAGGTAAGTATTCAACATATACCTCTCTTATGTCACATGCTGAAAATTTCAGCATGTCACACTTGTCTTGGCCGAATTCTTCACCATTAAGGAAGATATTTTGTCAATTTTTCATTAAAGGATTAATTAAAGGAGTTATGGAAATGATTTGAATTTTATGTAAGGTAATTAAGTGTGATATTTTACATATCACACATGCTGAAATTTTTCAGCATGTGTGAGGGGTGTGCTGGCCGAATTTTGCTCCTCTTTGTGTCCAAGTTCACTCTTCATTTGGTAGCAAGACTTACCTTATAAAATTGATTCATTTTTATGACAAAAAATTCAAAAAGAAAATGACAAATAATCTGAATTTATTCCATGATGTAAATGCTGAAAATTTCAGCATTGAAAATGTTGTGTTGGCCGATTTTGTTAAGGTTGGAAAAGAGATATTTTGTGTCTTGCACTTTATGATAGAATTTGTGAATTATGGTATGACTTAATGGTTGATTTTTTGGCAAATATTAAGTGATTATTTCAGATTTTCCATGTCATCAAATGATGACAACAATGAGCCAATAAAGAGGTGCCAAGTAAGCAACAACTAAATGATGGTCCAATGGAATGATGCCAAGTAAGCAAAGCATTGTCACCATGATGTCTTACACTCTCTCAAGCACTTAAAAGGAAATTTTTCAAGAGGGGAAAAGGCCATAGGGGACGGCTGCCACAATTAAAAAGGGAGAAGAAGAACAAACATAAGAAGAAGAATTGCTTTCAAAAGTGATAAAATTGCCAAGCTTCTTTTCTCCTACTTCTTCTTTCTTTCTTCTCTTGTAAAAAGCCTATTGTATATTACTTCTTTCAATCTTGAATAGGCTTCATAGAAACCACCATTCATTCATCTTTGTAAAAGATTGATCAAGGTGTGATCAATCTTCATTCTAGCGAGGTGGTGGTGTTCGTGTGAATTGTACTCGACATACAAGGTTTGTAAAGAGTTGGAGTTAGGTGTAACTCTATCAACCCTGCGGTAAGGTGTACTGCGTGTGTGTGATTAGTGTGAACCAAGGAAGGTGTTCCTTGAAGACTGGAGTAGGTTGTTTATAACCGAACCAGTATAAAATTCTTGGTGCCATTTACTTTCTGCATTTACGTTTCAGTTACTGCACTGTTTATACTTATTATTTATGTTCGTAGAAATAGTAAACGATTTCCAAAAATTATAAAAATTTTCAGAAACATACTTACACGTTCTAGGGTTAATTTGGCACAAGTTTCAACCCTTTTGGATAAGTATAAGTCAGTCAAACATCAAAAGTTCTGAGACTAGTGCAGTCTGATTTTCAGACTTGCAAAGGTTGAGACTTTGATTGTATTTGACCTACTTCCCAAAAGAATTTTCCAAAACTGTTTAAACCCATTTAAATATAGTATATAAGGAGTAATTTGTCAAATTTTCAGATCATTTGGACGTTTACACAAATAGGAATTAATTTTTCAAAACCATCTACAGTTTCTGGCAGATTTGCACAATCTGAGTACCAAAGGTTTTTGAAGGGGTTAAAGGTTCAATTTTAATTTGAAATTTTTAGGGGACCCTCATAACATCTGAGGCTAAGTTCTCTCAAAATTTCATAATTTTTGGAGACCTCTAACCTAGTTTTAAAAACGTTTTAAAACAGGTCCTGAAAACAGAATCTGTTTTCAGAACTTGAATTGGTTAGGTTTCAAGAAATTTTAAGAACCATATTTTCCGCACCATCTATTCAACCCCCCCCTTCTAGTGGTGCCTTGCAGATCCTACAATATCTCCACCATGAAATGCATGATCCGGAGACCTACTGAGTGGTTGTGGTCGTACCCACCCACAGTCCCATAGTGAGTGTACCTGGCCCCGCCACCGTAAACCATACTGAGCGCCCGCGACCCGTACGTCACAATCCACCATAAATGCAATGCACATGCCATGAATGCAAAAACACAATCGCCTGAGGCCCCTGGCCCATCCTCACCGTCTCCCGGCACTTAAAACTAGGTTATTTAAAGATCGCCTGAGGCCTTCCGGCCCATCCTCACCATCCTCTGGCACTCAAATCTAGGTTCATTTATTATCCAAGTAATGATTTAACGTTGTTTGGAGTCAAACCTATTTTTCCATGGCTTGCATACATTTATCGTGCATTTTCTATATTTTTCCTCATTTTTCTCCTATTTATTACCTAATTATTCAAATTAAATAAATTATCACAGATACTGAAATTTAATGAAAATAAATTAATTTAAACATTTTATAATTTCTGGAATTTATTTAAAATTTTCTGATATTTATTTGTATTTGTTTCTAATTATTATTATTTTTAATTCATTAGATAATATTTATAGAATTTCCAGAAATTACAGCAATTATAAAGTTAGAATTATTAAATTAGGCTTGCCCTTTTCCGCCAGCCCTGGTCCTCCATTTATTCTGGTCTGGCCCGCCAGGGTCTAATCTGCGCTCCATTACACCCTTTTTTTTAAATTTCGCATTAATGGATCAGATGGCAGCTGGCCCAGTCCATTGGCCATTCGGCCCGGTCCGCCGCCGCCTTAGCCAATTTTCCCCTTTTTGTATATATTTTGTAGGATCTGCAAGGCACCACTAGAAGGGAGGTTGAATAGTGGGTGCAGAAAATGTGGTTTTTAAAATAGTTTTAAACCAAAAACCCAACTTCTGAAAACAGTTTCTGTTTTCAGGACCAGTTTTAAAACGTTTTGAAAACTAGGTTGCAGGTCTTCAAAAATTCTTAAATTTGGAGAGAACTTATCTTCAGATATTATGAGTGTCTCCTAAAAATTTCAGATTTAAATTCAACCTTTAACCCTTTGAAAATTCGTTGGTGGTCAGATTGTGTAAATTTGCCAGAAACGGTACACTGATTTGAAAATTATTTCCTATGTGTACGTAACTCCAAATGATCTGAAATTTTAACCACTAACCCCTTATATGTTATATTTAAATGCTTTGAAACAATTTTGAAAAATGCTTTTGGGAAGTTAGTCAAATACGATCAAAGTCTCAACCTTTGCAAGCCTGAAAATTCAGACTGCACTAGTCTGAGAACTTTGGACGTTTGGGTGACTTATACTTATCAAAAAGGGTTGAAACTTGCGTCAAAAGAACCTTAAAATGTGTGGATATGTTTCCTGAAACTTTCGTAATTTTTGAAATCCGTTTACTATTTTTACGAGCATGATCAAAAAGGATAAACAGTGTTGAAACAGAATATAAGTGCTGAAAGTAAATGACACCAAGAATTTTATACTGGTTCGGTTATAAACAACATACTCCAGTCTTCGAGAAACACCTTCCTCGATTCATACTAATCACACAATACAAATACACCTTACCACAGGGTTGATGGAGTGACACACCAACTTCAACCATTAACAAACCTTATATGATGAATACAATACGCACGAACACCACCACTTTGCAAGATTGAAGATTGATCACACCTTGATCAATCTTTTACAAAGATAAAGAATGTGTGGTGGTCTAAGATAAGCCTATTCAAGAATATAAATGTATGTACAATAGGCTTTTAGGAAGAAGAAGGAAAGAGAGTGTAGAAGAAGAAGGCTAGAACATTTTTGATCTTTGAATTTGCAACTCTTGTTCTTGTCTTTTGTTTTTGCTCATCTCCTTTCCTTTTAAGCAACATGGTCGTCCCCCTATTGGTGCCTTCCCCTCTTGAAAATTATCTTCTAAGTCCTTGGGAGAATGTGTGGCATCATTGTGACATGTTCTTGCTTACTTGGCACCTTTTTATTGGATGATCATTTAACCTTTGCTTACTTGGCACTTCATGATTGGTTGAATGTTGTCATCACTTGATGACTAGGAAAATCGGAGAATACCACTTAAAACATGTGCCAAAATTATCATAAAATAGTTTCCATAATTCATAATATTATCACATAAAGTTAGCAAGACAATTTTCTCCAAGAAGGTATGAAAAAATCGCCCATTAAGAGTCTTGCACTTGCTGAAATTTCAGCATGTGATACATGGTGATAAAATTCAAAATACTTCCAAATTTCCATTGATTTTTCTTTTAAAATAAATCACCAATTAGTAGTAAATATTCTCATCATTTTGGAAATGAAATTTGGACAATAATAAGGCCATAAAAACGTTCAAGATACATTCCCACACATGCTGAAAAATTTCAGCATGTGTGATATTCAAGATATCACACTTTATGGCTTTGTATCTTATTCGAATTACTTCCATTTCTTCTTCCAATTAACCACATAATTCAAGACATAAAATATGTCTATTTTAGAGATTAAAATCGGCCACCATATAGTGCACATGCTGAAATTTTCAGCATGTGTTACAAATGAGATAAAGTTTAAAATATTACCTTTTGTAGCTTCTTTCTCCAAGTCACCAATCTTGTAAACTTGATTCTTGACTAATAAATATGCCAACAAGGCTCCACATGGGCTCCATCAAGTGTTTTAGGCGTGTATTAACATGTTTAGGCATATGCTGAATTTTATTTTTGCTAACTTTGTAAAATAGTGCACATTTAATAATACACACATGTTATATTTCAAACAGCCCTTAATTTAATTTTCTAGAACACTTTAAGATGTATGACATATGTAAAAAGTGTCTAGATATGTGTCGTATGATGTGCCAAAAATGTTCCATGTGTTGTGTACGTAGAAAACCGAATTTTCGATATTTATCGATTACCTGATTTTTCTCTAATTAAATTCCAACTTTTTGCACATGTTATATATATTATGTTACACATAATATATATAATATAAAATTTAATTCTCAGCACTTAGCTGATCTAAAGTGGCGCCATTAACATGTGACAAAATTGAAATTAGAATCTCCACAATTTGGCCTTAATGTGGGGTGGTTTGTGTGTGCCAACATGGAATGATTTTATGGCTGGAATTATCATCATATGCATGAAATTAATAATGATTTTTGAGGTGTAGGGGCTGGCCATCTATTTATGGCAAGTACGTGACACGTTGGCGAAGTTTCGATATTCGCCCGATACGACAATTTTTGGTTTAGAACCTTTTGACGTGTCGTATTTAATTTGTCATCACCATGACTTATATCATATGACATAAGACCTGAATATACTCATAAATATGAGTTAAGTATGGTGGTGTGACGTTAACGTACGTACGTAAAATATATAACGTGTCGGTAGTACGTTAGAATACATGTGTATGTGCCTTTTTAAAAAAATCTGAAAATATATATTTATATATATGTATGTAGGCGTGTATATTAGATGAAGAGAGGAGGAGGAGACTTTCCTTTCTTAGTCTTGTTGCCTTTGTGCCTTTTCCAAATGTAGCTTCCTTTAATGAACTACTTAGTTTAATTAACTAAGTACTTTACTTAATGAACTATTTTAGTTCTTTTATGGTGGCACCTGAAAATAGTATAAACACAACAAATGTTTGCCATTTGATGTAAGCTTTAAAGCTTCATGGCTCGTTAGTATGGCAACATTATATGTGAATTATATAAGGCAAGTAATATGCAATGTATCATGCACATTTATGTCATGCACGTTTTTAAGCACATTTAAATCATGTATTTGAAAATCACTCAAACCCCTTTTTCTCTACATATTTATATATAATGGGCCGACCTGGTGCAGGTGCAGCTGGCCCATTAAGGCTGGGTTGTTTGTTGTCCGGCCTCCGGCCCTTTGCCTTTAATTTTTGTTAATCAGAATTCCAACGCAGAGATGCCAGAGCCGTGTGCAGCCCATACGCGCGCGTGAAGGCCATGCGCGGCCATTTCTGGCGGCGCGTGTGGCACAGTGGCGCCTCCAGCGGCCATTTTTTGACCCCAACCTATATTTTCGTCTATTTCTAGTCTATAGGAACTTATTCTAAGGTCAAAACAAGAATGGAAAATCCTAATCATGCACAGTTTTACTATTTTGATTATCAAATTTTTTCCTAACATCAAATCCAAGGCACGCAACCAATATACACATTCAGTAGATCTCAAAATCATAAGTCTTGCACAGATTCAACAACATGGTATAGATTTCAACAATCAAAGTAACAAAAACACATAATATATTACTAAGGCATGCTTGGATTGTACCAATTTGTAGTGGAAAAAGGAAACCTACCTGGTTGCAGTCAATTTCATAATTATACGATTACCAAATGGGTTTGAACGCCGTGATACCCCGTCTCCTTCCCTTCCTCTTCTCTTCCTCTCTTTCTATTTTCTTCCTTCCCTCTCTCTTTCTTCTTCCCTTTCTCTGCCGTCGTTCCTCTGTTTGCTCTCTATTCTCTCTATTTTTTATATTATTATTATTGTTTACTGCCTGCCCCCTTTCCCCATTTTTGGCAACAATTGTTCGAAATATAGGGGGGACGTTACTCCCCCCAATCGTGCCTTAAATTTTTTTTTTATTTAAATTTGTATCCTTATCCCTTGTTTCGTTTATCCTATTACTATATATATTCTCTTTTTAAAACCTATAACTAGATAACAATTTATCTAACTATCAAATTGTTCGGACATAAGCGACATGCTAGTTAATTTAATTTCAAAAAGTTGTTACATCCAAGGACTACTTAATTTCTAAATTAGCACATAACGACTAATTCAAAATTTTTCAGGTGTAACATCCTAACAACCTTACAAGAAGTTTTGTTCTCGAAACTTGATGTACCTTATTCGAAGAGGTGTGGGTAGCGCTCGTGCATCTGATCCTCTAGCTGCCATGTCGCTTCATTTTCCTTATGATTGCTCCACTGCACCTTGACATAAGGAATGATTCTTCTCCTCAGCTCTTGGTCATTGCGGTCTATGATCCGAACTTGAGTCTCTTCATATGACGCGTCCGGTCTAATCCTCAAAGGCTGTGCGTCCAATACGTGGCTCAGATCCGGGACGTACCTCTTCAGTTGAGAGACCTGAAATAAATTGTGCACCAGGGCTAGTGCCAGAGGTAACGCCAAACGGTAAGCTAATGAACCGATCCTCTTGAGTATCTTATAAGGCCCAATATATCACGGTCTCAACTTACCTTTCAAACCAAAACGTGCCACACCCTTCATCGGTGACACCTTTAAGTAAACCTTCTCTCCGACAGTAAACTCTAGAGGACGCCTCTTCGAATCTGCCCAGCTCTTACTTCTGTCTTGAGCAACCTTGAGCCTTTCCCGAATCAACTTAATCTTCTCCTTGGTCTGCTCAACCAGCTCTGGACCAGTGATAACACGCTCTCTAACTTCATCCTAACAGATAGGGGATCTGCACTTACGCCCATAGAGCGCCTCAAATGGTACCATGCCGATGGCGCTATGATGACTGTTGTTGTAGAAGAATTCAATCAACTTGATCATACCGTCCCAGTTCCCCTTGAAGTCAATGGCGCAAGCTCTCAACATATTCTCCAACGTCTGTATAGTCCTCTCATACTGCCCATCCGTCTTAGGTGAAATGTTGTACTCAATCGCAGCTCGGTCCCCATCCTTCTCTGGCATGCTGACCAAAACCTGGAAGTAAATCTCGGATCACGATTAGAGACGATACTGACTAGGACGCTATGTAAACTGATGATGTTGCCAATATAAAGGGTAACCAATCTGTCAAGGATCACATCATTCGGTACCGATAGAAAATGAACAGACTTGGTCAGGCGATCCACGATTACCCAGATTGTATCATTGCCATTCCTCGTTCTCGGGAGGCCCACCACAAAATCCATAGTCACGTGCTCCCATTTCCACTCAGGGATCTCTGACGGCATCAACAAACCCCCTAACCTCTGGTGCTCCGCCTTGACTTGCTGGCATACCAGACATCTCTCGACAAACTCAGCTATATGTCTCTTCATACCGCTCCACCAATAATGCTTCTTCAGATCATTATACATCTTGGTAGTATCCGGATGAATCGACAACTTCGAGTTATGTGTCTCCTTCAATACCGTTCGTCTGAGATCTTCAACCTCAGGCACACACAATCTCTCCTGAAACCACATGCTACCATCATCATGAATCTGAAATCCATCAACCTGACTGATCATCATCTTCTCTTGGATCTCGCTGAGCGTTACATCTCTCTTCTGCACCTCTTTGATTTGCTCAATCAAGGATAGAGTGATAACCAATGCTGCTAGAACATTAGATGTGGAGTACATGATATCAAGATCTAACTCTGCCATATCCCTTTCCAACAGCGTCTGTCTGGTATGGCTGGACTTTCTACTCAGAGCATCCGCAACTCGATTCGCTTTCCCCGGATGATAGCTGATAGTCAAGTCATAGTCTTTCAACAACTCAAGTCATCTCCTCTGACGCATGTTTAATTCCTTCTGTGTGAATAAGTACTTCAAGCTCTTATGATCAGTAAAGACTTCACACTTCACACCATACAGATAGTGACGCCAAATCTTTAATGCGAATACAACCGTTGCCAACTTCAGATCATGCGTCAGGTAATTCTGCTCATAAGGCTTCAGTTGGCCTGATGCATAGGCAATAACTCTACCATTTTGCATCAAGACACATCCTGAAAAGAAAGAGGTTAGACCACTTTGTAATGCATGTAGAATTTAATAGAAATCTTATGCATATACCTAGCTCACTCTTCGATGTGTCGCTATAGATGATAAACCCTTCCGAGCCTAAGGGTTGAGCAAGTATAAGGGTCGTCGTTAATCATCTCTTAAGTTCTGCAAAGCTTTGATCGTACTCAGCGGTCCATAAAAACTTTGACCTTTTCTGTGTCAATCTGCTCAGTGGTACCGCAATAGACGAAAATCCCTCTACAAACTTCCGGCAGTAACCGACCAAGCCCAGGAAACTCCTCACTTCGGTCACGTTAGTCGGTCTGGGCCACTCAGTAACAGCCTCTATCTTCTTGGGATCCACAGAAATTCCCTCCTCTGAAACTACATGTCCTAAGAAAGCCACGCTTCTTAGCCAAAATTCACATTTGCTGAACTTAGCATACAACTTATTTCGCCAGAGCGTCTCCAACACCTCCCTCAGATGTCCAGCATGCGACTGCTCGTCCAGAGAATAGACCAGGATGTCATTAATGAATACTACCAAGTATCTATCTAAATGCTCCCTCAACACGGTGTTCATCAATTCCATGAAGGTTGCCGGAGCGTTGGTCAGTCCAAATGGCATCACCAAGAACTCGTAATGCCCATATCTGGTACGGAAAGCAGTCTTTGCTACATCCTCGGCCTTAATCCTCAATTGGTGGTATCCGGACCGAAGATCGATTTTGGAGAATACCTATGCACCCTAAAGAATGCCAAAGTTGCGAAATTAATTGGAGAATCACATAATATGAATTGTGAGTTACATTGATTAAATGGTACCTTTAACTGATCGGAGAGGTCCTCGATCTAGGGTAGAGGATACTTGTTCTTGATGGTGATCTTATTAATTTCCTGATAATCAATGCAGAGCCTCATGCTACCGTCCTTCTTCTTTACGAACAAGACCGGAGCTCCCCAAGGTGAGACACTGGGTCGAATGAACTTCTGGTCTAGTAACTCCTGCAATTGTTCTTTCAGCTCATTTAGTTCAGTCGGAGCCATCCTGTACGGTGCCTTCGATATCGGTTCAGCACCAGGCAGCAAATTAATCTCAAATTCTACCTCCCGAATGGGCGATAGTCCTGGAAGCTCATCAGGTTACATCCCTATACTCATTCACCAGTGGTATCGAATCTATCGAGGGTAAAACTTTTTGTGCACCAATAGCATATACAAGGAAACCTTGATTACCTTTCCTCAATGCTCGGTATGAATATGATGCACTCATGTAAATCTTCTTAGGCGCCTCCTGCAATTTGAAGTCCCCCTGAAAGATGGCTTCTTGCATACTCTACGTCTGCATGCGGACCAGCCTCTGATGACAGTCGATCGTGGCCTGATACTTAGCCTAAAAATCCATGCCCAGAATAACATCAAAATCTTGCACCTGGATCAGAATTAGAGTTGCAGTGAATTCCAGCTCATTAATATTCAACGGCAGTTCTTGTACTGATAGTGCGATACAAACACCTGATCACCGGCGGTTTAGACGCGGTAAGGAATCTCGAGCCATTCCGGTGGAATATTTAAACTCTTGACGAACCTCCTGGCAATAAATGAATGGTTGGTCCCACTATCGAAAAGTACGTAGGCTGGAACCTTTTTAATCAATATCTCACCTAACATGTGTAGGGTTATACATATAACACGTAACCACAAGACGGAAAGGTGTTTAAAGCAAAATGGGACTTTAACACTTAATTAGATGTACCTGCTACGACGTCGCCGGTCTTCTCCATGTCGGCGTGTGTCATAACATGCACTCGGGCATTAGTCTTCGGCCTCCCCTTCTGCTATGTCTGGCTCTGCTGTGGAGGGGCTGTCTGTCTATGCATGGGGTAGTCTTTGGCGAAATGCCCTGGGGTGCCGCATCTGAAGCAAATGTCCCTGGTCCTCTAATACTGACCCGGATGAAAGCATCCACAATGGACACGTGGTGTAGTGGGTGCCACCGTCCTCACTTGTTGTACCCCAACAAACATGTACATGGAACTATGAATAAGTGACTGAATGAAAGCGATAATTTCTTTAAGCGCGTGTTACTTAAGCTAGCTTAACCCTATTTACTTCTGAGATGATACTAAATAAGGGGGATGTCACAAGGTATTGAAATACCTTATAAGTTTCGGCCAAGAGGCTTTGACCCACCTTGGAACGATTTTGTTTTGTAAATGCTAACCTAAATGATCCTCCCAAAAGCAAATTTAAAATCACATTAGGTAAAATAAATAATAGTATGAGTTACATAAGTATGTGCTATGATAAAAGTGAAAAGACTAAAATACCCCCAAGACCCCTTAAATTTCGGCCAAGGCATGAAGGTCTCTAGAACCCTCTCCATAATTCTATTTCATGATTAATAATTAAAATACCAAATTATTTGAAATTAAACAATAAAATAAAGAAAGCATGCAAAGGAAGAAATGATAAAATAAACAAGCATGGAGACAAAAGCTTACAACCTAGAAGCCTAAGGCTTGCTTTCCTCCCCTTTTCCCCCCATGCGCCGGATCCCCTCCCATGCCCTCTAGATTCCTTCTAAATATTGCAATCCACCACATTTCATTCCATCTTGAATCTTCTCTCAAGCAAAGACCTAGACTACACTTAGCAAAAGTTCCATCCCTCCATCATCAAGGAAACATTCGGCCACCCCAAGGACAAGAGGCACAACTCCATCTTCTTCTTCAAGCTCAAGAATCTTCTAGGTAAGACTCATTTCAAAGTTCTTAAGTAGATTTTTCATACAAAATAGTGAAGCTCACATGGGTATTATTTTCCTCTCCAAACCGTGGCCTCCATGCTCAAGGGGTGAAGATCTTCAACACTCTTAGGTGAAGCTATCTAGCTACACTTGAAGCTCCATCCCAAGACAACTTTGGTAAGATGTTTTGGCTCCAAATAAAACTCTATTTTTCACTAAGTAAGGAAGACTAATCTTTTTCCTCCCTCTTCTTCAAAACCGTGTATACAAGGGAGTAGGAGGAGAAGGTTTCCAACTCAACTCACTCCAAACCAAGCAAAGGCAAAAACTTTGGCTTGAAGAGGCAAGTTTACAATGATCTCTCATGATTTATGTAAAGATTTTGTGACTTGAATGCTTAGAAGTTCTTAAGATTTAATCTTTAGTTGAATGTCCTAAGTTTGAAATTATATCTTATAGATTTCTTAAGAACCTTGCATTGCATGTGGCTTATTCTCTCAAAGATGGAGTCTTTTATGACATGCATCTAGTCACAAGGCTGTTTTGAGATGATTTAAGGTTTAAGTAGTGATTAGTAATATATCTTGCAAGAACAAGATGAAAGGGTGGACCTTTGACTTGAACCAATGACAAAATCTCAAACTACTGGAGCTAGGCAGAATAGAATGGCATCTTCAACGGCCTGAGAACCAACCTTACAGACCTTCAATGATGCTAATTTTCGGTACCAAGCTAGCCTTATGAGTGTAGCACAAGTGAGAGCTGGAATTTTGGTAAAATAAGTTATGGTTTAATTTTCATAAAATAAATGGTGAGACTGCTCAGGCTGTAAATTCTGGAACATGACTGAATGATGTAACGTTTTGCATGGCATGAAAAGAGATCTTGAGGATGTTCAAAAAGGCTAATTTTCGGTTTGATGACTCCATTATGTTTATAGGAAATGTGCAAGTTGGAATGTTTGAAAAAGGAGTTGTAGAATATTTTTAATAAAAAATTTGGTAAAGCTGCTCAGACTGAAAAGCCTGGAACTGAGCAGAACTGCATCTCTTTTTGACTGGCATGAAAAAGGACCTTGTAGTGGCTCAATAAATCTTATTTTTGGCAGGATGCTAATACCAGGTGTGCTGTGAATACCCCAGCTGGAATCATGGTAAAACAAGTTGTGGATTAATTTTAATGATTTAATTGGTAACACTGCCCAATGAGAAGTGCTGGGACAGAGCAGAAATTAAGTAACAAGTTAGTGGACTCAAAAGCGAATCTTAGGGACATGAAAATGAGTTAATTTTCGGTAGGATGCTATTATTACAAGTTTATGATATGTATGAGTTGGAATTATGTTAAAATAAGTTAAGAATTAATTTTAAGAAATTACGCGGTAAAACCGCTCCAGCAGAAAATTCTGGAGCTAGGCAGAATTGACCATTGACTTCAACGAATTCAAAGAGGACTTTTTGGACCTTCAATAACTCTGATTTTTGGCAAAAACCTAGCCCCATGAGTATAGTAGAGATGCCAGCTGGAATTTTGGTAAAAGGAGCTACGGTTTATTTTTAATAAATATTTTGGTAAGACTGGTCAGACCTGAAAACGGGAATTGAGCAGAATAGTGACTTCTTTTCACTGACTTGAAAAGGGACCTTGTGAATAACCAATAAAGCTGGTTTTTGGCATGATAATAACTCTATGAGTCTAGAAGACATGTCAGTTGGAATTTCAGCAAAAAAAGTTCTAGATTATTTTTAATGAATTATTTGGTAAAACTGCTCAATAGAAATTACTGGAACCACCCTGAAATTTGTAACGACTTTCCAGGCTTAGAAAAGGGACTTAGAGACATGCAAATGGGCTGAATTTCGGTATGATACTAGTCCCATATGTTTATGACGTATACAAGTTGGAATTTCTGGAAACCGCATTACGGATTTGCCACAATTGAATTTTTAGTAAAATCTGTCAGCTCAGCCTCAGCAATTAAGATGGATCGTAAAGTAAGTAAGTAAGCCCTTTATGGTTATTTAAAATAATTCCCAATTCTACGACTTGTATCTATGATTTCACCTAACGTACTTGTGACGAAAGAGTTGCGGAAATGGACCAAAATGGTTAGCCTAACCGTCCTTTGTAAATGAAGTAAAAGACTTGGAAATATTTTCCAAACTCATGTACGTTGACATGTTATAAGAATTGTATACGATTATTCATGTCATGGCTTGCATATCATATCACGGCATGTATCATGCATGAGCATGAAACTGATTTTTTTTGGATTTTATGATGCAAGCAAGTTTTACAAGTGATTATCTTTTCATTATGCATGAAAAGTTTTTACGGTCCCATGTTTTAAAGAAAGCTTCATGATTCCTTTGCCGGCCAAGCATGCTACTAACCCGACTCCAGACCCGGGGTTAATTGGTCTGATGATATGATATCTGTTCTGGACCCGCTCAGATCCGGGGTTAATTGATCTGATATCTGTTCTGGACCCGCTCAGATCCGGGGTTAATTGATCTGATATCTGTTCTGGACCCGCTCAGATCCGGGGTTAATTGATCTGATATCTGTTCTGGACCCGCTCAGATCCGGGGTTAATTGATCTGATATCTGTTCTGGACCCGCTCAGATCCGGGGTTAATTGATCTGATATCTGTTCTGGACCCGCTCAGATCCGGGGTTAATTGATCTGATACTCTGTTTTTATGACATGTTATTGTATGGGACCAAAATGATGTTTTGACATGGCATGACATGACATCATGCATTGCATATTGCATAACTCACGATCATGAAGACATGTTGCATGTTACAGTTAATGTTTATAAGTTACTATTGGTATAGCGTTACCTAAAACATGCTTAGGCCGACCTCACGCAAGCTCAGGATTTAAGATCAGGTATGAATTTCGATTATTCGAGGTTTTCGGGGTAATACATTCATGTTATGACTCTTTATGTATTTCATGGTCGTTTAATTCGTTAAGCAAGCTCAGGATTTAAGATCAGGTATGAATTTCGATTATTCGAGGTTTTCGGGGTAATACATTCATGTTATGACTCTTTATGTATTTCATGGTCGTTTATTGTATTCTTGCTGAGTGATTTTTATCACTCACACTTTATTTTTCCCCCAGATAATGCCAAGATAAATTGGATCGAAGATGAGCCGAGGGTACCATATCCATAGGCGAGGAGAGATGAAGAGGGCTAAGCTTAAGGACTTTTGTGCTGCCAAGACGATTTGTATTGTGACTATGTTTAAACTCTCTGGATTGTCGGCTATGTTATTTTGTGGTACTGCTACTTTGGGGACTTAGGTATTTCGTAATGTATGTTTAATTTGGAAAGTTTTTAATTCTGCCTAAATTTTACTGTCATGTTAAAAGTTAACATGAGAATCCATGACTTATATTATGGATTTTCGTATGTTATGCATGACGCTTTGTACTCTCCTTAGTGAAGTAAGGCGGGTGCACCGTATCCGGACGAGGCCCGGGTGCGGGGCGCTACAGGTGGTATCAGAGCCGAGGCTCTAGATTACGGGCAGAATGTAGGACTAAGTTATGATCTTAGCAATCTAAGTTTGATCGTAGACCTAAGTTATGATCTTAGATGTGTGGCGACCTTAGAATAGGACCACTTAGACTGGGTTTAGGATATGATGTAATAACTAATCCTAAACTATGAAAGCCAAGTTTATGACATAAGGCGTATCATTTATCTTCTTTACGTGAGAATTTTCGATTTTGGTCCTTAGTCGAATTCAATTAGTTTTAATTCCGATATTCTAAATGGACCCTTAAAACTATAAGTGCAGATGGCATTACAAACTAACGAACAAGCATTGCCATTTTCACCCCCGGGCAGCGCTGGGTTTTATTACCGGCAGCTAGTAAGAGCACATATCCCAGAATTTGGCGGAGAATCTAGTCCCGAGGAAGCGGAAAGATGGCTTGATGAAGTCGAAAGTACCTTCTTGCTGATACGAGTACCTGAGAAGGTAAAGACACCAATTGTCCGGCCATTTTTGATTGGCAAGGCCAGCCGGTGGTGGAGAACTTGTATCCAGTCATTACCCCGACCGGTGACTTGGACAAGGTTTCTAGAGGAGTTTTGCGAGTTTTTCCTCTCTACAGAACTAATCATGGCGAGGGTTGAGGAATTTGACACCTTAAGACAAGAACCAGGTATCACTGTCTCCGAGTATGCTCGTCGGTTCACTACATTGGGCCGCTATGTTCCCTCGATCATGGGAGACAGAGAGAACAAGGTAATTAGATTCATGCGAGGTCTAGACTTCCGGATCAAGATCCGGCTAGCTAATGCATACTCTAGCACTTTCGAAGAATTACTGGAGGACTGCTACAGAGCGGAACACGATATTAAACTAATGGAAGGACAAAATAAAGGACTTAAGGAACGAAACGGGAGGTGGCGACCACGTCCACTGAGAGATAATAAAGAGATAACCGAGAACGCTAACCTGGGTGAAAGAGTGTCTGAATCAGCAATGCCTGAGACCTCAAATCATAACAGGTACTCCCAACTGCTTAATTTAAATCTGAAGTACCTATATTTTATTGTGTCTTTTAGCCAGGTATAAGCGGTCATTAGAGCAATGCGATAAGGTAACTCAACGAAAGTGTAAAAAAACTAGAATAAGTTATCAAAATGCTCTTGAAGATTGGATTATTACCATAATAGTCGGAGCTCAATAAGGCTTCCATAGAAGATAACTACCAGTTGCCTAGGATCAATGATTTGTTTGACCACTTCGGGAAACATAGGTGTTAACAAAACCGAATTGCAAACTGACTATTTCCAACGAGAGAACCAAGCTCGAGGAAGAACATGGAATGTGTGCAAGGCGAATCATAGACATCCCTAAAACTATTAGGATTGACAAATGTCCTAACACGTTATAGACCTTAGGAGTCCGGCATCTTAAGGACAATTCAGTAAGATGGTTAAATTCCTTCCATGACTATTATAAGTCGGGATTATCTAACCCACTCTAGCAGCAACAATATGAGGTGACGAAATCTTGCATAGCATAATAGTCTATGAGGACAGAGCAAACGAGGATACTCTTGTGATTGGGAAAGGAAAACATAGATTCTGTAAGGAACAAGAACACCACGAAACGACATCAATTCCCAGGGAGGACTTCGACCCTAAGTTCGACTATTGCGGGATTGGCGAGTCGGCGAAACGGATGAGTCAAGTAGGACTTGGTGAGAGATTGGGGCTTCACCATTCTATAAGAGTCCAATCTCAGATTAAGGTACGAGTCATCACATATGTAATCTTAGGGAAGAAATTTCTAACACCGATGGAACCGCTTTTATGGCCAACAGAAGGATGTTTATCGAAAGAAAGCGTATGGATCACAATCAGGACTTAAGGACTTCTGTCATGAAAAGAAGGAAACTCCGATAGTACATAATCATGATAAGTCAATTACATCATACTCACCCTGAAGGAATACCGTTGTCGGAAATTAACTCACTAAGACAAGGGCCAGGCATTTCCATACTCACTTATTTCTTTGAGACAGTATGTTCCTTTGATTATAAGAGATGAAAGGTTTATACTACCAGATCCAATTAGGATAAGCTAAATCGTATTCAAGGATCTTTGGTGAATTATTGAAAGGCCGCTATGGAGCGGAATGCGATGTAAGGGGACGAAAGAATGAAAGAAACGGATTAACAAGCAAACGAAGTAAAAGGTGGAAACCGTAACCATATAAGGCCAGTCTATGCGGATGACAAAGAAACAACCAAGACATGCCTAATAAGTGTAAGATACCTATGTCCCCGGCTCTACTTCCTGTTAACCAGGTAAGGAGTGATTATGCTAGTTTCCTTGAGTTATGATTAGTAGACCACAAGCAAGTAGGTAAGGTTATTAGTGATAACATTACTAAGTATGACACTGTGTATGGGACGCAGGGTCTTCGTCATGATGCGTCACTATCAGCACTTGTACTCGTTTTATTGCACTATGCGGGGAATAGGTCATGACTAAGAAAACCATGTCTTAAGAGAACGGGCCACCTTAGGATGATTGAAATGTTATAAAGGGAACATGAGTTCCAAAGGAGAACCCACAACTTTTAGCTCGATGCTATGAGATGATCGCAAAAAGGGGTAAGAGTTAGTACGTAATAAGGCAAACAGCAAGACAGATGGATACGGGACATACTTTATGAAGATCTTGGTATGTGTACCTTCTGGGGATCACCCCAGGTGTCTTTGGAAGCTATGTCGTAAATAGGATGACCGTTACATGATCACTGAAAGGACGTTTATGGAAAAGAGCGAATGGTCTATACCTCAGAGTTAATGATCCCTGCCTAGTTGATCATTTCTTATGTAAAAGGAAGTTATAAGCCTGCTACGGTCAAGATTACACGAAATGGATATCATTATCAAGTACATAGTATCGAGGTTGCGAGTGCTTGATGGGATGGGTTACGACAACACCTTTCGAGAATTAGAACAAGTTTTGATGAGACCTCTAGGATGAAAGGAACAAAGCTGTTCTGAAGAAACTAAACATACGCTTTATGCGATCTTATTTACTTAAAGAAGAAGCCACATGGGAAACGGAAGACAACGTGAGGAGTTGATGCCTCATCTTTTTGACTAGTTCTGAAGTTTCGAGGACGAAACTTATGATAAGGGGGGGAGGATGTTGTACCCCAACAAACATGTACATGGAACTATGAATAAGTGACTGAATGAAAGCGATAATTTCTTTAAGCGCGTGTTACTTAAGCTAGCTTAACCCTATTTACTTCTGAGATGATACTAAATAAGGGGGATGTCACAAGGTATTGAAATACCTTATAAGTTTCGGCCAAGAGGCTTTGACCCACCTTGGAACGATTTTGTTTTGTAAATGCTAACCTAAATGATCCTCCCAAAAGCAAATTTAAAATCACATTAGGTAAAATAAATAATAGTATGAGTTACATAAGTATGTGCTATGATAAAAGTGAAAAGACTAAAATACCCCCAAGACCCCTTAAATTTCGGCCAAGGCATGAAGGTCTCTAGAACCCTCTCCATAATTCTATTTCATGATTAATAATTAAAATACCAAATTATTTGAAATTAAACAATAAAATAAAGAAAGCATGCAAAGGAAGAAATGATAAAATAAACAAGCATGGAGACAAAAGCTTACAACCTAGAAGCCTAAGGCTTGCTTTCCTCCCCTTTTCCCCCCATGCGCCGGATCCCCTCCCATGCCCTCTAGATTCCTTCTAAATATTGCAATCCACCACATTTCATTCCATCTTGAATCTTCTCTCAAGCAAAGACCTAGACTACACTTAGCAAAAGTTCCATCCCTCCATCATCAAGGAAACATTCGGCCACCCCAAGGACAAGAGGCACAACTCCATCTTCTTCTTCAAGCTCAAGAATCTTCTAGGTAAGACTCATTTCAAAGTTCTTAAGTAGATTTTTCATACAAAATAGTGAAGCTCACATGGGTATTATTTTCCTCTCCAAACCGTGGCCTCCATGCTCAAGGGGTGAAGATCTTCAACACTCTTAGGTGAAGCTATCTAGCTACACTTGAAGCTCCATCCCAAGACAACTTTGGTAAGATGTTTTGGCTCCAAATAAAACTCTATTTTTCACTAAGTAAGGAAGACTAATCTTTTTCCTCCCTCTTCTTCAAAACCGTGTATACAAGGGAGTAGGAGGAGAAGGTTTCCAACTCAACTCACTCCAAACCAAGCAAAGGCAAAAACTTTGGCTTGAAGAGGCAAGTTTACAATGATCTCTCATGATTTATGTAAAGATTTTGTGACTTGAATGCTTAGAAGTTCTTAAGATTTAATCTTTAGTTGAATGTCCTAAGTTTGAAATTATATCTTATAGATTTCTTAAGAACCTTGCATTGCATGTGGCTTATTCTCTCAAAGATGGAGTCTTTTATGACATGCATCTAGTCACAAGGCTGTTTTGAGATGATTTAAGGTTTAAGTAGTGATTAGTAATATATCTTGCAAGAACAAGATGAAAGGGTGGACCTTTGACTTGAACCAATGACAAAATCTCAAACTACTGGAGCTAGGCAGAATAGAATGGCATCTTCAACGGCCTGAGAACCAACCTTACAGACCTTCAATGATGCTAATTTTCGGTACCAAGCTAGCCTTATGAGTGTAGCACAAGTGAGAGCTGGAATTTTGGTAAAATAAGTTATGGTTTAATTTTCATAAAATAAATGGTGAGACTGCTCAGGCTGTAAATTCTGGAACATGACTGAATGATGTAACGTTTTGCATGGCATGAAAAGAGATCTTGAGGATGTTCAAAAAGGCTAATTTTCGGTTTGATGACTCCATTATGTTTATAGGAAATGTGCAAGTTGGAATGTTTGAAAAAGGAGTTGTAGAATATTTTTAATAAAAAATTTGGTAAAGCTGCTCAGACTGAAAAGCCTGGAACTGAGCAGAACTGCATCTCTTTTTGACTGGCATGAAAAAGGACCTTGTAGTGGCTCAATAAATCTTATTTTTGGCAGGATGCTAATACCAGGTGTGCTGTGAATACCCCAGCTGGAATCATGGTAAAACAAGTTGTGGATTAATTTTAATGATTTAATTGGTAACACTGCCCAATGAGAAGTGCTGGGACAGAGCAGAAATTAAGTAACAAGTTAGTGGACTCAAAAGCGAATCTTAGGGACATGAAAATGAGTTAATTTTCGGTAGGATGCTATTATTACAAGTTTATGATATGTATGAGTTGGAATTATGTTAAAATAAGTTAAGAATTAATTTTAAGAAATTACGCGGTAAAACCGCTCCAGCAGAAAATTCTGGAGCTAGGCAGAATTGACCATTGACTTCAACGAATTCAAAGAGGACTTTTTGGACCTTCAATAACTCTGATTTTTGGCACAAACCTAGCCCCATGAGTATAGTAGAGATGCCAGCTGGAATTTTGGTAAAAGGAGCTACGGTTTATTTTTAATAAATATTTTGGTAAGACTGGTCAGACCTGAAAACGGGAATTGAGCAGAATAGTGACTTCTTTTCACTGACTTGAAAAGGGACCTTGTGAATAACCAATAAAGCTGGTTTTTGGCATGATAATAACTCTATGAGTCTAGAAGACATGTCAGTTGGAATTTCAGCAAAAAAAGTTTTAGATTATTTTTAATGAATTATTTGGTAAAACTGCTCAATAGAAATTACTGGAACCACCCTGAAATTTGTAACGACTTTCCAGGCTTAGAAAAGGGACTTAGAGACATGCAAATGGGCTGAATTTCGGTATGATACTAGTCCCATATGTTTATGACGTATACAAGTTGAATTTCTAGAAACCGCATTACGGATTTGCCACAATTGAATTTTTAGTAAAATCTGTCAGCTCAGCCTCAGCAATTAAGATGGATCGTAAAGTAAGTAAGTAAGCCCTTTATGGTTATTTAAAATAATTCCCAATTCTACGACTTGTATCTATGATTTCACCTAACGTACTTGTGACGAAAGAGTTGCGGAAATGGACCAAAATGGTTAGCCTAACCGTCCTTTGTAAATGAAGTAAAAGACTTGGAAATATTTTCCAAACTCATGTACGTTGACATGTTATAAGAATTGTATACGATTATTCATGTCATGGCTTGCATATCATATCACGGCATGTATCATGCATGAGCATGAAACTGATTTTTTTTGGATTTTATGATGCAAGCAAGTTTTACAAGTGATTATCTTTTCATTATGCATGAAAAGTTTTTACGGTCCCATGTTTTAAAGAAAGCTTCATGATTCCTTTGCCGGCCAAGCATGCTACTAACCCGACTCCAGACCCGGGGTTAATTGGTCTGATGATATGATATCTGTTCTAGACCCGCTCAGATCCGGGGTTAATTGATCTGATATCTGTTCCGGACCCGCTCAGATCCGGGGTTAATTGATCTGATATCTGTTCTGGACCCGCTCAGATCCGGGGTTAATTGATCTGATATCTGTTCTGGACCCGCTCAGATCCGGGGTTAATTGATCTGATATCTGTTCTGGACCCGCTCAGATCCGGGGTTAATTGATCTGATATCTGTTCTGGACCCGCTCAGATCCGGGGTTAATTGATCTGATACTCTGTTTTTATGACATGTTATTGTATGGGACCAAAATGATGTTTTGACATGGCATGACATGACATCATGCATTGCATATTGCATAACTCACGATCATGAAGACATGTTGCATGTTACAGTTAATGTTTATAAGTTACTATTGGTATAGCGTTACCTAAAACATGCTTAGGCCGACCTCACGCAAGCTCAAGATTTAAGATCAGGTATGAATTTCGATTATTCGAGGTTTTCGGGGTAATACATTCATGTTATGACTCTTTATGTATTTCATGGTCGTTTATTGTATTCTTGCTGAGTGATTTTTATCACTCACACTTTATTTTTCCCCCAGATAATGCCAAGATAAATTGGATCGAAGATGAGCCGAGGGTACCATATCCATAGGCGAGGAGAGATGAAGAGGGCTAAGCTTAAGGACTTTTGTGCTGCCAAGACGATTTGTATTGTGACTATGTTTAAACTCTCTGGATTGTCGGTTATGTTATTTTGTGGTACTGCTACTTTGGGGACTTAGGTATTTCGTAATGTATGTTTAATTTGGAAAGTTTTTAATTCTGCCTAAATTTTAATTTTATGTTAAAAGTTAACATGAGAATCCATGACTTATATTATGGATTTTCGTATGTTATGCATGACGCTTTGTACTCTCCTTAGTGAAGTACGGCGGGTGCACCGTATCCGGACGAGGCTAGGGTGCGGGGCGCTACATCACTGGCTGTACATCAGTCACTGCTGGTCCCTCGATGGCAAGTGGCTGAGTAAATGGTCTCTGCTGCTGCGATGGTCAAAAAGCGCTTCCCGGCAGCTGACGGCAGGGTACCTTCAGCCATCTTCCTAGTCTTTCAGAACGATACTCCTCCCGTGGCCGTTTCGTCCGGTCATCTGCTGCGACCCTCCTGAGGTCACTCTTGACATCCCGGCATACTCAAGCAGCTCCTCAAAGGTCCTCGGTTTGGCACAAATAATCAAGGACTGAATGCGAGGGCTCAGTCCAGTCTTGAACTTCGACATCTTTGCCTTCTTGTTATCCATAACGGAAGGCATGTATCTACCTAGTGCGTGGAATCTCTCCGAGTACTGGTCCCCCATCATGGATCCCTGTGTAAGCAACTGGAACTTAGTCATCCTCTTCTGTATGGCACTCTCGGAAACATAGTGCCTCTTGTACTCTTCCTGGAACTGGGTCTAAGCCAACTGTGGGGTCAACCGACGCTGCACACTAAGCCACCATTTCCTAGCATCACCTTCAAGGAATGGAACGACCACCTCCACCTTCAGATCATCCAGAACCTGCACTAAACTTAGCTGCTTCTGGAGCCAGGTTTTGGCCTCCTCTGGCCTTGTAGTACCCCTAAACACCGATCCCCAGGAGTGCTGCATCTCCCTATAGAAAAATCGAAGTCCTAGGGGTGGTGGCGGTGGTGGCTGCTGCTGCTCCTGCTCCTGCTGCTGCAAGTGAACCATCTGTACCTGCTGCTGAGCCACTAAGGTAGTCAGAGTGGCTAGAGTATCTGCGAGGACTTGGTGTATGGCCCCCTGACCCTGATGGTCATCACCGTCATGTCCTCCATTGCCCGCTGGCTCACGTCGTAGAGTCATTTTCCTGGAGTTCGAGTTCATGAAAAGTATGTAGGTTAGTCAAAAATAAATTAAATAGCTGATCGCGAGGTAAAACAGTAATTAACAAGAAAAACTCACCATCGGCACACACCTCCCTTAACCCGATCATAACTTAGCTCTACTTCATTTATTAGGGGTATACTAGTCGTTTCTAGGAAAAGATCATAGCTTATGTCTAGGTGATCTAGTTAATCCTGCGTTTTCGAGGCAGATCTGAAGCCTTGGATCTGATACCACCTGTAATGCCCTGCTCCCAAACCCTAATATCGAGAACAGTGCACCCGTTGTATCTCGCTAGGGAGAATACAAGGCATCGAATCAATTTTCTATATGTCCGAAAATACGTAGAAATTTTTCTTTTGGAAACGAAATACAATAACATTAAGTTTCGTGATAAAACAAATCCTCAGTAAAATTATAAACCAACTTTTGGAAATAACAATAAGTACTGGTATCTACAGTCGGAAAACTCTAAACAAAGTAAAGTCTGATGAGATCCCGAAGAAGATAAAGATGAACAGTCGCAGGTCTTCTTGTATCCTAGGTGCGACCGTCAGTCTTCCCACTCTACCGTATCAGCCCCGTCCTCAACAAAGACATAGTCGTAGATGTCCTCATGCTCACCTAGGGGGGAGGTAGGAGTGAGTGACGGAAAATCACTCAGTAGGCACCCGCCTCCAACTAGTACAAGACGAGCATACAAAAATAATATAACACATAGCACATAACATGATATCACATAAGCATATGAAAGAATGTGGAAAGGTAATTCACTCCAGATAAAGAATGCGCAACATCGTGATACATGTCCTACTATGCATCTCACACGCAACGAAATCATGTCGCACAAAATGCCAATATCTCCACCATGCAATGCATGATCCCCGGGACCTACTGAGTGGCTGCGGGTCGTACCCACCCACAGTCACCATACTGAGTGTACCTGACCCCGCCACCGTACACCATATTGAGCGCCTACGACCCGTACGTCACGACCCACCATAAATGCAATAAACAACAATAATAATATAAAAAATATATAGAGAGAATAGAGAGCAAACAGAGGAACGGCGACAGAGAAAGGGAGGAAGGAAGAGAGAGAGAGAAGGAAGAAAATAGAAAGAGAGGAATAGAAGAGTGTTGGACCGTGCACCTGCAATAAACACCATTAGAGGGGGGGTGAA
This sequence comes from Eustoma russellianum, assembly GCA_036186865.1. Classification (NCBI taxonomy): domain Eukaryota; kingdom Viridiplantae; phylum Streptophyta; class Magnoliopsida; order Gentianales; family Gentianaceae; genus Eustoma; species Eustoma russellianum. The sequence continues at coordinate 11,100,390 of AP025042.1, forward strand.
TAGTGGTTAGCAGAAAGACTAAATTTTCCTTGCTCAAATCAAGTGATTCTTGTTGAAAATGAAAGCTAACAGTCTGAAGTATAACTCCACCAAAAATCATAAATGTTGAAAATGTTTAGCTATTTTTTCAAATTGTGAGAAGTTGTGTGAAAACTGCAGTAAAAACGGGCAGAAAACATAAATGAAGAAACAAGACAAGAACGCCGAGAATTTATCCTGGTTCGGTCAATGTGAACTACTCCAGTCCCAAGGAACACCTTTCCTTGGATTTTGGGTTATACACCAACCTTATTCAAGACTTGGATAATCACCTTCTAAGCAACACTTAGTTGCAACTCCTCTAACACCTATTGATATAGCGTTATAAGAATGACTAATCAATCTTACAAATGAAGCTCAAGAGGCTTGTAGCATAACAAAAACAAGAAGAACACCTTTGCTACAAAGAATGGAACAAGAACAACAACAAAAAAAAGATGATAGCTAGACAATTCAACAAATGCTTGTGAGCTTCAAGTGTGTTTCATCTTCTTCACCATTGCCTCTATTTATATTGTGATTTGAGCCTTAGAGATAAGACTTCCAATGTGTCACCATCTTCATCATCAAGTCCAAATGTCTTCTCATCATTGGTTGGCCGTAGTACACTTGGCAAAATGAGACAACATAATTGGTCCACCTTGGCATCACCTTGTTGGCCAAAAATTCCACTTGGAATTGTCTTGAAAATGTGAAGATAATACCCAAAGATAATAGCCATAACAACCCCATTATCTTCTCAACTTTTTGGCACAAGAATAGGCATGTGGAATTTACCATTTCAAATTCAAAATTTCAGCTCCAAAATGGGTAGTAGCCGTTGGCTACCTTTTTCTTTTTCCAAAAATTCATTTTGATTTTCCTTAATAAAATAAGAAAGGATAATACCACCAAATTATCCTAAACTCCAAGCACAAGAATAGGACATGTGAAGTCTTCATTTGACTTCAAAAAATCTGCTGAAAAACCTCAAGAAAACCAAGTAGCCGTTTGGCTACATTTGAATTTTTACAAGTTGGCAATTTTGCCAACTAGCTCCTTTTTGATTGGTCAACTTGTCTCCACCTCACAAAATGAATTACACATCATATTCAACTGTTTATACACGTTTGGAGGCTGGCAAATATGTATATCAACTCAAATTTTTGAAGAAGAAATCACCAAATAATAATTGACAAGATTATGTCAATATATACCACAAAAATTCCAACTATTTCTTCTTGCATGTAGGGAACACTTCCACATCTTTAACACCTTTATAACCTCTGAAAAATGATGATAGATATGTTCTTATAACACATATAAGAAATTCTTCAAGATAGAAAAAGAATGTGACATCTCAAATCGTCACATATCCAGCTATAGTCATTGATATCATCGTGTGAGAGAATAGAATAATGAATCACCATATAATCTTCAAATTAATAATAAATCAGCTCCAGAATGAAGATAATAATATGCTCAAGAGATCCTTGAGTGAAAATACCATAAATACCCTCGGAGGTAAAATGACCAAAATACCCCTGGTATATGAAAACTCCAGAAATGACCCCGATTGTCAGAAATGATCAAGATATCACCCTTGTCATGATAAATAGTATAAGAATGCACCCTTGAAATATTTTCACCATATCATGTTCCTACAAAACTCAAAATACCAATTTTGCCCTTTTTGGTAAGTTGTAGAAACTTCCAAGGCACGTTAGTCACAAGACAATTATAATCACCAATATCTCATAAGAATCACATAATAAACATATATGAAACATATATAAATGAAAAACAATCATTTCATCACTTTTTAGAAAAATAAACATTCTGTGAGACGTGGATCTATCCATGTGAGGGGCTGACGTGAGGGCCTGACGTACGTCGATCGATCTACGTGAGGGGCTGACGTACGTCGATCGATCCACGTGAGAGATCGACGTCTTACTGTGAGTTTGGTTCTTCTCAGTTCAACATGGATCGATCCACATGGTGCTCATGTACATGGATCGATCCATGTGTCTCTGCCTAAGAGATCCACGTCATTTTCTTCACTTTTTCAACCTTTAATCACTTATAACACCATATGTGACATTTCTAAGTATTCACCACTTAAAATCATAACTTTGAAAATTATCCAAACATATTTCTCAACAAAGAGGAAGGGAAGGAGAAGTGGTATCACGGCATTCAATCCCATTTGGTAATCGTATATTTGTGAAATTGACTGCAACCATTAGGTTTCCTTTTCCCCCTCCAAATTGATACAATCCAAGCATGCCTTAGTGATATATTATGTGTTTTTGTTGATTTGATTGTTGAAATCTATACCATGTTGTTGAATCTGTGCAAGACTTATGATTTTGAGGTCTACTGAATGTGTATATTGGTTTGCGTGCCTTGCATTTGATGTTAGAAAAAAATTTGATAATCAAAATAGTAAAACTGTGCATGATTAGGATTTTCCATTCTTGTTTTGACCTTACAATAGGTTCCCATAGACTGAAAATAGGCAAAAATATAGATCGGGGTCGAAAAACGGCCGCCGGTGCGCCGCACGCACCGCCGGAAATGGCCACGCGTGGCCTTCACGCGCGTGCGTGGGTTGCACGCGTCTCTGGTGTCTCTGCGCTGGAATTCTGATTAAAATAAAAAAATTAAAGGCAAAGTGCGGGAGGCCGGACAGCAGACAGCCCAGCCTTAACGGGCCGGCTGCACATGTACCAGGCCGGTCCATTACAGATAAAACATATAAAAAAGGGGAGAATTGGCTGAGGTGGCGACTCACCAGACCGAATGGCCTACAGACCGGGCTAGCTGTCTTACGGTCCATTAACGCGAAATTTAAAGAAAAGGTATAATAGAGCGCGGGCCGGAACCTGGCGGGCCGGACCAGAATAAGTGGCGGACCAGGGCTGGCGGAAAAGGGCCAGCCCAATTTAATAATTCTAATTTTATAGTTGCTGTAATTTCTAGAAATTCTATAAATATTATCTAATGAATTAAAAATAATAATAATTAGGAAAAAATACAAATAAATATCAGAAAATTTTAAATAAATTTCAGAAATTACAAAATATTAAAATTAAATTATTTTCATTAAATTTCAGTAATTGTGATAATTTATTTAATTTTAATAATTAGGTAATAAATAAAAATAAATAGGAAAAAATGAGGAAAAATATAGGAAATGCACGATAAATGTATACAAGCCATGGAAAAATAGGTTTGACTCCAAACAACATTAAATTATTACTCGGATAATAAATGAACCTAGATTTGAGTACCGGAGGATGGTGAGGATGGGCCGGAAGGCCTCAGGCGATCTTTAATTGAACCTAGTTTTTAGTGTCGGAGGATGGTGAGGATGGGCCAGGGGCCTTAGGCGATTGTGTTTTTGCATTCAAGGCACGTGCATTGCTTTTATGGAGGGTCGTGAATGTACGGGCCGCGGGCACTCAGTATGGTCTACGGTGGCGGGGCCAGGTACACTCAGTATGGTGACTGTAGGTGGGTACGACCCACAGCCACTCAGTAGGTCCCAGGATCATGCATTGCATGGTGGAGATATCGGCATTCTGTGTGACATGATTTCGTTGCGTGTGACATGCATAGTAGGACATGCATCACGATGTTGCGCATTCTTTATCTGGAGTGAATTACCTTTCCGCATTCTTTCATATGCTTATGTGATATCATGTTATGTGCTATGTGTTATATCATTTTTGTATGCTCGTCTTGTATTAGTTCGAGGCAGGTGCCTACTAGGTGATTTTCCGTCACTCACCCCTACTTCCCCCCTCCCCCCTCCAGGTGAACATGAGGACGTCTATGACTATGTCTTTGTTGAGGACGAGGCTGATACGGTAGAGTGGGCAGACTGATGCTCGCACCTAGGATACGAGAAGACCTGCGACTGTTCATCTTTATCTTCTTTGGGATCTCATCAGACTTTACTTTGTTTAGAGTTTTCCGACTGTAGATACCAGTACTTATTGTTATTTCCAATAGTTGGTTTATAATAGTACTGAGGATTTGTTTTATCATGAAACTTAATGTTATTGTATTTCGTTTCTGCGAGAAAAATTTCTACGTATTTTCGGACATGTAGAAAATTGATTCGACGCCTTGTATTCTCCTTAGCGAGATATGCGGGTGTACTGTTTCTGATATTAGAGTTTGGAAACGGGGCGCTACAGACCCGACTCTAACTCAAATTTGTATAGATTTGTCCATTTCGTGTTGAGTTGGCGGGTCGTGACAGAAACTACAATATCTAATTATTTGGATACACATGAAGATTTCACAATAGACTTCTGAGGTTTATAAGGATAATAATGGAGATAAGGGTTTATGAAGATAAGAATAAAGACTCCCATGTCAATCGTGATAATACTTAAAAGAGGATAAATTTATATGTTCGACATATGATGATAAAATAAATTTATATTTAAATACAGTTCCACTTGGGGAGATGGCATATAAAAGACTCGCTTTACGTAACCGTGTATTCTTTAAAGCTATGGGATCCAATGTATGGAAGCCCTCCATCCCAAAGTAAAAGAACAAGCTTCCAATTTCGTAACTCAATTATGCGTATAAACTTTCAAATCTCATACTTGTTGAGAAATATGTTTGGATAATTTTTAAAGTCATGATTTTAAGTGTTACATGTCATAAAAATGTTACACATGATGTTACAAATGATAAAGAGTTGAAATATATCAAATAAGTGAAGAAAAATGACATCGATCTCTCAGGTTAATATACTTCGATCGATCGATGTACATTGAACCCTCACATCGATCGATCCATGTAAGGCAGAGAAAAACCAAGACCTTACTGTGAGACATCGATCTCTAAACTTGAGACACATCGATCGATCAATGTGTACATCAATCTCTACATCGATCGATTGATATAGGTCAAAGACAAAATTTGAACCTTACTTTGAGACATCGATCTCTCAAGCAGAGACACTTCGTCGATCGATGTCTAAGGTTTTTGGAATTTTTTTTAAAATATGATAAAATGGTTGTTTTCATTTGCATATGCTTCATATATGTTTATTATTTGTTATTATATGATTTTGATGAATATTATGCTTTGTGACTAACATGCCTTGGAAGTTTCTACAACTTACCAAAAAGGGGCAAAATTGGTACTTTGAGTTTGTACAGGTACTTGACATGGTGAATATAATTCAAGGACCTATGATGCGTGCAACTCGTGGGCTCCAACGATTCCACCTTCCAAACGTCCTTCACAAAGAATTAGGCACAAGGAAGAAGACTTTCTCTTGCTTCTTTAGTGATTAAAAACGTGTGGATTAAGAATGAGCAAGACCAACACTTCAAGATGGTCGTTGATTAGGCAAACCAATACGGCCGTCCTGGACGGCACCTTTAAGCAATGGCAACACCTTCAATATGCTCAACTTTGAAGGATCTTAACCTAGGTTTTTAATGCAAAACCAAGAAAACAAAGTATCACACAAAGTGAATGAAATATCAAGAATTGTTATTCATCAAAAAGGTTTGTTTACAATCAGCCAAAGGGGTCTATTTATAGGCCTAAAAAATGTCCCCCTTCAGCTTTGAAATGGCTAGAAATAGTTCAAATAAAGCTATCTAACAAATGTTTAAAATTGAACTTTTGTTTGAATTTCAAAACTAAGATAATTCTAGCTAAAACTTGAAATGCTTGTAAGATGTTATCTCCTCTATGTCCAGCCGTGTTTGAGGAGACAATGGTGTCTTGGAGAAGCTGATTTGATGAGTGGGATGAGGCCTGAAGTTGATTTCAAAAGTTAGTTGAATTTGAATTCAAGTTGAGTTTGATTTTGAGCTTGCTTTGAACTTGTCTCTTGGATATCTTTTCCACTTTTTCCAGCTGTGTTCCTTGAGTAAATGAGGTGTAGAAAACCTGATTTGATGATGATAAGATGGCTGGAATTGAATTCAAATGATGGTTGAAGTTTGAATTCAAATTGAGTTTGAATTTGATTTCAAACTTGGATTCAACTTTGAATTGTGATCTTATCTTCCTTATTCTTCAAAAATGGCGTGTAGGACCTTGAGATGATAGCTGAATCCTTTTTGAAATGTAAGCCTCAAATTGGTTGAAACTTGAATTCAAATTATGGTTGAATTTGAATTCAAGTTTATCTTCAAGTTCAAATTCAAGTAAGATGTCATCCTCCAATTTAAAGTGGCCGGCCCCCCTTTTGTGATCCTTGGAGATGTTTTTGATTTTAATTTGGACAATGAAATCCCTCTAGGACACATTTGAATTTGTCTTAGTGTAGACAAACATTCTCTTAAAACATTCTCTTCAGACATTCTCTTCAAACATTCTCTTCAAACATTCTCTTCAAACATTTCATGTACCTAATTTACCTACAAAGAAAAGACATAAAACAAAGATCACAAGACACAAGATAAAATTCAAAGACAAAGAATGTAGACGTGCATGCTGATACACGTTCAAGTTGAAGGTTCAATGAAATGAACCCAAGGAGTCTTAGGTTCATCTTGAACATGCTTGTACAAGAAGATGGCAACTTGATGACAAAGTTCCCTTGCCCTCCTTCTTGTCATAGGACCCTTAACCTCTTGATGGGGTCCTTGATCCTCATCAGACCCTTGATCCTCATCAACCTATCTTCATCTTATTTATTACACAAAGGTGTGTTTATATTTATTTCTGAGCATCGGGGTCATTCTCGGAGTTTCTCTCACCAGGGGCATTTTGGTCATTTCCTCCCGAGGGCAGTTTCGTCATTTTACTCAAGGAAATCTCTTGCTTATCTTATTGTCTTCATTGTGGAGTTCATTTATGGTATTCCTAGAGATTATTTGGTGATTTTCTATCGTATTCTCTCATTTGATGATATTATCGACGGTAGCAGGATATGTGACGCTATTCGATGTCACATTCTATCTTTTCTTGAAGACCTTCTCATATATGTTATTGGAGAGTCCTATTCATCATCTTTCAGAGATTTTAAGGGGGTTAATGGTGTAAAATTCATCACAACAAACAAGGAGTAAAAGTGTGGGAATTTCAGATTATATATTTACATAATCTTGTCAGCTTTTGTCTATTGATTTTTCTTAAAAAAATCAGAGTTTATACCTTTATTATCAGCTCAAAAAGTCCAAAATTATGTGGCAAAGATGGTGTATTCATTTTATGAAATGAGGACAAGTGGACCAATCAAAAATGGTTGGCAAAGTTGCCAACTTGGAATTTTGAAGTTTGAAAAAAATGGCTATATTTGTTTGTTTGGAGCTGATTTTTATCCAAAAGGTGCAGCCATCACATATCCTATTCTTGTACCAAGGAGTTGAGGGATTCTTGTGAAATATGCCTTCTTATTATCTTCATAATTTTCAAGACAATCTGAGTTGGAAAATCGGCCAAGATAAAGATGACAAGGTGGACCAATCATTCTTCTTGATGTTTCCAAGTGTACAAGGTGTTTATGTTGCCAACCAATAATGTGAAGACACTTAAGCATTGATGATAAAGGCATTGACACATTTGATGTCTTATCTTCAAGACTCAACTCACACTATAAATAGGAGACAAGGTGAAGAAGAGAAGACACACACTTAAAAGCAAAAGTTGAAGATCATAGACCTGTATAAAGCATTATCAAAGTCCTTTCCAGGTTCATCTTTATCTAGTTTAGTGGTGACGCTCATAGGGGTGGGGGACGATTTTAAATTCTCAAAATTGAACTTTTTAATCATGTCATTTATATATTTAACTTGGCTTATATGTATACCGTTACTCGTTTGTTTAATCTGCAAGCCAAGAAAGTAATTCAATTCACCAACCATAGACATTTCAAATTCAGATTTCATGCAAGATTCAAATTCTTCAACAAGTTTATGAGATGTAGATCCAAAAATTATGTCATCAACATAAATTTGAATACTTAGTAAATCTAATTTATCTTGTTTCAAAAATAGAGTGCTATCTATCATACCCCTTTTAAAACCGTATTCTAAAAGAAAAGTAGCAAAACGATCATACCACGCCCTAGGTGCTTGCTTTAAACCATATAGTGCCTTCTTTAGTTTGTACATGTGATCGGGGTGTTTCAAATCTTCAAAACCGGGAGGTTGTTTCATGTATACTTCTTCATGTATAAAGCCATTTAAAGATGCACTTTTTACGTCCATTTGATAAAGTTTAAAACGTTTCATGCAAGCAATAGCAAGTAAAAGTCGTGTGGCTTCTAAACGTGCTACGGGTACAAATGTTTCGTCATAATCTATTCCTTTTTCTTGATTATATCCTTGTGCTACAAGTCTAGCCTTGTTTCTAACAACTTTTCCTTCTTCATTCATTTTATTTCTAAACACCCACTTTGTGCCTATTATAGTCTTATCTTGTGGTCGTGGCACTAAATCCCATACATCATTTCTTACGAATTGATTAAGTTCATCATGCATAGCATCAATCCAAGAAGAATCACTCAAAGCATCAAACACATTTTTAGGTTCAATTTCGGATATCATGGCATGGAATTGGTTTATTTCCTCTGGATTTGTTCTTCTATGTGGTCGCACACCGTGAGTAATGTCGCCTATAATGAGATTGTGTGGGTGATCCCTATGTCACCTTGGTTGATTATTTTCTACGTTCTAAGTGATCATGCATTTCTAGTGTGTTTACTTCATCATGCGTGCCATCATCATCATCCAACACGGGTTTTAATTCAAAAACATCGTCATATTCTTTATCTATATCAATCTCACCAAATTCATTGAACTTCACATGAATGGATTCTAACATTTGTCTAGTGATGGGATTATAACATCTATATGCTTTTGAATTCACATAATATCCAACAAAGATGCATTCAATTGATTTAGATTCAAACTTGTCTAAATTATCTTTCGTACTTAAAACAAAGCATTTGCAACCAAACACACGAAAGTAATCAATCTTAGGCTTGCGATCATTTATTATCTCATAAGGCGTTTTATTTATTTTCTTTCTAATAGACAAGCGATTAACTATATAGCATGCACAATTTACGGCTTCCGCCCACAAAAATCTAGGCAATTTATTTTTACACAACATGGTTCTAGCGATTTCTTGTAGTGTCTTATTTTTTCTTTCTACTACTCCATTTAGTTGTGGAGTTCTAGGTGGCGAAAACTCGTGTTTGATTCATTTTTCTTCGCAAAATGCAATCATGTCCTTGTTTTTAAATTCACCGCCTCTATCGCTTCTAATCTTTTTCACATTTAAACCATATTGATATTCAAGTTATTTTATTAGTTTCGCAATCTCAATGGCACTATCATCTTTATGCGCAAGAAACAAAGTCCAAGTATAGCGAGAATAATCATCGACGATAACACATGCATAATGACGTCCACAGAGACTCGTAGTGCGACTAGGACCAAACAAATCAATATGTAATAATTCCAAAATTCTAAACGTGCTTATTTCATTTTTAGGTTTAAGTGACTCACGTGTTTGTTTGCCTTTATTGCAAGATTCACACAACTGAAAGTTGTCTAAATCAAGTTTAGGCAATCCTCGTATTAGGTTCTTTCGTTGGAGTTTTTCAAGTGTAGAAATGCCGATGTGTCCTAAACGTCTATGCCACAAATTAACGTCAGGTTCATTTGATCTAAAACACTTAATCTTAGCGTCTAACATGTCATCCATAGAAAGCGTAAAAATGTTTCCTTCCCTTTTTCCTTTTAACACACTTCTCCATTTTTATTTATTATATTACAATATGGATGAGTAAAGCACACATCAAAGCCGTTGTCAATAAATTGTGAGATGCTAAGAAGATTATAGGATAAGTTACTTACCAAAAAGACGTTGGAGATTTGAAGGGTGCTTGGGCTTCCGATTGTACCTTTTCCGATGATTCTTCCTTCATTGTTGTCTCCAAAGATCACGGATCCGCATTTTGTGACCTTCTTCAACTTTGAAAACAAGCTCGGGTCACCCGTCATGTGCCTCGAGCAACCACTGTCAAGGAACACTTGATAGATGTGTTTTTTGATGTATGGGTTCCCTATAATGTACAACAATGATTTAGGTACCCTTTTAATTTTGGGTCCTTACGAGTTAGTTATTCACCTCTTAGTAAAAGTACCTTTCGGTACCCATACTTGGGTGATCCTTCTCGGTCTATCAAATGGTAAGAATATAGATGAAGGAGCAATGTAGTAGACATGGGGTGAGAAAACGTTAGGCCTTTGGCCGAGAATCCTTTTATGCACATTATGTGGTGTGCGTTTTTGATATGCTCTTGTGTTAGTGTGCATTAAGCGTGATCTAGATAAATTTCGTGTATGCATCACTTGTTTCTTCTCATATCTATATGGCACATAATTATATTTTGCATGATATGAGGAAGAGGTGTGACGAGATGAGGGTAGAGGGGGTCTTTGCATCATCTTAGGCGCTATGTATACCTTAGGTGTGTTAACTTTCTTAGACAAAACGAATTTGGTTGGTTTAATTGATACTTCGTTTGTCTCAATGTATCCTAATCCGTTTTTATCACTATCATGTTTTTGTGATAAAATAATGCGATCTAGCATGTTAGATCCCGTGTCAAATTGTTTCATCATTTAATCTAAATCCGTATTCCTTGATTTCAAATTTGAAATCTCAGATTTCATTTCATTATTATGCGTGGTCAATGATGAGATCTCTGACTTTAATGCATTGATGATGCATGACGACTCTTTTTTTGAATCGTTTAATTGAGAAACAAGATTCGTGTTAGAAGATTCTAACAACTTCTTGTCTTCAATTAATCGCTTCTTTTCTTTTGCAAGAGTCTTAGTGAATTTGTGCAATTCTAAATATTGACTAAAAAGATCATCATATGAAGGTTCAGAGTCAGAGTCAGAAGATACCTCGTTTGATGCTTTGGATACAAAGCATACTTGTGTCGTCTCCTCTTCTGTATCAGTCTCAGAGTCAGATGTGTCACTCCAAGTGGAGGCCTTGAGAGCTTTTCTCCTTTGTTTGGGTTCTGAGACGAGTCTATTTTTGGTCTGATCCTTGTCAGGGTATTTGTTTGTTTGCTTGTCCTTGTTAGGACAGTCATAAGATAAATGTCCAAGTTTCCTTCGTAGCATTTTACGTCCTTGTCGTTTGTTTTATTTTTATTTTTTTTAGTGGAAGTAGTCTTAGGTTTGTTTTTAAATGACTTTATCATGAATTTTCTCAAACATTTAGCCAATAGTATTAAGTCATCATTGTCTGATTTGGAATCACTATCATCTACGTGATCGGAAGAAGTAGAGACGTATTCATTTGATTTAAAAGCAATAGTTTTACCTTGTTTCGACGTTGATTCCGATTTCCTTATAGTGAGTTTGTTTTCATATACCTTTAGTGATCCAATTAGTTTTTCCATTTTTATTGATTTGGTTTCCTTGCTTTCCTCTATAGCCGTCACTTTAGGGTCCCATTCGGATGGAAGGCTTCATAGTACCTTTTGGACCTTTTCCTGCGTAGAGAAAGCTTTGCCAAGAGACTCAAGAGAATTATAAATGTTAGTCAAGCGTAGATCCATATAGACAATAGACTCATTTGGCAATAACTTAAAGGACTCAAATGTAGACATATGCATATTAATCTTGGACTCCTTTACTTGGCTAGTCCCTTCGTGTTTCATCTCAAGAATTCTCCACATTTCTTGAGCACTAGAGCAATTAAAAACACATTGCTAGATTCGCTTTTACTTAGCCCGTTTAAAAGTGATTGCATGGCTCTAGAATTCATGCTTAGTCTATTTTTGTCATCACTAGTATACTCTTGTTTTGGCTTAACGACCTCTAGTGTGACTCCATCTACAGTAGATAATTTTGAAGGAACAAATGGACCGTCCTCTATGATGGACCATAGATCAATATCAACAGACATAAGAAAAAGTTTCATTCTTAACTTCCATTGAATAAAGGACTCACCATCAAAAAGAGGAGGCCTTTGACTAGACATACCTTCTTGCTCGATTTTGAAGCTAGTAGTTGCCATCTCACTTAGATCGTTTGATCATTTGGTTGTGAGTATTCCTGCTCTCTGATACCACTTGTAGGACCTACAAGGCACCACTAGAAGGGGAGAGTTAAATAGTGTGTGCAGAAAATTTGGTTTTTAAAATTGTTTTAATCCAAAAACCCAACTTTTGAAAACAGTTTCTGTTTTCAGGATCTGTTTTGAAACGTTTTAAAAACTAGGTTACAGGTCTTCAACAATTCTGAAATTTGGAGAAAACTTAGTCTCAGATGTTCTGAGTATCTCATAAAAATTTCAGATCAAAATTCAATCTTTAACCCTTTGAAAAATCATTGGTGGTCAGACTGGGTAAATCTACCAAAAACAGTAGTCTGACTTGAAAAATTTATTCTGATTAAATCGTGACTCTAAATGATCTGAAAATTTAATGACAAACCCCTTTCTATATGTATTTAATTGGGTTGAAACAGTTTTGAAAAATTCCTTTGGAAAGTTAGTCAAATACGTTAAAAGTCTCAACCTTTTTAAGCCTGAAAATCAGATTGCACTAGTCTCAGATATTTTGACGTTTGGATGACTTATACTTGTCCAAAAGGGTTGAAACTTGCGCCAAATGAAATATAAAACGTGTGGCTATGTTTCTAGAAAGTTTCGTGATTTTTGAAATTCGTTTGATATTTTTAAGATCATGATGAAAATGATGCACTGTGCTGGAAACTGAAAGTAAGTGCTGAAAAGTAATGAACACAAGGAATTTTATACTGGTTCGTTTAAATCAACCTACTCCAGTCTTCGAGAACACCTTTCTCGGTTATCACTAATCACAGAACAACAAACAACACCTTAACACACAGGGTTGATGGAGTTATACACCAACTCCAACCCTTTACAAACCTTACAAAGAATCACAATGATCACGAACACCACCACCGATCAAATGAAAGATTGATCACACCTTGATCAATCTCTTACAACAATATAGCGTGTATGGTGGTTTATACGAAGCCTATACAATATGTATGAATATGAATACAATAGGCTTTTAGAGAGGAGAAGAAAGATAGGCAGAAGAAGGAGATGATGAACACGTTTTGCACTTGAGGATTTGTGAGACTTGTCTTGTCTTTTGTTTGCTCTCCTTCTATTCTTTTTATCAAGAGTGGCCGCCCCCTTCTTGCCTTTTATTCCCCTTGGAAATTAACTTTTAAGTCATTGGAAGAATATCTTGCATCATTGTGACATTCACTTGCTTACTTGGCAACACTTCATTGGATGATCATTAAGGCCTTGCTTACTTGGCACTCATTGATTGGATGAGAGTTGTCATCATTTGATGACTGTATGTAGAGAAAAAGGGGTTTGAGTGATTTTCAAATACATGATTTAAATGTGCACAAAAACGAGCATAAGATAAATGTGCATGATATATTGCTTATTACTTGCCTTATATAGTTCATATATGATGTTGCCATACTAACGAGCCATGAAGCTACAAAGCTTACATCAAATGGCAAACATTTGTTGTGTTTATATTATTTTCAGGTGCCACCATTAATGAACTAAACTAGTTCATTAAGTGAAGTACTTAGTTGATTAAACTAAGTAGCTCATTAAAGGAAGCTAAATTTGGAAAAGGCACAAAGGCAACAAGGCTAAGGAAGGAAAGTCTCCTCCTCCTCCCCTCATTAATATACACGCCATATGCACATATATAAGCATATATTTTCAGATTTTTTCTAAAAAGCACATACACATGTATTCCAACGTACTACGGACACGTTATATATTTTACGTACGTACGTTAACGTCACACCACTATACTTAACTCATATTTATGGGTATATTCAGGTCTTATATCATATGATATAAGTCATGGTGATGACAAATTAAATACGACACGTTAAAAGGTTCTAAACCAAAAATGGTCGTATCGGGCGAATACCGAAACTTTGCCAATGTGTCACGTACTTACCATAAATAAATGGTCAGCCCCTATACTTCAAAAATCATCAAAACTTTCGTGCATATGGCAATGTTTTCAGCCAAAAATTCTTTGCATGTTAGCACACACAAATCACCCCACATTAAGGCAAAAATGTGAAGATTCCAATTTTAATTTTGTCACATGTTAATGGCGCCACTTTAGACCAGCCAAGTGCTGAGATTTAAAGTATATATTATATATATTATGTGTAACATAATATATATATAACATGTGCAAGAAGTTGGAATTTAATTAGAGAAAAATCGGGTAATCGATAAATGTCGAACATTCGGTTTTCTACGTACATAACACATGGAATATTTGTGGCACATCATATGACACGTATCTAGACACTTTTTACATATGTTATACATCTTAAAGTGCTCTAGAAAATTAAATTAAGGGCTGATTGGAATATAACATGTGTGTATTATTAAATGTGCACTATTTTACAAAGTTCGCAAAAATAATTTCCAGCACATGTATATACATTATACACGCATATCACAGCTGAGATGGAGCTTATTTGGAGCCTTGTTGGCATATTGATTGGTCAAAAATCAATCATACAATGTTGGTGAACTAAAGAGAGAACCTACAAATAGTAAGATTTCAAACTTTGTCTCATTTGAAACACATGCTGAAAAAATTTTCAGCATGTTGAACTAAGGATGGCCGAATTTTATCAAGTAAATGAGGTATATTTTGTGTCTTGAATTATGTGATTGATTGGAAGAAGAAATGGAAGCAATTTGAATGTTTTTCAAAGTCATAAAGTGTGATATTTTATATATCACACATGCTGAAAATTTTTCAGCATTTGTGTGGTATGTCTTGGCCGAATGAAAGGACATAAAGGTGTCCAAATTCATTTCTAATGTGATAAGGATATTTGCATCAATTGGTGATTCATTTTAATTAGAAAAATCAAAGAAAAATGGAATTATTTTGAACTTTAACTCCATGTATCACATGCTGAAAATTCAGCATGGTAAATATTCATCATGGCCGATTTTTTGCTTAGTAAGGAAGAAATTTTGTCTTGCAATTTATGTGACAATTTTGTGTATTATGAAAATAATTTTATGATTGATATTGGCACATGTTTGAGTGATATATTCAGATTTTTCTAAGTCATCAATGATGACAACATTCAACCTATCATGAAGTGCCAAGTAACCAAAGCTTAAGTGATCATCCAATAAGAAGATGCCAAGTAAGCAAGACCATGTCACAATGATATCTTACATTCTCCCAAGGACTTAGAAGATAATTTTCAAGAGGGGGATAGCACAAGGGGGGATGGCTACATGGAAATAAAAGGAAAGAAGATGAGCAAAAACAAGACAAGCACAAGCATTGGAAAATCAAGTGATCAAAAATGCTAGCCTCTCTTCTTCTACTCTATCTTCTTTCTTCTTCTTGAAATCCTATTGTATTCATATTTTCAATCTTGAATAGGTTTGTTATAGACCACCACATATTCCATATCTTTGAAAAAGATTGATCAAGGTGTGATCAATCTTCATTCTTGCGAGGTGGTGGTGTTCGTGCAAATTGTATTCATCGTACAAGTGGTGCCTTGCAGATCCTACAATTGGTATCAGAGCGCGGGAACACTCACTACAAAGGATCCAACGATTCAGTGAAATGGCATCCACTAGTTATAGCACCGTGCAAGAAGGAATGTCAACCATAAGGTCTCCTCTCTTTGACGGTGAGTCTTTCGTTCAATGGAAGGTAAGAATGAAACTTTTCTTTATGGTAATAGATATTGATTTTTGGTCGATTATAGAAGATGGTCCTTTTGTTCCATCTAAGTTATCCACCGTAGACGGAGTCACACTAGAAGTTGTTAAATCTAGACAATAATATACAAGTGGTGATAAAAAGAAACTTAGCATGAATGCTAGGCTATGCAATTGCTCTTAAATGGATTAAGTAAGAGTGAGTCTAGTTATGTCTCAAACTGCTCTAGTGCACAAGAAATGTGGAGGATACTCGAAATGAAACACGAAGGCACGAGTCAAGTAAAAGAGTCAAAGATAAACATGCTTATGTCCACACTTGAGTCGTTTAAACTATTGCCTAATGAATCCATTGTTGATATGGATCTTCGTTTGACTAACATCTACAATTCTCTTGAGTCTCTTGGTAAAGCTTTTACCATGCAGGAAAAAGTACAGAAAGTCTTGTGAAGCCTTCCATCCGAGTGGGACTCTAAAGTAACGGTCATAGAAGAAAGCAAAGAGACTAAATCGATTAAGATGGAAGAACTAATTGGATCACTTAAGGTATATGAAAACAAACTTGCTTTAAGACATTCTGAGTCCATTTCTAATAATGATAGGGCTATAGCATTTAAATCAAATGAATACGTCGTAGATGATAGTGACATAGATTCCGATGATGAGGACTTAATCACGATGACTAAAAGATTAAGAAAAATATTGAGAAAATCGATTAAACATAAGTCTACCTCATCTAAGGATCATAGACATAAAAATAAGGAAATAAAGTGCTATGAATGCGGCAAACTTGGACATCTATCATATGACTACCCTAATAAGGAAAAACAAACAAAAAAATACCCTGACAAGGATCGGAACAAGAATAGACTCGTCTCAGAACCTAAGCAAAGGAGAAGAGCATTCAAAGCCTCCACTTGGAGTGACACATCTGACTCTGAGACTGATGATACTAAAGAACACAAAGCACAAGTATGCTTTACATCTAAAGCATCAAATGAGGTATCTTCCGACTCTGATTCCTATTCTGAATGTTCTTATGATGATTTATTTAGTCAATATTTAGAATTGCATAAGTTTTCAAAGACTCTTGCAAAAGAAAAGAAGCGATTAATTGAAGACAAGAAAGTGTTAGAATCTTCTAACAAAGATCTTGTGTCTCAATTAAACGATTCAAAAGAAGAGTCATCATGCATTATAAATTCACTAAAGTCTGAAATTTCATCATTGACATCCGAGAACACTGAATTGAAATCCGAGTTTTCAAACTTGAAATCAAGGAATGCGGATGTAGAGAAAAAGGTGAAACAATTTGACACGAGAACAAACATGCTAGATCACATCATTTCTTCTCAAAAGCATGATAGTGACAAAACCGGACTAGGATACGTTGAGAAAAGTAAGCCACAAAATAAACCAACCAAATTCATCCCATCTAAGAAAATAGATGCATCAAAGACATATGTGGCATCTAAGAAGACGCATAGGCCTTTTCTTATGACATCTCAACATGCTTCTTCTTCACATCATGTAAAATATAATTATGTGCCATATAGATATGAGAGGAAACAAGTGATGCATACGCGACACTCATATCACAAAAATGCATCTAGATCACGTCCCGTGCATGCAAACCGAAATGCTTATCAAAAATAGAAACCATGCTACATGCATGATGGGATTCTTGGCCAAAGGCCAAACGCATCTGTCCCTAACATATATTATGTTGCGTTCTCATCACCTTTCTCACCTTTTCAAAGACCTAGAAAGGTCACCCAAATTTGGGTACCAAAAGGGACATTTTCAAAGGGTTGAATAAATAACCCTTACGAATGCACGCTATATGAAATGCATGATTTTTTTACAGGCATCTTTTGATTTACTTTTCAAAATAAAGAGGGAGAGATATCATGATTTAAGGGGGAGAGAGATACTAATTGCATAAATTAAGGGGGAGCGACTCGGAATTTAAAATTCAAGTTTTGATGCATGATTGAAGGGGGAGCGATAGGATTTAAATCATGAGTATATGTTATTTTGAAAATCATCAAAAGGGGGAGATTGTAGAGAAAAAGGGGTTTGAGTGATTTTCAAATACATGATTTAAATGTGCACAAAAACGAGCATAAGATAAATGTGCATGATATATTGCTTATTACTTGCCTTATATAATTCATATATGATGTTGCCATACTAACGAGCCATGAAGCTACAAAGCTTACATCAAATGGCAAACATTTGTTGTGTTTATATTATTTTCAGGTGCCACCATTAATGAACTAAACTAGTTCATTAAGTGAAGTACTTAGTTGATTAAACTAAGTAGCTCATTAAAGGAAGCTAAATTTGGAAAAGGCACAAAGGCAACAAGGCTAAGGAAGGAAAGTCTCCTCCTCCTCCCCTCATTAATATACACGCCATATGCACATATATAAGCATATATTTTCAGATTTTTTCTAAAAAGCACATACACATGTATTCCAACGTACTACGGATACGTTATATATTTTACGTACGTACGTTAACGTCACACCACTATACTTAACTCATATTTATGGGTATATTCAGGTCTTATATCATATGATATAAGTCATGTTGATGACAAATTAAATACGACACGTTAAAAGGTTCTAAACCGAAAATGGTCGTATCGGGCGAATACCAAAACTTCGCCAACGTGTCACGTACTTGCCATAAATAAATGGTCAGCCCCTATACTTCAAAAATCATCAAAAATTTCGTGCATATGGCAATGTTTTCAGCCAAAAATTCTTTGCATGTTAGCACACACAAATCACCCCACATTAAGGCAAAAATGTGAAGATTCCAATTTTAATTTTGTCACATGTTAATGGCGCCACTTTAGACCAGCCAAGTGCTGAGATTTAAAGTATATATTATATATATTATGTGTAACATAATATATATAACATGTGCAAGAAGTTGGAATTTAATTAGAGAAAAATCGGGTAATCGATAAATGTCGAACATTCGGTTTTCTACGTACATAACACATGGAATATTTGTGGCACATCATATGACACGTATCTAGACACTTTTTACATATGTTATACATCTTAAAGTGTTCTAGAAAATTAAATTAAGGGCTGATTGGAATATAACATGTGTGTATTATTAAATGTGCACTATTTTACAAAGTTCGCAAAAATAATTTCCAGCACATGTACATACATTATACACGCATATCACAGCTGAGATGGAGCTTATTTGGAGCCTTTTTGGCATATTGATTGGTCAAAAATCAATCATACAATGTTGGTGAACTAAAGAGAGAAGCTACAAATGGTAAGATTTCAAACTTTGTCTCATTTGAAACACATGCTGAAAAACATTTCAGCATGTTGAACTAAGGATGGCCGAATTTTATCAAGTAAATGAGGTATATTTTGTGTCTTGAATTATGTGATTGATTGGAAGAAGAAATGGAAGCAATTTGAATGTTTTTCAAAGTCATAAAGTGTGATATTTTATATATCACACATGCTGAAAATTTTTCAGCATGTGTGTGGTATGTCTTGGCCGAATGAAAGGTCATAAAGGTGTCCAAATTCATTTCTAATGTGATAAGGATATTTGCATCAATTGGTGATTCATTTTAATTAGAAAAATCGAAGAAAAATGGAATTATTTTGAACTTTAACTCCATGTATCACATGCTGAAAATTCAGCATGGTAAATATTCATCATGGCCGATTTTTTGCTTAGTAAGGAAGAAATTTTGTCTTGCAATTTATGTGACAATCTTATGTATTATGGAAATAATTTTATGATTGATATTGGCACATGTTTGAGTGATATATTCAGATTTTTCCAAGTCATCAATGATGACAACATTCAACCTATCATGAAGTGCCAAGTAACCAAAGCTTAAGTGATCATCCAATAAGAAGATGCCAAGTAAGCAAGATCATGTCACAATGATATCTTACATTCTCCCAAGGACTTAGAAGATAATTTTCAAGAGGGGGATAGCACAAGGGGGGACGGCTACATGGAAATAAAAGGAAAGAAGATGAGCAAAAACAAGACAAGCACAAGCATTGCAAAATCAAGTGATCAAGAACGCTAGCCTCTCTTCTTCTACTCTATCTTTCTTTCTTCTTCTTGAAAGCCTATTGTATTCATATTTTCAATCTTGAATAGGCTTGTTATAGACCACCACATATTCCATATCTTTGTAAAAGATTGATCAAGGTGTGATCAATCTTCATTCTTGCGAGGTGGTGGTGTTCGTGCGAATTGTATTCATCGTACAAGTGGTGCCTTGCAGATCCTACACTGTATAGATCTGAAAAATATCACTTAAAAACATGTGCCAATTAGTCATAAAATGTTGCCATAAGTCACATAATTAATTCCATAAAATTTCATCTCCATTAACCTCAAGAAAATCGGTCACATGATTTCTTCCTATGCTGAAATTTCAGCATGTGTGATATTCATAACATATTCAAAACATTGCCATGTTGATATTAGATTAATCCCTTGAAAATGAAAAATCAAACATGTTAAACTTTATGATCAAATTTCGGCCATATACATTCAACACATGCTGAAATTTTCAGCATGTGTGATATTTCAAATATCATCAAAATATTTCATAACATCATCAAATCAATCCATTAATATTGAAGAGGCAAATAAATCATCATTTAGTATAAGAATTTCGGCCAGCTCAAGTGTACACATGCTGAAATTTTCAGAATGTGTGACAAATGTGACATAGTTTGAAACATTACCTTGTGTAGCTCCTTCCTTTATGTCACCAACCTTGTATACTTCATTCTTGGCCAATCAAGATGCCAAATAGGCTCCAGATATGCTCCATCAAGGCTGTAGTAGGCGTGTATGAGGCTTGAGCATGTGCTGAATTTCATTTTTGTAAACTTTGTAAAATAGTACACAATAATTATACACATATGGTATATTCCAATCAGCCCTAAATTGATTTTTCTAGAACACTTCAGAATGTATTGAATATGTAAAAAGTGTCTAGATAAATGTTATATGTCATGCCAAAAATGTGTCATGTGTCGTGTTCGTAGAAAACCGAATTTTCGACTTTTGTCGATTATGCGATTTTTCTCTGATTGAATTCAAACTTTTTGCACATGTTATATATATTATGTCACACATAATATACATAGAATAACTTGAATATTCAGCTCTAATGGCTGAAGTAAGTGGCGCCCCATGTGCTTAAAATGTTGAATTTGAAATCTCCACAATTTGGCTTTAATTGGGGGTGATTTGTGTGTGCCAACATGGAATGATTTTATGGCTGAGTATACCATATAAGCCACGAAATTTGTGGCTATTTTTGAAGTGTAGGGGCTGGCCATCTATATATGGTAAGTATGTGACACGTTAGAAAAGTTTCGGTTGACACCCGATACGACAATTTTTGGTTTAGAACTTTATAACGCGTCGTAATAATTTTGTCATCACCATGATTTATATCATATGATATAAGACCTGAATATACTCATAAATATGAAGTATAGTGGTGTGACGTTGACGTACGTTCGTAAAATATATAACGTGTCGGTAGTACGTTGGAATATATGTATATAGTGTCTTTTTAAAAAAATCTAAATATATATATATATTTTTTAAATGAAGCCGCGCTTGTATTATTTAAAGATATCCTCCGTTGTGGTGGAGGGAAACCATATTACATCAAATGTATCATATGTAAAAAGGTAATGAAGTGAGCTTAAGATTGCCAACCTCCAATCATATACGATATGCCGCATTAAAACCTTGCCAGGTAAAACCACCCTTGTGGATAAAACCCTGGCGAAGGAAAAAGCGTACATATTTATATGGTTGGAGTTCATTAGCAAACGAATTACAAAGGAGAAAAAATATTGCAACAAAAGCATGTGCTCCCATAGTCGTTGAGTCTCGCAATAGCATTGAGGATAGCAGCGTATCTGAATCCTTGAGTCGCAGCGAAGGGAAGCCCTCGAAGTATGCCACAAAAGAAATACACCTGGCATTAGTATAACGTAGAAAAAGAGATAATGTATGCATATATTAGCAAACGTACCCATGTTGTCTGCGCTCATGTAGAACACAGGCAACAGTAGCTCAGTCTAGCCAAATATCCATGGGCCACAGCCCTAGGATTGAACAGTGAAGTCACATTGCCATGCTTGATACTACAACATGATGCATCGTCTTCGGTTGTGAGGTATGGTAGCTCCAGTCGCAGTCAGCAATTTAGTGTATAGAAGTTCCAGCGTGCAAACAAGCAACAAAGGCGTGAAACCAATAAAAAAGAAAAATTGAAGATATATGAATGAATAGGTGATGGAATCGTACCGGCGTTGCCCATGCGCACATGCGGCATAGGCAACCCATAAACAGTGACGTCAATCCATTGGAAGACTTGTAATGTTGTTAACGAATGTGCGGAACTGATACATCTAGATTGATTGCGGCTCGCACTTCATTTGGGAGGGATTGCATAGATGAATACCTAGTCAACCCAGCGGAATGATAGCCATAGCGCGCAATCATATGCGCAGCAGTATTCGTTTCTCTAGGGCAATATGAAATGGTTGAGGCATTGATGCGTAGAAAACCTAACGTGCGCTGCAAGTCAGCAGCTAGCTGACCCGTGTATTGCTCTGACGAAGATAAATAGTGGAGTAACAGACGACAATCTGTCTCAATAATTAACTGATCAAACTGTATAGCATAATATATCAATGCATAGGTTAATGCCAATAATTCCGCTCGCAATGGTGTTGAAGATGGAAGGGTGAAGCAGATTGCAGAAACCAACTGTCCCAGATGATTGCGCAGTACTGCTCCTGCTGCTGCAGTGGTTCTCCCCACTGCTGCATCCACATTAAGCTTTAGCTGACCTGTAGGTGGTATCTCCCACTTGATAATTTTGTCCCGCCGTATTCGCAAGGGCGGAGAGAAATAAGCATCAACCAAATGGGGTATGTTCTGACTAAACTTACTCCCATTAGTTGCGGCACACCACGTGAAAATATGCTCCCGGACCCTTTGAAACAGCCTTCTGTATGAAAAATCATTATCTCCAAAACAAATGCTTGTGTATTCCTTCCAAATTACCCATGTGACCAGTGAAGGCACAATGGCGCGCAATTGTCCCAGCATATGACTGCGAGAGGATGTTCTCCACCAACTCAATATATAACTCAAAATTGTCATGTTGTTCGGCAATGGCCCAGAAAATAGTATTGAAATTTCATTCCATAACGGCTTGATCCGCAGACAGTGTAGGAACGTGTGATCAGGGAATCTGTATCCGCATGACAAAAGACACATTGAGTAGGATAAATAGCCTGCCATACACTTAAATTTTCAAATATGGGCAAAGCTTTTCGCCACAGCTTCCATAAGAAAATGATACACGCATGTGGTGAACGAGGCCACCATATAAGGCGAGAATGATCCATATGGTCATCATTGAAGGTTAAGAGTCTATATACCGATTTTTTGGAGAATTGACCATTTGAATCCGGTTCCCAACAAAGACCTTCCGGTGTATCATGTACGTGAGTTACCATATAGTCATGAATGCGACAAATTCGTTTCCAAGTAGGCGAATCATAAATATGTGAGTAGATGGTAGATCGAGTACCATACTTACTTCGCATGAAAGCAGCCCATAACGTTTGAGAATGATGATATTTCCACCAAAGCTGGCAGTCGTATGATTCCTGGAGATGGTGAATGCTGCGCAATCCTAATCCTCCCTCCTCTTTTGGCATGCATATAGTATTCCAACTTCGCCAATGATGCCGTCCATTCCATAGGAATCTTGACAATCTGCAGTTGACCGACTGAATAACACTTACCGGAAGCTTGGAGCTGGCAATGATGTGCAATGGCATTGAACACAGAATATGGCGTATTAAAGTTATCTGGCCAGCCATAGAAAGCAATTTAGATGACCAAGAATTTAGTCTCGAATCCACATGTGAAAGCAGTGGAGCACAATACATTGCACGATTTATACCTTTATACAGATAAGAGCCAAGATATTTAATGGGCAAAGATGCGATACGCATACCTAAAATCTGGGAAGCTCTAGTGGGGGAAACGCCTGCACCCACCACTACTTGGCTTTTATGAAGATTAATCAATTGGCCAGATGCCTGCTGATATGTCTCCAAAAACTGTCGAAATTTCTGTAAGTTGTGATTGGATCCATTAAGGAAAATGACCAGATCATCAGCAAAGCCGAGATGTGATACTGATGGTACTCTACCTGCACTAAAGCCCACTAAATGGCCAGTAGAGATTAAAGCGTTTAGCCCACGAAAGAAGCCTTCAGAAGCCAAGATAAATAACAGTGGAGAAAGGGGGTCTCCCTGCTTTACCCCTCTTGATATCGAAAAGAACCCCGTTGGCTTGCCATTCACTAAAATGGAACAACGTGAAGATGCCAAGTTATTCATAATAATACGCACAAATCGCTGATGGAAACCTAGTTTGTGTAAAAGTTGCTGCAAGTATGACCAACAGACTCTATCAAATGCTTTGGTCATGTCAAGCTTAATCATAACACGTCCACCACGGACTGGCCTATCCAGAACATGAACCATTTCATGTGCGAGTAATATTTGTTCCATTATTTCGCGGCCTTTCATAAAACCCGCTTGTTCTGCAGAGATCAACTTAGGCAATAATGTAGATAACCGTGTAGCCACCAGTCTTGTTATGACCTTTGCCATAAAATTAGTAAGACATATTGGGTGAAACTCAGCAAATTTACTCGGGCTTGCAACTTTTGGTATTAGTGTAATCAGAGAAGCAGCTAGCTGACGGGGTGGGCGAATGCCTAAGAAAAATTCATGTACTGCCTTCCAAACGTCCAAATGTATCGTCTGCCAAAAAAGCCTATAAAATGACCCTAGAAATCCATCAGGACCAGCTGCACTGGTTGGGCTCAAAGCCCATACGCCTGCTTGACCTCCTGCAGCTCTGGAATCATTAATAGCATGTCATTTTCTGCTGATGTAACTAATGATGGTATGTACTGTAAGATAGATAGTGTAGAGAAAAAGAGGTTTGAGTGATTTCAAAATATGTGATTTAAATGAGCATGACATAAAACGTGTGCATGATATAAATGTGTACAAACGTATCCATGATATATTGCTTATTACTTGTCTTATTTAGTTCATATATAATGTTGCCATACTAACGAGTCATGAAGCGTTAAAACTTACATCATATGGCAAACATTTGTTGTGTTTATACTATTTTCAGGTGCCACCATTAATGAACTAAACTAGTTCATTAAGTGAAGTACTTAGTTAATTAAACTAAGTAGTTCATTAAAGGAAGCTACATTTGAACAAGGCACAAAGGCAACAAGACCCAAAAAAGGAAAGTCTTCTCCTCCTCTCCACATTTAATATACACGGCATATATATATATATATATATATATATATATATATATATATATGTATGTATATGTATACATATATTTTCTGATTTTTTGAAAAAGGCACATACACATGTATTCCAACGTACTACCGACACGTTATATATTTCACGTACGTACATTAACATCACACCACCATACTTAACTCATATTTATGAGTATATTCAGATCTTATATCATATGATATAAGTCATGGTGATGACAAATTAAATACGACACGTTAAAAGGTTCTAAACCAAAAATTGTCGTATCGGACGAATACCGAAACTTCGCCAACGTGTCACGTACTTGCCATAAATAGATGGCCAGCCCATACACCTCAAAAATCATTATTAATTTCGTGGCTATGATGATAATTCCAGCCATAAAATCATTGCATGTTGGCACACACAAATCACCCCGCATTAAGGCCAAATTGTGGAGATTCCAATTTCAATTTTGTCACATGTTAATGGCGCCACTTTAGACCAGCTAAGTGCTGAGAATTAAATTTTATTTTATATATATTATGTGTAACATAATATATATAACATGTACAAAATTTTGGAATTTAATTAGAGAAAAATCGGGTAATCGATAAATATCGAAAATTCGGTTTTCTACGTACACAACACATGGAACATTTTTGGCACATCATACGACACGTATCTAGAAACTTTTTACATATGTCATACATCTTAAAGTTTTCTAGAAAATTAAATTAAGGGCTGATTGGAATATAACATGGTGTATTATTAAATGTGCACTATGTTACAAAGTTAGCAAAAATAAAATTCAGCACATGCATATACATGTATACACGCCCCTACAGCTGAGATGGAGCATATGTGGAGCCTTGTTGGTATATTGATTGGTCAAGAATCAATTATACAATGTTGGTGATTTAAAGAAAGAAGCTACAAAAGGTAAGGTTTCAAACTTTGTCTCATTTGAAACATATGCTGAAAATTTCAGCATGTGGAAGATATAGCTGGCCGATTTTTTGGATAAATGAGCATATAATTGGTGTCTTGAATTATGTGGATAATTGGAAGAAAAATGGAAGAAATTTGAATAAGATACAAAGCCATAAAGTGTGATATCTTGAATATCACACATGCTGAAATTTTTCAGCATGTGTGGAATGAACCTTGGCCGAGTTTTAGGGCATGTTGGTGTCCAAATTTTATTTCCAAAATGATGATGATATTTGCTACTATTGGTGATTTATTTTAAAAAGAAAAATCAAAGAAAATTGGAAATAATTTGAATTAAGGAGCCATGTATCACATGCTGAAATTTCAGCATGCTAACTCCTCATTATGGCCGATTTTATTAACCTTTTTGGAGAAATATTATCTTGCTTAATTTATGTGATAATCTTTGATGTTATGGCAACTATTTTATGATGGTTTTTGGCACATGTTTTTAGTGAAATATTCAGATTTTCCAAGTCATCAAATGATGACAACGTTCAACCAATCATGAAGTGTCAAGTAAGCAAAGGTTAAATGATCATCCAATGAGAAGGTGCCAAGTAAGCAAGATCATGTCACAATGATGCTACACATTCTCCCAAGGACTTAGAAGACAATTTTCAAGAAGGGAAGGCACCTATAGGGGACGGCCATAATGCATAAAAAGAAAGGAGAAGAGCAAAAACAATGACAAGAACAAGCATTACACTCTTGATATCAAAAAACGCCAAGCACCTCTCATCTTCTACACTCTCTTTCTTTCTTCTTTCTTGAAAGCCTATTGTACTTATATTCTTATTCTTGAATAGGCTTGTAATATACCACCACATACTCTATATCTTTGTAAAAGATTGATCAAGGTGTGATCAATCTTCAATCTTGCTAGGTGGTGGTGTTCGTGCGAATTGTATTCATCGTACAAGGTTTGTAAAAGGTTGGAGTTGGTGTGTAACTCCATCAACCCTGTGGTAAGGTGTACTTGCGTGTGTGACTAGTGTGAACCGGGGAAGGTGTTCCTCGATGTTAGTGTATGTGCCCTAGGCCATGTTTTGGATATTTATGTTATGCATTTATTATTAATAAAAGAGGTTTTATTATCATTATTGTTGGTTAGTATGTTACACAATTTTGATATATGTCCCTGATTCATTATTGTTATAGAGATAAAATAATTTATAATCAGTATGAGTATTGATTTGATAATCATGAGATGATTATGTGTATGGTGATACGAATCAATCTCATAGATACTTGTTAGAGAACAGTGTATTGGATAGACCCATCATGAGATTACTACATGGATTAGCGTCATAAGTAAATCTCACGATAGTCATGTTTTAATCCTTTGACTTGAGATTGTCATAGTTTCCAACATAAGGACTATTATATTTTGACATGATCAAACGTTATTCGTAATTGGATAATAATAAAGGTCGTGATTGAATGTGATAGAAATTATGTAGAGGATATTGAACAATCAAGATAGAATTTGTCCCTCTCTTTTGAGAGTGATATCTTTGGGCCCCTCGATTAATGAGACTGTGAAATGCATGGCCGTGCTCAAATGATTTGATAGTGTGATCAATATCATTTGTTTTATCAGTCTACTTAGAGATCGAGTAATCATATGTTTGAACAATATAAGTATGACGCTGACCATGACTTATGTTCAAACTAGATACCGTGTGATAAAGAGATTAATGCATGTACTATTATTAGGCTAGTTGGACTTTACTCGTATTAATTGGGTAGTCGTAATGCCTTGCTAGAGGCCAATTACGACTTGTTGGTTTAATAGCGATTTAATCAGCTGTCAATTAATATGGCCTATCGGGTCACACACAAGAATGCGTATGGCTGAGATTAATGATATTAATAATATTAATAATTGATATTAATTATTATTATAATTATTATCGTTTTAATATTAATAATATTAATATTGGATATTAATTATTATTATTATTAATTTCGTTTTTTTATGTATATATTTATATCATCGGATAATAACAGAGAATCCATATCTGATATGGATTTTGATTGGCTTTATCTAATCCTAACAGAATCTGTATCTGGTACAGATTATGATAGACGTTGACAAATCCGATCTGGAATCGGATTTTGATATCTATATATATGTATGGAGCTTGGCGTATCATGTACACCAAGCAATCAGTAAAAACGAAATAGCAGAAAACGAAAGATCCTAGAATCGTTTTTGTGAAAAACGAGTTCTTCAGCCACGTCGTTTGAAGAGCTAGCACTCTGGGCGGAAGCGTTCGTGTGGATATCGACAGAGGGTGTTCGTGATTTCGCACCTCTTCCATCTGCAGATTTCGAATCTACGGAGGTAATTTTTGATTTCTTTTGTCGAATTAAACGAACAACATGGATCCTTGGTAGGAAATCAGAGATCAAGTCTTGTTTTTTCCGTTGCACGTTTGGCAGTGATCTCATTCGATTTTCTAACACTCGAAGACTGGAGTAGGTTGTTTATAACCGAACCAGTATAAAATTCTCGGTGTCATTTACTTTCAGCACTTATATTATGTTTCTGTACTGTTTACTCTTTTTGTTTACGTTCGTAAAAATAGTAAACAATTTTCAAAAATTACGAAAATTTCCAGAAACATAGCCACACGTCTTAGGGTTAATTTGGCACAGGTTTCAACCCTTTTGGATAAGTATAAGTCACTCAAACATCCAAAGTTCTGAGACTAGTGCAGTCTGATTTTTAGGCTTGCAAAGGTTGAGACTTTGAGTGTATTTGACTAACTTTCCGAAAGAATTATTCAAAACTGTTTCAACCAATTTAAATACAACATATAAGGGGTTAGTGGTTAAAATTTCAGAGCAATTGGAGTTAAATACAAATAGGAATAAATTTTTCAAAACAGTCTACCGTTTCTTGCAGATTCGCGCAATCTGACCACCAATGATTTTTGAAAGGGTTAAAGGTTGAATTTAAATCTAAAATATTTAGGAGACACTCATAACATCTGAGGCTAAGTTCTCTCAAAATTTCAGAATTTTTGGAGACCTACGACCTAGTTTTAAAAACATTTTAAAACTGGTCCTGAAAACAGAATCTGTTTTCAGAAGTTGAGTTGGTTGGTTTTAAACAAAATTTTAAAAACCACACTTTCCGCACCAACTATTCAACCCCCCCTTCTAGTGGTGCCTTGCAGATCCTACAAGTGGTATCAGAGCGCAGGAACACTCATTAAAAAGGATCCAACGATTCAGTGAGATGGCAACCACAAATCTCAAAACCGAGCAAGAAGGTATATCGAGTCAAATGCCTCCTCTTTTTGACGGTGAGTCGTTTATTCAATGGAAACTAAGAATGAAGCTTTTTCTTATGGCTATAGATATTGATCTTTGGTCGATTATAGAAGATGGTCCTTTTGTCCCATCTAAGTTATCCACCATAGACGGAGTCACACTAGAAGTTGTTAAACCTAGACAAGAATATACGAGTGATGATAAAAAGAAACTTAGCAAGAATGCTAGGGCTATGCAATTGCTCCTAAACGGATTAAGTAAGAGTGAGTCGAGTTATGTCTCAAACTGTTCTAGTGCACAAGAAATGTGGAGGATACTAGAAATGAAACATGAAGGCACGAGTCAAGTAAAAGAGTCAAAGATAAACATGCTTATGTCCATACTTGAGTCGTTTAAACTATTGCCTAATGAATCTATTGTTGATATGGATCTTCGTTTGACTAACATCTATAATTCTCTTGAGTTTCTTGGTAAAGCTTTTACCATGCAGGAAAAAGTACAGAAAGTCTTACGAAGCCTTCCATCAGAGTGGGACCCTAAAGTAACCGCAATAGAAGAAAGTAAAGAAACGAACTCAATAAAGATGGAAGAGTTAATTGGATCACTTAAAGTGTATGAAAATAAACTCACCATACAGAAATCGGAATCATCTAAACAAGGTAAAGCTATTGCTTTTAAATCAAATGAATACGTCTCTACTTCTTCCGATCACGTAGATGATAGTGATTCTGAATCAGATAACGATGACATAATTCTATTGGCTAAAGGCTTAAGAAAATTTATGAGAAGGTCATTTAGAAACAAAAATAAGGGTACTACAACTAAGAGAAATAAGAACAAGTCAAATGATAATGATGTTAAATGTTATGAGTGTGGCAAACTTGGACATTTATCATATGACTGCCCCAATAAAGAAAAGCAAACAAATAAATACCCTGACAAGGAGCGGAACAAGAATAGACTCGTCTCAGAACCCAAGCAAAGGAAACGTGCTCTAAAGGCCTCCACCTGGAGTGATACATCGGATTCCGAGACTGAAACAGAAGAAGAGATTGCACAAGTATGCTTTGTGCCCAAAGCATCTAATGAGGTATCATCTGATTCTGATTCTGACTCTGAGCCTTCTTATGATGATATTTTTAGTCAGTATTTAGAATTGCATAAATTCACTAAGACTCTCGCTAAGGAAAAGAAGCGATTAATTGAAGACAAGAAACTGTTAGAATCTTCTAACGAGTCGCTCAATTAAACGATTCAAAGAAAGAGTCATCATGCATCATTACCACACTAAAGACAGAGATTCATCATTAACCACTCAAAATAACGAAACGAAATCCGAGATTTCAAATTTGAAATCAAGGAATATAGACCTAGAGAAAATGATGAAACAGTTTGATACGGGATCCAACATGCTGCATCGTATTATCCTATCACAAAAGCATGACAGTGACAAAACGGGTTTGGGATACGTTGATACTAACGAAGTATCCACCAAACCAACTAAGTTTGTTGTGTCCAAAAAGGTAGAGACCCCAAAGCCTCAAATGGCGTCTAAGATGATGCAAAAACCGCCTCTTCCCTCATCACGGCCCATTTCCTCTTCATATCATGTGAAATAAAATTTTGTACCATATAGATATGAAAAGAAAATAGTGATGCATACACGACATTCATATCATCCACGCACTACGCACACACACACAAAGACATATCAAAAACATCCTTCATTCAATGAGTATAAAGGAGTTCTTGGGCAAAGGCCCAAAGTGCATTCACCACATGTCTATTATATCGCACCTTCATTCTTGCCATTTGCTAGACCGAGAAGGATCACCCAAGTATGGGTAGCGAAAGGTACTTTTACCAAGAGGTGATTAACTAACTCGAAAGGACCCAAAGTTAAAAGGGTACCTAAATCATTTTTGCACATTGCAGGGAGCCTACACATCAAAAGATATAACTATAAAGTGGTTCCTTGACAGTGGCTACTCGAGGCACATGACGGGTGACCCGAGCTTGTTCACAAAATTAAAGAAGGTCACAAAAGGCGGATCCGTGACCTTTGGAGACAACAACGAAGGCAAGATCATCGGAAAAGGTACGATAGGAAATCCAAGGACTCTTCAAATCTCCAACGTCTATTTGGTAAGCAACTTATCTTATAATCTTCTTAGCATTTCTCAATTTATTGACAATGGCTTTGATGTGTGCTTCACTCACCCTTACTGCAATATAATAAATAAAAATGGAGAAACCATTTTAAAAGGAAAACGAGAAGGTAACATTTTTACGCTTTCTATAGATGATGTGGTAGACGCTAAAGTTAAGTGCTTTATGTCAAATGAACCCAATGTGAATTTATGGCATAGACGTTTAGGACACATTGGTATTTCCACACTAGAAAAACTTCAACGAAAGAACTTAGTACGAGGATTGCCTACACTTGATTTAGACAACTTTCAGTTGTGTGAATCTTGTATAAAAGGCAAACAAACACGTGAGTCACTTAAGCCTAAAAATGAAATAAGCACGACTAGAGTCTTAGAACTACTACACATTGATTTGTTTGGTCCTAGTCGCACTACAAGCCTTGGTGGGCGCCACTATGCATGCGTGATTGTTGATGATTTTTTTCGTTATATTTGGACTTTATTTCTTGCACATAAGGATGATAATGCCATTGAAATTGCGAAATTAATCAAACAACTTGAGAATCTATACGGTGTCAATGTGAAAAAGATAAGAAGCGATAGAGGCGGTGAATTTAAAAACAAAGATATGATCTCATTTTGCGAAGAAAAAGGAATCAAGCATGAGTTTTCGCCACCTAGAACTCCACAATTAAATGGAGTAGTAGAAAGAAAGAATCAAACACTACAAGAAATTGCTAGGACTATGTTATGCGAAAATAAATTGCCTAGATTTCTGTGGGCGGAAGCCGTAAATTGTGCATGCTACATAGTAAATCGCTCATCAATTAGAAAGAAAATAAATAAGACGCCTTATGAGATTTTAAATGATCGCATGCCTAAGATTGACTATTTTCGTGTGTTTGGATGCAAATGTTTTGTTTTGAATACAAAAGATAATTTAGATAAATTTGAATCCAAATCAATTGAGTGCATTTTTGTTGGATATTCTATAAATTCAAAGGCATATAGATGTTATGATCCTCTCACTAGACAAATCATAGAATCTATTCATGTGAAGTTTAATGAATTTGGTGAGATTGATAAAGATAAAGAATATGATGATGACTTTGAATTGAAACCCGTGTTGAATGAAGATGATGGTACATTCGATATGCATGACATGAATGACACACTAGAAATGCATGATCACTTAGAAATGCATGATAACATAGAAAATAATCAACCAAGATGGCATAGAGATCACCCACATGATCTCATCATAGGCGACATCACTCACGGTGTGCGACCACGTAGAAGAATTACTTCGGATGAAATAAATCAATTACATTCTATGATTTCCGAAATTGAACCAAAAAATGTGCATGATGCTTTGAGTGATTCTTCTTAGATTGATGCTATGCATGATGAGCTTAATCAATTCGTTAGAAATGATGTATGAGACTTAGTGCCACGACCACAACGTAAGACCATAATAGGCACAAAGTGGGTGTTTAGGAATAAAATGAATGAAGAAGGAAATGTCGTTAGGAATAAAGCTAGAATTGTAGCATAAGGCTATAATCAAGAAGAAAGAATTGAATACGATGAAACATTTGCTCCCGTAGCACGTTTAGAAGCTATACGACTATTACTTGCTATTGCTGCATGAAAGACTTCAAATTGTATCAAATAGACGTAAAAAGTGCATTCCTAAATGGATTTATACAAGAAGAGGTATACGTGAAGCAACCACCCGGTTTTGAAGATTTGAAACATCCTGATCACGTGTACAAACTAAAGAAGGCACTATACGGACTAAAGCAAGCACCGAGAGCATGGTATGATCGTTTTGCTACTTTTCTTTTAGAAAATGATTTTAAACGAGGTACTATAGATAGTACACTATTTTTGAAACAAGATAAATCGGATTTACTTATTATTCAAATCTATGTTGATGACATTATTTTCGGTTCTACCTCACATAGACTTGTTGAAGACTTTGAAAATTGCATGAAATCCGAATCTGAAATGTCTATGGTTGGTGAACTTAACTATTTTCTTGGCTTGCAGATTAAGCAAACGAGTAAAGGCATTCACATAAGTCAAGCTAAATACATAAATGACATGATTAAAAAGTTCAACTTTGAAAATTTGAAACCATCCCCCACCCCTATGAGTGTCACCACCATATTGGATAAGGATGAACATGGTAAAGATTTTGACAATGCCTTATATCGGTCTATGGTTGGTTCTTTGCTATATTTAACTGCTAGTAGGCCTGATATCATGTTCAGTGTATGCATGTGTGCATGCTTTCAGAGTCAACCTATAATGCGGTAAAAAGAATATTCCGGTATATTAAGCACACGCCTACCTTAGGGATTTGGTATGATAAAGATTCCGAATTTAACTTACATGCTTATACTGATGCAGATTACGGTGGCTGTAAAATAGATAGGAAGAGCACGAGTGGCACTTGCCAATTTATAGGAAACTCACTCATTTCACGGTTTTCCAAAAAGCAAGCAAGCGTTGTTTTGTTCACTACTGAGGCTGAGTACATGGCACTTAGCCTTTGCTGCACACAGTTGTTGTGGATAAAACTACAACTTTCGGACTTTGGAATTACCGTAAATAGAATTCCTATATACTGTGATAGTATGAGTGCCATCAATCTGTCTAAGAACCCCGTGTTACACTCTAAGGCCAAGCATATAGAAGTACGCTATCACTTTCTTCATGATCACGTAAACAATGGTGATATCGTCATAGATCACGTACACACAGAAGCACAAGTAGCCGATATCTTTACAAAAGCCTTAAATCAAGCCACGTATGAATCTCTTCGTTCTAAATTAGGCATGATCTCAGCTGATATGATTTGATGTGATTCTCTTTCCTTATTTACAGGCATCTTTTGATTAACTTTCCAAAATAAAGGGGAGAGAAGCATGATTTAAGGGGAAGAGAGATACTAATTGCATAAATCAAGGGGGAGCGAATTCGAAATTTACAATTCAAATTTTGAATTTATGCATGATTGAAGGGGGAGCGATAGGATTTAAATCATGTGCATAAGTTATTTTGAAAATCATCAAAAGGGGGAGATTGTAGAGAAAAAGGGGTTTGAGTGATTTCAAAATATGTGATTTAAATGAGCATGACATAAAACGTGTGCATGATATAAACGTGTACAAACGTGTGCATGATATATTGCTTATTACTTGTCTTATTTAGTTCATATATAATGTTGCCATACTAACGAGTCATGAAGCGTTAAAACTTACATCATATGGCAAACATTTGTTGTGTTTATACTATTTTCAGGTGCCACCATTAATGAACTAAACTAGTTCATTAAGTGAAGTACTTAGTTAATTAAAGGAAGCTACATTTGAACAAGGCACAAAGGCAACAAGACCAAAAAAAGAAAAGTCTTCTCCTCCTCTCCACATTTAATATACACGGCATATATATATATATATATATATATATATATATATATATATATATATATTTATATTAATCAATTTTTTCTCTGGATGTCTTCTGAGGTTGGGATTCTCAAGTATATTCCAAGACAAGGAAGCGGCCACAAAAGCTCCATCAGCACTTTGTTGTTTATGCTAGCGACATTCATGGATTTGTACCACGGGATATATTCTCATCATATCAATGACAGTCATATAAATATGTACACTTTTTCCTTCGCCAAGGTTTTATCCACAAGGGTGGTTTTTCTTGGCAAGGTTTTAATGCGGCATATCATATATGACTGCAGATATATCATTATTGTTTCGTTATTTCATTATTTCGAGTACTCTGATAATGTAATATGATTTTCCTCCGCCACAAGTGAGGCATTGCTTTAATAAATAAATTTCGTTTTGAAAAAAAAAATGTGTATACATATATTTTCTGATTTTTTGAAAAAGGCACATACACATGTATTCAAACGTACTACCGACACGTTATATATTTCACGCACGTACATTAACGTCACACCATCATACTTAACTCATATTTATGAGTATAATCAGATCTTATATCATATGATATAAGTCATGGTGATGACAAATTAAATACGACACGTTAAAAGGTTCTAAACCAAAAATTGTCGTATCGGGCGAATACTGAAACTTCGCCAACGTGTCACGTACTTGCCATAAATAGATGGCCAGCCCATACACCTCAAAAATCATTATTAATTTCGTGTCTATGATGATAATTCCAGCCATAAAATCATTCCATGTTGGCACACACAAATCACCCCACATTAAGGCCAAATTGTGGAGATTCCAATTTCAATTTTGTCACATGTTAATGGCGCCACTTTAGACCAGCTAAGTGCTGAGAATTAAAGTTTATTTTATATCTATTATGTGTAACATAATATATATAACATGTGCAAAAATTTGGAATTTAATTAGAGAAAAATCGGGTAATCGATAAATATCAAAAATTCGGTTTTCTACGTACACAACACATGGAACATTTTTGGCACATCATACAACACGTATCTAGACACTTTTTACATGTGTCATACATCTTAAAGTGTTCTAGAAAATTAAATTAAGGGCTGATTGGAATATAAAATGTGTGTATTATTAAATGTGCACTATTTTACAAAGTTAGCAAAATAAAATTCAGCACATGCATATACATGTATACACGCCCCTACAGCTGAGATGGAGTATATGTGGAGCCTTGTTGGCATATTGATTGGTCAAAAATCAATCATACAATGTTGATGATTTAAAGAAAGAAGCTACAAATGGTAAGGTTTCAAACTTTGTCTCATTTGAAACACATGCTGAAAATTTCAGCATGTGGAAGATATAGCTGTCTGATTTTTTGGATAAATGAGCATATAATTAGTGTCTTGAATTATGTGGATAATTGGAGGAAGAAATGGAAGAAATTTGAATAAGATACAAAGCCATAAAGTGTGATATCTTGAATATCACACATGCTGAAATTTTTCAGCATGTGTGGAATGAACCTTGGCCGAGTTTTAGGGCATGTTGGTGTCCAAATTTTATTTCCAAAATGATGAGGATATTTTTTACTAATTGGTGATTTATTTTAAAAACAAAAATCAAAGAAAATTGGAAATAATTTGAATTAAGGAGCCATGTATCACATGCTGAAATTTCAGCATGCTAACTCCTCATTATGGCCGATTTTATTAACCTTTTTGGAGAAATATTATCTTGCTTAATTTATGTGATAATCTTTGATGTTATGGCAACAATTTTATGATGGTTTTTGGCACATGTTTTTAGTGAAATATTCAGATTTTCCAAGTCATCAAATGATGACAATGCTCAACCAATCATGAAGTGCCAAGTAAGCAAAGGTTAAATGATCATCCAATGAGAAGGTGCCAAGTAAGCAAGATCATGTCACAATGATGCTACACATTCTTCCAAGGACTTAGAAGACAATTTTCAAGAAGGGAAGGCACCTATAGGGGACGACCATAATGCATAAAAGGAAAGGAGAAGAGCAAAAACAATGACAAGAACAAGCATTACACTCTTGAGATCAAAAAAACGCCAAGCACCTCTCATCTTCTACACTCTCTTTCTTTCTTCTTTCTTGAAAGCCTATTGTACTTATATTCTTATTCTTGAATAGGCTTGTAATATACCACCACATACTCTATATCTTTGTAAAAGATTGATCAAGGTGTGATCAATCTTCAATCTTGCTAGGTGGTGGTGTTCGTGCGAATTGTATTCATTGTACAAGGTTTGTAAAGGGTTGGAGTTGGTGTGTAACTCCATCAACCCTGTGGTAAGGTGTACTTGCGTGTGTGACTAGTGTGAACCGAGGAAGGTGTTCCTCGAAGACTGGAGTAGGTTGTTTATAACCGAACCAGTATAAAATTCTCGGTGTCATTTACTTTCAGCACTTATATTCTGTTTCTGTACTGTTTACTCTTTTTGTTTACGTTCGTAAAAATAGTAAACGATTTTCAAAAATTACGAAAATTTCCAGAAACATAGCCACACGTCTTAGGGTTAATTTGGCACAGGTTTCAACCCTTTTGGATAAGTATAAGTCACTCAAACATCCAAAGTTCTGAGACTAGTGCAGTCTGATTTTTAGGCTTGCAAAGGTTGAGACTTTGAGTGTATTTGACTAACTTCCCGAAAGAATTATTCAAAACTGTTTCAACCAATTTAAATACAACATATAAGGGGTTAGTGGTTAAAATTTCAGAGCAATTGGAGTTAAATACAAATAGGAATAAATTTTTCAAAACAGTCTATCGTTTCTGGCAGATTCGTGCAATCTGACCACTAACGATTTTTGAAAGGGTTAAAGGTTGAATTTAAATCTGAAATATTTAGGAGACACTTATAACATCTGAGGCTAAGTTCTCTCAAAAATTGCAAAATTTTTGGAGACCTACAACCTAGTTTTAAAAACGTTTTAAAACTGGTCCTGAAAACAGAATCTGTTTTCAGAAGTTGAGTTGGTTGGTTTTAAACAAAATTTTAAAAACCACACTTTCTGCACCAACTATTCAACCCCCCCTTCTAGTGGTTCCTTGCAGATCCTACAGATAGATGATTAGAAGTGTTGTCTGCTGTAAACAACCCCTCAAAAAAACGAACTATTTCCCCTCGGATATCCTCTATTTCCGTGATCTCTTCATTGTCTTCCTTTGTTATCCTTAGAATTGTTTGCTTTCTGCGCCGTTCTTTTACTGTCTGATGAAAAAACTTTGTATTAGCATCTCCTTCCTGATACCATTTAACGTTTGCTTTCTGTTTCCAAAATAATAAAGCTCTTGATTGCGCAAGACATAGTTTAGCTATAGCATGATGATAATCTGCCCGAGATGATTCTGAAGATGTTGCATCATATACTCGCTCACATCGATTAACCTCAGATTCCGCTGCTACTACTGCATCGAATATATTACCAAACACATCTTTATTCCAACTACAAAGTTGCTGTTTAAGTTGTCTCAATTTTGTGTAGAATCCCCACATGCCTTCAACAGTTGGAAAAGATTGCCATTGATGAATCACAAAATTATAAAAGTCCGGATGAGTAGCCCAAGCATCAAGGTATCTGAACGATGCAGCCGATGTGGAAATGTCCATTCGACAATCTAACAAAATTGGAGAATGATCAGATGTCGCCCTATTCAGATGTTGACAGTGGATAGCTGAAAACATGTCAAGGAAGCTTGATGAACATAAATAGCGGTCCAGTCGCCTCCAGACACGGCCCAAACCACGTCCGTCCGACCATGTAAACAAGGATCTAAATGTCTGAAGAGATGTTGATGTAACAAAATCATTGAAATCCTGCAAAGACCGAAGAGTTGGCGAAGATCTGCCTTTATGTTCCTCTAGTGATAAGAATGTATTGAAGTCTCCTCCCACCAGCCATGGAATGTCATTTGTGTTATGAAAATTCAGTAGATCTGCCCATAATAATCGCCTGTTAGAAATTGTGTGTAAACCATATACAAAAGTACACCAAAAAAATGTACCTGTAGGCAACCAACAAAAACGAGTGGAATGATTTTGTGTCCCGATACGTTCCTCATGCAGCCTCAAAAAAGAGTCTCGCCAAAATATCCAAATAGTATCATTATTGACTGATAAAGCATGCGAATATCCGAGCTTCAATCTAAATGCAGATAAGAGTGATGGTCTAGCTTAGGCTCAATAACCACTAAAATGTGCAAATGATGACATTGGACCAATAATTTTAAACGATCCAAAGAGGTTCGAATGCCTCTAACATTCCAGATTATGATCTTCATTGAGAGGAGAGTACTTCGAAAGAGTTTGAGAGAGCTGCCCTGGATTGTGTTAAAGGCGGAGAAGATATCTCTGTTTGTTTATGTTGCCTACGCAGCAGTCTTGGTGGCACCTGAAAGTGTACCTCATCTCCTTCAGCTGTTGGTGTATGCGGTACCTCATTGGGATTATATATTACCAGTGGCAGTCCCACTGGTTGGTCAGTATCAGTATCAGCGATATGCAATCCATCAGCCAACTGCGGATCCGCTGGTTGGGCTGTTTGATGAAGCTCTGATTCTGTGTCTGATGCAGTTGGATCACGAGAGCTTGGCTGCATTATCTGAAAGAGAGATTCATCTATACTTCTGAGACGCGATACATCCTGCGCGGGGGAGATAGTATCCACCGTATGCAAATCTGGAGATAATAATGATGTTGCGGGGGGGGGGTGTTGTCATTTGGCACAAAAATATTTAAACGGATCTGTTCATCCCTATTTTGGACAATTTGCTCTCCATGTACGTCTTTTTTTGGTGTCCATCGCTGTTGTTTGGTCTGCTTCTTATGCACCATGTCTGTAGGTGCAGGAGCCTTAGTAACTTCTTCTCGTCTGCTCTCTTGGCCGCAGGTGTCTGACAGATGACCCAAACGAGAACAGCTTGTACAATACATAGGCTTATCTTCATAAATCACAGTTTGTGCAATGCAACGTTTTGATGTCCGTATAAACACTCTCGACGGCAACTCTTGGGATATATCAATTTCAACACATAACCTTGCCACAGACGGTCTGCTATGTTCAGTGGTTGTATTATCTAATTTCATAGGCGTGCCCAACATTCGGCCTATGTGAAACAAAGCGTCGTGTTGTTGAAAATGTACCGGTAAACCCGGGAATATGACCCATACAAGGACTATTGGGACATCAATTGTGGGATCATAATCGGGTGTCCATTTAGTAACGTGCATATATTTACCTGATATAGTCCAGCTTTGTCACGCAAAACAACGTAAATAATCTTTCTCCTGCGCAAAAGTCAGCAAAACATGATTGCTGTCCAGAAGGCCTGTGCGCACCTCGCCGGAAAAACCAATTCTCTTTATTGCGGCACGTATAGTTGCAAGGGGCGGACGTCCATACCAAAAAGTTCCAACTAGGGAGAAACGAAAAGGAGCGGACAATGCTTCAATCTCTTCATCTGAAAATGCAATCATGGGGTTCCCTTTATATTTTTGAATCTTTGGCTTGATCGATGAGGCGGATGAGGTTTTAAAGAAAGATGGCTTTATATTTTCCATTCTTCAATTTGTTGCCTTTGTGCCTTTTCCAAATATGGCTTCATTTAATGAACTACTTAGTTCATTTAACTAAGTACTTCACTTAATGAACTAGTTTAGTTCATTAATTGAAGTTCACTTAATGAACTTCAATTTGTTGCCTTTTTTGCCCATTTCCATTGCAGTTTTCGCCCAATTTCACACGTCTTGAAAAAATAGCAAAAAAATTTCAAAATTCGTGATTTTTGATGGAGTTATACTTCAAACTGTTAGCTTTCATTTGCAACAAGAATCACTTGATTTGAGCAAAGGAAAGTTAGTCATTCAGTCTTTGAAATATAACTGTTCCATTCTGTCTTCAATCTAACCAGTGTCAAGGAAACTTGCATTCTGAATTTATCAAGCATAGTTTCAGGTCAGGGCCTTTTGAAACTTAAAGTAGACATCTTAAGTAGTGTTTTGACATAAAGATCAACCTTTTTGGTTGAGTAATTAAAGAGAAACATGTTTGCAAAGTTCAACACTATTCTGTCCAATTATGTCCAGATTAACCATCTGAATCTTTTTATTTGTTTGAAGAGACAAACGATTTTATTTTTGTCTCATTTTTGGATAAAATTTAGTCAAGACATTGAATTTGATTTCTGGAAAGTTTCATAATTTTTGGAGTTGTGTACACTGACTTTTGAATTTTTCAAAAACGGGTACTGAATCTGAGTAGCTCTCAGATTATGTTTTCAAAGAGAATTTTCATCAAAGGGTAGTAATGTAATTTTTGGTAACCAATATTCACCCCTTTTAGTAGTGTTTATCGCAGGTGTAATGGTCCAACAATGCTAACTTGAGCATTTTAGGGTGTTGGAGGAGCTTAGACCTTGTTGGTTCTAATGATCACTGCACCTTGGTAATTCGGCTCGGGTTGATGCCGTCGGGCCTCACACATCATCTAAATGCTTTTTTTTTTTTTTTTTAATGTTACGATACTACTTGAAGTCTAAAACATTTTTCGCTTTGTATAATGTTATTTCTTTTATAGATACAAACAATTCAGACCAACTTTAGCATTGAATATATTGAATTAAACGGACGTGATGATCTCTGAACTTGAGTTTGCACATAATTTTAATATGTCTTCAATTTTAAAAACAGAACATCCAAATTAAGCCTAAACTTTCTTTAGAATCATATTGAATCAAAAATTTAATTTTAATACTATAATAACATCAGTGAAGGTAGAACAATTTTTAAATCAACATGAGTTGTTTGATGTGATTTATGTTTCCAATAATATGAGTTACCCTACGTGCATCCTCCATTTATAATGGCAACATCATATGAATATGTAGTTTTAGATGGTATATCAAGTATGCTAATGATAGATGTTGTTTCCTAAACATAGAAGTAGTTTAGTACTTGCGTGGAGTACTAACCACACGTATTTTCTTTGGTAACAAAAAGGAGACCTTTTTCTATAATGAAAATTTTTGGCGGAGAGAATGTTCAAAAAGACCAAGGTAAACACGAGTTTAAAGTAAATTTTGCTGATTGTCTATCAAAATGCTTATAGTGGATTTTATATTTAAAACTAACACCTAACAAAAGTTAACCAAGTTTATTGTCTGAACAAACCCCTGGTTCGGTACATTTGAATTGGACTCACTAAGATTAAAGTGAAACTAAATTTGATTTTGATCTAAATAAACAGAACAAAAAGCCAAACAAAATTGGAAGTGTGCATGAGACAAACATATAGGTCTCATTTGCGGCGATACCCTCCCATTTTGATCTCTTTCTATATTTTGTTAATTCGTTAAGAAAAAAACAACCCAATACAAACAAAAACAAAAACAAAAACTGGTCTTCAGATTGAATTGAATTCCCAGGTAGCAATAGTAGCTGAGAATAAAG
This sequence comes from Eustoma russellianum, assembly GCA_036186865.1. Taxonomy (NCBI): domain Eukaryota; kingdom Viridiplantae; phylum Streptophyta; class Magnoliopsida; order Gentianales; family Gentianaceae; genus Eustoma; species Eustoma russellianum. The sequence goes on from AP025042.1 coordinate 11,142,957, forward strand.
CATTTGTGAGTTTAAGTATTTACTTTCCCCAAATTTTAAATTTTTTTTTTCTGTTTAGAGCATATGTCTCATCCCAGCAGCAGCACTACCACCAATCCGTCCAACTGCCAGAAGCGTCACCAATCCTCCTCTTCTCCCACCACTACCGCCAGGAGCGGAGCTCCTCCTTCGTCCTTCCATCCATCGATGAAGAAGGCCAAATCTCTGGCCGCCGCTGCCTTCTCTCCCGACACCAACAATAAACAACAGCAGCAGCAGCAACAACCTCTTTCTCCTAGCGCCCATTTCGAGGGCATCGATAGGATTAGCAATTCATCTTCGATGATGGATGCAGAAGATGACGATCCTAGCTTAAACGATGCTCTTGTGGACTCTACCGCTGCTGTCAATACCTTTAACGGTGCTGTTCGCGCCGCCTCTGTTGGTGCCTGCAATCTGTCTCGCAAGAAGGCCACTCCTCCTCAGCCCCAGAAGAAATTAGTTATCAAGCTTAAAGGTGCTCTGACTTGTTCTCTCTTTTTATAATTTCAATTCTTTAGTGAAAGATTGCAATTACTTATTTTATTTGTATTCTCGTTTATTGATTTCACTGGGAGTTCAGTTACTTTTAGCGTAATATGATGGCAAATGATATCTTTTTTGTGTAATTGGGATTACCTAGGAATTCTGGCTACTATAATTTATTTGTCTGATGTTTGATTAATCAATATTGCCATATTTTTGGGGATGGAGGCAGACTGTTAACTCCTGCTCTATTTTTGGCTTAGGATATTGATATAATATTTGCCACTGTGAAGTGAAGGCTGAGCTGAGTGATAAAGAAGATTTACTCCTAAAAAAGATTTAGATTGCTAAAGTGTAGGTCTTTCACTTGGGCAGTTTAAAACTCTTTATTTATTTTCCCCTTTTATATCTTGGTGGTGACAACTACTACTAGCCTTTTTAACTGAATAGGTAGTATAACAACAATAACAACACTCAAAGGCTTTTCGCACTATGTGGGGTCGGCTATATGGATCAATCATTTCTCATGCGGTTTATTTATTTTAATTTGAATAGATAGTATATGATCATTTCTTTTTAAATTGTACTAATGTCCTTGTCCACTTCGGTGATCCAGAGCATCTTAGATCCAACTACCCTTTAGAAATTTGTGGAATTTCGGGTATTTTCTGCTATTGTGATCACAAGAGGAGAAACCCTCTTGTTTGTTTTATCAGCTAGAGGGAATGTTTGAACAGATAATATGCTTTACTCAGTTTGGTTGATGGCAATTGTACTATAAATAAACTTATGTCTGATCTATCTTCTTTGTTGTTTTTCCTGTGTATTACCACTAAGTATAATTCTTGCTCCTTTTCGAGTGAAGGTAAAAAGATGTATTTTAGGGATACTATCCTTAGAATATAGCAGCATTATAGTTTGCAAACAGTCTGAGTCTATAGGTTTATCTTGCTGATCTGTTATTTGTATCTAATGAGGATCCAATATCGCATCTGCTTAACATAGTTGAATGGCACCAAAAAGGTCAAAGCAGAGTCCTTTACTGATTTTGAATAGTTCCATTCAAATTTGCTTCTTCTGTATTTCAATGTTTTATTGTTTGAATAGTCTACTCTTAATATAAGGGCACATCTTGTTCACTGAAACCTTAAGTATATGTTTGATAACAAAAGACAAGCAGTGGAAGCTACTTTTATCTCAACTTTAGAAAAATAAGTTTGAAATTTGCTGGAAATCCATAATATGCTAGAGAGTACTATTTTGCATTGAAGGGATCTGGGTTAACAAGTTCTAGGACATTAATCCTTTAGGACTTCTAGGCAAGTACTGCTTGACTTCTTTCCTAGTATTACACTAGTATCTGTTTTGCCATTTAAATTATTTGCGTGTAATGTGTATGTACATATACAGGGTCACTTAAGGAATAAACTGGATTATATATCAACAAGATGTATATTTCTGGGATATTCTGGAACAGATAAGGAGCACAAATGCTATTGTCCTGGTAAGAAGAAGATGTTTGTAATATTGAATGTTACATTTGATGAAGTGAGTGCATACTACTCAAAGGTACTTAATACTGGTAATGACATATGTGACAGGGAAAGCTTCTGGAGTATGATTGATATTGTGAGAACTTCCTACATGAGAGATGATCCTCAGTCAAATGAGTCTAGGGAAATCAATATAGGAGAGGAAATTGAAAACGTTGATAATGCATAATCTATGACAAGACTACATTTTCCTATAACTAAGATGTACACTAGGAGGCAACATCCACATACAATTAATAACCATCTAGTGGAATAGAGAGTTATAGTGAACTTGAACCTAGTCTAGATAACAAACTTATTCCACTAAAGAAGGGTGTTAGAGTGCACTAAACTTCCCCTTTACAATTTCTTATCATAGAGAAACTGAGCCCACAGTTATGGGATTCACTATAACTTCAGATAATCAAAACATACCAAAAGATATCCAAGAATTACTAAGTATGCCGAAGTGGAAAGAGGCTGTATCTGAAGAGATGGAGGCTCTCCTTAAGAATAACACTTGGGAACTGACATTTAGACCTATAGGAATCAAACATGTTGGGTCTAAATTGTTACATCCCGTACCCTTAAAGGGTAAAAAAGGAAAATAAAAAGGAAAGAAAAAGAAAATAGAAGAAGAAAAAGGAAAATAAAAAGCTAAATATTAGGAAAGGATAACTATAATTGTGGATAAAAGTTATCCTAAACTTAGGGGATCGAAATGGGAGAAATATGTGATAGAGATGAAATTCGGAGATTTACGTAAATTATAAGTTTCTAAACCTATTAGGAAACCTATACATATATCTATAAATATGTACCCCCGTAACCAAAATTCCACCCTAACCACACCTAAGGCAAAAATCGGCCACTCATCCCCCCTAAACCCCCAAGCACAGCCGGCCCTATATGGAGGAGGAAGAAGAAAAGTTTTGTTCCAATAAACCCTACACATCTCCTACACTCTTTAGGATATCTAGCCCTATATATAAGAGAGTGTATGTGTGTATATGCATATATTCACAAAGTCTAAACCTTACCACCCCAATATGAGGGCAGCCAGCCACCCCTTTGCCCTGACAGGAAATCAGGCCAGCACCATTATGGGAGGAGAAAGAAGGGTTTTCAACCCGATAAACCCTAGCGTGATATTTCGGTATAGTAGATACGTATTCAAGTAAGTATCCTAACTGTATTTATTATGAAATTGTGAAATCCATATCTATATTCTTATAAAATGATAGACCATACATAAGTATATGTGAATGCATAGATGATTGTATATACATGTTCGTATATGGCTGAATATATATAAATATAGGCATATAAATATGTGTGCCGTGGTATATATGTGTATGATATGAAAATTATAATGGTTATATGAAATATACAACTGGCCGAAATTGCAAAGAATATTTGAACATGATATTTGTATGTATATGGTGGTATATGTTTTATATCGTGCGTGTGTGTATATATATTCATATATGTAAATAAGTTTGTAAATTGTATGTGAATGGCCAAATGGAGAAATGGTTGGGGGCATTAAAAAACTGAGTTTGGCCTTGAATATGATGAATTTGTATAAGTATATGAATCGTAACAAAGGAATTTCGTATGATTTTATGCCGGAATAAATTAGTGAATTGGTATCGATTTTGGATGAATTTGATAGTGGTGTAAGAGGAAAATTTGTATGATTTGATAGTGGAAATATGTCAAAAATAAGAAAAGATGAATTTTGGTGGTCGACGCCGCCAGACAGCGACGACGCGTGAGCCACAGGCGCCAGCAAGTGGCCGCGCTTGCAGGAGCGTTTGACTTAGATTTTTGTGGTAGTGTTTTAGCCATGAATTATGCTTGCTGCTTGAGGTGTTAGATGTGGGAAAATGTGGGTGATGTGTGTTTTGGTGGGAGAATGAGTGGTAGGAAGTCGATTGAGTAGAATTAGGGTTTTGGGGGAGTGAAAAAAGGCTGGGTTGAGGGAGTGGGTGTAGCGCCCCGCACCCGGACCTCGTCCGAATACGGTGCACCCGCCGTACTTCACTAGGGAGAGTACAAAGCGTCATGCATCACATGCGAAAATCCATAACATAAGCCATGGACTCCCATGCTAACATTAACATGGCAGTAAAAATTAGGCAGAATTAAAACTTTTCAAAATAAACATGCATTACGAAATACCAAGTCCCCAAAAGTAGCATTCCCACAAAATAACATAACCGAAATTCAGAAAGATCAAACATTGTTCATAATACAACGTCTTGGCTGCACAAAAGTCCATAAGCTTTGCTCCCTTCAGATTTCCTTGCCTATGGATACGGTACCCTCGGTTCATCCTCGATCCACTCTATCTTAGCATTATCTGTCTCTGGGGAAAAATAAAAGTATGAGTAAACCATGAAATACAGAAAGAATTATAACAAGAATGTAATAACCCAAAGACCTCAAATAATAACTCATACTTGATCTTCATTCCTGAATTGGCTTGATGATATAGCCTAAGTCTAAATTTAGATAGACTATACCAATAATGTCTTAATAGTCATTAACCGTACATACAACATGTTAACGGGCTCATGGATTATGCAAAATGCAATGCATGATGTCATGTCGTGTCAAAACATCATTTTGGTCCCAAAAATAACATGTCGTAAAAACAGAGTGTCAGATCAATTAACCCTGGATCTGAGCGGGTCCAGAACATATCAACAGACCAATTAACCCCGGGTCTGGGACGGGTCCAGAACAGATATCAGATCAATTAACCCCGGATCTGAACGGGTCCAGAACATGTATCAGATCAATTAACCCCGGATCTGAGCGGGTCCAGAACATGTAACGGACCAATTAACCCCGGGTCTGGAGTCGGGTTAGGCGCATGCTTAGCTGGCAAAGGAAATCATGAAACTTTCTTTAAAACATTGGACCATAAAAACTTTTCATGCATAGCGAAAAACATTTTTGCTTGAAAGACTTACTTGCATAAAATTCATAAAATCAAATTCATATGGCATATGGACATGCATGATACATGGAATGATATGCAATGCAAGTCATGACGTGAATGATCGTAAGCATTTCTCATAACTTGTCACAAGCATGATTTTGGAACTAAGAATTTCCAGATTTCCTATTTTATGTTTATAGGCGGCTAACTAGGCTTAAGAGACCTTAAAATCTTCATTATTTGGATCATGACCTGAAAAACACCATAAGGCTTAACCCTTATAAGCCCAAACCGTATATAGGGGTCCATATCCTCCAAATTGAGCCTTCTTAAATTAATCCTCTGTTCAGCCCAACTTTCAGTTTTAGTACATCCACTTTATATTCGTAAATACCCATCAAAACGTTAAAGCCAACCGGATTAATTTACATGGTTTTACTCCTTTATGTCTTAAGTGATTACGATAAAATTTATGGATCAATCTAACGACTTTAAAGGGTCCATTTACTCCTTTTTCTGAAATGGGTCATATGCTGAAACTGGGCTGACCCATTCTACTAAAAATTCACTTGTGGCAAAACCATAATTTCTTTTTCCGAAATTCCAACTCACACAAGTCATAAACACTTAAGGCTAACATCCTACCGAAAATTAGCCCATTTGCATGTTCCTAAGATTCATTTTTGAGTCCATTAACTCGTTACTTAATTTCTGCTCTGTTCCAGTAAGTTAAATTGAGCAGTGTTACTAATTAAATCATTAAAAATACTCCACAACTTGTTTTGCCAAAATTCCAGCTTGAGTACTCACTGCACGCCTATTATTGTTATCATGCCAAAAATCAGATTTATTGAAGGTTTACAAGGTCCTCTTTTAATCCGTTGAAGTCAGTGCTCAATTCTGCCCAGCTCCAGAATTTTCAACTTGAGCAGTTTTACCGCGTAATTTCTTAAAAATAATCCGTAGCTGGTTTTAACGAAATTCCAACTCTCACTTGTGCTACACTCATGAGGCTAACTTTGTCCCAAAAATCAGCCTCATTGAGGGTCTGTAAGGTCAGTTTCCAGGCCATTGAACACGTTACCTCATTCTGCCCTGTTCCAGTAGTTTGTTATTTTGTCATCTATCCAAGTCAAATGTCCATCATTCATCTTATTCGTATGAAACATATTATTGATTATCACTTACACTCCATTGTAACATAAATATCCAGGTTGCACACTTACAATGAAGTCACCTTTTCATCATACAAAACAGTTTGTAGATAGTAACAAGGCAAGTGTCACTCATGCACCAAAAAAGTGTTCATCTTTAATGACAAGTCTCACCTCCTTCTCTCTCCTTTAGGCCGAAACCTAGGGGGTGCCTTAACCATATTTTCAGCACATGTTCAAGCATGCATTTACATTCAAGATTCATCCCAACTAATCTTACTAACAACTTCGTAAAACTCTTATCTTTCACATGTATGCTTTTCTTAGATCTTCCAAATTTTAAACAAGAATCAATCTTGCCTAAACTCACTTAGTTGCACCTTATATCATCTCAAGACAGCCTTGTAACTTAATGCATGTAATAAAAGATTCCATCTTTGAGAGAATAAGCCACATGCAATGCATTGCTCTTAAGGAATCTCTAAGATATAGTCTTAAACTTAGGATGTTCAACTAAAGGTCATATCTTAAGAACCTTTAATCATTCAAGTCACCAACTCTTTAAGTAAATCATGAGAGATTAGTGTATACTTGCCTCTTCAAGCTAAAGTTCTTGTCTTAGCTTGGTTGTGGAATGAGTTGAGTTGGAATCCTCCTCTTCCTTCCTTGAGCATACGGTTTTGAAGGAGAATGGGAGGAAAAGATTAGTCTTTATTCAATAATGAAAGTAGGATGTATTTGAGGTTAGAACATCTTACCAAAATGAGATTTGAGTGGAGATTCAAGCACCTGAAGATGTCACCACCAAAGAAAGTTGATGGCTTTCACCTATTTGAACCATGGAGGCCACGGTTTTGGTATATGAAGAACAAGAGTTCATGTGAGCCTCATTCTTCATCAACATAAGAATTTACTTGAGGAAGTTTGGAACAAGACTTACCTAGATGTCTTCTTGAGTCTTGAAGATGAAGATTGAGTTGGGTTCTTAGCCTTCAAGAGGAAGGGCCGAAATATTTGTGTGTATGGAGGGAGATGCAAGTTTGGTCTTATGTGTTTGCTAGGGCTTCCTTGATGATATGTTCTAGATGGAATGTAGTGGGTTTAGTCTTGCAAAATTTTAAAAAAAACAAAGGTGGTAAGGAGGGAAGGCAACCGGCGGTGGGGAGTCCAAATGGAGGGACAAGGCTTTATGAAAAGTTGGGAAAAGGGAGTGTTGGGAGTTGTAGTGTGTAAGAGCATGTCTTGCATGCTTCCTTTCTTTATCATTTCTTTCTTGCATGCATGACTTTTTATTTATTATTTGGTTAATTTAAGATTTATGTTGGTTATTTGTGGTGGCTTCTAGAAGCCTTGAGAAGGCTTGGCCGAATGGGGGGTTTCTTGGGGCAATTGGGTATTTCTTGTACTTAATAATTCATGTGTTTTATTGTTTTCTTTATTTTATTGTTTTCCCATGTCAACCTATATTGTCTTCCTTATTTTATTCTATTCCAAGTTTAACATATATATATATGTAATAGGATGTACAATGTGCATGTTACCTAGAACATATACTAATGTACATGTATCCGCATATATAAATATATATACACGCCTATATGTACATTATACACACACATATATATATATATCTTTTCATGTACACGCATATATATACATATGCATTTCATACACACATATCCTATATATATTGGTATGTATTGTTCATATAACTATATATCTCATGTATAACTTTCTTGAAGTCCCCTTAATTAATTATTTAGTATCATCTCAAAAGTATTTAAGTAAAGAGGGTTAAGTTGACTTAAGTAACGTGCACTTAAGGAAATCAACGCTTTTATTCCGTCACTTAATCATAGTTTCAAGTACATGGTCGTTGGGGTACAACATCCTCCCCCCCTTATCATAAGTTTCGTCCTCGAAACTTCAGAACTAGTCAAAAAGATGTGGATATCTACTCCTCATGTCTTCCTCCGTTTCCCATGTAGCTTCTGCCTCCGAATGATGCTTCCATTGTACCTTCACCATGGGTATGGTTTTCTTTCTTAAGGCTTTCTCCTTCCGATCAACGACCCTTATGGGTTCCTCTTCATAAGATACATTTTCTCCAACCTTCAACTGTTGATATTCAAGGATGTGGCTAGGATCGTATACATATCGACGAAGTTGAGAAACATGGAATACATCATGCAAATGAGAAAGAGATGGTGGCAACGCCAAGCGGTACACAACTTCGCCCACTCTCTCAAGTATCTCATACGGTCCAACGAATCTTGGGCTTAGCTTTCCTTTGATGCCGAATCTTTTAACTCCTTTGGTCAGAGAAACCTTTAGAAAAACTTTTTCTCCTTCTTGAAACTCCAAAGGTCTCCTTCTTTCGTCTGCCCATATCTTAGTCATGTCCTGTGCTGCTTTTAGTCTTTGTTGGACCAACTTTACCTTTTCTCGTGTTTGCTCAACAATGTCGGGTCCCGCATAGATTTTATCTCCAATCTCGTCCCAATAGAGTGGGGATCGACATTTTCGTCCATACAACGCTTCATATGGTGCCATCCCGATAGATCTGTGGAAGCTACTATTGTAGGAAAAATCAACGAGCTTAAGACTTTTATCCCAGCTTCCTCCAAAATCAAGAATGCAAGCGCGAAGCATATCCTCAAGGGTTTGGATTGTTCTTTCTGATTGTCCATCTGTTTGAGGATGAAATGCGGAACTCATTCTTATCTCTATGCCCATTGCCTTTTGGAAGGCTGTCCAAAATCTCGAAGTAAATCGGGGGTCCCGGTCGCATACAATACTTATGGGCACTCCATGCAAACAAACGATCTGGTCAATATACATAAAGGCCAACTTCTCCATGGATGCCTTAATCGTCATAGCCAAAAAGTGAGCAGACTTAGTCAAACGATCCACAATGACCCATATAGCATCATTCCCATACTTAGTCTTGGGTAGGTCAGTCACAAAGTCCATGGTGACGTGATCCCATTTCCATTCCGGCACTTCCAAGGGTTGTAATAATCCAGCGGGTCTTTGGTGCTCGGCTTTCACTCTTTGGCAGATCAAACATCGCTCAACAAATTCTGCTATTTGATTCTTCATACCGGGCCACCAAAACTTTTGCTTGAGATCTTGATACGTCTTATTAGCTCCAGGATGTATAGATAATCGAGAATTATGAGCTTCCATCAAAATTTCATCTTTAATTTCTTTGTTTTCGGGAACACATAACCGTCCTCGATACCATAAACTGCCATCACTGCGAACCTCAAAGTCATCTCGCGGCTTATCTTTCATCCTTTCCTTGACTTTTCTTAAGGCTTCATCAATCCCTTGAGTCTCTTTGATCTTATCAATCAATGAAGGGACAAGAACTAACTTGGCGAGAACTTCGTCGACTGAGTCAACTTCTTCTAGGCCAAATTCTTCCATGTCTCGCTGAAGAGGTGGTTGCTGTGGGTGACTTGTTTTTTCGACTTAAGGCATCAGCGACTTTGTTAGCTTTTCCCGGATGATACTGAATGGAGAGATCGTAATCTTTAATCAATTCCAACCATCTACGCTGCCGCATATTGAGCTCTTTCTGGGTAAAGAGGTACTTTAGGCTCTTGTGGTTTGTATAGATCTCGCACTTCTCACCATACAAGTAGTGCCTTCATATCTTCAATGCGAAAACCACTGCGGCAAGTTCAAGATCATGGACAGGGTAGTTTTGCTCAATTGGCTTCAACTGTCGGGATGCATAAGCTATCACTTCGTCATTCTGCATAAGAACACATCCGAGACCATTCTTCGAAGCATCACTGTACACTACATACTTCTCACCAGGAGTGGGCTGAGCTAGGATAGGAGCTGATGTCAGCTTTGCTTTCAGCTCCGAGAAATTCTTTTCACAGTCGGCACTCCACTCAAACTTGGTCTTCTTTTGGGTCAATCTGGTGAGGGGAACAGCTATCCTCGAGAATCCTTCAACAAACTTTCTGTAATATCCGGCTAGTCCAAGAAAACTTCTCACTTCAGTAACATTTGTTGGCCTGGGCCATTCTGTGATAGCTTCAATTTTCTTGGGATCTACTGAAATCCCATCTTCTGAAATAACATGACCAAGGAAAGATACACTTCGTAACCAAAACTCGCATTTGCTAAACTTGGCATATAACTGTCTTGCTCTTAGAATATTCAGGACGGTCCTCAAATGGGCTGCGTGAGTCTCTTCGTCGGGTGAATAAATCAAGATGTCGTCTATGAAGACCACTACGAATTTGTCCAACTGTTCTTGAAAGATTCGATTCATGAGATCCATAAAGGCGGCAGGTGCATTGGTCAAACCAAAAGGCATGACTAAGAATTCATAGTGTCCATAGCGGGTTCTGAAAGCAGTCTTGGGGACATTTTCCGCCTTAATCTTCAATTGAAAGTATCCAGATCGTAGGTCAATCTTACTAAAAATTCGGGATTCCTGTATTAAAATACTTTAGATAGGGTTTCGAAGGATTTAAATCTTAATCAAGTTAAAACTTATGAGTTACTTACCCTGAGCTGGTCGAATAAGTCGTCAATCCGGGGCAATGGGTACTTGTTCTTTATGGTGATTTTGTTGAGCTCCCGGCAATCGATGCATAAGCGCATACTTCCATCTTTCTTTTTCACGAATAGCACTGGAGTACCCCAAGGTGAAACACTGGGGCGAATAAGTTTCTTTTCTAACAGTTCGTGTAACTGTTCCTTTAGCTCCTTTAGTTCTGCAGGTGCCATGCGATAAGGAGCTTTCGATATGGGTTCAGCTCCTGGAACAAGGTTTATTTCGAAAGCAATCTCGCGATCAGGAGGTAGTCCAGGCAGATCATCAGGAAATACATCAGGGTATTCATTAACAATTGGAACTTGTGCAAGAGTAGGCTCTCTTGTTCAGCACTTAGAACATAAACCAAGAATCCTTCATGACCTTTCCTTCATGCTCGGCTGGCACGAGCTGCGTTAACAAAGACTTTTGGTTGGTTTTTTTTAACTTAGTTCCTCCTTGGAATGATATTTCCTCTTGAGTCGGGTTCTTAATTATAACTTGCCTACTGCGGCAGTCAATGTGAGCGTAATTTTTAGAGAGCCAATCCATTCCGAGTATTACGTCGAAATCACTCATAGGTATGAGGATCAAATTTGCCTCAAACCGCTGATCATTAAACTCGAGCGCACAATTCTTGAAGATGTGATGAGAAACAAGCACCTGGTCACCAGCTGCCTGTATTCTATAGGGTGATTCTAGTTTGACTGGATTATGGTCGAGATTCTTAGAAAACTTCCTTGAAATAAATGAGTGGCTGGCGCCACTGTCGAACAACACATTTGCGGGTATGCTACACACTAAGATAGTTCCTGAACCATGCACATTTTGCTAAGCAATAATAGGTATGTATAAGTAAAACGTACTGAAGACATAAAATTTTTAAATCTTACCAGTCACTACGTCAGCAGTCTCTTCAACATCAGCATCTGTCATGGCGTGCACTCTTGCATTTGCTCGGGGCCGTTGGTTCTTGGGCTGCTGTTGTTGCTACGCTCCTCTTTCTGGACAATCTTTAATCAGGTGACCATCCTTGCCGCATCCAAAACATGTACCCGTCTTCCATCTATACTCGCCCATATGCCTCTTCTGGCACTGATGGCATACTGGTATCGTTGGCTGCTGAGATGGAGTCTGATTCTTCTGCTGATTATTTTGGGATTGCGGCGGCGCTGATTCTGCCCTTGATGTTGTCCATGTCGAACTGACCCTTTGAAATTCTTTTTAGCCACCTTTCTGTACTTCCCATTTCCGGTCCCTTGTCTTTCTCGTTTTTGTCCCACATCATCTCGTCGTATAATGTCTCTCTCAATCCGATAACATGCGTCTAAGAGTGCTCCAAAATTTGTAGGATTTGCATTCACTAACCACGTCCTGATTCTTGGATTCAAGCCTCTTTCAAATTTCAGCATTTTTGTTTCTTCGTCATTCATGGTGACAGGCTGAAACCTTCTTAGTGCAATGAACTTATTTGCGTACTCAGCTACTGTCATGTCTGGCTCTTGCTTCAGAGATTCAAACTCATGCCTCTTTTGCAGCTTGACCGATGGAGGGATATAAAACTTGTGAAATTCTTGCAAAAATCTTTCCCAGGCAATTGGTTTGGGCAAAGGTTGCAGATTCGTCTTCCACCATTGATTTGCTTCAGTGATCAAGAAAGGTCTGATGGCTTGAGCTTTCATCTCTTCTGGGGCTTGAATTAACTCAAAGCAGTTTTCAACTTCATCTAACCACTTTTACGCAGTATTTGAGTCTGGCTTTCCCTCAAAAGGCGGCACATTAGCCCTCTTGAGCTTCTCGAAGTAATACTGGGCATCTCTTACCGGCTGGTGTGGATGAGGGGGAGCGTTCTGATGAATTAAACCTTGTCCTATCTGCGTGACAACCTGGCAGAAAGCCTGAAAAGTATTCATGTCGGGGATGACCGGAGGAACAGGTGCCTGCGGTGCTGGTGGTGGATTATTCTGCCCAGGAGGATACTGGTCCGGCTGGGGTGGCGGCGGGACCTGAGCTGGTGGTGGAGGGATGGGCTCCTGAGCAACCGGTTGTGCTCTTGGAGGTCTGCCACGTGGTCTCACCATCTGCACTATGGGGTTTAACATTTATTTAGAATATCGGAACAAAATCAAGTTATTTTGACTAAGGGCCATAATTCGAAAATATTTAAAATAAGGAAGGAAAGGGCACGTCTTATGTCATAGACCTAGCCTCCATAGTTTAGGATTAATTATTAAGTTACACCCTAAACCCGATCCAAGTGGTCCTAGTCTAAGGCCATCACTTATCTAAGATCATGACTTAGGTCTTAGATCAAACTTAAATTGCTAAGATCATAACTTAGTCCTACGTTCTGCTCGAAATCTAGAGCCTGGGCTCTGATACCACCTGTAGCGCCCCGCACCCAGACCTCGTCCGAATACAGTGCACCCGCCGTACTTCACCAGGGAGAGTACAAAGCGTCATGCATCACATGCGAAAATCCATAACATAAGCCATGGACTCCCGTGCTAACATTAACATGGCAGTAAAAATTAGGCAGAATTAAAACTTTTCAAAATAAACATGCATTACGAAATACCAAGTCCCCAAAAGTAGCATTCCCACAAAATAACATAACCGAAATTCAGAAAGATCAAACATTATTCATAATACAACGTCTTGGCTGCACAAAAGACCATAAGCTTTGCTCCCTTCAGATTTCCTTGCCTATGGATACGGTACCCTCGGTTCATCCTCGATCCACTCTATCATAGCATTATCTGTCTCTGGGGAAAAATAAAAGTGTGAGTGATAAAAATCACCCAGCAAGAATACAATAAACTACCATGAAATACAGAAAGAATTATAACAAGAATGTAATAACCCAAAGACCTCAAATAATAACTCATACCTGATCTTCATTCCTGAATTGGCTTGATGATATAGCCTAAGTCTAAATTTAGATAGACTATACCAATAATGTCTTAATAGTCATTAACGGTACATACAACATGTTAACGGGCTCATGGATTATGAAAAATGCAATGCATGATGTCATGCCGTGTCAAAACATCATTTTGGTCCCATAAATAACATGTCGTAAAAACAGTGTCAGATCAATTAACTCCAGATCTGAGCGGGTCCAGAATATATCAACAGACCAATTAACCCCGGGTCTGGGACGGGTCCAGAACAGATATCAGATCAATTAACCCCGGATCTGAACGGGTCCAGAACATGTATCAGATCAATTAATCCCGGATCTGAGCGGGTCCAGAACATGTAACAGACCAATTAACCCCGGGTCTGGAGTCGGGTTAGGCGCATGCTTAGCTGGCAAAGGAAATCATGAAACTTTCTTTAAAACATTGGACCATAAAAACTTTTCATGCATAGCGGAAAACATTTTTGCTTGAAAGACTTGCTTGCATAAAATTCATAAAATCAAATTCATATGGCATATGGACATGCATGATACATGGAATGATATGCAATGCAAGTCATGACGTGAATGATCGTAAGCATTTCTCATAACTTGTCACAAGCATGATTTTGGAACTAAGAATTTCCAGATTTCCTATTTTATGTTTATAGGCGGCTAACTAGGCTTAAGAGACCTTAAAATCTTCATTATTTGGATCATGACCTGAAAAACACCATAAGGCTTAACCCTTATAAGCCCAAACCGTATATAGGGGTCCATATCCTCCAAATTGAGCCTTCTTAAATTAATCCTCTGTTCAGCCCAACTTTCAGTTTTAGTACATCCACTTTATATTCGTAAATACCCATCAAAACGTTAAAGCCAACCGGATTAATTTACATGGTTTTACTCCTTTATGTCTTAAGTGATTACGATAAAATTTATGGATCAATCTAACGACTTTAAAGGGTCCATTTACTCCTTTTTCTGAAATGGGTCATATGCTGAAACTGGGCTGACCCATTCTACTAAAAATTCACTTGTGGCAAAACCATAATTTCTTTTTCCGAAATTCCAACTCACACAAGTCATAAACACTTAAGGCTAACATCCTACCGAAAATTAGCCCATTTGCATGTTCCTAAGATTCATTTTTGAGTCCATTAACTCGTTACTTAATTTCTGCTCTGTTCCAGTAAGTTAAATTGAGCAGTGTTACTAATTAAATCATTAAAAATACTCCACAACTTGTTTTGCCAAAATTCCAGCTTGAGTACTCACTGCACGCCTATTATTGTTATCATGCCAAAAATCAGATTTATTGAAGGTTTACAAGGTCCTCTTTTAATCCGTTGAAGTCAGTGCTCAATTCTGCCCAGCTCCAGAATTTTCAACTTGAGCAGTTTTACCGCGTAATTTCTTAAAAATAATCCGTAGCTGGTTTTAACGAAATTCCAACTCTCACTTGTGCTACACTCATGAGGCTAACTTTGTCCCAAAAATCAGCCTCATTGAGGGTCTGTAAGGTCAGTTTCCAGGCCATTGAACACGTTACCTCATTCTGCCCTGTTCCAGTAGTTTGTTATTTTGTCATCTATCCAAGTCAAATGTCCATCATTCATCTTATTCGTATGAAACATATTATTGATTATCACTTACACTCCATTGTAACATAAATATCCAGGTTGCACACTTACAATGAAGTCACCTTTTCATCATACAAAACAGTTTGTAGATAGTAACAAGGCAAGTGTCACTCATGCACCAAAAAAGTGTTCATCTTTAATGACAAGTCTCACCTCCTTCTCTCTCCTTTAGGCCGAAACCTAGGGGGTGCCTTAACCATATTTTCAGCACATGTTCAAGCATGCATTTACATTCAAGATTCATCCCAACTAATCTTACTAACAACTTCGTAAAACTCTTATCTTTCACATGTATGCTTTTCTTAGATCTTCCAAATTTTAAACAAGAATCAATCTTGCCTAAACTCACTTAGTTGCACCTTATATCATCTCAAGACAGCCTTGTAACTTAATGCATGTAATAAAAGATTCCATCTTTGAGAGAATAAGCCACATGCAATGCATTGCTCTTAAGGAATCTCTAAGATATAGTCTTAAACTTAGGATGTTCAACTAAAGGTCATATCTTAAGAACCTTTAATCATTCAAGTCACCAACTCTTTAAGTAAATCATGAGAGATTAGTGTATACTTGCCTCTTCAAGCTAAAGTTCTTGTCTTAGCTTGGTTGTGGAATGAGTTGAGTTGGAATCCTCCTCTTCCTTCCTTGAGCATACGGTTTTGAAGGAGAATGGGAGGAAAAGATTAGTCTTTATTCAATAATGAAAGTAGGATGTATTTGAGGTTAGAACATCTTACCAAAATGAGATTTGAGTGGAGATTCAAGCACCTGAAGATGTCACCACCAAAGAAAGTTGATGGCTTTCACCTATTTGAACCATGGAGGCCACGGTTTTGGTATATGAAGAACAAGAGTTCATGTGAGCCTCATTCTTCATCAACATAAGAATTTACTTGAGGAAGTTTGGAACAAGACTTACCTAGATGTCTTCTTGAGTCTTGAAGATGAAGATTGAGTTGGGTTCTTAGCCTTCAAGAGGAAGGGCCGAAATATTTGTGTGTATGGAGGGAGATGCAAGTTTGGTCTTATGTGTTTGCTAGGGCTTCCTTGATGATATGTTCTAGATGGAATGTAGTGGGTTTAGTCTTGCAAAATTTTAAAAAAAACAAAGGTGGTAAGGAGGGAAGGCAACCGGCGGTGGGGAGTCCAAATGGAGGGACAAGGCTTTATGAAAAGTTGGGAAAAGGGAGTGTTGGGAGTTGTAGTGTGTAAGAGCATGTCTTGCATGCTTCCTTTCTTTATCATTTCTTTCTTGCATGCATGACTTTTTATTTATTATTTGGTTAATTTAAGATTTATGTTGGTTATTTGTGGTGGCTTCTAGAAGCCTTGAGAAGGCTTGGCCGAATGGGGGGTTTCTTGGGGCAATTGGGTATTTCTTGTACTTAATAATTCATGTGTTTTATTGTTTTCTTTATTTTATTGTTTTCCCATGTCAACCTATATTGTCTTCCTTATTTTATTCTATTCCAAGTTTAACATATATATATATGTAATAGGATGTACAATGTGCATGTTACCTAGAACATATACTAATGTACATGTATCCGCATATATAAATATATATACACGCCTATATGTACATTATACACACACATATATATATATATCTTTTCATGTACACGCATATATATACATATGCATTTCATACACACATATCCTATATATATTGGTATGTATTGTTCATATAACTATATATCTCATGTATAACTTTCTTGAAGTCCCCTTAATTAATTATTTAGTATCATCTCAAAAGTATTTAAGTAAAGAGGGTTAAGTTGACTTAAGTAACGTGCACTTAAGGAAATCAACGCTTTTATTCCGTCACTTAATCATAATTTCAAGTACATGGTCGTTGGAGTACAACAGTGGGGGTCTCTGGTGGGTCTGGGCAGTGTGAGCCGAGGTGTTGGAGTGAGGGTTGAGGTGAGTTGGGTAATGGGTTGGGAGAAAAGTGGAACAAGCGAGAAACGTGTATGTATATACGTGTATATGCATGTATATACTTAGTTCATATACTCATGCATGTGTAGAATACATTGTAACGTACTTCATATACATTAGAATAAGTCATCTGATTGATGACTTGTGTAGCATAGCCGTTGAGGATAGAATTCTAGCCATTGAGGATATAGCTGTTGGCTTGCTGGGCCGTCTGTGGCACGATTAGGCTGCTGTCTCTAGCCTTTATGAAAGGGGATGGATCTTGTACACTTTAAACTACTTGATGGATAAAATATCTTCAAGTTTTTTTCAGCTTTTGCTGCAACTGTATACACAGTCTGGCAACATAGAAACCTAAGATTGCATCACAATATTGGGAAGGATTGGTATAGTACATCTTAAGAGATTATCCAGACAATCAAATTCTTTGCAACTTCTTGAACAAGCATTAGAAGAAGCAAGACAAACTAGAATATTGCCACGACCTTGGAACTACCTTTAAAGATCTTCTATTGATGACTTTTTATTTTGGTTACAATTTTGGGTTTTTTTGTGATGTATTTCATGTATTTACTTGGAGTTACCGTGGCTATTTTTTGACTGTGCATAATGGCTTTGGGTTTGTTATACTCTATCCACTGCACTATGGTGGAGGCACCATATTTTTGACACTGAAGTTGCAGGTTTGGTTTGGACTATTTTATACTTTATTGTCTGTGTATTTTTTTTGTAAGTTAAAATTTCATATATATGGCCCATAGAGAAATTTACATAGTTTTAACACCCTGTTTCCATTTCCAATGGAGTAAAGGACATACTCTTCCTTGACTTTGGAATATCATGGAATAAAGCAAAATGACTCACTAAATTGGCTGCGCTTCTTATATTGTGAAGTAGTTGTTGATCGACATAGCTTGACGCATCATTATGGATCATCGGGAAACAACCTCTATGTGCTTGTAACACATGAGTATGGTTGCGTACATCCAATCCCCCCATACCCCGCCATAGGCGAAAGCCTCTAAGGCAATGAGGTAATGTTGTTGTTGTTGTAACACTCTGTGAAGGTGTTAGCAAGCAAGACTAAGTCTAGACTTGTCCAAAATTCAGAAGGACAAGTTCGCTACAATTTACATCTTAGTTCCTCTAGCTAGATTCCGTAGCATTGTCAATGTCAAAATACAAAGCCAGCAACGCCTATACAAGATAATGCTGCTAAACTGACAGTAGGATAACAAAGTCGAGCTTATGTCGTCAATTGTCTGCATACATGATTATGGTCTGTCTAGATTTCATATGCATATGATTGAGTCAGTCATTAAGATTAACATTTCATAATCTTGATGACCTTTTTGCATCACTTGTTACTCCAATATCTTTTGCCTTCAATTGGTACCCACTTCCTATGTGGGTATATGTGTACTTAGGAAGGCTTTCTTTGTTAGTCTAGACACTCTTCTACTCTCTATTGTACTTTGAGCAATAGTCTCTTTGTATTATCTATTATAATGGCTATCTTTTTGTAAATCTGTAGATATTTATGAAAATTTGACTTACAAAAAAAGTCATTTTATTTTACTGTGTTTGTAATTATGCCTGTCAAAAATTACAAAAAAAAATTATGCCTGTCAAAAGGAAAGTATATTGTGGAAGAACTGGGTGACCCTATTCCTATTGCATCCAGGGTTGGGGCAAATGTGTTTCCTTAATTTGTTACCTAAGAGTATCTCTATCTTTATCTTTGACGAAGAACGAGAGTTGAAAATACCAGCCTTATAGTTGAATGCGTTTCCCTTACATTTTGTTTTTGTGGAAACTGATAATTCGATAATGATTGAAATTTTTTTTTTTTGGGGTGGGGGGGCGCATAGTTTACTTGATAATCTCTAAATTACGCATTCGCAGGCCTGGGTTCAGGTTAAAAATTGTCAAAGACAACAGTTTCTGGTGCATTCTTATGTCGTGCATGTCATAGAGACCTTGGCTTGTTCAAATTCCAACAATTAATAAGAACGGTGAATCCAATAAGTATCCATCTTCAATTCCTGCGGCATCTCTGCTGTAATGCTTACAAGGATTTTTCCCCTGGAAATGGAGTATTCTCTTCGTCTTCTTCTTCCTTTTTTATAATGGGAATAAAAAAGACTGGTCCCTTTGTATAAACTCTTGGTCCAGATGCTAGATCATCCTTAAGGGCCAAGCTTGACAGGTAAGAACCATTATATATACATACAATTCATGTTCCATAATACAATTTAAAGGCATTGAGGGTTAAGTTTAGGAAACAATCTTTTGGGGAATATGTGATTTTTTTTAAAGTCAAATTTCATAGATAAGCCAAGTTAGACGACATTACAAAAGAGGTTGGGGTTTAGCAATCGCAAGTTTGACTTGGTCATAATACAATGGCACCACCTTAATCTAATATAGGCTAGCTTTATTACTAGTGCCCTAAAATTGCAACAAGAAAACTGGAAACCACCCAGCTGAGCCAGACTGGTGTTCAAAATAAAAAGAACTCTGCTGGTGCTGCATACATAGTTACAAGACAAAGATTAAAGCTAAGGTGGTAACTTCCATCCAAAAGCAATCTGGTATTCCCAAGACATCCCAATCCAAACAGTAACCAAATCCATCTACCAGACCAGTTGGTGGTTTCCAGAAGGTGACTGTTGTTGTTGCTTGTCTGCGAAACTGATGATTTGAATTCTCAGAAGTATGTGGATTGATGTTTGTCTTACTGACTTAACTTCTCTTCCTGTTTCTAAAGGGAAACCAAAACTCCCCCAGAATTTTGAAGAGGTCAGATGGATGACTTTAAAGTCCGCTATTAATGGTATATTTCTGAAGCAGCCAAATCCGTGCGATCTTGAAAAGCTCTACCAGGTTTTTGTTGCTGTAGTGGTGTTTTTCCCATATTTTTTTCCATGCCAATCCAGTATTGACTCAAACACTTTGTTCTTATCAGGCTGTCAATGACCTTTGCCTATACAGGGTGGGTGGAAGCCTGTATCAGAGGATTGAAAAGGAGTGCGAAGCACATATTTCATCAGCACTACAGTCATTAGTTGGCCAGAGTGACGATTTGATTGTTTTCTTGTCACTTGTGGAGAAGTGCTGGCAGGACTTTTGTGACCAAATGTTGATGATCCGTGGTATTGCTCTATTTCTGGATAGAACATATGTGAAGCAAACTCCAAATGTTCGATCACTGTGGGATATGGGATTGGTTCTCTTCCGTAAGCATCTGGCTCTAGCATCAGAAGTGGAAAGCAAAACTGTTTTTGGCCTTCTAAAAATGATTGATAGTGAAAGGTAGCCCTTTCCGCTTTTCAGCAATTCCTTGAATTGGTTTCTTGACATCTGGACCTCTTTTTCCTAGCTAGATAGGGAACATAATTAGTGTTCTTATATGCCTTGGAAATGTAAATTAATGTACATGTCATCAGCATGTAACTCTTAGTTATGTCACTGAAGTGGCTTCTGCCATAGAGACAAACCTTTGGACTGGAGAGTAACGTCTGCGGCAAGATTGGAAGACATATAGCTTTCATTATGACCGGAATTCTTGGAATTTGTAGTTAGCCTACTTTAATTGTGCTACTCGAGCGTCAAACAGAAGAATGAACAGTCATCGCAATAACATCTAAAGCTGTTGTTTCTGTCAGTTAGTACTACTGCTCCAACTCTTAATCTATCTGAAAAGCCTGCATTGGTGTTTCCTGAATTGAAGAAAAAGGCAGGTTTCATGATTGAGTCCAAACTTGATATAAAGAAAATTTCAACAGTTGTATTCACCTGAATACATCTGGTGGACTTTCAACAAATTTTACCCTTGCAGGCTGTATTTTGCTAGTGACTCATTTAATGTTGATGACGAGCCCAGGAGTTTTGCCTATATTGTTAATCTTAGACTCTTCTTGTTTCTTGAAAGAGTCCTTTTGGTACGTAAATGATGGGTGTAAGTACTTACTCTTATCTGAAGTGTTTATTGTCTTAGATGTGCGACTTCAGACTTTTTCTGCCGTCTTGTTGTGATTTCTGCCCATAATAAGAAAATTAAGAAAATATCTGGAAGCCACAAAAGTTGGTGAAAGCTTCATTTTGTGTTCTATTTTACGTATTTGTAAGTATTCCCGGAGGTCTTAGGTTATGTCTTAATATATGAAAAGATTAGAGCGATAATGCAGTGTCTTCTAGAGGAATATTCAACAAGTGATCTGAATTGTGTTAAAAGAATTCAGTAGTATTTGAAAATTTGTACCCTGATAACTTCTCTGCCTCTTTTGATTCTTGACGATGTGTATCTTAATGGTCCAGGTTAGGTGAAGCGGTTGATAGAACTCTCCTGAATCATCTCCTGAAGATGTTTTCTGCGTTAGGGATTTACTCTGAAAGCTTTGAGAAACCATTTCTTGAACGTACTTCTGAGTTTTATGCTGCTGAGGGAGCTAAGTTCATGCAGCAGTCAGATATTCCTGACTACTTGAAGCATGTAGAGGTGTGTATGGTCTCTAGTCTTTCCCGTCGGTTCGTCATTGGTCTGACAATTTGTCTCCTAACCAGAAAGCATGTGTGGTAAGGAGTGGGCTTTGTGCTTTCATTCATGGGTTCATCCTCAATTTTACTAATTAGCCGAGTAGGCTCTTGCTTAGATAATAGTATGAATTACGGCTTAATGTAAAAGTTCAAGCTACTGATGTTGGTAACTTTTACTTTTAAACACGAGAACTACTATAAAACTGAAATCAAAGATGCTCTATTCTCTTTGAAATCCGAAAGTGCCTCTCGGCTAGATGGGAACTCTAGTGCTGTTTTATTTAAAGAAAAGAAAATTGGTCTATTCTGGGAGAATAGTTCACTAAAGCAATAGAGTATTTTTCAAAGAAAACTTTATCTATTATCCAATCAATGCTATTGTTATCTCTTTGATCCCTAAGGTAGACAACCTAAACAAAATTGGAGAGTTCATGCCTATTTCTTGTTGCAATGTAACCTGTAAAGTTATCTCTAAAATTCTTGATAATAGGCTTAAACTATTGATTCCCCACGTGGTTGACAAATACCAGTCAGCCTTTGTTAAGGGTAGGACTATCTAAAATAATATCCTCCTGATCCATGAAATAGTAAAAAGTTACAAGATGACCGGTGACCCTAAATGTTGTGCCATTGAACTAGACATAATGAAGACATTTGACACGGTAAATTAGTCTTATCTCATGATGATACTCCAGCAAAATGAATTTCCCTGATAGATATCTCAACTGACTGAGATTATGCATATCCACCACCTCATTCTCCATCAACATGAATGAGTCTTTGGCAGGTAACTTTAATGCCATTAAAGGCCTTAGACAAGGTGATCCTCTTTTTTCCAGCCTCTTTATACTTGTTATGGAAGGTTTTATGCAGCTCTTGAAAAGAAAAATATCTACTTCCGGTTTCAGCTTTCACCCAAATAAGTGAACCCCTTGGCCTCTCATCATTAACCTTTGGTGATGACCTTTTCATTCTTTCGAAAGCCGATCCCCATTTTGTTCAAGTTATCAAAGATGCTCTTGTGGAATTCTATACCCTATCTGGTATATAACCCAATCTCCAAAAGTATGAAATTTTCACTTTTGGCATCAGCTCCCAGGAAAAGGTGGCTTTGTCCATATTTTGGGTATTACCTCTAGACATCCTCCACATTAGGTACTTTGAGAACCTTTGTCCATATTTTGGGTATTGCCTCTAGGCATCCTCTACATTAGGTACTTGAGGGTTCTTCTAGTCTCTAGTAAGCTTTCCTACTTTAATTACAGCTCCCTCCCGGATAGACTTTCTAATGTTCAAAGCTGGACTATTAAAAACCTAGCTTATGGGTGGAAATTCCAATTGATCAATTCTGTATTGATGGATGTCTGTAGATACTGGACAGTCTCGTATTTCTTTCTTAGGAAAGTTATAAAAGAGGTAGATAAAATCTTGAAATCCTTTATGTGGGGGTAGTTCTAGGAAAGCTGAGGTCAAGTGGTATGATTTGAGTCTGATAAACAATGCCTACATCATAAAGAGTGTCTAGAATGTTTGTGAACACGAGAAGGGTCTCTGAGTAAAATGGATGCACACGGTTATCTTAAAAGATAGATCCACATGGGAGGTTAATTCAAAACCACTGACTCTTGGATTTGGAAAAAACTTCTTTGGGTTAGAGACAAATTTGCTCACTGTGTGAGAAAGGAGCTGGGGAATGGTCAATCAACATAATTTTGGCATTGACCCTTGGCACTCCTGGGACCCTGAGTATTACACATCCTGAACTCAGAAGGAAGTTGATTATCAGTGATGGTGCGAAGGTCTCTATTGTTTTAGATGGACATTCTTGGAGACTTCCATACGGGAAGGGTTGGGACAACCAAGCGGTCCTCTTCAGTCAAGCATGTAATTCCATTTATCCCAACCAAGCGGTCCTCTTCAGTCAAGCATGTAGTTCCATGTATATTAAACATGGAGTTGATCCCTAGGTTTAGAAACCCGACCTTGTCTTTTTTGTTAAAAATGCAACTATTGCTCTCCAACCTTCCTTTTCTTTAGTTGATTGGGGGAAAATTGTCTGGTGCAATCACTTTCTTCCACGTTATGCAATCATTTTGTGGCTTGCATATTGGAAGAGAATGAGTACATTAGATAAATTATTCGATTGGGGACTTATCCAATCAAACTCTTGTTTGCTGCGTGGCAAGTTTAAAGAGGACCAGAAATACCTCTTCTTTCAATGTCCCTCACTGCCAATGTATGGAGTAAAGTGTTGAATAAGATGAAGTGCAAGTTTTGGATCAATGGTTGGCAGAATACTATCAACTGGTTCAACTCAAGTAGTTTCAGGAGTTCAAAATTGCAGAAGGATCTTATACTGTTTGGGCTTTCTGCTACAGTCTACCATCTATGGATAGAAAGAAACAATGGGCTTTGCCACTAGATTGCAAAAAACCAGGATTGTGTCCTCAAGGAGATCCTTTTAAGATGTTTGCTACTCTGTTGACTCTTGGAGGAATTACAAATGTTGAAAATTCAATTGGGACTTGACATTGAATCTGGTTGTCTCAATGAAAATCTTCACAAAACATGGTCCAATTAACTGATCTTGACAACTGCCCCAGCCTTGGTTCGTACTTGCCATGTCTACTACTCCTGCTTTGGCTTCCACCCTGAGTCAAGTCATTGCTTCCACTTTGTCTCTGGGTTGGTTTGTATCTTATTTGCACTCAGGCTTCTACCCACTCTAGTATCTTGATGCATTCACCGGGGTTTTGTTGGTTACTACACCAATTTCTGTCTTCCCAGGCAGGGATGTCCTCCTTTCCCCTGCTTCTTTTGAACCTTATTGGTTGCCCTTTCATCCTTTGGTCGCAGTTACTTAAAGTTCATGAATGGGGCTCTATGGTTGGGGGTGGGAGCTCTTTGGCATCAAACACGGAAGACTTTGCATAGTTTGTGCCGTTTGGTGCCTAAGTCTCCTTTCCTCATACCTTTTCGTGCTATATTGATGTCTAACTTTCTCGGCTGGAATCTGTTTAAAACTTATCCTTAGTTTGTGATTCATTGTTGTAAGCCACCTATTTTATGCAAGCTATGATCGTTGTTGTCTTCCAGAGCAACTATTTTAATGTTTATAGGTTCAGTTTGTTTGTCTATGTCGCTTCTCTGTGGCAACTTTTTGTAAATGTGTGCATTAGATATCGGATAGTTCATTGTTAGTCACCTATTTTTTTTTGTATAAGTCAACCTTAATTTTGCTTTCCTAAGCAAAAGCTTTTGTTAAGTTGCCACTCTTGGTTTTATTGAAATTGTAACTAAATAAGAAAAAACTAAAAAATAAAATAATTTATTGTTTATTTTCTTAGTTGCCTTTTGTTCTAGCCAGTCAAGCTTTTCTGATCTTTTAACCAAAACATCCTCAGCGCTCCACACCCACACCCACACCCACACCCACACCCACCCACAACCAAAAAAAAACAAAAACAAAAACAAAAACAAAAACATACGCACACCCATACACCATATTCTGCAAGAGTTATTGGTTAAATTGCATAAATGTATGCATTACTCTTCTTCTTACCAACTCAAGCTATTGTAAGGAATTTAATTTAGGCCTAATAGTAGAAGTCATTGCACTTCCTTGTGTCGACTAAGATTTGAGTCCTTGTCCCTTCCTCCGTGTCCTATGCAGAGAAAAAGAGGAAAAACATTAGATAGAAACTTATCAGATAGGGGTGCAGCAGATCTTGCGATTGAATCTCTTCGTTTCCTTGTTTGTTGGGTAATTTTTTGTCCATCTTAGGCCTGTCTATGAAGTATTTGGTTGGGCCACAAGGTGAGATGGCGTGTGTTTAGGTGTAAATGTATTACCTCCCTAGAGCTTACGCTTTTTATGTATGATTAGCTAGAACATCAGTGTATGTCTCTAAGGAGAAAAAGAGAGTGATTTATATACTGCTGAAAAACTACTTCCTTGCAGTTAAGGTTACATGAAGAGCATGAAAGATGCCTGCTGTACCTGGATGCTGTTACAAAAAGGCCATTAGTGGCCACTGCAGAAAGACAACTTCTTGAACGACATATAGCTGCGATTCTTGATAAAGTATGTGCTGCATTCAACTTTTCATTACTCTAGGATTGGGTTTTATAATTTCAAACTGTATAACAATCCTTGTCCTACTTTCTCATCCAGGGTTTTACCATGCTCATGGATGGGCATCGTGTTGATGATCTTCAGAGGATGTACACACTCTTCTCTAGGGTCAATGCCCTTGAATCACTTAGACAAGCCTTAAGCTCATTCATTCGAAGAACCGGCCAGGGAATTGTCATGGATGAAGAAAAGGACAAAGATATGGTATCCAGTCTGCTAGAATTCAAGTCATCTCTGGACAAGGTGTGGGAGGAAAGCTTTTGTAAGAATGAAGCATTCAGCAACACTATTAAAGAGTCATTTGAGCATTTGATTAATATGCGCCAGGTATTGTGAGCTGAGTGTGTAATGTGTGTGTTTTTTTTTTATAAAAAATTTGGCTTCTGGCATCCAGCATTAAAGGTTGCGTCTTTGCTTGGGCTACTCTAACTACAGGAAGGATACATAAAACTTCTGATTGATTATGCATTAGCTTTTTGTGTTTTTGGTTGTGCCTGGATAGTAATTGATAGAAATAAGATTGTTGGAAACTTCTTTATCACCGTTACTTACTGTTTTTGCTGTCTTATGCTTTACAAAGCCATAATATTATTCAAAACCGCTCTATGGATTGAAGAACAAAATAAGTTAAAAAAAAATGAAACTGAATTCAGAAGGTCAAGGATATATATCACAAGATTGTAGGATATTTAGATCCTTTTCTGCTAATTGTCCCTTACTGGCCTTCATTTGTCTTTTTTTAATTATTCTAATGGTTTTTTTCTTTTTAAATTTGTTTATTTTTATATACATGGCTTGTACATGTGCAATTTGTTTGTTGCCATTGACCTATTAGATTATCATCTCATCTAAAAGCTTAAGCTTATAGAAAGAATGATAATATATACATTTGTAGACGTAACACGCTGTCTCGCAGGTGGACTTACCACGTGCAACAAGAGTAACAGATAGACTGCGCCTGTTAAGTTACCTTCTGATATTTTGGTACTTGCATTGAATGTCAATCCCACTTTGACCCGAAATTATTCATGATGTCTACGATAGGAGTATTTTCTGCTTGTACAGAACTGCACCAAGTAGAAGGGCAAGAAAAAAAAAAGTGATCATCGGTGTCCTGAAGTTCCACACAAAGCACACTCTGGGATTGGGAAATAAGCCCCCAACCTATGACTCTTGTTAGGAGAGCTTGCACCAGCATGCTAGCAATAGTATAACACATATCTGGGAACATTATATTTAGGCCATGCAATTCCAGCCAAGCACCTTAGGAAGTTGGATACATGGGTGATTGGACATATATAACTGACTTGATGGAGAAAGATGGTGCTGAGTTTTAAATATGTTTGGTCGATAGAAATGAATCTGGAGCTAGAGATGCAAATTTTCGTCTCCTGTCCCTTCTTCTGATATGGGGCCAACGCCAATTACCTTGGCAAATGACTTTAGCAACTTCAGGATTGTTTGGTATTGTAGGTTTTTTCTTGTAAAGTGCACTGGATACCACAGTCAGGGTCTCCAGATGCCAAGAATCATACTAGAACGAGGTGGTCTTGCCATTACCTTTAGTCCTCCTGATAAATTGGTACCTTTGGCACCTCTCCTTCGGGGAGAACCAGCTAGCTCTGGGTTCGAGTGGCATTTCACCCCTAACCACAACTCATCCACTGATTTTTCAACATCAGTCGGTTCGGACCTCCAGTTAGTTTCACCCAAGCTTCATTTTTTCCAGAGTGAGTTGCCTTTTGTTATTGATGGAAGGAACCCATCTGACCCAAAGAGATTGCTTCTTTGCACGTGTTGGTCTTGTTTCTGTGGAGAAGAAGTGTTGGTATTGTTGTGCCCGAGTAATGTGATAGTATATTGCTGTTCTCATTTCCAAGTTCTACGTACTGCACATTTCCCTGGAGTGTGGAGGAGTTACTTATTGACAAATTTCTCATTTGTAGATATTATCAAACTCTCGTATCGTCTCACCTTTGTTAGCGATTGGGCAATGGTTTCTAAAACACTTTGCACAAGGGAGTCTATTCCTTCGGAAACTGCTGTGTATGAAACAGGAAAAGTATAGTTGCATCTGAAGTTGCAACACATGTCTATGCACAGGCTTGAGGGGAAATGACAACCAACATTATTTAGTTTCATTACTGTACGCCACTTGCGTGTTAATGTGAGCCTTGAACATTTACTCTGTTGAAGGTTTTGTCCTGTGGACTCTCATACACATGTTTGTACACCTTCCGTTAACTAGGATAACGGTTCAAACTTTTATTCTGCAATTCTCGAATGCTTGGATTCCCTGTCGTCATTTTCCTTTTTCCCCTTGCACCCATTCTATTGTTCCCTTGGATATTATAATAGAAGTGATACCATAAATTTGACAATTTAAAACTGTGCTATTTTTTTTTACGTGTTCTTGCGCTATAGGAGGTGACTTGACATTAATTATATTTTTCTTTTGGGGCAATTCAAGAACATTTTATTTACTACTTACATTGTAAACCTCAACAAGTTCGGATGCCCTCGGTCAAACTTCTTGTTCTTTTGTTGGTTTAGTTTGAGCTCAATCTATCTTAATGTGGCATATGAACTGTGTGTGTGCTTTTTCATAGAATCGACCTGCCGAATTGATTGCCAAATTTTTGGACGAGAAGCTTCGTGCTGGAAATAAGGGTACTTCAGAGGAGGAATTGGAGAGTACCCTTGATAAAGTTTTGGTTTTATTCAGATTTATACAGGTAGTTTTGGTTATTTTCTGTGGCCAGAAAATTTCTGCTGTTTTACTGTTGTATATTTATATATGTACTTTCTGTAAGACAGTTTTGAATCTTGCTCTTATTTTAGGGCAAAGATGTGTTCGAGGCATTTTATAAAAAAGATCTTGCTAAAAGGCTACTGTTAGGAAAAAGTGCTTCTATTGATGCCGAGAAATCCATGATCTCCAAGGTGAAGGATTTCAAGTTTTCAAACTTCATCAAATTCTTTAGGTTGACCTTGGGCTAATAGCATTTTATTCTCGTTGCAGCTGAAAACCGAGTGTGGCAGCCAGTTCACAAACAAACTTGAAGGAATGTTTAAGGTTTGTCCTTTATATCTACTCTGACAAGCTCATTTATGGAATAGGAGATTAGATTTTAACGTGCATGTTCCAGACTTTGCTATGTTTTGTGTTTTTTTTGGGTAAGTTAAAATTTCATAAATAAGTCAAATTAGACGAAATTACAAAAGTGGTTGCGTGAGGATAGCAACAGCAAGCATGTGTTGCTCAACGTACAATGGCGCAAACTGTATTTGGCATATACAAATCATAGATTAGTGCCAAGAATAGTCTCCATCCCACAATCCCAACTAAAACAAAGACACAAGACCTCCCATCTGAGCAAACCAGGGACTTCAAAAACAGCAGAAGAAGAACAACCGCAGGTAAATACAACTTGGAATAAACCAAAAAAAGAAAAAAAAACAGAAAGATAGTAACATCCAGGGATTGTGGCTGAATCTCTGAAAGGCCCAGTGTAGCAATGGGTATCAAAATGAACCAGGATAATCAGCTGGTGAAGCTTGGAACATGAAAAGCCTGCACAGGCTGAAAACAGAACACTAAAGATTGAGGACTGCATGTAATGTCTCCCAGGATATGATCTGTGATGTATGGAGACAGGACACCAAGTCCATAGAGAATGCAGCAGGATAACAGGGGGTAGAAGACGGAGTACAGCGATGAGGTGATGAGGATAGTCTAGTGAACCAAAACAGCAACAGCAGATGAGCAGAGTAAAGGGAGGAGAATGCAGTGTTAGCAGGAGCAGCTGAAGTAGGGAGCGCATTCCATAGTTTGAGTTCCAAAGGAGTAGCAGCAGGGTGCAGCAAAGCAAACCTGAAGGTGAAAGGCCAGATGTGAAGGGAAGGCATTAAACAGTAGCAGTCCTTGACAAAAACTAGAAACCTGAACCAGAGAATGAGTAGATGAGGAAGCATTCAAGAGCTAAGTTTTGAAGATCACTCCCATGTTGATAGCAATTTTTCAGTTATCTTTATTCATTTTTATGTCCTGCGAGGATGTGGTAAAAAACCTTGTATTCAGTAACACTTCTTTAGTCACATTCTACTCATCTCTCCGGATAGGTCCATGGATTCTTATCTTTCTTCTTCTCCAAATTGAGTATATTGACCGAGTATACAGACGTTGTTAAAGCAAATAAGACATTTCCTTTTGGAATTTAGAGTGCCAATGTTTTGTGAGCAACCAAGACTGAAAGCTGTCCCGAAAGTAAATGTAGTCCTTGCACTTTAGTTGTATCAATATTGACTTCTACACTGCCTTGGAGTAGAACGTTGACAAAAGATTCTCGTGAACTTCAGTAACCCTGACACAACGCATACAAATATCAGAATCAATAATACCTCATGGAGCCAGCTTATCTAGAGTAGGCATCTACTTCCAAAATGCAAGTCAAAGAATGATTGCATACCTTATTATGTTATGTTATGTGCCTTTGATTAAGCTGGCACTCGAGAATGGAAGTTAAGTGCCATGCATAATGTTACTTTGCCTCTGGAAAGGAAATCCCAGCGTGATAAAGTTATGCTACAATCCCCCCCCCCCCTTCCCCCTCTCTCTTTCCCCTTCGTTTTCTTTTCATGTGTTTTGATTGAGCTAATGGATGTCTGGGCCTCTGGGGTTTCTTGAAACTACCACGCCTAAGGGCTCTGAGGCATAGTTTGCAGCAGTAAGCTCGGTATTTGGCCCCATAGTCATTTCTTGTTATGCCTACTTAACCTTTTTGTGGACATGGAAGGAAGCAGAAACGGGTAAAGATGAAACAGGAGAAAATATCAGAGAGGAATAAATTTTAAAATTTCTACTTCTAAGAAGCTTCTCATTCCACCATAGTGGAGAGTAGTTGATGCTTTAAATTCTGTGTATTGTGTTAGAAGTTGAGGAGGAGCAACAGGAACGCGTATAGTCAAATATCATCGTTAGTTGATCATTTATTGCTTCTTCAGGACATTGAACTATCAAAAGAGATCAATGAGTCTTTCAAACAATCGTCTCAAGCTCGGACAAAACTGCCATCAGGCATTGAGATGAGTGTCCATGTGCTGACAACAGGGTATACTGAAATATGCTTTGATGCAGCCCTTGTTTTCTCAGTGTAGTTACTTTCAATGTTCTCGTCTCCTTTTAAAGTTGAATTAACAAGATTAGCTGCAGGTACTGGCCAACATATCCACCCATGGACATCCGGCTTCCCCATGAGCTCAATGTGTATCAGGTATATGCTTATGAGCAGCTTTTTAATCATTGCTACGTAATGTTTATGGTAATCATCTTGCTCTGGTACCTTGTCTGACAGGATATCTTCAAGGAATTCTATTTAAGCAAGCATGGTGGTAGGAGATTGATGTGGCAGAATTCATTGGGTCATTGTGTCCTAAAGGCAGAATTTCCAAAGGGTAAAAAGGAGCTGGCTGTTTCTCTCTTCCAGGTTGGTGTTGTTGTAGACTTGTTTTCCTCTTGCTTTTTCTTGAATGTGTTGCTATTCTTCCACGCTGTCTAACATGTTTGTTTATTTGCTTGCGACTCTGCCAGACAGTTGTGTTGATGCTGTTTAATGATGCGTGGAAGCTTAGCTTTCAAGATATCAAGGAATCTACTGGCATTGAAGACAAGGAGCTCCGGAGAACTTTACAGTCCCTTGCATGTGGTAAAGTACGTGTCCTTCAGAAGGTATGTGGTAACTGCCCTTGAGTGAACTTAGTCGTCCGTACCTTTTCTTGCCTAGAACATATTTTGATTTTGTGAAAAGCATCCATGGGTACGTACTACTGCTAATTAAGTTATATATCCGTTCCAGATTCCAAAAGGCAGAGAGGTGGAAGATGAAGATATATTTGAATTCAATGATCAATTCACTGCTCCTCTCTACCGTTTAAAGGTGCTTTTTGTTGTAATGTCTATACAATTTTAGCTGCTTGAAGTAAAAGAGGCTCACTTCCTCTTTCGATCTTTTCATCTTGAAAGTATGATAAAAAGAAAACGAAGGAGATCATTCCCATACAATCAAATGTGAAAAAAGGACCTGCTATTGATCTTAAAAATCTGCTGCTAAAATCTATACAATATTTCAGGTAAATGCAATTCAAATGAAAGAAACAGTTGAAGAGAACACAAGCACCACTGAAAGAGTGTTTCAAGACCGTCAATATCAGGTTTCCTTCATGCCCCTTAAGTTTAGTCTGGAACTCTGGTTCCAAATTTTGTTCTTAACATCTGTTAAAGTTTAGGAGACCAGATAAGACCAGCCCCTTTTTTTTTACCGCTATTCTCTCTGCAGGTTGATGCTGCAATAGTTCGGATTATGAAGACGAGAAAAGTGCTAAGTCATACCCTTTTGATCACAGAACTATTTCAACAGGTAATGATGGACTATATAATTCTCCTTTCCGTGCTCATTTGTAGCTTCTACTTGTTTAAGGAGAATCGAGCTTGAAATTTGAAACCAAGACAGACAGATGCATTTCCTGGTAGTCGGAGGTTTCATCAAATTTTTGTAAATTTAGTAGTCATGCTAGGAAATGAAGCAGGTGAATGAAGCATTTGAGGAAGAAGAAAATGAATGGAACATAGTGAGGATATCACTATCGTTTTCCGCATCAAATAGCCACAGGAAGAGTACAGACATGCAATAGAATAGAGACGTGGTGAAATTTTTAATGATAAATCAGATAGCTTCTACTCCATAAGACAATATTCTCTCCACCTCTCTCCCAAAACCCCTCTGCTGAAGAAAAAAGGAAGAAAAGAAGAGCAAAGGTAGAAATAAAAAAAAAAAAAAACCAAAAAAAGAATAACAAGAATATGCTTCCCCTATTTTGTTCTTGGAAGTTTAACAAAATAAGTTGGCAAATTTCACTTCGTAAAGGATATCTCTGGCTTCAGAATGTGATTGAGGTGGTCAGGCGAATATGAGTAGATATCTTCTAAATAAGGGAGAATACTAGTGGTGGCAAACAAATTCTTATTCTTATTTTTTTAAAAAGAAAAAGAATAAAGAAAAAGAGCCACTCGTGTGCTAACAAGATGTATGTACTTGGTAATGCAGCTCAAGTTTCCAATAAAACCAGCGGACTTGAAGAAAAGGATCGAAAGCCTGATAGACCGGGAGTATCTTGAGCGAGACAAGAGTAACCCTCAAATATACAATTATCTTGCTTGACTTACATCAACGCCGAAACTGTGTTGGCTTGAGAGGTCAATCTTGCTTGCGAGGCTGGAAGGTTGTCTGTCCCAGGTTGATTTGTGTACAGTAGCTTTTCAATGTTTTCTTTGTTGTACCGAAGAAGAAAAGAAAACATTTGTTGCAGTTAACATCATCCTTTTTATCTTTATTTTCTTTTTCCTCTCTTTTTTTATAAATGAAATCGAACCATACTTGGTCTTGGTGTAATTCAGAACCGAGGCTTTCTGATCTGAGCATCTCAATATTAGCCATTTGGCAAGGTCTCATCTCCGTCGTTAACATCACAATTGTAAATTGTATTTCATAGCTAATATGATTTTCCAAGTTCTGTTCTGGCAGTTCGTGGAACCATTCAACTAAATCTTGAAATGGTTGCCTTCCTGCATGGTAATTGAGGTGTTGGAGTATGGATTACCGGTAAGTTTTTGGTTGAATCATACTCAGCACCCTGGAAAACTACTCTAGATGTTGACACAAATACCTGAAGTTCCCAAGGGGTACATTTTTAGAGATGTCATGTATCTGTGAGGGTGGCCAGGCGATGTATGTAAGATGCAACAACATGGTTGCTGTACTGCATATTCTATTTCGAGGCAAAATTTTGATGTATGTCCCTCCAAAAGGATGGGAGTAATATCCCACCATTGTGTAGGTTTTCTGCTTCTCCTGTAGGTTACGCAACTATTGTGTATGTTTCTAATAATATTATGCAACTTCTTTCACAATCATATAAGATGGAAGTGAAGGGACGGGTACAAATATCTCACCTCCTTGGCAAAAGGGACACGAGATGCGCACGTCTAACTTTTGTTCAAATACAACAGCCTCGCGATAAAACTCCCATTAATAGATTTATTAGAGAGAATGCTTGGCTCTCCATCTGCTAGTTATGAGAATTTTGAGTGCCACCTAACTCCCTGAACTTATTTGCTACATTTCCACTCTTAATAATCTCCAGCCATTGGATAATGACCTATTAGAATGCACTTCATTCACATAAAGGTAAGAACCAGAACTCTCTTGAAGAGTTTCTCCCTTTATGCCCAATGCTTACTGGACCCACATACCTGCCATCGTCTGCGATGTTTTGCAAGGTGAGGAATCACAAAAGGGGATGTCTCTAGTAGGTGTTGGAGAAAATTGAAAGAAATAGGACAAGTTGCAACCCGTGGTTAGCAACGTATTTTGAGTTTAGTAATGATTAGTTTTTATTAATGATAAGTGAAAACTAATGAGTCCTTAATTATCTACGTAATGAGTAGATAATTTTAGGCTTTTGAATCATTCAATTACGATACTGGGTGAACGAGAAATTAATGCTCAAAGTAGGGGGAAATAAGAGGATTCAGCTCAGCTGCGGGCCTGACGGGCTCAGACCGAGCAGGATGCAGGCTGCGGTCCGGATCCTCTGTTGGAGAAGTTTGTTAAATTTAAACTTCTCTAGGTGGTTGTGATCAACTAAGATTGAATTTTGAAAATCGGTTAAGGCTAACCATGCTGAGATGACCTGAAGCTGTTATGATCTGAGGGCTCAGGTTTGGTAATTATCTGATCCAATGACAGTGGGCAGAACTAACGCGGTTATCTGATCCAAGGGTTAAGACGAGCAGGTATTTGATCCTACGGCTGTGGTTCTACAGTGCTGCCGAGCTTAGCTCGGTTGTTTGACCGTTAGAGCATCTATTGCTCAGCAGCGCTGCTGTGCTGAGGTCGGCAGGTCGGCTGTCTAGAACGCAAACTCAATTGTGCTGCTTGGACTGATCTGACTTGACTGATCGATCCGATCCGTGCTGAGCTCGGCAGGTCGGTTGTTGCTTTATTTCATAAGCAGATAGAATCGTTTGGTCTAACTTACTTTGAATTTATCCGACAGTAGGTATAGTACTGAAGCTAAAAGAAATAAGTTCAAATTTTCCTTTTTCATGGGCCCTTTGAGGAGGGGAAAAAATAAACTATTTCCGACGCTTCTCTTCAAAAGAACCACTACTTGCCAAAAAAATCAAATCAAATCAAATACCAAGATATTGTCATGATGTTGCACGAAGACTTCAAATTGTCGTTCAACAATGCTCTTGATTCCATTTGATACTTGAAATAATTTGAACACAGATGAATGAGGAAAAACTTGTTCTATTTTCCTTGATTTGATTCTCAATACACGATATACCTCTGTAGTACATTTGTTCTTCACAACTAAGGTAAATTACATGATTTAAGGGATTTGATTTACAAACATTTACAACCGTATCAATTACTTCCTAAAATACGCAAATCACATCTTTTCCTTCTTTAACACTCCCCCTCAAGTTGGACATTAGAGTATCTAATTCCTAACTTGCACATCACTTTATTGAACACTCTTCCAGTGACCGCTTTAGTGGGTATGTCAGCCAGCTGATCCTCCGACTTCACAAATGGCAGCCCGATAACTCCTTCCTCCAGCTTTTCCTTTATAAAATGTCTATCAACCTCCACATGTTTTGTCCGATCGTGCTGTACTGGGTTTTCAAATATGCTAATTGCAGCTTTATTATCGCTCATCAAGAGCACAGGTTGACCAACTGCAATCCTATTTCACTCATCAATTTCTTTAGCCACAAGATCTCCATGACTCCTTTGGCGATTTCTCGGAACTCTGCTTCCGCACTGGACAATGCCACTACTTGCTTCTTACTCTTCCAAGTGACTAAGCTACCTCCCACAAATGCAAAATACCCGGATGTCGACCTCCGATCAGTTGGGTTCCCTCCCATCTACATCAGTATACACCTCCACATTTAAGTGTTCGTGTCCTCTGAATAGGATCCCACTCCCAATAGTTCCTTTTAAATATCTCACAATTCTTTTTACCGCCACCATATGATCCTCCAAAGGATGATGCATAAACTGACTCATCACTCCTACTGCATATGCTATGTCTGGTCGCGTATGTGACAGATAGATTAACTTTCTGACTAACTGTTGGTACTGTTCTCTGTCTACTACTGGAGCATCTTTCACAACTTGTAACTTCTGATTTACCACCGTTGGAGTTGAAGCTGGTTTACAATCTAGCATCCCTGTTTCAGTCAACATACCAAGTATATATTTTTGTTGTGATACCAAGATACCTTGTTTTGATCGGGCAACTTTCATTCCCAAGAAATACTTCAGACTTTCCAAATCTTTCATCTCGAACGCTGCAAATAGCCTTTCTCGTAATCGTGCAATCTCTTCTGTATCATCACCAGTAATAATCATATCATCGACATAAATGATCAGGCACGTCACCATTTCGAATCTTCTTCTGAAGAACAGGGTATGATCGGTGTTACTCTGCTGAAAACCATTCTGCTTCATCGCTACTGTAAACCTTCCAAACCATGCTCGCGGACTTTGCTTAAGAACAAGGTTTGCAAACTTTGCTTAAACCTTCCAAACCATTCTGAAGAACAGGGTTTGCAAACTTTACTGTCCATACAGGGCCTTTTTCAGTTTGCAAATCTCCCCCTCTCTGAAGTCACTTGAGAATCCTGGAGGGGGCTCTATATATACTTCTTCTTTTAATTCACCGTGAAGGAACTCATTTTTAACATCGAATTGATACGATGGTCAGTCTTTATTTGCAGCTACAGAGAATATTGTTGAGAAAAAGAGTTTGAGTGATTTACGAATACATAATTTAAATACAACGTGTTTAAGAAATGCATGACAATTTTATTACTTGACACGTTTTTGTGACAAACTTGCTTTATATACTTTCTATATAATGTTGTCGTACTAACAAGCCATGAAGCTTTAAAGCTTACATCAAATGGCAAACATTTGTTGTGTTTGAACTATTTTCAGGTGCCACCATTAATGAACTAAACTAGTTTATTAAGTGAAGTACTTAGTTAAATGAACTAAGTAGTTCATTAAATGGAGATATATTTGGAGAAGGCATGATGGCAACAAATTGAAACATGGAAAGTCTCATCTCCATCTCATTCACACGTTTTATATATATATATATATATATATATATATATATATATATATATTAATTATATATATATATTCAGATTTTTTATAAAAAGACACAAGACACATATATTCCGACGTACTACCGACACGTTACATATACTATGAACGTACGTCAACGTTACACCACTATACTTACCTCATATTTATGAGTATATTCAGGTCTTATGTCATATGATATAAGTGTAGTGATGACAAAATCATTACGACACGTTACAAGGTTATAAATCAAAAATTGTTGTATAGGGTGACTATCGAAACTTCGCTAACGTGTCACGTACTTGCCATATATAGATGGCCAGCCCCTATACTTTAAAAATGGCCACAAATTTCGTGGATTACATGATATATTCATCCATAAAATCATTCCATGTTGGCACACACAAATCACCCCTAATTAAGGCCAAATTGTGGAGATTTCAAATTCAAAGTTTAAAGCACATGTGGCGCCACTTACAATCAGACTTTAGAGCTGAATATTCAAATTATTCTATGTATATTTTGTGTGACATAATATATATAACATGTGCAAAAAGTTTGAATTTAATCGAAGAAAAATCACGTAATCGACAAAAGTCGAAAATTCGGTTTTCTACGAACACAACACATGGAACGTTTTTGGCATGATATGTAACATGTATCTAGACACTTTTTACATATTCAATACATATTAAAGTGTTCTAGAAAATTCAAATTAGGGCTGATTATAATTTACCATATATGTGTGAATGTTGTGCATTATTTGACAAAGTTTACCAAAAGAAAATTCAGCACATGTGCATGAATTTCACACACCATTTTCAGCTTTGTTGGAGCCTATATGAAACTTATTTGGCACTTTAATTGGTGGAAAATAAGCCACACATGATGGGTGACTTTGAAGAGGGCAACACCGAAGGAAAGATTTCAAAAATGCAACACATGCTGAAAATTTTCAGTACATGTGAATAGTGGCCGAATTTACTATTCCTTTGTCCTTAATTTGCATCCCAAAATTGAAGGGATTGAATGGTGAATATTTGGTAGTGTTTTGAATCTTTTTGTCACATGTTTTTCAAGTTCATCTCAGATTTTTACAGCACACTAAATGGTGACGAAGTTAGACCAATCGTGAAGTGCCAAGTAAGAAAGGCCATGACATTCATCCAATCA
Source organism: Eustoma russellianum (assembly GCA_036186865.1). NCBI lineage: Eukaryota > Viridiplantae > Streptophyta > Magnoliopsida > Gentianales > Gentianaceae > Eustoma > Eustoma russellianum. The sequence continues at coordinate 11,181,219 of AP025042.1, forward strand.
AGTTGTGTCAAGTAAGCAAGAGGTGTCACATTTACACAAGGCATTATTCCAAGGACATAAAAGAGAATTCTCAAGGTGGAGAAGAAGCCCTAGGGGGCGGCCAACATCAAATAAAAGGAAGAGAAGAGAGCTATTCAAATGCAAGACAAGTCTTACAATTTCCAAAGTGCAAAAAGTGTCTTCTACTCTCTTCTTCTACATTTCTTTCTTCTTCTTCTTCTTTCAAGCCTATTGTTCTTATATTCAACATATTGAATAGGCTTTGATTAAACCATCATACATGTTTCAATTGTTGTAAAAGGTTGATCAAAGTGTGATCAAACCTTCATCCGTTCGGTGGTGGTGTTCGTGATCCATTTGCTTGGTTGTATTGTTTGTGAAAGGGTTGAAGTTGGTGTGTAACTCCAGCAACCCTTGTGGTAAGGTGTTTTTTGTGATTAGTGATAACCGGAGAAGGTGTCCTCGAAGACTGAAGTAGGTTGTGTTAACCAAACCAGTATAAAATTCTAGGTGTTATTACTTTCGGCACTTTACTTTCAGTGTTCAGCACTTTGCATCGTTTTCATTGTATTAGTAAAAATATCAAAAGACTTTCAAAAATTACCAAACTTTTCAAAAACATAGCCACACCTCTTAAGTTTCATTTGGCGCAAGTTTCAATCCATTTGGACAAGTATAAGTCAATCAAACGTTAATAGTTCTGAGACTAGCGCAATCTAATTTTCAGACTTGCAAAGGTTGAGAAATTGAACGTATTTGACATACCATTTGGAGCCACGGTTTAATGAAAATAAAATTTTAAAATCAGACTACCGTTTCTTGAAGATTTGTGCAATCTGACCACAAACGATTTTTCAAAGGGTTAAAGGTTGAATTTTGATATGAAATTTTTATGAGATACTCAGAACATCTGAGACTACAATATCTCCAAATTTCAGAATTTTTGAAGGCCTGTAACCTAGTTTTTCAAAAGTTGCAAAAAAGGTCCTGAAAACAGAAACTGTTTTCAGAAGTTGGGCTTTTGGATCAAAACATTTTAAAAACCAAATTTTTCGCACCCACTATTCAACCCTTCCCGCCCTTCTAGTAGTGCCTTGTAGGTCCTACAAGTGGTATCAGAGCACCGACTTACTCACGACAAGGAGATCCAATGATATTTATAAGATAGCATCCACTAGCAACAAAACCGAGCAAAAAGGTATGTCAAGCCAAATGCCTCCACTTTTTGAAAATGAGGCAAATTCTGATTCTGAACTATCTTATAATGATTTGTATATTGAGTATCTTGAGTTACATAAGTTTGCTAGGACTCTTGCAAAACAAAAGAAACGGTTAATTGAAGACAAGAAATTATTAGAATCCTCTAACACGAACCTTGTTTCTCAATTAAACGATTCAAAAGAAGAGTCGTCTTGCATCATCAATGCATTGAAATTAGAGATCTCATCATTAACGACACAAAATAATGAAATGAAATCTGAGGTTTCAAATTTGAAATCAAGGAATGCAGATCTAGAAAAAATGGTGAAACAGTTTGACACAGGTACAAACATGCTAGATCTAAATATCTCTTCACAGAAGCATGATAGCGATAAAAACAGATTAGGATACATTGAGAAAAATGAGACACTAAGCAAATCAGCCAAATTCATTCTGTCTAAGAAAATAGATGTGTCTAAGACATATGTGGCGCCTAAGAAGACACCTAGATCCCCCCTATGTCATCTCATCGTGCTTCATCTTCATATCATACGAGATATAATTTTGTGTCGTACAAATATGAAAAGAAATCATTAATACATACACGGCATTCATTTACCATAAATGCATCTAGATCACACTCCATGCACACCAACATAAGTACATATCAAAAACAAAGATCATACTATGTGCATGATGGGATTCTCGGCCAAAGGCCAAACACATACCCACATAACATTTATTATGTTGCGTCTTCATCTCCTTTCTCACCTTTTGGAAGAACTAGAAAGGTCACCCAAATTTGGGTACCAAAAGAGACATTTGCAAAAGGTTGAATAAATAACCCTTAAGAGTGTACTTGAAATGCATGAGTTTTTGTCGATATACTATAAACTATTATTTCTTTCTTACATGTACTTTTGATATTATTTACAAAATAAAGGGGGAGAGAAAGTGCATGATTTAAGGGGGAGAGAAAGTGATTTGAGGGGGAGAAAGAGCATGATTGTAAAATTCAAGGGGGAGACAATTCAAAATTCATAATTCGAATTTGTGCTCGATTGGAGGGGGAGCGGTCATATTTAAATCATGAAATAATGTTATTTTGTAAATCATCAGGAGCATCAGCCGATACAAGGTGTTATGACAATAGATGATCATCCGGATCCACACGTTTCACATATTCAAGATTTAGAGAAATTGCATAAAGACAAAGAAGATGAAGTACTAGCCCAACAAAAGCTGCATGATGATCCTGACTATTGTCAGGTTTCAGATTCTGAAGTGGGACATACAGACATTTTGACAGAAGACAGAGAGAACTCTATGTCTTTTATTAAACGAATGAAAGCGGACTTGGAGGCAATTGGCAAACGTCTGATATCGCGTCCACCAGTGGTTGATGATGCCCTCATTCTTGACTCACTAAATTCTTCTTTTGAGGCTGATACAGATGGGTTTATACCGGTACAATGCAGGCGGAGACGTAGGACTAAAAAAGAACTTCCATCAAGACCGCCATCTTCTATATTAACGTGCAACACCACACAGTTTCGTTCTGATCTCTCGCAGCATTCATGTGATCAATTGTCTCAATGAAGTCTTTAACGTGGAATGTTGGAGGATTGCAAACTTCAATCAATCGATTAATCGTGCTGCAAAGAACTCATAGGCTCGATTTATTAATAATAATCGAGCCAAAGCAACGAGTTAGCAAGCTTCAAACATACCGACTCAAACTAGGTTTTTGGCACACGCTATCAACATGTGATAATAATGTCTGGATTTTGTGGCAGGCAAGTACTATACATTTTCACAATATCATGCACTCGACGCAGCCTCTCTTTTTCGGTTTAAATGGCTACCTCTCCAGCAAGATATGGCGTGGATAGTTGTATATGGAAAACGCACAGTTTCTGATCTCAAAGAGTTGTGGGAGACCATATATAATCACTCGCAATAGGTTTCGGACCCCTGGGTTATTGGCAGAGATTTTAATACATTCCTACAACTAGAAGAACATAGAGGCCGGGCTATTCCAGTGCTACGTACTTTAGAGGATTTTAATGAATGTGTTCAAGTTTGTCATCTGCATGAACGGCCTACTGTGGGATCGATATTTACATGGTCACGAGGAAGTGGTATTAATCGAATTCAACGTCGTTTAGATAGATTACTCAGTAACACAACGTTTGTAAATCTCTTTGCAGATATAGAGGTGCAGCACTTATCGAGTATTTCTTCGGATCACAAACCATTATTCCTCAAGTGTATCACCACAATGGAAAAGCCACATATGTCTTTTCATTTTCTGAATGCATGGATGGATTATCCAGATTTTTATGATTATGTCGCTGCAACATGGAAGAGTTATCCTACAATAAGGGGCATGCAGGGGCTGTATAATAAGCTTAACATGCTGAAAAAAGACCTACACAACTGGAATCTACGGGTATATGGCAATCTATTTAGTCGTGCCTCTTAGGTAGAGCAAGAGTTTGTACGTGCTGAAGCTAAATATGATGCAAATCCAACAGAGGAAAATAGGATAGCCTTTTCGCTGGCGCGGGCTAATCTTTTACGCTCCAACACAGAACAAGTAGCGTTTTGGGCGCAAATATCTAGAATGCGATGGGTAAAAGAAGGTGAAGCAAATAAATCATATTTTCATGCAATTGTCGCAGATAGACACCGTCGCCAACGAATTCGTCAGATATCAGATTCTAATGGAGTAGTGATCTCGGAACAACAGGCTATTGGAACACTTGTGGCTGACTATTATAGGAACCTATTCACCAATGAAGAAACTTACGAAATAGAGGATTTAATGTCCTATATCCCGAAGATACTATCTCAGGCGGACAATTATGCTCTTTTGAGACTCCCTACATTAGATGAGACAAAACAGGCTGTTTGGAGTTTAAATCCCAACAGCGCAGCAGGACCTGATGGATATAATGGCTTTTTCTTCCGAAAGTGTTTGGATTTTTTGCACAATGATGTATTTCTGCGGTGCAAGAATTTTTCCTGGGCGTCCCAGCTCCACAAGCAATGCTATCATCTATCATAACATTAATCCCCAAGATATCTCAACCACGGACCTTTGCGGACTCTAGACCAATCTGCCAGTCAAACTTTGTAAGTAAGTTGATCATACGCATTATTGTTACACGGTTATCAGATTTGCTGCCAGCTCTTATTTCAAAGGAACAGATAGGCTTTTTAAAAGGACATGATATAAGTGAACAAGTGCTTATGGCAAATGAGACGGTCCATCATTTGAATAAAAATACGCGTGGTGGGCATGTTATTGTGAAGCTCGATATGGCAAAGGCTTTTGACATAGTGAATTAGAAGTAAATGATATGTATGCTAACTCAGTTTGGTTTCTCGGACCAATTCATAAGAATTCTCATGAACACAATGACATGCTCTAAATTATCAATCTCTCTGAATGGCCAATTATATGGTTTTTTCCCGTCATCAAGAGGAGTCAAGCAAGGCGATCCTTTGTCGCCGTTGCTTTTTATACTTTGCTCAGAGGGATTTAGCAGAGGATTAAATCATTTAGTTGAAACATATGTGCTGCATGGATTTAATATGGGACGAACTCTAGGTATGTTGCATTTGGCGTATGCGGATGATTTGCTTATTTTTCTAAATGGGGCCTCCCATAATCTGTGACTTTTCCACTCTTTTTTGCACTCTTATCAACGCGCTTCTGGACAGTTGGTAAATTATCATAAGAGCCAGTTTGTGGTTAGCCCATGCATCTCTCCACAGTGTCGTGCAGTCATTACGAATATATTGGGAATGCGCTCTACCTCTCTTCCTCTTAAGTATCTTGGGTCGTATATATACAGGGGAGTAAATCGTGCACAATATTGTTAGACACTTTTAAATCATTTTGATACTAAATTACAAGGTTGGGCAAGTCAGTTGCTATCGCCTGGAGGTAAATTGGTGCTTTTGCAGTCAGTTCTCACATCTTTGCCTTTGCACATTATGGTTGCCGCTAGACTTCCCAAGAGTGTCATCCACGCCATTGAACAGCGGCTGTCTTCTTTTTCTGGGGCGAAAGACACCACTGGATTTCTTGGTCAAAAATATGTCGCCCAACATTAGAGGGAGGGTTGGGAATCAGGAGTTTGCGCCAACTTCAACAATCCTATGATTGTAAGTTATGGTGGCATTATCACACTGGTACTTCCACATGGGCGAAATATATGCGTCAAAAGTATTGCTCACAAGGAGACTATACACCTCGTCTATTTGACTCTCCAAGTTGGAAGCGTGTATGTTCTATTCATACTACATGTTTGGCACACGCTAAACTTCAGCTCAGCCGCAATGGATGACAACGGCGCAGGGATCCTTTACGTTGAGTCAAGCCTATGAAGATTGTAGAGTGCATTATCCAGTGTTTTTCACGCATAAATTTATATGGTGGAGTTCCATACAAAAATCCGCAAGCATTTTTATGTGGAGATTAATAAATGGAGCATTACCCCTAGAAGACAATCTCATTTGATTCTTAACTGCTAGTCCAACAATATGCCCATTTTGTAAGTTTTCTTCAGCTTCGGTGGATCATCTTTTTGTTCACTGCAATTATATAAAGTCATTGTGGATTCGCTTAGCATTGATTTTCAATGGACCTTTTCCTGCATCTTCAAATATACGCTCAAATATCATGAGATGGTGGCTATCTTCTTCTGTGGCCACACTAATTGGGCAATATTGCAGTGTCATTCCCTCATTCCTCAGTTGGTCTATATGGAAAGTATATTCAAATATGATTTTCGGTGAAGCAGACTTATCCCATCGAAACATATTTAACATGACGAGACAATTGCGCTACGCTTGGGCAGCTACATTTTCTGGAAAGAAATATGATGTACATTTGCCAAAGGTTATTGATATGGGTTTCTCACCACACTTAAAAATACAACGGATAAGAATTGTCAAATGTCTACTCCCTCCTTCTGGCAAGTTTAAGTTAAATGTGCATGCAGCAGCAGGTAGGAATATGGCCAAGGCAGGGGCCATCTTGAGAGATTCAAATGGGAGTCTGGTGGAGGCGATATCTTTTACTCTTCCTTGATTACCACCATTTCTGGCTGAGCTTCATGCTACCATATATAGTCTCATATATTTTAGCTTCTCACGGAAACACATTCAAGTTGAGACTAACTGCTTAAATCTCATCCAACCTCCAAGGGATATTCTCAACGCTCATGCCGATCTGTTTCGGCGATTACATCTCTTCCTGAGTCTATCACATAGTAATATACATCACACTTTGCGTGAGGCAAACATGGTAGCTCATCACTTGGCACAGCATTGTCAGATGAATCCACTTACGTCAATTTATACTTTGCTGTCTTCTCTCCCTCCACCTGCTCGAGGGCATCTTCTAACAGATCACACCATTGCATCTATACGCATGACCGACTAGATACGATGCATTCTGACACAGTATTACAGCAACCTCTGATCGTAAAGTTGCTTGTATCTCAGTGGTACAGGCAACGTCGGTATGATGTTGTCACTTTTTCACCTCTTCTTAATAAGCTTTTTGGATTTCTTAATACTACCTATACATCTCTTTTGATATTTGTGTTGATGAGGTTCAATGGAATCCAACATGGCAATATCTGCAGACGCCAAGCGCTTATCTCTCACCACGCCTGTATTCTCCTAGAATGCAGGCGGTATCGGTATGGTTTTCTTTCTATTTGCTCATATTTTTTGCTGCACACTATTTGAAACTTACATATCAAATTTGGCAAATTCTGCGGAGATCACCTGGACTGCACGCGGTTGAAGATCGAAGACATAGAAGGGTGCTTGTCAATTTGTATTTGCTTTTTCCGTCTTCAAACTGCTTTTCTTACTTTAAGTTTCCAATTGTATATTTACTGAACATTACATTCCTTTTTTTCCCTTCTGTCGAATTTTCTTTTGGGAGAGTCTCCCATAGATTTTAGATGAATAATGTAACCACGGTATTCCTCCGCCACAAGTGAGGGCTATATTATTAATAAAACACCAGACGGTACCGTCCGTCTTTCACTAAAAAAATATATTCAGATTTTTTATAAAAAGGCACAAGACACATATATTCCGACGTACTACTGACACGTTACATATATTACGAACGTACATCAACGTCACACCACTATACTTACCTCATATTTATGAGTATATTCAGGTCTTATATCATATAATATAAGTGTAGTGATGACAAAATTATTACGAGACGTTACAATGTTATAAACCGAAAATTGTCATATCGAGTGACTACCGAAACTTCGCTAACGTGTCACGTACTTGCCATATATAGATGACCAGCCCCTATACTTCAAAAATGGCCACAAATTTCGTGGCTTACATGGTATATTCAGCCATAAAATCATTCCATGTTGGCACACACAAATCACCCCCAATTAAGGTCAAATTGTGGAGATTTCAAATTCAAAGTTTAAAGCACATGGGGCGCCACTTACACTCAGCCTTTAGAGCTGAATACTCAAGTTATTCTATGTATATTATGTGTGACATAATATATATAACATGTGCAAAAAGTTTGAATTTAATCGAAGAAAAATCGCGTAATCGACAAAAGTCGAAAATTCGGTTTTCTACGAACACAACACATGGAACGTTTTTGGCATGACATGTAACATGTATCTAGACACTTTTTACATATTCAATACATGTTAAAGTGTTCTAGAAAATTCAAATTAGGGCTGATTATAATTTACCATATATGTGTAAATATTGTGCATTATTTGACAAAGTTTACCAAAAGAAAATTCAGTACATGTGCGGGAATTTCACACACCATTTTCGGCTTTGTTGGAGCCTAGATGGAGCTTATTTGGCAATTTAATTGGTGGAAAATAAGCCACACATGATGGGTGACTTTGAAGAGGGCAACACACAAGGAAAGATTTCAAAAATGCAACACATGCTGAAAATTTTCAACACATGTGAATAGTGGCCGAATTTACTATTCCTTTGTCCTTAATTTGCATCCCAAAGTTGAAAAGATTGAACGGTGATTATTGGTAGTGTTTTAAATTCTTTTTTGCACATATTTTTCAAGTTCATCTCAGATTTTTACAGCACACTAAATGGTGACAAGGTTGGACCAATCGTGAAGTGTCAAGTAAGCAAAACCAAGACATTCATCCAATCAAGTTGTGCCAATTAAGCAAGATGGTGTCATATTTACACAAGGCATTCTTCCAAGGATATAAAAGAGAATTCTCAAGGTGGAGAAGAAGCCCTAAAGGGGCGGCCAACATCAAATAAAAGGAAGAGAAGAGAGCTATTCAAATGCAAGACAAGTCTTACAATTTCCAAAGTGCAAAAAGTGTCTTCTACTCTCTTCTTCTACATTTTTTTCTTCTTCTTCTTCTTTCAAGCCTATTATTCTTATATTCAACATATTGAATAGGCTTTTATTAGACCACCATGCACGTTTTAATTGTTGTAAAAGGTTGATCAAGGTGTGATTAAACCTTCATCCATTCGGTGGTGGTGTTCGTTATCCATTTGCTTGGTTGTATTGTTTGCGAAAGGGATGGAGTTGGTGTGTAACTCCAGCAACCCTTGTGGTAAGGTATTTTTTGTGATTAGTGATAACCGGGAAAAGTGTCCTCGAAGACTGGAGTAGGTTGTGTTAACCGAACCAGTATAAAATCCTCGGTGTTATTACTTTCAGCACTTTATTTTCAGTTTCCAGCACTTTGCATCGTTTTCATTGCATTAGTAAACATATCAAACGACTTTAAAAAATTACCAAACTTTGCAGAAACATAGTCACACCTCTTAAGTTTCATTTGGCATAAGTTTCAATCCATTTGGACAAGTATAAGTCAATCAAACGTTAATAGTTCTGAGACGAGTGCAATCTGATTTTCAGACTTGCAAAGGTTGAGAACTTGAACGTATTTGACATACTTACCAAAGGAATTTCTAAAAACTGTTTCAACCCTATTAAATACATATAGTAAGGGGTTTGTCATTAAATTTTCAGACCATTTGGAGCCACAGTTTAATCGGAATAAATATTCAAATCAGACTACCGTTTCTGGCAGATTTGCGTAATCTGACCACAAACAATTTTTCAAAAGGTTAAAGGTTGAATTTTGATCTGAAATTTTTAGGAGATACTCAAAACATCTGAGACTACAATCTCTCCAAAATTCAGAATTTTTGAAGGCCTGTAACCTAGTTTTTCTAACGTTGCAAAACAGGTCCTGAAAACATAAACTGTTTTCAGAAGTTGGGTTTTTAGATCAAAACATTTAAAAAACCAAAATTTCTGCACCCACTATTCAAACCCACCCCCTTTTAGTGGTGCCTTGCAGGTCCTACAAATATTACCCGGATTGTGTCAGTTTTTGCGTCTAGTGAAAAAGTCTCAGAGTAGTCATTGACATAGGTTTACGTGTACCCCTTAGCCACCAGCCTTGATTTATATCTCTCGATTGACCCATTAGCTTTATACTTGACTATGAATATCCATCGGCGTCCCACTTGTTTTTTACCTTCTAGAAGTATGCACTTGTTCCACGTCTCATTTTTTAGTAATGCTTCCATTTCAATCTCTATTGCTTTGCGCCACTCTGCTTTACTACTAGCTTCTTGGACAGTTCGTGGAACAACTTCTGAGTATATAGGTGCCAGTATTGCCCTCCCTTGGCTGACTGGGTATCTTGTCGTTCTGGATATTATCTCGGGTGAGTACCTTCCTGGCGGGACCCTTCGGTTCTTTCTTGGAGGAAGTACTCGAACTTGTCTCTCAGATGAACTTGACTCAGTATAATTATAATTTAATTCACCGGATGGTAGGGTACTTGCCTCTTGCATGACATTGTCCGAAGTAGATGTCTCGGGAATGGTTACTGGCTCTTCGGTCACTCCTCCATTGACATCAGTCAGCTCGGTGGCGCCACCTGTTTGTTCGTGTTGGACTTCCTTTGAACAGTCAAGGCTATGTAACCACTCGAAGGTCGATGGCTCACTGATACTCTCCCCCTGAGCCACAACAGGACGATCAAAGTAGTATTCGGACTCAAGGAAGACACAGTTCATGGTGACAATCAGTTTGCGGGTGGAGGGATTATAACAGCGGTACCCTTTCTGATGGCTTGCATACCCAACAAATACGCATTTTTCAGCACATGATCAAGTTTAGTACAATCATTTTTGTGAATATGAACATACACAGAGCATCCAAAAATGAAAGGTGGGAGAGTTAGCACAGGTGGTATGCGGGCTTGAGTAGCGAGTACTTGGAGAGGCATTTTGTAGGACCTCAGGCGCTACCATCTCTCCCAAAACCAATTGGTGACAGGAGATACGCATACCATAGCTTTATAGTGAATTCAGCACACAAGCGCCCATGGCATTCGAATGTGACTTAGCCCACACGGCCTACGCCCACCGGCCTACGCCACGGGACAATTGTTGCACCTAACAATCTCCCCCTCAGCAATTGCTCCTGCTGGGAATCGAACCCGTGACCTCGCTCTGATACCACTTGTAGGACCTCAGGCGCTACCATCTCTCCCAAAACCAATTGGTGACAGGAGATGTGCATACCATAGCCTTATAGTGAATTCAGCACACAAGCGCCCACGGCATTCGACTGTGACTTGGCCCACACGGCCTACGCCCACCGGCCTACGCCACGGGACAATTGCTGCACCTAACACATTTGATGGTTGAGAGCTTTGGTGTAGAGACGATTTAATAGATAGACGGTTGTGCCCACTGCATCAGGCCAGAGATACTTAGGTGCATAAGATTCAAGAAGCGTGGCTCGTGTCATTTCGAGGATGATGCGATTTTTTTGTTCCGCTATCCCGTTTTGTTGGGGGGTATTGTGACAGGATGTTTGGTGGACAAGGCCATGCTGGTGGAAGAAAGTACTCAGGGGTAGGTATTCTGTACCATTATCGGTATGTAGGACTTTGACAATGGTGTTATATTGTGTTTGAATGAGATTGAAGAAATGAATAAATTTTTTTGGGACTTCAGACTTATGGCGAAGAAAGTATACCTACGTCATTCGAGAAAAATCATCTATAAATAACACAAAATATTGAAACTGATGATTATTAGACATATGTGCTGGTCCCCAAACATCAGAGTGAACCAGAGAAAACATAGTTGGAACACGAGTATTATTTGGTCGAAATGATGACCGATGATTTTTTGTATGAATACAAGTATTACACTGAAACGTACTTTTCTGATGAGTAAATAGACTAGGAAACAATTAAGTAATTTAGGAAAGGATGACCTAGGCGGCTGTGCCATAGCCATAACTGCTGTTTGGATGTCCGGTGAGCATGCATAGACCGGCCATGGTGAGCAACTTCATCAACGTAGTAGATATCGTCACGCTCAGTGTCACGCCCAATAATCTCCTTCATACGTATGTCCTGCAACAGACAAAAGTGGGGATATATGAGTGCAACGCAATCAAGAGCTTTAGTAACATGACTTAGAGACAATAATTTTGATGATAAGCCGGGAACATATAAACAATTGGGCACATCGATGTTGGGAGAGATTTGATTGGACCCTCCTCCACAGACAGAAATTTTTTCCCCACTCGCGGTTTCAATTTGGGTTTTAGAAGGTGGGGAGATATTTTTTAAGATCACGAATATCATTGGTCATAGTATCCGTGGCACCACAGTCGAAAATCCAGGCGGTTCGGCCATTATTGTGGTATGTATGGAGTGCGTGTGCAATGGGGTCTGATTTGGTAAAAAGAGGCAATTTGGTGGAGTTAGAGGACAATTCAGCAAACTGGGGGTGGAATCTGGTATATGCTGGACTGGAGGGGTTGATTGTGGACGAGTTTGAAGTGGGAGGACTATTTTTGGAGCTGAGTTTTTTTTTGGGGGGGGGGGGAGGGGGCTGTTCCTGCAAAGTTAATAAATCTGAGGGGTTACAAAATAATAATTGGTGTTTTGAAGGAGAAGGGTTGGGATTACTCCCAACTCTACCTGCCGCCGCTCCTTGCATTTTCTCTCCAGAGGGTTCTGGACCCTTCTCCCTTCGAGATCCTTCCACTCCTCCTCCTTCTTTTTCGTTCTTCTCACCTCTGTGCCTTCCACTATTGGGTTCCTCCTTCTGGCTGAAGCCGCTGCTGGCATCCTCCGGGGTTCCCACGGCTGTAGCAGCTCGTCCGACATGTTCTCCAGTGGAAGAGCCTCTGTTGCTCCACCATTCCAGATAACCTACCAGAAGAAAGCACGTTTCTTTGGTGTGCTTCTTCCAGCCACAGAGAGTGCACTTCAGGTGAGATTTATCTTCTGCTGGCCGGGGTTTCGAGCGCCTTGATGAATTTTCTGACCGCCGATATGACGCCCTCTGTCTCTGCCTGAGTTGGTTTTGGTGTTTAATCCATGCCCCGATGATGTATCGTCTACTGAGGGGTCCATCCTTAATATTGCCATCCTGACCTTCTCTCGCCGGATCAGTCCATATGCCACTTCTACTGTTAGGAGTGGCTCCCGTTCCAAAAATCCCTTTTTGCTTGCTCGAATTTGTCATCAACAGCAGTTAAAACTTGGAACAAGCTTTGTTCCTGCACTTTTTGGTTGTAGCTCTGGATGTCTTCGGACTCCTTCATTGGATTAGGATCTTTTACATCAATGGTCATCCAAATGGACTGGAACTTGTTCTAGACCTTTTCCAGAGTATGTGTTCCTTTTCTGAGTGTGTTGGCCCGTTTATGAAGATCAAACACTTGTAATGAATCTGTGCCGGATCCGTATGTAATCATTAATCAATCCCACAATGCCTTGGCTGTGGGATATTGAGATACGTTGGTCACAAGGTGTGATTCAATATTTTGAATCAACCATGTGAACACGCACTCATCATCTTGCTCCCATCGCTGGTAGCCTGGTTCAGTTGGTTGCGGGGGGAAGGAGTCCCTGTCAAGTGAGAACTCCTCCCCCGGCCACCTATTTCCATACGAATCAGAGTTGCTCATAGAGCATAATTTTTCACCATTGAGTTTGACCCCAATGGTAAGATTTTCTATGTTGGTTTTCAGAGTTTGAGAACCAAGACTCTGACGAAGGAGGTTGACGAGTTGCGCAGTGAGGTCTTCTGAAAAGCCTTGGCCCGTCTTTGGTGAGCTTTCTTCAGTCATGGTGATCAGATAATTTTGGCTATAAGGTCAGGAAAAAGGTATGGTGTTTGGACTGTGACGATTTTTTTCTGAGTCTTTTTGAGGAAATCGTCCTCCTCTTTTTTTCTGGTTGATCTCAGTAGCCTGATTGACTATTGTTTTGACTAGTGGGTAAGGGTTACGGGATCAGAATCTGCTCTAATACCATGAAATAATTTGAACACGGGTGAATGAGGAAAAACTTGTTCTATTTTCATTGATTTGATTCTCAATGCACGGTATACCTATATAGTACATTTGTTCTTCACAACTAAGATAAATTACATGATTTAAGGGATTTGATTTACAAACATTTACAACCGTATCAATTACTTCCTAAACTACGCAAATCACATCTTTTCCTTCTTTAACAATACTCTCTCCATTATATTCAAATGCATGCCTCTTGGGCCACACGAATGCATCTGATGCCACAAATGGTATGCTTTCCTTTTAGTTAGCTGGTCTTTCATGATTCTCTTGGAGTCATTCCAGTACTGTATGCATGTATCCACTATATTTTCAAGCTCGAAAATCATCGGTACACAAGTACATGTTGTCTATTTAATCTCCTTTTAAAAATCATTTTCTTTTTGTTGCATAGTTTCTATCCTTTTTTTTTGTTTTTTTTGGATGACAACAGAAAAAATAATAATTATGGAAATAAATCACAGCTATAAATGGTCAATTAGCTAAACAAAAATGGGTAATCGTTGGACCATCTTTGTATAGACTTGAAAAGAAAGACATATATTTGATGTAAAAAATCCGAAACGCACATAACAACATTGATATTTTCTTTTGTTTCCTTCTCTAGCTTATCCCGGAGAGCAGCTAAGGCTTCATAGGCAGCTTCAGCGCTGTGATAGAGATCAAAGTTTGCCAGAAAATGCCTGGTCCTAAGTAGAAGCTTAACAGGGCAGCGGCCTTTTGTTTAACTGTCTCTGTTAGATCCGGGTAAGAATTAGGATAACTCCAGACAATATCCTCTGTATTTATGAATAGGCTACTGTGTACGAAAACCCCTTATTCTAATTGGACTAGCGAGCCACCAAGAATTTGAGAAGTTTGAGCAGGTGGTGGTAGAAGTGCAAGAAAAGAAATTGCTGCAGCTTTTTGAGGTTGCATGAGACTGAGAGTATACAGCTTACAGCTCGCTGCTTGAGGTGCTAGCTTTAGAGGCTTTATGCTGAGAGAACGGAAGTTAGACTTTAAGATAGTTGGTTTTCCCACAACTTTCTGCGATGAGAGCAACTTTCACTCTCCTAGGTTGCTAGGCCATCATACATACCGGTATCTGGCAGAGAGACAGTTGCTCTCTCTTCTCTCTTTCCAGCACTTATCAGCTTACCAACCTTCCAAAATAGAAGATCTTCAACATTCTCTTTTTTTTTTTTGTTTGGAAGCTTCAACATTCTCCAATTTTTTCTTTCATTGATATATGCAAATATACACACAGGTAGCCATAATAATAGACAATACCAAGAGGCTATTGCTTAGAGTATAATAGAGGATTGAGGAGAATGCCTATTCTAATAACCAAAAGCTTCGTAAGACAAAATATACCATGATAGAGAGAGGACTCTGGATGGTAACTAAGGAAGTTGGAGCTACAACTATACAAAAAAGTTCATCAAGACAATAGAGATAGTGAACATAATGACTCAGCCAAACATATACTAGTCTCAGATAGACCATATTCAAGAATGCAAGTAATAAGCTATAATCATGCCAAAACAACCCTGCAAACTCAAAATACAAAAATACTGTAACTCTTAAATAATGCAGGCAATAAGATATTATACGGCCAAAGACACCCTACGAAATCAAAATAAGAACATTAAAGATCCTGAAACCAAGAGAAAGACTAGCTGTTGAAAATTTTCATAGATATCCCCATTAAGCAATCTCTCAATTTGTCTTGTTTCTAATGCCTCTCTATGATGTTGCAAAGGTTCTGATTTTCTATATGATCTTCTTAGTTGAATTCTGCTAATATTTTTCAATTCCATGGTGAAATCTGAGGTTTCTTTGCCTCTAAATGGTGTAAACTGTTGCAGCAAAGACAAAATAGACCAGGTCCTTTTGAAATTTAGATCTCCAAAAGTCACTTTGCGTCCAATTCATAATACCATTCCAGGCAAATAAAAAGACATTGTAGTGAAGTTGTTGAAGAACATAATTCCAAACACTTTTTGAAAAGTTGCATTAAAAAAACAAGTGGTGATGATCCTCTAAAGTTCTGTCACATAAAACACAAGTGCTAGAACCAATAATGTCTCAGTCAAGCAATTTTTTTTGTGCATTCACTCTCTTCCAGCAAGTCATCCATAGAATGAGTTCAAACCTAGAAAGACGATGCTTACACCAGATAATTTCGGCCTAGTTACAGTGGTATAGGGCCATGGAAGTGCTAATACAACACTTTTGACAAAAAAAAAAATTAGAATCTAGTGACCAAACGCAGAAATCTTCTCCTTGAATTAGTTGAATGTGGTCATATGCAATGTTAAATTCAGTTACTTGAGAATCTCATCCTCTATTGGTTTTCTTCTAGCACTTTTGCAACTTTAGCTCCCTTCCTAATGTTTAGGTTCCTTGCTAGTTCTAAGAATTTTTTATTGACAGAACCTCATAGATGCCATAGATCCCCCTTAAAGGAAGTAGAAACTCCATTCTCAATGGCCCTCTTGATGAACTGAGAGTATTGGCCACTTATCCAAAGTGTTCTTTTCACATCAAAGAGTCCAATTGCTTCGGTTGGACTTCCTACATTGATTTACCCTTTAAGATGACTAAATGGACCCATTTTACCAAAATACTTTCCTTCTTTTGACATATGTTCTTCACAATGTAAGCATTATTTATGAGAGGGATAGCTGGAATTCCAAGTCTTTTGGCCTCCTTTGGTGTGCAACAAACACTCCATTGAACTTTTGCCTTTTTGGAGTTATCCCACAGGAAAATCTTCAGCAATTTTTTAATTTTCCTAACCACCTTACTGGGAATGAAGAAGGCAATGGTCCAATGCCCGCAAATGACAACCAAAACAGACTTAATTAGCTGAAGTCTACCACCATATGGGAGTTTAGAAGTAAACCAGCTACTGATCCTACTGGACAGCTTATCCAACAAAAGACCATAGTCTCTAGAAGAAAATATTCCACTAATCAAAGGCACTCCAAGGCATTTGATTGGTAAGGAACTAATTGGCATCCCTAAGAGGTCATAGATGACTTGTTTTCTTCCATTTGAGACTCATGTAAAGTACATTTCACATTCTGCAAGTTTGGCTTTAGACCGGAAAGCGCTTTAAATTTCTCTAAGGATTCCTTGATTATCTTGACTGAGTCTTCATTGATACTTGAAACGATAAATAAATCATCTGTAAACACCAAAGTAGAGAGGCTGTTGGGTTCGCATTTAGGTTGATATTTGAAGTTTGATCTAGCAATTACTGCCTTTAGTAATTGAGTAAAGCCTTCAAATGACTAAGATAAAGAGGCAGAAGGAAAACGTCACTATGTCTTAAACCTCTAGTTGCTTGAAAGTTGCCAATAAAAGAACCATTAGAGTTGATTGCAAAAGAGGCAGTTGAAATGCAAAGGTAGATCCACTTTCTGAATTGATTCAGGGAAGTTCATTTTCTCAAGAATATCCATGAGGTACCTCCAATTGATTGTGTCAAATTCTTTCATAATATCTACTTTAACTGCACATCCATTGGCACCTCCAGTGTGTTTGTAGCTCTTTACTGGTTCATGCATTAGTAGGATGTTATCCTGGATAACCCTCTCTAGTACAAATACAGACTGTTTTCACCTACTAAATGAGAGAGCAAGTTCTTCATTCTATTTGCAAAGACTTTAGAAGCCACCTTGTAAGAAACATTACATTAGGAAATTAGCCTGAAATCCTTCATTCTTATTGGAGCCTCCACTTTTCGAATAAGAGAAATGGCAGTGGAGTTCATAGGGTAGCACATGAAATCTTTCTTAAAGAGGAGTCTATGACTTCAATGAACTCATCATCAATTATATCCCAATTTTCTTGCATAACTCTACAATGAACCCATCTGGTGCAGGTGCACTGTCAATTTTTATTGAGAACAGTGCAGACTTTATTTCCTTTTTTGTTACTGGGGATGCAAGATTTATGATCTGATCATTGGAAAGCATTCTACCATTCCATATCTGATTAAGTCAAGAATTTGAGGAAGGCTCAGTGAAACGGTTTTCAAAGGAACCAGTTGCTATCTTTTTAACTTTGTCATAATCCTCTTCTATTGTACCATTGTCATCTTGTAACCTGAGTACTTGTTTCTTGTAGTGTGTGATTTGACTAATTTATGAAACAATTGGATATTTATATCCCCTTTCTTTCATCCATCTTACTCTTGTTTTTCCTTAAATAAAAATTCTTCAAAATCCAATAGTCTTATGTAACCATCCAAAATAGCTTTTTCAATATCCTGAAGGTGAATATTACTTCTGTCTCACATGACTAGGTCTTGGGCATATTATAAGTCTTATCCAGTCATTGCATCCCGTCTATGATATTTCCATACTGCTATTTGTTTAGTTCCTTGTGGGGGCAGGGGGTTGAGCCTTTTCAGCTTTTTTGCAAACTTAAGAGGATTGCCTTCCATTGGTTCTCGCCAATTCTTACCTAAGATATCTTAAATTTGGATACTTACCCAACTTTCATGAATTTTAAAGGCTTTGGACCAAATTTCTTTTCGCCTTTTGACAGATAAAATGCCTAGAGAGTGATTAGAAATAACTGGAGATTCATAGTCCAGTTGAAAATTTTGAAACACATGATTTCATTCTACATTGCAGAACATATGATCAATTCTTGTAAAAACTCTCTCATCTTTATATTGCTTATTGTATCTGGTGAGTTTACATCCTCGAGAAGGGATGTCGTAAGTGTCCATTTGTTGAATCCAATTTATGAAAAGGGATGTTGTAATTGTCCATTTGTTGAATCCAATTTATGAGAAGAGATCTTGCAAGTGTCCATTTGTTGAATCCAATTTGTGAATTCTTTGATTGGATTTCTGCGCACTTTTTTGCTTTCAGATTTTCTTTTTCTATCCATGATAATGTTGAAATCACCCATGATCACCCAAGGAAAAGTGTTATAAGGGTTTTTTCTGATAACGTAGTTCCTTCCGTAAGTCCCTTCTTCTACTCTTTTCATTGAAACCATACACCAGTGTTAGAAAAAATTTCTCTTTTGTAGGTAACTTTGTCCTCAATTTTCAAGTTATGTCTTACTCTTCAAAATGTAAAACTTGAATTTTGAAAATACTTGGGGTTCCATTCCACTCAAACCTAGACACAGAATTTGGATTTCTGTATTTTTGAAAACCTTGTTGTTGTAACTGTCGAAATTTGTCTGTCTAGCTTTTACTTCCAATGAGGCCAATAATACCGATATGCTTTTCCATTAAGAATTCTTTCACTTCCTTTTGTTCAAAGGGGAGTTTAGTCCCCTTCTATTCTAATATGCAAACTTGATCATCTTTTATCCCCATAGACCTCTCCTTACTTTTGCTCCTGCTGTATTGTCTGACTCGGTAGAGTCAATTTCCGCCTTCCTCTAATCCTTAGAATCCTTTTCGTTTAATGTGGGCTTCACCTATATCTTCTATGGATTTGGAATAGACCTCAGTAACATTAGTGACTTTAGGCTGCAACATTGTAGTTGTGTCCTCTTAAACTGAGGATTGTTTTCTCCTTCCAAAATATACTTGATTGGCATTGCTTTCCTCAAGGTTTGAGGAAGATAACCAACTGGATTCCATGCGTGATTTCCTTATCCTGGTCTTGCTGTTTTGTAGAGCATCTTTGGTAAACCCAAATTTATAACTTTTGGATGCTTTATCTTCCTCTGTTTCAACATTAGAAGGAGAAGAGTAGTATACATATTCCTTATCACTTTTTTGCTGACTATGTTCTTTGTCCTCAGTTTGGTTATCGACGTTGTTGTTAATGTTTTGTGTTGGTCCAGCTATATCATCAATACCTTCCTCATCCTCATCTAGGTGTGGGTTGAATTTATTTGGATTAATCAAGATAGTAGAAACAATACATTTTCCTCTTGAGTTCAATTTTTGGGTCCTAGCAGTAATACTCTCTATAAGAGAAGCAATGGCAGTGCTGGGGTGTTGTACACCTGTTGATGCATTGGTTTTACCTTGTTTTCTTTTCTACCACTTTGCCTTGTCCTTATCATGGACTTTCCCAAGGTGATTGTCAGTCCCTTTGTTTACCTGGATCCACCTTGACCTGTTCTGTTCTCCCACTTTTTGTTACTTTTGTTAGTTTACAGCAGTGTTGGCAGGTGGTATCATAGCATTATCTTGTTTTTCCTGTTGTGATTTAACTTCACAAGAATGCCTAAAAGTTTTGCACATCAAACATTAGGTTTGCATCGATTCATGATTTCTCCATATATTCTTGCAAATGCAACTCTAGATTGGAAATTAATTTGCTTATCCATGAACAAAGGCTTCTCTATGAGATTACCTAGTCCACTCAAAACCTCCATGTTGAATGATGAGGTACATGTGCCAGGTAGTAAGGAAGGCGAGGCGAGTCGAGGTCTATTGACAAGAAGCATGGCGAAGAGTTTGAGCTTAGAAGTTGATGCATTCTTGTTCAGACATGAGAAAGACGAGCCTATAAACCCAACAAGTCATTGGGTTCACCTACTTGATTCCAAAATTTGAGTTTTTATGTGTTTGTAACATATATGAGTCATTTCTATTATTTCTTTTATTGACAAGTCGTTTGTTTAAAGTTTCTTGTTTGTAAATGTTGGTGTTTCGGTCTTGCATGACCAAACCTTGAGTGTTTTAGCTTGCTAGGTCTTTAGAGTTTGTTTACTATGTACCTATGTTTATTAGAGCTGTTTTAAGGTCTTGCAAAGTTGTTGGAGACGTTTGAAGAACAAAGGAGTTCAAGAAAAGCAAGACCATTTCGCACAAGGGCAAAATCACATTTTGAAATGGCCTTGAAAAGCTAATACAAAGATATAAAACTTTTATGTTCCGCACTTTTCCAAGATCAGCCGCCGTGATGGCTCAACAACAATATTCAATTTCAAGTACTGTTTCTGTCGAATTTTGTGACACGCTTTTAGTAATTTGGACTTATCTCCTCAATAGTTGTGCCAAATTCAGAGAAATCTATATGGTTATTTTTCTACACTCAATGGGCCACAATTCTCTAAGAGGAGTCAAGGCTAGCTCTATCTTCAAGTGATCCAGAAAAGACCACAAATCAGACAAGATTTCAGGAGCCCATACTCAAAACATTCTAGACACCCAAACTTTGGAGGGTCATATCTAACTCATCCCAAATCTAAATGAGGTGGTCTGAAAGTCTAAATTGAATTTCAGATCGTGATCTACAATGCTCAAGAAGGAATCAAGACCAAAATCGGCTTTTAGTAAGGTCCGACCGTTTGCCAACTGATTGTACATTTCTAGCCTTTTTCGTAGTCTTTTTTTTAGCATTGTGGACTAGACTTTTTTTAGAACTTTTGGCCCTATTTAAAGGGGTACCAACCGGCCATAATACACATATAATTTTGAGAATTGATCAAAAGAATTATTTGGCAAAAACAGCCTACTTTTTCTTCACAAACACTTGTGAATTTTGCTTTGATCTTCTTAAGAACAACTTGAGTGCTTTCTTTGTTTTTTTAAAGATCAAACTTAGAATCCAATCAAGGTATGAGCAACATTGTGTGGGATATATAAGATCAGAGGTGTGGTCATTCAAGAGGGTGCAACCCTGCTTGGGAAACAAGTAACTTTTGAAGTTTCTTATTTGTAAATGTTGTTATTTCGGTCTTATATGTCAAACCTTGAGTCTTTTAACTTGTTAGGTCTTTAGAGTTTGTTCAGCATGTGTCTATATTTATTAGAGTTTTTTTAAGGATTTGTAAGGTTGTTGGAGACGCTTGAAGGCCAAAGGAGTTAAAGAGAAGCAAGTCCATTTCGGAATGTGATTTTCTAATAGGACCAATTTTTTTAAAACAATCGTATCTCTCCAACCACAAGGAAAAATCAGGTGCTTCAAGTTGCGTTAGAAATTTAAGACAAAGATCTAAAACTCTTATGGTTTGCATTTTTCCAAGATCAGCCGTCGTGATGGCCAAAAAGCCAGCATTAAAGTGTTCAAGTACTGTTTCTGCCAAATTCTATGACACACTTCTAGTAATTTGGACTTATCTCCTCAATGGTTTGTCCAAATTCAGAGTCCTTTGTATGGTTGTTTTCTAAAATCAATGGGCTACAATTCTCTAAGACAAGTCAAGGCCTAACTCGAGCTGCAAATGATCCAAAAACAGGCCACAAATCAGACAAGATTTCAGTAGCCCATACTAAAAACATTGTGGACACCCAAAGTTTTAGAGGGCCATATCTAAATCTTTCGAAGTCCAAATGAGGTTATCGAAAAGCCCAAATTGAATATTAGATCATGATCTACAATTCTCAAAAATGAATCAAGACAAAATCAACTTCTAGAAGGGTCAAACCTTTTGCCAACATATTGCATATTTCTAGCTTTTTGTAGCCTTTTGACTATCCGTTTCTTTAGCATTGTAGACTAGACTTTTTTCTTAAACTTTTTTGGCCCTATTTTAAAGGGGTACCAACCGGCGATAACACATATAGAATTTTGATCAAAAAAATTCTTTGATAAAAACAGTCTACTTTCTCTTCACAAACACTTGTGAGTTTTGCATTAGTCTTCTTAAGAACATATTGAGTTCCTTTTTGTTTCTTTGAAGATCAAAGTTAGAAATCAAGGTGTGAGCAACCTTGAGGGGATATCTAAGATCAGAGGTGTGCCGTCCAAGAAGGTACAAACTTGCTTGGAAAATAGGTAACTTTTGAAAGAGGAAGGCTCAAACAAAATCTTGGTGATCAATGGCTAGGAAGGAGTTAAACTCTTGCCTACAACCGTTAAGGATCCAAATGTTAGAGGAGACTATCCATACGAGGCGTGACAACCACGCATCATTGAAGTATTGGATACAGAGCTTAGGGAATTGGACCCATACAGGGACAACATCAAGTTTCAAACGCTATATTGGCTTGTTTGGAACCTAGGGAGAAAGAAAAAGAATCCTATTTCCAAAGGGCATAGGAGAAAGCTCTACGATACTTCCCTTTGAATCCTCAGACCGGAAGCAAAATATGAAGAGGTCTTCTGTCATCTTTTGAATTTCGAGAAGTCCTTTTGATGTCTAGCGCCTTTCGGAAAAATTCTTACCCATGACTTGTCCGGCAATCGTGGACTTCCATTTATGTTTATTCACCAGAAAAGTTTAGGGATTGATGGCAAAAAATCATTTTCCTGTATACACATCAGCTTGAACACAGGTAAGTGTCCGGTGAAGCTTTTCGATAGAAATCAGGCTTGAGTAGAGAAGCCCAAACCGATTTAGCTCGCACCACAGGTTGCATGTAGCAGATCGAAACTAGATCATGTGGTCCAAGTCATTTTGAAAAGAATTAATCGGGTAAAGTGTTCTCCGAGCATGTGTCATGGCGACCGGAGCGGTTTAAATAGCTGGAGAGGATGCCGAAGGTGATATATCAGTTGTATGTGAAGAAGGAAGAAAAGGTTTTGAGGTGAGGTGGGTGGAGATGTGACCATTAGATTCTGAGGATAGAGGAAGAAAGTGGTTGAGAAGGGAAGGGAAGAGAAAAAACAAAAAGAGATGTTGGTGGTGGGGATGAGATTTGTCCGATGAGGTGTAGAGAGAAGGAGGTGAGAATAATTTTAGAGAGAGATAAAGTCAATTTCCCTATTACAACGGTAACATTTTCCAACTCCCCATCTCTTGTTATATAGCTTTCATCATTTAGCCGCATCAATCAGCTTTAACTCCTTCGTGTTTCATCTCTCTCTCTTTTTTAATAAAAAAATAATGTGTTTCATCTCAATGTTACACGTTAAGAAATTTATCTTTTTTTACTTCACGGCACAAGAATAGAGTAAGACCCAATCAACATTTCTTATCTCAATGGTACATACTCATCTCTTCTTCTTTTTATCATTTTTTATACGTTTTTATTACTCCACAAATGCAATACGTTGAGTCATGTTCACCGAGTGATACATAAAATAGAGCGAGAGTGCGTGGGAGGCCAAGAGTATTACACATTTTTGCATGTTTTCTTCGATCTGAGTTAGATGTTTGTTGGTCCAAGAGCCGTAAATCTCTTTACATTATTTAAATCATATCCATTCTTGGAAATGCAAATCCTATAACAAATGTGAAATAAAAAGATTTGACCACACTATGTTAAACTTTTAAATGCGAATACGTACTTTTCTTTCACAGCTTAAAACTTCATAAGATCTGATAGCTCAACAAAATTAGACAGATTTCACACTGCATACAGAAAGATAATGGGACATGACTTCAATACCTACAAGATTTATCTATCTGCAAAATTTTTTCTTTTAGCCCAAATCTAACTCTACCACAGAAAATAGCAGGAATTTTGGACTAGAGGGCCCCAGATCCTAATTTGAAGCACTGAACTGTACGTCTTTATAGGATAAAATTTTTCGCAAAGAAGCGACACTTTAGGACAAATGTTTGTGGAATGTGAGTATGATGATACATGACCACAAACTGAGTACTATACCTAGCAAGCCAAAATGCAACGAATTCTTCTCAAGTACTTGAAACACACAAGGATTTTCTTTTTTGAATAACAAGATTATGAAGTTGGACACAATCGTCTGGATTCCCAAGTGCCACAAAATCAACAAAATTAGACATATTTCCTACGGTGGTCATGAAAGAAGGTTATGTGACATAGATAAACTTCGACACCTACAAGATGTTCTTAGCTATCTGCAAAATCTTCCTTTAGCTACCTGCAAAATCTTCCTTTAGCTCAAATCTAACCCTACCACAGTAAATAACATGGAATTTGGACTAGAGGGGATGCAGATCTTAGTTTGAATTCCTGAACTGCATGTAGCTCTAAGATAAAATTTTTGGACAAAGAAGGCGCCTTTGCAACAATCTTTAGGGCAATGTAAGTATGATGATACATGATCAGAGGCTGAGTTATGTTTAAATACTAGAACTAGAACGCCAAAGAGAACCAAAATTTTCTGAAGTAATTGAGCCACAAGAGAATATTATACTTTGGATAACAAGATCACACAAGTAGGACACAATCGTCAGCATTCTCCAAGTGCCACGACCTCAACAACATTAGACAGATTTCACACTGCATACAAGAAGATTATGTGAGATAGTTAAACTTCAAGGCCTACAAGATTTTGTTGTTAGCTATGTGCAAATTCTTTTCCAGCCCAGATATAACTCTATAACAGTAAATGCCAGGTACTTTAATTTTAGACAAGAAGGCAGACTCAAGGACAATCTTTGTGGAAATGTAAATATGATGGTACATGATCAGAGTTAAGTTTGTATACTACCTAGTAAGTCGAAGTGTACCAAACTTTTCTCAAGTACTTGAGCTACAATCAGAAATTCTCGTTTTAGTAAGAATATTAAAAAGTTAAGACACAATGTCTGGCTTCTCCAATTGCCGCAAAGTCGGAAGAAACCAAAAGTTTGCATAACAGCTGGTTTCTCTGGTGCATACTTCTAATTGATCCATACAATCTAGACAGGAAAAAAAGCACAAGAAACCTTGATAAAATGAGCTGTGCATTGTGAAAGAAAAGTTCTATTTTTTAAAATATAATCTTCACGGGAAAAAAACTCTGTGACAAGATTATAACTGAAAATGGAGGTTCCTCAAACAAAATCCATATGGGCACTGATTAGATCCAATGCACCGGCATCAAATAATCATAAGTTGAAGTACTGACTGCTCAAAGTCCAACAAGCATAACACATATACTTCTTGCACCGACGGAAAAGGAAAAAAAAAGGGAAACAACGACATCATGATCAATTTTTATGAGGCACTATTATTAGGAGCCGATTTCATCCATAAATCTGCATTAAATAAAAGAAAAATGAAGTGGAATCAAGAATACATGTGGTAACAGGATAATCCAGGGCACGATGTGATCACATACTATAATTGAAGTTCCCGTCTAAGGTTACAAATTCTCTATCCAAAGAAAGCAAGTTATTCCAACCGCATTACTCAATACAATAATATATTAACCAAACATCCAGAAGCAAAACATTACAATGGCAATGCATCGTGCATAATCATACAAAGGAAAGAAAGCCTTTGATCCCTTCCCACTCCAGCATTACACTGCTACATCAACAATTACCACATTCCTCCATCTCCGATTTCTCCCAAAATCCCCTATTAATACAACACCGGAAAACACAACGTAAGGTCCTGAGAAAGAAAAGGCATCAAAGTACAAAAGGGAATTTTAGTACCAAAAAGAGGACGAAAGATCATTCCTTGACGGGCTTGGCAGGAGCAACAGATGATAAATCAGATGGGTTTTCTTCAGATATGAGTGGGGCGCGAATTGAAGAAGAATTATCGGCATCATCGGGATCATAATCAGGATTGAGGTTGCGGTCGATTGCTTCACGACCCTTCTCAAGACAAGGCTTGCAGGCCATTTCTATAGTGATCCAACCCAATCCTATTCCTGCTATTGCTATTAATGCCGCTGTTAAAGCCCCCATCTCACCTCTTTCCCCTCAGAATCTCGTCTTGATCCCGGGATTTGCCACCGTCTTCAAGAACAGGACATAAACCACATGTTTTATGACTACATAGTTGTTATTATTGTTATTATAATATTTTTAATGCCACTACGTAGTTATATTTAGTAGTAATTGGCACTGATAAATTGGATAAAAAGATAGATCGTTGATATTTTTATTTATTTTAATATGTATATTATGTGATATAAATATAATATTAAAATCACTGAATCATCTGAGAATTTTATTGACTTGCAATTTTTTTGTTCAATAATGACCATGAACAACCAATCAAACGATATGCGTCATCAAAAAAGGAAAAAGAGCATACCATATGCTAGAAAACTTGGTTTAATCTTTGTTAAGTTTAAAAGACGATTAGTCAAAAAAAATATTTTACAGTTGTAATTTAACTCATATTTGGATTCATTTGCTTTAACTTATCTTACTAAATATATTTATACAATAAATTATCATTATAAATTTTATAAAATATTTAATATGATACCTTTATAGAAATATTATGTTTTTTTTATATAGTATCATTAATTTTATGTAAAAGTTATCTTTTCAGGATGAAAAAAGTAAAAGATTTAAGGAAGTGAATGAAAACTTTGTGGGAACTTTACATAATAAAAAATCATAATTTTGCGCCAAATAGTAAAACTCAATAAAAATTAAAGAATGAAACACCTTCGTTATAGGCCAATTTGTAATGTTACAAGTCGATAAAAATAATAACAATAATGTACAATTAAGTCAAAATATGACAATATTTTTGAAATGAAGTAATGAATATGATGCTTGGAAGTAAGAACCTTGTGATAACTCAAGCATACTAATATTCCAATTTGTAGGTTTATGGAGAAAAATGTATTCATACAACTTAAGTATTAGGTTTTCTAAATAGAAAAATAGAAGAAAAGACATAATATAAGAAAATGTTACTCAATCGATACACATAAAAAGTTTTCTTTCTATTCTTAGCTGTTTATATTTTGTTTTGTTCAATATCTTCGGAAAGTATTGTAATGTAAGGTATAACATTAAAAGATATCATGGCGTAAATTTCAGATCTGAAAAAACTAAAGATTTCCAAATATCTAAGTTTAAAAAGGGCGATTTCATGTATGACTTGTTATGTATAGTTCTGAACGATTATAAAAAATGATTTTATTGAATGACAAAATGAAAAAAAAAAGTTAAAAAGCTACTTATGTTTAAAATAAAAAAATATTTAAATAAATAAAGAAGTAACATTGATCTTTCAAATTGAAACACATCGATCGATCGATGTGTAAACCGGTCTCTCAAAAAATAAATAAATTGATTAATGTGTGAAGAGATCAAAACTGAAAATCTAATGTAAAACATCGATCTCTTCTAAAACACATAAATCGATTGAAGTACATATCATATCCACATAGAACAATCGATGTTAGACTGGTTTAAAACTGAAAGCATACTGTAAGACATCAATATCTCAATCTAAGCAACATGGATCAATCAATATATACATCAGTCTCTAAATTTGAGACGAAGATCGATTGATGTTAGTCTAATTTGAAATAATTTCCTTAATATGTGATAAGTATGTACACATTTTTGTCACACAGATAATTTCTTTTATATATGATAAGTTTTTGTAACATTTGATATTTGTTCACAATAATTCATTTTCAAACTTGATATATTGTTGTATCAATAACTTGTCATGGAAGTTTTGTCAGCTTAACACAAGAGCAAAGGTGTACTCTTGAATTTTTATAGGGCTATCTTTCATGAAGGATATATAATGCTAAAAGGACATAAAGATGGTGTATCATTACAAGGTTATTTGACATGATTGGGTTTTTAAGGGCATTTTGGTCATTTACACAAGCTTATTTTTTTTTGTGTAATGCTAAAATTTTTACTATATGATCTTCTTATATATGGTATTCATGGTCCATCAACCATATTATGTACGGACTTTGGGTTTTTTTTTTTGGAATTTTCATTTATAAAAATGTGACATTTATTTTGTCATACTATATGGTCTTCATTGTATTCATGTATACATTATTCTTGGCTTCTCTACTATTATGTTTGACAGAATATTGGTCATATTTTTGACAAAAAGGCGGCAACATTTGAAGGAGAGAAAGTAGACATTTGTTTAAATCAAATAGTGATATTTACTATGCAATCTATTCTTACTACTATTTTTTCATTCTTATGCATAAAATCTGATTTCCCACTTATTTTCAAACATTCAAAAATGTTCATATATGTATGTGTGAGGTGGACAAATCGAGTTTGACATATGCCCAAGACTACACTACGTTAACCAACCGAAACGCGTCAAACCGACTTGGTGGCGAAAATCTGCCAACTTGGCATCAAAGTGGCAATATAGACGGTTTTGAGGCTAAAATAGAGCTGAAATGGCCAGCTCATATCCTAACCAGGTGGTTATGAAGTTAGAGAAGAACGGAGGATACAGTAGAGAAATAAGTTGGAAGATTTATCACTTGAAGGCTCTATTTTCCATGTCAATTTTGCTGAACTTTTCGGCCATATCAAGGTAGAATGAGGGTTCTAATTGAAGGCCTTGAAGGTGCCAACAAGTGCAAAGTGGTGACGTATTTATCCAATCAAATGAAGACAAGTAAGATTGGGCGGCATTAAAGGTGGCATGTGTGCATCCCAATCACCCTAAGGGGTTGCTCACACCTACAAATAGGAGTGTAATTGAAGAATGAAGATGCCAATTGAACTCTCTTCTTCCTCATTTCTTCTTCCTTCTTCTTCTTTCTTTCTTCTTATTCTCTTCTTCTTGCTTGCTCTCTTCTTCTCTTCTTTCTTATTCTGTTCTCTTCTTCTTTCTTCTTCTTCTTCTTCTTCTTCTTCTTTTCTCTTCTTCTTCTTCATTTTATTCTTCATCCTTGTAGCTGAGTTGTATTGTTTCGAGTTGTTCTTCATTTTGTTTCGAGTGTTTGATTGATTGTTATTGTTAAGGTGTTGTGTTTAAGTCTTGATTGGGATTGATGTATAACGCAAGAATCAGGTACTTTGTAAAGTAAAAGGTGACTCTTTTAAAGTGAAAATCCAATGAAAGACGTTTATTGGGACTGGAACAGGTCACATTGACCGAAAGATAAAATCTTCGGTGTTTTTATCTTCTTCTTTACTTTTCTGTTTTTGACAGTTTTGGTACTTAAGTTTTCACGTCAGTTTGAACTAGTAAAACGTCTTTAAAATCATTGAGTTCTAGAGACAATACACTTCAGGCTGTTAGCTTTAATTTGCAACAAAAATCATCAAATTTGAATAAAGCAAAGTTAGGTATTTCGTTTTTGAAAAATTATTGCTCCATTCTGCTTACAAATTGACTAGTTTTTAAAAACATGTATTTCTAACTTAATATAGCTTCTGGTCAAGGACTTTTGGAAACACTAACTAGACATTCTAAGGTTTATTTTGACATAAAAATCAATCTTTTTTAGTGAGTACATAAAAACTTAGAATCTTTCAGATTTTACTAACTTTCTGTTAATTATGTTCAGTCTGAGCACTTGAAAATTTATACTTGTTTGAGGTGCAAAACATTTTTATTTTTTGCTCATTCTTGCACATATTGTGTTTAACATGTTGAATTTTATTCCTGAAAGCTACATAATTTTTGGAGTTGTATACTGACAGTCACACATTTTTCAAAAAAGGATACTAATTCTAAAAAATTCATTTTTAAAGGCGTGCACACGAATGCATATGTCTCTGTGTGTACATAATACTAAAACCCAACTCTCTTGAGAGGTGTTTAACATATAGATGCAAATATATATATATATATATATATATATATATATATATATATATATATATACACACACGCGCGTTCACACACACACACACACACATATATATATATATATATATATATACATATATACACTGAAAGCTTTTTATTTCATTATTATCATCATCATCCGTACCCAGTATATTCCAACGACAGCAGACGCTATCGTTAGGGTCTGGGAAGGGTAATTGGTAGGTAGACAATACCTCTGTCCCAAGGGCTAGAGAGTCTGCTTCCAGTGAGACCCCGGCTCTATATGTACATGCATAAATGACATAATAATAGAGATATAATGTGCTAGTGTGTTAGTGAAGAAATTCAGGAAATACAAAGAATAGGGTTTCGATATTAAAATAAACATAACGTGTATATGTACATGTAATGCAAAACAACGGTAAAACATAAATAAACAAGTGCAAAAGTCAACCTAAAGCATAGATAGTGTCTACATCTATCTATGGCCCTAAATACACTCTAAGGAGTCCATATATACGACCTATATCTCGTTAGCCTTAATCTTATGTCTCCATAGACTCCTATCCTGGAGCATGTCCTCAGAGAGATGCAAATCTAGTAGGTCATGCGTAATCTGTTCATACCAAGTCTGTTTGAGTCTGCCTTTACTTCTGTTTCCCTCTACAATGAGGCTTTCAATTGCTCTGACCGACGCTGTTGTCTGGCTCCGCTTGACATGCCCAAACCATCTCATTCTTCCCTCCCTTATCTTATATGCTATACTAGCCACGCCTAACTTCTCGAAACACCTCGTTTCTGATCCGATCTAGCCTTGTATGTCCGCATATCCACCTCAACATCCTCATCCCTGCCACTTTCATCTTCTGCAATTGTGACTACTTGATGGCTCAATAGTTTGTCCCATATAGCATTGCTGATCGCACTGCCACCCTATAAAATTTTTCCTTTAATTTATTTGGGAAATTCTTGTCACACAGCACCCCTAAGGCCGCCCTCCATCTACACCAGTCTGCTTGAACTCGATGTCTTACATCACTATCTATGTCCCTATTCTGCTGCACAAATGATCCTAGGTACTTGAACTTACTTACATATGATACCACTTGACCATCGATGGTGGACTGACTATTCTCCCTGTCGGCTACACCGCTGAAGTCGCAGTGCAGATACCCAGTCTTAGAACGGGTAATTCTTAAGCCTTTTCTCTCTAAAACACTTCTCCACTGCTCTTGTCTCATACTCAGGGTATGTCTACTCTCTGCGACTAATACAATATCGTCAGCAAAAAGCATACACCACGGAACTGCCTCCTGTATTTGACAACTCATCAAGGACAACTGCAAAAAGAAATGGGATCAACACAGACCCTTGATGGAGGCCTACCTCCACCGGAAAGAAGTCCGTATTCTCCACAGGCGTACGAACGGTTGTTTTTGTCCTAGCATACATATCTCTAATTATGTCTATATACTTCACAGGGATCCCTCTTGCATGCAGGCTATCCCAGATCAGGCTACGTGGTACACTATCATACGCTTTTTCAAGATCGATGGAAACCATATGTAAATCGCGTTTCTTCTCCCTATACTTCTCCATTAATCTCCTGAGAATGTGTATTGCTTCTGTAGTTGACATTCCTGACATAAAACCAAACTGGTTCACCGCAACCTGAGTTTCTCTCCTAATTCTAGTGTCAATTACTATCTCCCATAACTTCATGGCATGACTTAGCAACGTAATCCCTCTATAGTTCCCACAACAATGTGCTTCTCCTTTGTTCTTATATAGGGGGACCACGATACTCTTTCTCCACTCTTCTGGCATCTTTCCTGTTTTGTAAATACGATTGAACAAAGTAGTTAGCCATTAAACCCATTCCTCTTCCAAAAACTTCCACGCCTCTATGGGTATGTTATCTAGGCCAACTGTTTTAGCTCTTCCTATCTTTTTATTTGTATTTACTAAATATCCTCACTAACACACTAGTACAACATATTCTTATTATTGTGTCATTTATGCAGGCACATATAGAGCCGGGAGTTTGTCTGTCACTCACGCTTTCTAGACCTTAGCAATAGCTTTTATTGTCATTGGGATATAATGTGTTTGATTGATTATATATATATATATATATATATATATATATATATATATATATATATATATATAGGGAGGTACATGTATATACGTAGCCGGAGGTGAGTAAAGGAGGGAATGAAGGAAAGGGGGCGTGCACCTAACTAAATCACGTGCAGACAATGCGGAATGCCAGCCATTACAGGCGGCTTGTGGTTTCCAGCTTTCCATTTTTAAGTCGGCGGTTTTCCCTCTTCTCTTTCACTCAGGGTCAAAATATTCCATACTAATAATAATAATAACAATCCATTTTACACGTGCTTTGATTTCAATTTGCACGCTAAACCCGTGGTGGATTCATAAGTACAATTACGCCTTTTCCTTTTTCTTTTTAGGGGGTGGGGGGTTTAGAATTCTCCAACGTGCTTTAGGCTTTAGCTACTTTCCAAACAAAATGTCTGCGTTTTTTCTGCCTCGTGTAAGTAAAACCTCATCCCCATCAAATTGTGTTGTCAATTTGTCATAATATAAAGGGCTACTTTCCGTTTCCTAAAATTTTCAACTTCATCTTATTCTTACATTTGCTTCATCATTGTTTAAAAAAAAAATCCAAAATAGCTTCTAGTTTTTTCCTTGCTTCTTGAATTCTTGTTCTGTAAAAATACTGAGAAAATGTGGAGGAACTGTAACTTAGAACTCCAGCTTCTGCCACCTTCTTCACATGGCCTTCTCTCTTCAGATGATTATGCAAGTCCTGATCAATTTTCAAAGTAAGTTTCTCTCTTCATTGATCTTAACTTCGACCTTTTTATTCTTCTTTACGAGTAAACTTTTTCTTTTCAAAACCATGAAGAGCATTATTACATATCAAAGCTTTGAGATGTGGGCTAAGACACCAAGATACAAAATCTTGATAAAACAAGTTTTAGTATTTGATTGTGCTATTTTTTGTTGGATGTAAAGGTTGGATTGGGTCAATGGAAAGCCAAAACAGGAAGAGCAGCAGCTTACAGTATTCTATAACGGAAAGATGGCTGTTTGTGATGTTTCTGAGCTTCAGGTTTGTTGTTCTCATCAATGACTGAATGAGTTTCTGTATGTTACATATGTGGTGAGGGCCATATCAATATCATAGACAAATGCATTAAAGTTTATTTAATTAATTCCTCCTTTGAGAGAACAACCAATCATCTTCTTTGATCTGAAACCGTCAAATCATCATCATCATCCGTACCCAGTATATCCCAGCGACAACAAAAGCTATATCGATAGGGTCGTCTGGGAAGGGTAAGTAGTAGGCAATCTCAGTAAGCTTCTACAATTACATTGGAAGAAATCATTGCAACAATATGCACATACTAATTTACGAAAAATTATTAATTGTCAGACCCTGTAATTTTATAACCTGGATATAACCACCTATACTTAAGCTAGACTTCGTTGGCAAATTATATTCGCATTTCCAAATTTGGAATATGCACCTTTTAGAATTCCTTCAATTATTGATTTCAATATATGTTTCGCTACGAAAGAAATTTGAATCGAATACATATTGGTTACATTAATATATTCTGCTAAATTTGCATCAAAAGCCTCAAAATCATGTTTACACATCCAACTCGGTCAATTTTTTTTATCATGATGGATAGGCCAAATGAGTATTACAATTTTTTTTTGAATCATGCCACATTCTGTGCAGTCTTACCTCAAAATCATGTTTACTAGAAAAAGAAAGTTGTTGTAAATATTGTCCATTTTTCAAATTTTTTTATGTGAAGTTAAAATTCAACGTTATGAAAATATGTTAAAATTTTCCTAAAAACGTGATAGGAGAAAATTAGGTCAAAAATCATCAAAATAACAAAACATATTCCCTTAGTCCCAAAAAATGTCATAAGTGTGCAGTAAAAAATCATACAAGATAATATATCAAAATATATTATCACACCGTTTTTCCGAATTTGGCTGCAAATGATATGTTATTAACTTTGCCAAAACTATATGTTAAAACATTTTTACAATTTGTTTTAAATGGTTTTTTAAACTAACTGTTTAATTAGTTATGGTAATATTTTAAAACAGAAAGAGTAAAATATATTAAAACAAACTGGGTTGATGTTCGTTGAGAAGACGAGTGCCTTGCTGTGGACTTCCTCTAGGAAAGCGGGAAAGAGTGGCTGATATCGGCTAATGGTTTCTTAATTTGACTTTCTCAGCACTGGGGCAACCACAAAGTCAACAAAACGAATTTGCCTATGTGATGCACCAATGGGGTCTAGCCACTTAAAATAGTCAAATTTAGACCATTAATATCGAGCAGTTGTTAATTGACTATTTTATATTTTTTTTAAGCACAACATTTTTCTAAATTGATAATGGTCTCATTAGAAACCCCATCAAGGATGACATGTCTATATTTGCATTATTCATCCATGTCATCGTATGGAAGACGTACTCATAATGCACACAGAAAATTTTGATGCTATGAAAGTCAAATTTCATGTAATTTTGTAACTTGATTTTTCTTACTATACATCCCTCTCGTTTTTCCTTTATTGAAAGGATTTCTTTCTTTTGATAGATACGAGATTCCTTGTAGAAATCATAAAAATAGTAGTTTCGTGCATGTTCCTTAGACACGTCAGTATCCCAAATCTAATAATTTAGGTCTCTGATGCAGGCCAGAGCTATAATACTGCTAGCAAGTAGACAAAGTGAAGAGGGGCCAAGGACTCCAACATTCTCAAGTCCCTCTCCTTCTTATCCTCTCATGCAATCACAACAAATGTATGGACTTTCCATGAAGAAATCTTTACAACGGTTCCTACACAAGAGAAAAAATAGGATGCAAGCCATATCTCCCTATCGTCATACGAATTTATCTCAATCACATGGGTGATTTGATGTATTGGATGAAGTTTTTCTTTCATTTAATTTTTCTTTTAGGGTCATGGATGGAGAGATAGGTGCATTTGCCGGGTTTTTATCCGGGTTTTGAATTATTCTTCATATTCTGTAACGGCTTACTCTCCTTGCAGCTTTATTTCTTTTTTTTTTGTTAAAAAGAAATGGAGAGAATTTTTCTATATATGTTGATGCAACAAGAAATATATGGTAGAGTGTCATGAGTTTTGGTCATTCAAACATGTTTTAAATGAGTGAAGTGATAAAAGAGATATGCAAGAGAATAGATGTTTGATGAGAAAACAAGACCGAAAGTCGAATGCCGACCGTTCAGTGCCGCAATGTGCAAAGGGACAGAAGTTCTATCGACAAGACAAATTTGTGAGACCAATCTCTAGTGACAGTTTAATGTATACCTTACATTAAACCCAAGCACTGACCGATTGGTGTAAATGTGACTTTGATAAACAGAACACTCTCCCAAAGCATTGAACGGTGACACCATCCCTTAATTGAGAGTTCACTGTGGAGGTCAACCGATCGATCTCAAAGTTTGGTTTAAGAAATATGACAGTTAGACTTTAAATTTCAAATAAAATTCAATTGGGTTTCTTTCCAAACCTGTACAATGTTGATAAACCATAACTAAATCGTCTGTTAGTCAACAACAATCAACGGTTTAACTCTAGCAGCTCAGCACTCAAAGTACTACAATTCAGCAGTACAGCGTCCAAGCATGGCTGTTCAGCCTCGGCTGCACTTCAGCGGGGCATCATGACGCCTTTATAATATCGAAGAATATGTCAAGATTTGCATTTCGGCATCAACTTCAGTTTATGTCCCAGTGCGGCACTTCAGACCACTTCAGCTGGGTAAGGCCAAGTCATGCACTTCGGCAAGGCTTGATCATGCACTTCAGCAAGGCTTGACCTTGCACTTCGACAGAGTTCAGTTGTGCACTCCAGCCAAGGAACCAAGTACGATATTACCTTGTGGGACCACCCAACAGAAGTGCAATTCAAATATAGTGACTACAGCTGGTTATTCTTTTTGAACACGCCAAGGTCATAACAGCTGGCCTACTAGTTACATCAATCAGGCCGGCCTATTAATCACATCAGTCAGACTACTAATCACATCAGCAGACCTACGGTGCCTTAGGCTTTCTGCCCCAAGCAAACGTCCTATCAGGGGCTAAAGGCGGGGAAAAGGTCTATAAAAGCAAGCCAACCAAGACAAAGAAGAGGATCCAGAATTCAAACATTCATACCCTAAAGCAAATTCATACACTTTGCTCCTCGGCTCATACTGTGAGAAACTCTTAACTCACTATTTAAATTATAATCTTAGCGAGATATGGCCCAAACTGACTTGAGCGTCGGAGGGTTTTTCCCGGGGCCAACCCCCGGGACCTCTGACATGTGCTTTCTTGTGCAGGGTATTTTAGAGGCTATTCCAGCTACAAACTTTCAATCCCAGTTAACAACTCTTCAAGTTAACTGACGGAGCTAATTTGAGGTCGTCTAGACCCTTGGTGAAGATCCGGCTTCATCATTTGGCGCTAGAAGGAGGGCCCCTTAGTCCTTTAACCCAGAAAACAGCTGCTCAAATCCTTTCTAACGGCTACTCAGAGTTTTTTCTAATCACCTTAGGAAGCTATTGAGAGAAAGATGAGTAAAAAAGATGATCTAGGGTCCAAGAAACCTATGACATCCAGGAGGAGCCAAAGGTCTTCTCAGCGACAAACTGATCAATGCTCTACGGAGCCGGGAGAATCCTCAACTCCCACCATTGCCTTCACATATGAAGAGCACATGCGAGCCATTCACTATGTGGCTCAAAACCCAGAGGTCTTCCAAACTGTAGTGAGGGAGATGAAGGAGAAGGCCTCTGCAGCAAAGTCCAGTGGGTCTCATTCCAGTAACTCTCACCCCCTGGAACTCATGGAGTATTCTCCCACTCGGCCTGGCTATTATCCCAGGCATCAGGCTGAATTTATGGCCGGGACGAGGCGTTCAGAGCAAAAGTCTAGCCACCAGAACTTAAAATTTACTCAGAAAGCCTCCTTGCCATTTAAACATGGAAGAAAAGTTGACAATAAAGGCAAAGCACCGT
Organism: Eustoma russellianum; assembly: GCA_036186865.1. NCBI lineage: Eukaryota > Viridiplantae > Streptophyta > Magnoliopsida > Gentianales > Gentianaceae > Eustoma > Eustoma russellianum. The sequence goes on from AP025042.1 coordinate 11,218,247, forward strand.
TGCAGGAAAGGTGCTCTGTCAAGATTCGGTTAGGAGGCCGAGGAAAGGAAATGAACTCTCTGCTGGCTTCAAAAGCTCATATCCTTTCCTATATGAGGAAAAAATTTCTGGCAAAAGAACCCCAGCCCTTGGCTGAACCAATCCTCAAAAGAAACCATCGACTGTACTGCCTTTATCATCATGATATTGGGCATGATACAGAAGATTGTAGGCAGCTCGGGTAAGAGATTGAGCGTCTTATCGAGTTGGATCACCTGCAACATTTTTATAATCCGAGGTCTAGGCTTCACAACAGGCTAGACTTTGGTAAACACCCTCTAGATGAGAGTTGTAAACCTGTGTCTCATCAAGGTTTTCTAAGTGATGAGGATTCAGATCCTGATGAAAGGGAGTTACGGGTTCCTGAGCATATAAGGCTGACATAATGGCAACAGTCCCTGATTCAATCGAATCATGGTTTATTTCTTCTTATGCTCATCCGATATCTTCTGGCTCAGCCTTATATTACCAAGGGATCAATTTTTTATATTCAACTGGATATTCTTATTTGGCATTCAGCCAGGAAAGTTAAGTCACCATATGGTGCATAGATCAATAAATTATGCCTATCTATAACCCACAACGAAAGTGGGGGCATACCTCAGCAGGTCTGGGAGGTTGAGCAAGTCTCAACAATATCTTTTACCCCAACAGGTCTGGGAGGTTGAGCAGGTCTCAACAATATCTTTTACTCCAGCAGGTCTGGGAGGTTGAGCAAGTATCAACAATATCTTTTACCCCAGCAGGTTTGGGAGGTTGAGTAGGTTTCAACAATATCTTTTACCCCAGCAGGTCTGGGAGGTTGAGCAGGTCTCAACAATATCTTTTACCCCAGCAGGTCTAGGAGGTTGAGCAGGTCTTAACAATATCTTCACCCCAGCATGTCTGAGAGGTTGAGCAGGTCTCAACAATATCTTTCACCCCAGCAGGTCTGGGAGGTTGAGCAGGTCTCAACAATATCTTTTACCCTAGCAGGTCTGGGAGGTTGAGCAGGTCTCAAAAATATCTTTCACCCCAGCAGGTCTGGGAGGTTAGGCAGGTCTCAACAATATCTTTCACCTCAGCAGGTCTGAGAGGTTGAGCATGTCTCAACAATATCTTTTACCTCAACAGGTCTGAGAGGTTGAGCAGGCCTCAACAGCGGGATAAGTTTCCTATATCTTCACCTCAGCAGGTCTGAGAGGTTGAGCATGTCTCAACAAAATGTGACAGGTTTCCCGATATTCTACCTCAGCAGGTTTGAGAGGTTGAGCAAGTCTCAACAAAATGGGACAGGTTTCCCGATATTCTACCTCAGCAGGTCTGAGAGGTTGAGCAGGCCTCAACAGCGGGATAAGTTCCCTATATCTTCACCTCAGCAGGTCTGAGAGGTTGAGCAGGTCTCAACAAAATGGGATAGGTTTCCCGATATTCTACCTCAGCAGGTCTGAGAGGTTGAGCAGGTCTCAACAGCGGGATAAGTTCCCTATATCTTCACCTCAGCAGGTCTGAGAGGTTGAGCAGATCTCAACAGCGGGATAAGTTCTATATGTCTTCACCTTATCAGGTTTGAGAGGTGGATCAAGTCTCAACAGCGGAATAAGTTTGCCTATATTCTAACTCAACAAAGATGAAAGGGTTGATGAAAAGGGGATAAAGGTTTTTCCACATCTTAAAATTCTTTAACGCACAACAGAGCTGAAGAGCCAAGTATAAAAGCTGAAGCTTAGTACTTCGGCGAAGAACCAGCGTACAAAAGATACTCTTTTGGCAAAGCTGAAGACAAATACTTGCAAACTATCAAAATAGAGCAAGTAAAGTTTCTTAAGCTGAAGACAAATACTTGCAAACTATCAGCATAGAGCAAGTTGAAGGCAAGTATTTGCATAAAGCGAATAAAACTTTGCAGTGCTGAAGACAAACACTTGCAACTACGGAAAAAAGAGCAAGTAAGGCTTTGCAGAGCCGAGGACAAATATTTGCATTCACTATTGATGCGAAGCAAATAAAACTTCACATGCTGAAGACAAAGGCAGTTAAACAAACTGAAAGAAGCCGAAGAGCAAGAGTTGGGAAAATTAGATTTTCATTAAGTACAAAGTCTATTACAACCACAACTATTTACAGGAAAAATCCTATTCTACTTCACAATCTCCTCCTCTCTGAGATCAACACCACTTTGGAACTGAGCGATTTGGTTTTCAAGAAGGTTTTCAGCCTCAGGGTTGTACAGCTCGGCAATTCAAGGATGGTTCCTGTCCAGGCTGGGGCAGACCTCCGAGCAAGCATCAATTGCCCAAGTTTGTCCAACAGCAATTGCTGAGCCTTGAATCTTCAAAAAATTTCCAGTAAAAAGCTCAGATTGTCTGAACTCAGCAACGGCATTATTCTTCATCTCCTCAGCTTGAAGTTCGAATTGTTGGAGAAGATCAGCTTTATTTTTCCTCTCTGCCTCCAGTTGCTGGTTCAGCTCAGCCTTGCTGTCGGACAACACTTGATCAATAATACTGAGTTCCTTTTGGTAGAACTCCAGTTCAGCCTGAGCTTTGGAAGAAACTAACTCAGCGCTGGATAACGTTTCCTTCAGCTCAATCACTTGGGATTTGGCATCAGCCAGCTTATCGTCAGAATCCTGTTTCTTATCTTGAAGTCTGGAGTTCTCCTTCATAAGTGAGGCCAGCTTGGAATCTGAATCCTGCTTTGCCTTCTGAAGCCTGGAATTGTCTTCAGTGAGTGTGGCAACTTGAGACTTCAGATTGCTCACCTCAGCCTCCAGCTCGGACAACTTTGTGCTATTAGGTTTTTCCACCTCAACTAACTCATCATAGGCCTTTTTGAGGCGGGCATTGGTTTCAGAGAGCTTGAAGAATCTGGAGTGGAGCTCATCAGCTCGTCTAAGAATGTTAAATTCTTGGACCCGATACTGCAAAAGACAAATTAGTTAAGAAAAGCATGAAGGATCAAGTTAAAAGATGAAAAGTAGAGGGAAGTCATACCAGGGCCATATTCCTCGCAAATGAGTTGAAGGCAGTACTCTAGTCCAGACTGTCATACATCTGCCAATCCTTAGGAAGTATTGACATTTCTGTCAATTTCCTAGCTACTTCAGGATCTTCGGCAGAATTGTTGAAGCTGAACTCTATCGCCCTTTTGCCCCGCTGCGGTTGGGAAGAGAGTTTCCCCTCCGTTATATTCTTCGCAGAGGATTCTCCTTCAAGTGCGTTAACCTCAGAAGGTTCCCTTTCAAGATTATTTCCTCTGGGGGCTCTCCCTCCAATGCTTTCACCTCAGAAGGTCCTTCCCCGGCCCCATCGGCAGCCTAACCTGGAGGAGGTACATTCTCCTCTTCAGCAGATGAAGGAATTGAAATGGGAGTATCAATTCCCCCACTCCCGTCCCCAGGTTGAGCTAAGGTTGAAACAGGAACCTGGGCTTCGGCTTCGGGAGGATTATCAGAAGTTTCAACTGAAAAGGAAAAATAATCAAATGATTACATAGGAATCAAACATGTCCAAGACCAGTGTAGGGCAAGCTTCTACCTGGACATGTCTGCACTTCAGATGAAGAGCTAGCAGAGGCTTGTTCTGAAGTGGAAGGTTGGCAATCTGACCATGTTCTCTTCCTAAGGACCAAGTTCTTCAACCTCTCAAGAGTCCCACGTACCATGATTTCTGCAAAATACAAGGAACAAAACGATCAAAACACAGGTGCAATATCAAAATCAGTCAAAGATTTTAAAAAATGTGGCCATATACCCCGAACTATCCACAAAGCAAGAGGAATAAGAGGACGAAAATTATATTCCAGCCACAAATGTTCCAGGTCAGCAACCTCTACAATCTGCCTATTAACTCTCTTCTAATCTACGACCCGGGGTGAAAGTAACAATTGAGAGGCTTCATTGCGAAATTGTTCACTTGGCCTCCTGTTATTTACACTACCAGTGTTCCAAGGGATTCCTTCAGGCAATCCAACACTCTTAACCAAAAAGAAATTCCCCCTCCAATCTTTGGAAGAGGAGGGAAGGTTTATGACAAAGAACCCCCCACTACTCTGAGATCTCCTATTAAAACTATACCAACTACCATCCTGATTACATACAAATATCTCCCTAAAAACTGCAAGTGAGAAGTTCTTCTCAGATGCTCTAAGGCAGAGCAGATAACTGAGAATCACCTTCAGCCCATTAGGCATTATTTGGGGAGACCTAAGTTTGTAACCGAACAATATTTGGAGTAAGGGGGCCGGAATGGATAAATTGAAGCCAGATCTAAAATACTCTTCATAAACTGCTTCGTACCCAGCTGGGGGGTCATTAGCAGTTTGATGAGGAAGGGGAAGAATGGGAGCAAAAGTACTCCTATCAACCTTATAATGCTGACATAGTTCAGAGAGGTCGTTGGTTTTCAAGGTGCACATTGAGTTGTGCACCGAAGAAGAGGGCTCCATAGATTTTGAAGTAAAAGAAGAAGAAGCCATGAGTAAGGTACAGAAAAGATTACAAAAGATTGAAAGAACTGGAGTAAGGTCGGAAAGAAAGCTTCGAAAACAATGAAGAAGAGCAGCGCGACAGTGCAGCGAAATAATCAGATGAGCAGGATAAAGGAAGAAGAAAAGAATGAATTGGGGAGATTGTCTCTATTTATAAATGAGAGAAAACGAAAGGTTGCACCTTTTCGTTTGAAATATGAAGAGGCAAAGGTTCACGCATTTCCCTCCCTCGGGGAATGAAACCGCCGAAAAAGTAATGATAAGGTGTCAGAATTAGCGATTACATTAAAGCGGGAATTACTGCGCAAATAAAAGGGTAACCGCACGATTAATGAAGGTCTGCCACTTCACAAGTCCATTAAGACAAGATTTGTCCGCCTTCGCAGTTTAGCTCAGCTACACAAAATCTGGGGCAAATGATAAACCATAACTAAATCATCTGTTAGTCAACAACAATCAATGGTTTAACTCTAGCAGCTCAGCACTCAAAGTACTGCAATTCAGTAGTACAGCGCCCAAGCATGGCTGTTCAGCCTCGGCTGCACCTCAGCGGGGCATCATGACGCCTTTATAATATCGAAGAGTATGCCAAGGTTTGCACCTCGGTATCAACTTCAGTTTATGTCCCAGTGCGGCACTTCAGACCACTTCAGCTGGGTAAGGCCAAGTCATGCACTTCGGCAAGACTTGATCATGCACTTCAGCAAGGCTTGACCTTGCACTTCGGTAGAGTTCAGTTGTGCACTCCAGCCAAGGAACCAAGTACGATATTACCTTGTGGGACCACCCAATAGAAGTGCAATTCAAATATAGTGACTACAGCTGGTTATTCTTTTTGAACACGCCAAGGTCATAACAGCTGGCCTACTAATTACATCAATCAGGCCGGCCTATTAATCACATCAGTCAGACTACTAATCACATCAGCAGATCTACGGCACCTTAGGCTTTCTGCCCCAAGCAAACGTCCTATCAGGGGCTAAAGGCAGTGAAAAGGTCTATAAAAGCAAGCCAACCAAGACAAAGAAGAGGATCCAGAATTCAAACATTCATACCCTAAAGCAAATTCATATACTTTGCTCCTCGGCTCATACTGTGAGAAACTCTTAACTCACCATTTAAATTATAATCTCAGCGAGATATGGCCCAAACTGACTTGAGCGTCGGAAGGTTTTTCCCGGGGCCAACCCCCGGGACCTCTAACCTGTGCTTTCTTGTGCATGATATTTTAGAGGCTATTCCAGCTACAAACATTCAATCCTAGTTAACAACAAGTTAACTGACGGAGCTAATTTGAGGTCGTCTAGACCCTTAGTGAAGATCCGGCTTCATCATGTTAAATGGACATTCATAGTTAATGTTTATATTGACCTTTTATGTTTACCAACGCCTTCTCTAAGCATTGTAGGTAAAAATGTATCATCCCAAAAAGCCAAAAATAGTGTTTGGAATATATTTTAAGATTTCAAGGCATTGAACGAAGAAAAAGAACCACAGGGTGGAAATTGCGAGACATTGAAGGCTATTAAAGAAAAAGAGAGCTATTCCTCATCTACTCTTTATTTCAGTCTACATTGAAATTACAAAATTACAATTATTACTTCATTAATTATAATTGTAAGATAATTCAAGTCATTCACAAGAGGAATTGAACTTATCAAATATTTTGCTTGTGCTTTGACATTTGTGAGAAGTGTAAAATCATTGTAGAAATTGTTGTAGTAGCGGAAGAGAATTATAGAGATCTGAACACTATAAATTGTATGATGATATATTGCTCCTTGTGTTCTTCTTAGTCTAGCTAAACTTGATTTGTGGGTTGTTTTATCAAAAAGGAAAAAAAAAACAAAAATTTCCCTAAACACTCTATTCACCTCCACTAGAGTGTTCTTTAAGGACCTAACAATTGATATCAGAACTTAGTATTGACCGCTTGGCCAATTTTTGCAAGTAGAAAGGTTTAAAGATCATTGAAGAAAATGGCAACCTCACTAAGGGCTTCTACTAGTTCCATTATCAAGCCTACTACCATCTATATAGGTCCATATACAAAGATTCCAATGTTTGATGCTAAAAATTATTTTTTTGTGGAAATTCAGAATGATTAATCACTTGAAGGGATATGGTTTAGATATATGCAGGGCTGTGGTAAAAGAAATTGATGTGCCTATGACTTCAAATTCAAAAGGAGAGAAGATAACAAAAGATGAAGATGACTACACCATAAAGAAAAATTCGGGTTTGCTACAAATGGACAGACATTTGATATTCTTTCAAGTGCATTAACCACTAACAAGTTTATTAGACCCATCACATGAGGCTTGGACAATATTGAAAATTACTGACGAAGGAACCAAGCAAATGAGAAGGGTTAAGAAACTAATGCTCATGAAAGAGTATAAATTTTTTTATGAAGAGTAGCGAGAACATTGAGAAAACCATTGATAGGCTCACTAGAATCTTCAATCAACTTTCTATGCTTGACAGAAGATATCCAATTAATAGCTGGTTGTTGAATCTGAAGACTCAGATGAAGAGGTGGCAATTTTAGTGAGAAGATGTAGAAGAATGGGTTAGTTGTTGAATTTCAAGCTAATAAATACTTCAATAGTTTGTCAAAAGATAAGAAAAGGATAAGAAAAAATAGTTTATGTGTGGTCAAATGGATCACTTCATTTTAGAATGCCATATTGAGGAGCCACCAAAGCTAAAAAGTAAACTTTTCCTCAAAAGAATAAGGATCCTAATGCGGAAGTGACTACTTGAGATTACTTCCTTTCTGATTCAAAAGGTGAAGATGATGAAGACAAAGATATTGGACTCGTGGCAATAGTAGATGAGCAAGAGAAACAACATACTTGTCTCATGACAACTGAAGATGATTTTGAAGTACATTCTACATCCTCAAATTTTTCTATTCTAGATGAAGTAGGAGATTTTCAAGTTGAGTTTGAAAAACTAAATTTGATATATATAAATGTATTGAAAGTTAGGAAATACATATTAGAAAACAAGAGCTTGCATGAGAAAAACGATTTTGATTTATCAAGATCATGATATCATGCTTACTATACATAAAGCATTGTCCTTAGAGAATATAGAGACTACAAAAGAATGTGAGGGACTTAAAATGGATTTGCAAAAATTGACAAATGGAAAGGACAAGCTTGACAAATTGCTTCTAAGGCAAAAAAAAATTGCCAGTGACAGGTCCGGATCAGGATTTGAAGCTTCATCTTCTCTCCAAGGATGTTGTGTTTATTGGTAGCAAAGGGGTTTTAAATGATGTCCTAGTTCATTGAGCTCAAAGGACAAAGTGATGAAAAATTCAAAGGTTGGAGAGCCTAAAAAAGTTTCGCTACCTCACAAGTTAAAAGACACACAACTAAAGCGTGTGCATACTTATTTCTTTTATAACAATAAAAAAGACATGTAATAAGTGTTTGTAGAGCTAAAAATTTCTCCATTAATCATTGGAGGCCTAATAGTCAAGGAAATAACACAAAAAGACTCAATCATCAAAGGGTGCCAAGATATAACATTTGGTGTTCTAGATACTCAAGCTAAATGGAATGGCCAAGAAAGAAAAACCAGATAGATTATGGAAAACACTTGTTCCACTCATACGATAGGAGACAAATGCTTATTCATCAAGGTCTAGGATTGTTGAGAAAAAGGGTTTGAGTGATTTACAAATGCATGATTTAAATGCTACGTGTTTACGAAATGCATGAATAAATTATTACTTGACACGTTTATGTGATAAACATGCTTTAAATGCTTATATATATTGTTGTCGTACTAACAAGCCATGAAACGTTAAAACTTACATCATATGGCAAACATTTGTTGTCTTTGTACTGTTTTCAGGTGTCACAATTAATGAACCAAACTAGTTCATTAAGTGTAGCACTTATGTTAATGAACTAAATAGTTCATTAAATGAAGACATATTTGGTGAAAGCTATATGGAAAAAAATTTGGAAATGGAAAGTCTTCTCCCCATATGCATTTACACGCCATTTCATATAATATATATATATATATATATATTTAAAAGGCACAATATACATATACTCCAATGTACCACCGACACGTCACGTATGTTATAAACATACGTCAACATCACACCACTATATACAAACTCATATTTATGAGTGTATTCTGGTCTTATATCATATGATATAAGTCATGGTGACGTCAAAATTATAACGACATGTTACAATGTCATAAACTGAAAATTGTCGTATCGGGTGACTACAGAAACTTCACCGACATGTCACGTACTTGCCATATAAAGATGGCCATCCCATATACTTCAAAAATGGCCAAAAATTTCGTGGCTCACATGTTACAAACAGCTATTAAGTCATTCCATGTTGGCACATACAAATCCCCCACAATTTAGGCTAAATTTGTGGAATTCAAATTCAATCTTCTCTACTACACATGGGCATTTTTTACCTCAGCTATTTGAGCTAGAAATACACTTTATTTTATGTATATTATGTGTGACATAATATATATTACATGTGCAAGAATTTTGAATTTAATCAGAGAAAAATCGCGTAATCGACGAAAGTCGAAATTTCAGTTTTCTACGAACATACAACATGGAACATTTTTTGGCATATGTGTAACATGTATCTAGACACTTTTTATACATTCAAGACATGTTAAAGTGTTCTAGAAAATTCAAAACTGGGCTGATTATTATTTACCATATATGTGTAAATATTGTGCATTATTTGACAAAGCTTGCAAAAATAAAATTTCATCATATGTGCAACCTCTCTTACACGCCTACTACATCCATGTTGGAGCCAATGTGGAGCTTATTTGGCACTTCAATTGGTGGAAAGTAATCCACACATGATTGGTGACATTGAAGAGGACAATACACAAGGAAACAATTTAAATTACAACATGTGCTAAAAATTTAGTACATGTTGTTTATTATGGACGAATTTTGGTGCATTTTTGTCTTCAATTTTATTCTAAAATTGAAGGGGACTAATTTGTGATTATATGGTAATGATTTGACTAGAATTGGAGCACATGTTTTCAGTTTTTTTAGAATTTACAGCTCACTACAAGGGTGTCAAGGTGGACCAATCAAAAAGTGACAACTAAGCAAGGTCAAGTCATCCGTCCAATCATATTGCACCAAGTTAGCAAGATTTTGTCATCTTCTACACAAGGCAATCTTCTAAAGACATTAAAGACAATTCTCAAGAGGGAAGAGAGCCCTAGAGGGGAAGCCCAAAAGGAAATAAAATGAGAAGATAGTGCATGACAATGCTAAGCAACAATTCATATTCTCTCAAGCGCAAAAAGCTAGACTATTCTCTTCTTCTTCCTTTGTTTCTTCTTCTTCTTAGTCTCAAGCCTATTTTTCATATATTCTACATATTGTATAGGCTTTGAATATTCCACCCGTACATGTTCAATTGTTGCAAAAGGTTGATCAAGGTGTGATTAAATCTTCATTCAATTGGTGGTGGTGTTCGTGATCGGTTTGCTTGATTGTGTTGGTTGTAAAAGGGTGGAGTTAGTGTTTAACTTCGGTTACCCTTGTGGTAAGATATTTTTGTTGTGTTTAGTGATAACCGAAGAAGGTGTCCTCAAAGACTGGAGTAGGTTGTTTTAACCAAACCAGTATAAAATTCTTGGTGTTCTTACTTTACTGCACTTTACTTTCAGTTTTTAGTTTTCTACATTGATTTTATTACAACAGTAAAAATAGTAAACGAATTTAAAAATCATAAAATTTTGCAGAAACATAGCCACATCTCCTAGTTTTCATTTGGCCCAAGTTTCACCTTATTTGGATAAGTATAAGTCAATCAAACGTTAATAGTTATGAGACTAGTGCAATCTGAATTTCAGACTTGCAAAGGTTGAGAACATCATCGTATTTGACATACTTGCCAAAGGAATTTTGAAAATCTGTTTCAGCCCTTTAAAGTAAATATCCTAAGGGTCATATCATAAAATTTTGAGATCATTTGGAGTTGTAAATTAATAGGAATAAATTTTTCATTTCGGATCACAGTTTTTGGCAGATTGACGCAATCTATGCAAAAACATTTTTTCAAGGTCTTATACTTTAAATTTTGATCTGAAATTTTTATGAAACATACATAACATCTGAAAGTACTTTTGCACCAAATTTCATGATTTTTGGAGGTCTACAACTTAATCATTCAGTTAACTAAAACCTGGGTCTGAAAACAGAATCTGTTTTCAGAATTGGGTAGTTTGGTCCAAAAGTTTTTAAACACCAATTTTTCTGCACCCACTATTCAACTCCTCCCCTTCTAGTGGTGATATACAGGTCCTACAAGTGGTATCAGAGTACATGCACACTCACGACTAGAAGATATAACAATCTTTGTGAGATATCATCCACTAGACAGAAAACCAAACAAGAAGGTATGTCAAGCCAAATGCCTCAACTTTTTGATAATGAGGTAAATTATGATTCTGAACCATCGTATCATGATTTGTATGTTCAATATCTTGAATTACATAAGTTTGCTAAGACTCTTGCAAAAGAGAAGAAACGTTTAATTGAAGACAAGAAATTGTTAGAAACTTCTAATAGAATCTTTTATCTCAATTAAACGATTCAAAACAAGAATCGTCTTGCATAATAAATTCATTAAAATCTGAGTTTTTCTCCTTAAAATCTGAGAACACTGAGATGAAAGTCGAGATTTCAAATTTGAAATCAAGAAACGCGGATTTAGAAAAAACAGTAAAACAATTCTATTCGGGTACGAGCATGCAAGATTGTCTCATTTTCTCCCAAAAGCATGAAAGCAATAAAACCAGATTAGTATACGTTGAAGAAATAAAGTACAAAACAAGTCAACGAAATTTATTTTATCTTCATCTACGAAACTGCATGCAACTATACAACCTAAGAAGACGACTAGTACACCACTCATCTCATCTCATCGTGCTTCTTATTCTTCATATCATACAAAATACAATCACGTGGCGTATAGATATGAAAGGAAACCATTGATGCATACGCGACGATCATACAAAAAAATGCATTTAGATCACGCACTATGCACACTAACATAAATGCATATCAAAAACGAAAATCTTATCATGAGTATGATGGCATTCTCGGCCATAGGCCAAACAGATTTGCGCCTAACATCTATTATATTGCTTCTTCATCACTTTTCTCACCTTTTGTAAGACCGAGGAAGATTGCCCAAGTTTGGGTACCAAAAGATACTTTTGCAAAGGGTTAAATCAATAACCCTTAAGAATGCACTTGAAATGCATGATCTTTGATATACTATAAACTGTTTTTTTTGCATTTTTACTTGTACTTTTGATGACATTTACAAAATAAAGGGGGAGATAAAAGCATGATTTAAGGGGAGAGAGAAGCATGATTTAAGGGGGAGCGCAACGATTTGAAATTCGAAATTCAAATTTTGAATTTGCGTATAATTGTAGGGGGAGCGATCACATTTAAATCATGAACCAATGTTATTTTGTAAATCATCAAAAGGGGGAAATTGTTGAGAAAAAGGGCTTGAGTGATTTACAAATGCATGATTTAAATGCTACGTGTTTACGAAATGCATGAATAAATTATTACTTGATACGTTTATGTGATAAACATGCTTTAAATGCTTATATATATTGTTGCCGTACTAACAAGCCATGAAACGTTAAAACTTACATCATATGGCAAACTTTTGTTGTCTTTGTACTGTTTTCAGGTGTCACAATTAATGAACTAAACTAGTTCATTAAGTGTAGTACTTAAGTTAATGAACTAAATAGTTCATTAAATGGAGACATATTTGGTGAAAGCTATATGGCAAAAAATTTGGAAATGGAAAGTCTTCTCCCCATATGCATTTACACTCCATTTCATATAATATATATATCTATATTTTTTTAAAAGGCACAATACACATATTTCAACATACCACCGACACGTCACGTATGTTATAAACATACGTCAACATCACACCACTATATACAAACTCATATTTATGAGTGTATTCAGGTCTTATATCATATGATATAAGTCATGGTGACGTCAAAATTATAACGACATGTTACAATGTCATAAACTAAAAATTGTCGTATCGGGTGACTACAGAAACTTCACCGACATGTCACGTACTTGCCATATAAAGATGGCCATCCCATATACTTCAAAAATGGCCAAAAATTTCGTGGCTCACATGTTACAAACAGCCACTAAGTCATTCCATGTTGGCACATACAAATCCCCCACAATTTAGGCTAAATTTGTGGAATTCAAATTCAATCTTCTCTACTACACATGGGCATTTTTACCTCAGCTATTTGAGCTAGATATACACTTTATTTTATGTATATTATGTGTGACATAATATATATTACATGTGCAAGAATTTTGAATTTAATCAGAGAAAAATTGCGTAATCGACGAAAGTCGAAATTTCAGTTTTCTACGAACATATAACATGGAACATTTTTTGGCATATGTGTAACATGTATCTAGACACTTTTTACACGTTCAAGACATGTTAAAGTGTTCTAGAAAATTCAAAATAGGGCTGATTATTATTTACCATATTTGTGTAAATATTGTGCATTATTTGACAAAGCTTGCCAAAATAAAATTTCAACACATGTGAAGCCTCTATTACACGCCTACTACATCCATGTTGGATCCAAGGTAGAGCTTATTTTGCACTTCAATTGGTGGAAAATAAGCCACATATGATTGGTGACATTGAAGAGGGCAATACACAAGGAAACAATTCAAAATACAACACATGCTGAAATTTCAGAACATGTTGTTTATTATGGACGAATTTTGGTGTATTTTTGTCTTCAATTTTATTCCAAAATTGAAGGGGATTAATGTGTGATTGCATGATAATGATTTGACTAGAATTGGAGCACATATTTTTAGTTTTTTTTAGCATTTATAGCTCACACAAGGGTGCCAAGGTGGACCAATCAACAAGTGACAACTAAGCAAGGTCAAGTCATCCTTCCAATCATATTGCACCAAGTTAACAAGATTGTGTCATCTTCTACACAATGCAATCTTCCAAGGACATTAAAGACAATTCTCAAGAGGGAAGAGAGCTCTAGAGGGGGCGGCCAAAAGAAAATAAAAGGAGAAGATAGCGCAAGACAAGGCTAAGCAACAATTCATATTCTCTCAAGTGCAAAAAGCTAGACTACTCTCTTCTTCTTCCTTTCTTTCTTCTTCTTCTTAGTCTCAAGCCTATTGTTCATATATTTTACATATTGCATAGGTTTTTAATATACCACCCATACACGTTCAATTGTTGTAAAAGGTTGATCAAGGTGTGATCAAACCTTTATTCGATTGGTGGTAGTGTTCGTGATCGGTTTGCTTGATTGTTTTGGTTGTAAAAGGGTGGAGTTAGTGTCTAACTCCAGTCATCCTTGTGGTAAGGTGTTTATTTTGTTTAGTGATAACCGAAGAAGGTGTCTTCGAAGACTGGAGTAGGTTGTTGTAACCGAACCAGTATAAAATCCTTGGTGTTCTTACTTTACTACACTTTACTTTCAGTTATTAGTTTTTTGCATTGATTTTATTTCAACAGTAAAAAATAGTAAACGGATTTCAAAAATTATAAAATTTTGCTGAAACATAGCCACGCCTCCTAGTTTTCATTTGGCACAAGTTTTACCTCATTTGGATAAGTATAAGCCAATCAAATGTTAATAGTTCTGAGACTAGTACAATCTGAATTTCAGACTTGCAAAGGTTGAGAACATCATCGTATTTGACATACTTTCCAAAGGAATTTTGAAAAGTTGTTTCAACTCTTAAAATTACATATCATAAGGGTCGTATCATAAAATGTTTAGATCATTTGGAGTTGTAAATTAATAAGAATAAATTTTTCATTTCAGATCAAAGTTTCTGACACATACTTAACATCTGAAGTTACTTTTGCACCAAATTTCAAGATTTTTGGAGGTTTACAACTTAATCACTTAGTTAATTAAAAACTGGGTCTGAAAACAGAATCTGTTTTTAGAAGTGGGTAGTTTGGTCCAAAAGTTTTTAAAAATCAATTTTTTCGCACCCACTATTCAACCCCTCCCCTTCTAGTGGTGCTATACAGGTCTAGGATGGTGGAACGATCTAATATGTAAATCAGAGAGCCAGAATCCTTGGATATAGAGAATTGGTAGCTCCTCTTTTACTATTAGTGATGTACCATATGTAGAAGGACTTAAGTATAACTTGATAAGTGTTAGCTAACTGTATGATGATAATTTTCAAGTTACTTAAGAAAAGGGAAAATCTATTGTCAAAGGATCGTGAGGTGGTTTTTGAAGCTTCAAGAAAAAATGATACTTACAAATTTATCTCAAATGATTTGATTTCACAAAGTGTTTCATGCCTAGTTGCTAAAAATAATTTGACCCAATTATGACATAGATTACGTGGATATATTAGTTTCAAAATTTTCAACAAGATTTGCGAAAATGAAAAAGTCTAAGATTTTCCAAAATTGGATTTTGAAAACTATGACTTGTGTGATACTTGTCAAAAGGTAAAGCTTGTCAAGTCAAGCTTTAAGCATGAAATTTCTACCACCAAACCTCTATAGTTGCTTCACATGGATTTGTATGTGGATATTGATAAGGAATGTTTAAGTGGATAATGGTACCTTTGTGGTTAGATGACATTTCTAGATTTACTTGTGTGATGTTCCTTGCTAAAAAGAGAGATGCAAGTGTTGAATTTATGAAGTTATGTGAGAGACTTGAAAACTTAAATGAGGATATCATAAAAGAAATTATATGTAATAGACGTGGAAGTTTGGTGGTCAATTATAAGATATTGCGCATCCAAAAGTTATGGATATAATTTTATAGCTCCAAGAACTCTTCAACAAAATAGAGTAGCTGAAAGAAAAAATAGGAAACTTCAAGAAATCAAGGAATAAGTAAGACCATGTTAAATGAGTTTGACTTGTCTAAGTATATCTGGACCGAAACTGTTAATGCCACTTGTCATATGGTTAATAGAGTTTACTTAAGGTCAATTCTCAAAAGGACTCCCTATCAGCTAGGAAGAGTGTCCAATGTTCGTTATTTCAAGGTTTCTAGTTGTAAGGGTTCCATACTTAACACCACAGTTAACTTGAAAAAGACCAACCTCAAAGCGGGTGAAAGAATCTCTTTGGGATATGTAAACAATAGTAAGACATTTAGAGTCTAAAGTAGAAATATTAATAGAGTTGAAGATTCTATTCATGTTACGTTTATTTAATCCTTTGATAATGAACCTCAGCTTAATGGTGATGAAGAAAATGAAGTACTAAATCTAAGTCTTGTAGACAATCTAGATGATACATCTAAGAAAGATTTTTATATTGATCTTAGAATTGAACTCTTAGGCAAAACACTTCCACCTAGAGTAGATGAAGTATTGGAAATTGAAGGTGATGCTTCATATTTACCAAAATCATTCAAATATAAGAAAGGGTTTATAATAGGTGAACCTAGTGAAAGAATCATGACTACGGGACAGTATATAAAAATGTATCCATTTCATAAGTTGAGTCAAAAACATAAAGGAAGCCATAAGTGATGAAGATTGAGCAATGGCTATACAAAAAGAGCTAAATCAGTTTCAAAGTAGTGATGTTTAGAAACTAGTTCCTAAACTTAAATATCATCTTAGTATTGGGACTAAACGGGTGTTTAGGAACAAAATTGATGACCAAGGTAAGATAATTATAAATAAAGCTAGATTAATAGCATAATGATATAGACATGAAGGAGGAATCGATTATAAAAAGACTTTTGTCTCTGTAGCAAGATTACATGATATTATGATGCTTTTAGCATATGCATACTTTAGAAACTTTAAATTGTGTCAAAAGGATGTTAAACCACATTTTAAATGTTATTATTCAAGAGTAAATGTATGTGGCCCAACCTCTGTGGTTTGAAGATTGTGATTGTACTAATCATGTTTTTAAACTTGAAAAGATCTTTTATGGGCTTAAACAGACTCCTAAAGCTTGATATAAGATATTGAGCTCTTTATCACTTGAAAATGGTTTTTTAACAGGAAAAATCTACCTTGTTCATTAAAGAAAAAGTAAGTAATAAATTACTTGTATGTATTTATGTTGGTGATATTATATTTTGTGCTATTAATGATCATTTGTGTGACTATTTTGCTAAGCTCATAGAAGACGAATTTGAAATGAGTATGAATAGGCAAGCTTAACTATTTTTTGGACTTCAAATCAAGCAAAAAAATGAACGTGTATACATTTCTCAAACAGAACACACCAAGGATCTTCTAAAGAAATACAAATTTGAAGATGAAAGGAGTATAACTACATCAATGAGCACCGACGGTAAGCTTGACAAGTATGAAAAACACAAGCCGGTTGACGTAACCAAGTGTAGACAAATGATTGATAGCTTACTTTATTTGACTGCTAGTAGGCCGGATAAAATTGCATGACGTGTTTATGTGCTAGACTTCAATGCATGCCTAAGGAATCGCATCTAGTTGCTGCCAAACGAATATTTATATATTTGAAAGGCATATTAGAATTTGGATTATTTTGTCATAAAATGGGTACTCTGTTATAAGAGGTTATAGTGATTTAGATTCTGCCGGAAGTCTTGGTGATAGGAAAAGCACATCCGCTACTCGTCAATTTATTGATAATCCGTTTCTTTGTTTTTCAACAAACAAAATAGTGTGTCGTTTTATATATCAGACTCTGAATATGCATCGGTCACCTCTTGCTATGCACAATTGCTTTGGATGACTCAAACATTAAATGACTATAATGTGAAATTTGCCAAAATGCCTATTATGTGTAATAAAAACTCTCCAAAATATTGCTCAAAATTCGATTTCCATCATAGAACTAAATATATTGATGTTAGACATCACTTTATTAGAGATTATATTTAAAAAGCGCGTGTTCGTATTGAATTTGTAAACCCACAAAAAGATCAATTAGCAAATTTATTCTGTAAACCATTAACTACTAGGGGTTTTGAGCCAATTAGATCAAGAATGAGAATTATAAACATATCTTCCAAACGTTGAGTCTAAATTGTAAAAGAAAAGTTTAAAAATTTTCTGCATGATGGTACACCGATTGTTTGGTGTCACATCGTTAGAGTTAAACTGTGACTAAAGGGACTGATTGATCTGTCCAAAACCAAATAGAGCATCCTTTAAAAGACGGACATCGACCGTTGGTGTCTATTCAAAACTCAGACTATTTTAATCTGGGAATGATATTAAAATGCGACAAAGACAAACTCCTCATGCAATTCAGAGCTTGCGTAGCTTGCTGCGCTCTTCTAGGCCTTACCTCCTCTTCTTATCTGAAACAAAGACAAACTCCTCATATCTCAATTCTATTTGTTTACGCCTTGGTTTTGATTCTGGTTTTTATGTAAATAGTACTGGTCAAAGCGGGGGACTAGCTCTCTACTGGAACGCTTCCTCTCAGGTCACTCTGCTGAGCTATTCTTCTAGTCATATAGATGTCTTACTAACTATTTCCTCTCATCTCGTCCGGTTCACTGGATTTTATGGGCACCCTAATCATAATGCGAGGCACCAATCATGGCAACTGCTTCGGAGATTACATGAAGCATCGAATTACCCCTGGCTATGTGCAGGTGATTTTAATGAGATCTTGCATCCTTCAGAAAAGTCCTCCCCGCCGGAACGACCACCCTCTCAAATTGCCAACTTTCGATGTGCAATCATGGATTGCAATCTTCGGGACCTGGGCTATATAGGACCTACCTTCACATGGAGTCGGGGCCGTGGATCACAAGCTACCCGGGAAAGGCTAGATAGAGGTTTTGGCAATGAAGCTTGGCTCAGAATATTTCCAGACACGCGCGTACGACATTTAACAGCTTCAAGAAGTGATCATCTGCCTATCATTATTCACTCTGCTACGTCACTTCAAACCATCAATTGTGGCCCTAACCTTGCTCGTTTTGATCCATTCTGGCTCCATGATCCTGAGTTTGTAACTGTTCTTGAACAAGCTTGGCCTGCAATACCTTATCAGTCAGCTCTGGATCTTGCTTCTAGCATAAAATCCACGCGCATGTCCCTTCGCCCATGGGCAAAGCATAAATTTGGTTCCTTAACTAGCAAAATCAAGAATCTAGAGAAGGCTATTGAAACCTTAAGGTCCCAAGAGGATTACTCAGCAACAAGAGAGGAGAAGATGTTATGTGAATTGGGTATGCTGCAAAATATGCGCGAAGAATATTGGAGCCAGCGCAGTCATGCAGAATGGCTACAGCTTGGGGACCGAAACACCTCTTATTATCACCATAAAGCCACCTCCAGGAAACAAGCCAATACTATTTCTCACATCAAATCTGCGGATGATGTTATGTTAACGGATTTCAATGATATACGTACACATGCGCACTCTTTCTTCCAATCTCTCTATACTTCACAATCATCTGATTCAAGTCTTCTTAACCAACTGCCAATCCCACGACTTAGTCCAACAACCATCTCTCTACTCACTTCCCCTTTCACAGAGCAAGAGGTAAGTAAAGCTTTGAGGCAGATGCCTGGTCGTAAATCACCTGGTCCAGATGGTATGCATACTATCTTTTTGCAACAACACTGGAGCATTCTAGGTCCTTCAGTTATGCCTGTTTGTCTCTCTTTTCTTAATGATGCTTTTCATGGTCTTCAAACAGGTGCTTCTGGATGTTCAAATCACTTTGCACTTAAGCTAGACATGATGAAGGCTTTTGACAGAGTTGAATGGTCATATCTCCAAGCCATGCTCAATGCGATGGGCTTTCCTACTCACTTTAGCAATCTACTTATGCATTGTGTCACTTCAGTAACATACAAAGTTTTGGTGAATGGGATTCCCACTGAGATCATCAAGCCATCACGTGGTATCCGCCAAGGTGATCCCATTTCCCCCTTTCTTTTCATTCTTTGTGCAGAAGGATTCACAACGCTTATGAAGCATATGGCCCAGACGCAATCCATTGAGGGCATACGATTTGGAAGACACGGTCCTATGCTCAATCACTTGCTCTTTGCAGAGATAGTCTCATATTCTCCCATGCTTCTAACTTATGCGCGCAGAACGTGCTCTAAGTGTTGAGTACGTACGAGCTAATGTCTGGCCAAAAAGTCAGCCTCTCCAAGTCCTCTTTGTTCTTCTCCAAGTCAGTGCCACAGCACCTACGTGACTCACTGCAGCAAACCCTGAATGTCAGACCTGGGGATCCACGGGGATGTTATCTGGGAGTTCCTTTCTTGTTGGGCAGGAGGAGGAAATGTTCTTTCCGCAACATAACTGATAAAGTATGGAAAAAGCTAAGTGGCTGGAAAGAAAGACTCTTGTCCACAGCAGATAAAGAGGTCTTGATCAAAGCCGTTATTCAGGGGATCCCCGCACACACCACGCAATGTTTCATGCTTCCTAAGGCTACACTAAATGACATTCTGAGATACGTAAGGAACTTCTGGTGGGGACAACGATGGGAAGAGAGGCGAACATGCTGGTTATCGTGGGCAGAACTGTGTAAGCCTAAAAGTGAGGGAGGGATGGGATTTCGCAATCTACAACTTTTCAACCAAGCTTTACTAGCGAAGCAAGCATGGCGTCTGCTACAAAATCCTAGTTCGCAGGTCTACAAGATCCTCCAAGCCAAATACTTCCCTTCCACTGACTTTATGAGTGCTGCCTCCCATACCCACCAATCATATGTTTGGAAAAGCTTGCTTTGGGGACGTGAATTACTGAACAAGGGGTTAAAATGGAGGATTGACACGGGTGCGAATGTGCAATTCTGGCATGATCCTTGGGTTGACATCCTTCCCACGTTTAAACCCACTCCTCTTTGTACCCAGGTAGATTCCTCACTGACGGTTGCTGAGGTTATCCTTACAGTAAATGGTATGCAATCTTGGAACGTACCCATGTTAAAAACTCTCATTCCTTCTCATGAAGTTGATAGAATTCTGTCCATCCCTCTGCCTGAGTCGCCTTTTCCTGACTCTCTAGCTTGGCATTACGATCCAAAAGGAACTTACTCAGTTCGTTCAGGATATAGTTTGGCCTATAGAATGTCACAAGTCTCCCCAGCATCTTCCTCATCGACCTCCCAAATGAATTTTTGGAATCGTCTTTGGTAGGTAGCTTTACCCCCCCGCATCAAGCATAAGATATGGCGAGCAGCGAGAAATTCCTTGCACACGGGTCAGAACTTACTCAGAAGAGGTATCTCAAATGGGAGATGTAATATATGCAACCTCACCATTGAGTCGGATCGTCATATATTCTTTGAATGTGCATGGGTACTTAAGGTTTGGGAAGGATTACTAAAAGAGCTGTGGATTAGCAGCAGCCGTTGTACCTCTTTAATGGACTTCTTGACTACTCAGATGTTTTCCTTATCGTCCAGTGACTTTGCGCTTTTGAACATTGCTCTTTGGATCATATGGCGCACCCGGAATAAGGCACTCTTTCAAGATCCTGCGATCTACGTTTCAAGAGTGATCGTTGACATCCATACGGCACACACTGAAGTTTGGCAGCCTGCTGTGTTGAGGGAAGATGCGTCTAGCGGAGTTTCCCCTTCACCGACATCTTTTCTGCCGATTGTTCCTACTGCTTGCTATGTCTTTGTGGATGCGTCGCTTATCGAGTATCGTTCTGCAGCTGGAGTGTTCATTCTAAATAGTGGTTGGAAAGTCTTACATGCGGCTGTCAAGCAAACGGGCCGTGCTGCAACTTCTGAGCTTGCAGAGCTTTATGCCATTTATTTTGGACTGCAGGAGGCTGCTTAGTTGGGGGTTACGGTGGTGCTGCTATATTCTGACTCGCAGCTGGCAATTAATCGATTACATTCTGAGGACTTCGATTACTCTTCCTTTGCGTTAGTAGTTGATAGGATTCGCTCTATAGCTACTACCTTTGAGGATTGTACCTTTTCCTACATTAAGCGCACTTTCAATGCGCCTACTCATATACTTAGTAGACTAGCTCATAGTAGTCCTACTTACTACAGTTGGGGTTCTTTGCCTCCGCAAATTGTACTATCTGCTGCCCGTGTGGCTTTTGCATCTATATAAATCTCTACGTTTCAAAAAAAAAAAACTTTTCAAACCTCAAACCGATTTATCTACCTCCCCAATCTTCCCTTCCTACACAGAACCCTAACCTAATTCTTCTCCATTAATCCTCTCTTCCTCTCGTATCTCCAAAATGGTCAAGCCAGCTGATTCTAGTGCCTCCAAGAAGAGAAAGGCAGCACACCAGAAATCGATGGAAGAAGATAAACTAAATGCAACTGTAACTGGAGCAGCAAAAGCAACTGCTGGCACAGCAGCTATTGAAACAACTACGTATCTAGCTCAACTTAGAGAGGGCCTTGATAGAGTTTGTCTTTGGGCAAATAAGGTGGATTTTGAGCGGGCACAGCCAGCAGCACCGGCCACTTGTTGGTTTAGGTTTGTGTCCTATTTTTCTATGCTGAAGTATGATGAGTGGGAAACAAACAGGAGCCCAATTGTGCCATTTAAGATGCTTAAATATGATGAGCGTAAAAAAAATGCTGAAATGAAGCCAGTTATCTAGTTGTTAGATAGTCAAGGGTGAAAGCCATTATGGACACCACCACGAACTGACTTTTCATCCATGACTGTTAGATTGTTCTATGCAAACCTTTTTAAGTAAAAATAATAATCTTATTGTTGCTTTAAATTCTTATGCGAATGGGGTGCATCAGTTGCTTGGTGCTCCAAATGAGGGTTGTACTCAATTTGGTACAACTAAGATGAATGGCACAATATTGGGGTCAGTGAACACAATGTTACACATTTGCCTTCAGAATCAAGTAATTCCATGTCTTTGATATATCATCGTGCCCTACGATAATCATCGCATATTGTGTTAGTCGTAAGTCAGCTAAACTGCCCATCAATCTTGATTTTTTACATTGCTTATAGAGCGGCTAAAGGAGATAAGGTGAATTTTGGCGGGGTGTTCATGACGCAAGTGGTTGAGGCCAGTGGCGGACGCAGCGGCGGATTCTTGGGGGGGGGGGCAAAATTCACACTATGGGATCACCGTCCACCTTTTCGGACTAAATAGACATTCCATCGAAAATCCGGCAAAAACTCCCTTACAATATAGATATATACAAATATTATAACATAAAATCTAAGCCAACACATCCACTAATTAAAATGCAACAATAATAAGTAACCATCAACAATATCTAACAAAGTTATTCATAAGCAACATTACCAAGCATTAATATCCAACAAAAGTTATTAATTTGACGCTCGACATACCTTTTATTTACGAAATGAAGGACGAGCAGCAGGAGGGATTATCGGTGGCCGCAACAAATTTCCTCGAGTTCCCAAATTCTGAAATTGTTGCATAATGTTTTCATTTGAAATGGTTCCAAAAACTTCCTTCTCGAAGTTACACGGTAAACAGTCCGATAGTAAGTCGTCTCCCAATCGGTCGCGCAGATCAATCTTTATTATATTCATCGCAGAAAAACTTTTTTCCACACTCGCTGTTCCGACAGGTAAGATCAGTGCTAACTCGATGAGCCGATATACTAAATGAAAGTAATTGTGATAATTCAACTCCACCATCTTCTTTGCAAGAACTCCAAGATTAGTAATATGAGAGAATACTTGATTTGATTTCATATCACCAATGTAACTTTTAAGTTCATGATTGAGCTCAATTCGATGCATGGTAGTGAAATCGTCTGGATATAACTCAGCAAATTGTAGCAATTGACTATGATCAAAATTTACAAAAGAATTGGAAGGATTAAGGCACATCACACATCTAAGTAAATCTGTGGTCGCTTCGGTGAAGTGTGTATCTATTTCCGTAGCAATGATGTCAATTACCTAAGATTTTATATGAAAAAAATCAAGATATAGACAAATCAATGATCAATAGTGTACGTATCAATTACAATGAATAGAAATTAAGTACCTTTATGAAAATTTCTGCGCGAAAATGATGAAAATATGTCGTCAATTCTCCATCATTGAGTTTTTTTCTAGAACGACCTTTAACAATATCATCCATCTTAGGCACATCAACTTGATGTTCTTCACAAAACTCAACAACTTCTTTCAACAAAGAATCCCAACCACTTTGCCTATATTCTTGTAATTCATTTTTTGTCACATTGATCATATTAAGAGCACAGTCTATGTGTTGGTCTCTTATTTGTAGAATCTTTGAAAGAGTATTTGTCATTCCCAAAAATTTGCAACATAAACTTTTCGATAAATATAAACTCAAAAGAGTCCATCTTATCAACTAATCCCGATGCTGTATTTCAAAAGGTGTAATATTTATTTTTTTTAATTTTCAAAAACCAGTTTGTTTTTTATACAATATATTTTTTAGTTAGTTAAAAAAATACAAATATATATATCTACTAATCAAAATTTTTTCCCTAGTTCCTAGTAATACACTTATATCACATATCATGAGATAGTTTTGGGATTAAAAATCACATACCTTAAATTTAGATAATCAAAAATACAACTGCATCTACCTACTGCCTAAAAATTTTTTCCGAGTTGGGGGGCAGCTGCCCCCGTGCCCCCCCCTCTGTCCGCCCCTGGTTGAGGCAGCCACGAAATCCTCAAAAGCACTGTCATTTATCAACCTGATTCATGACATGCTTATGTTAGACAATGTACTTGTTAACGATGAGGATGTCAAAGAACTTGAAAAGTCAAAATACTATAGCCTCACAAGCATTAGTCAGATGAAAACATCAAGAACAGCCTACAAAAAGGCACAAGGAAAGGGTAAAGAAAAGGTGCAAAGGGACACCCCATATAGAAGGTGAAATAGGAGATAAGGAGGCAGTGGCGAAGACAATAGTGAGATTGAATCTTCGAAGCTTGAGGAACATCGGAAGTTTGTTCATGAGGTTGATCAGAATGCCACCTCAGCTTTGGGGGGAGACCGAGAGATTCTTGTAAGAAATAATTTAGACAAATTGACTTCTGTACAGTATGGCCAACCTGCCGAGCTTAGGGTAGGTTGGACTGATCTGCAGAGCCAAGACAGTTCAGATAGCGCAACTTTGCGTCCTGAACAGTCAGCTGACGTGCCGACCTAACTGAGCAACACTTCAGAACCACTGTTCTGTGCTGTCAGCCTTCCAGTCTAGCTGAACTAGAGAGTCTGATCAGACAGATCCAATCAGTCCAATCAGCGCAATCGCATTTGCCTTTTAGGCTGATCACCGACCTGCTGACCTCGACACCTCAGCACAACAACCGAGAGTTGTGCTTTCAGCCGCTTCAGCCGAGCATAGCTCAGCACGGGAGAGCTGCAGAACAACGGATGTCATCAAACAAACAGCAGAGCTCGGCAACACTATACCAGTGCTGCGTTCTTCCCACAGATAGCTGAGCTCGGCACTTAGCAGAGCTCGACTTGGCAATAACCTTCTCAGCGTAGCAGAGCAGAGATCCGAGGTGAGTCCAGAACTCTGTCCTTACGACATTATTGTTCCAGTACACTGTGTCCAACCAGAGGAGCAACCGTCTCCTAGGATACAACGGAGACCAGTTCAGACGTGCGGCACTACAACGTTGAACTCTACAAACCTTTAAGAGTGTCCTCACCTTCTCGGTATACTAGAATGCAGAATATTTGGGAAGAACGAAGATGTAGAGAGAGGGAAATTTAAGAGAACAGAAGAACTCGTGATTACTGAGATCAGCCTCGGCCACTATTTATAGGGAAATTCTGAGGTCAGCTGTTATAGTCGCTCCAATCTCGGCCATAGGATCAGATACCAGCTCGGCCTGAACCGTTGGATCAGAACCGCACCGGGTCTGCCTCTAAGCCGTGAGATCAACTAACTGTTCAATCTGAGTCGTGAGATTATAACAACTTCAGGTCAGCTCGGCTGACTAAATCTGAACAACTTTTTCAAATTTAACCACCATCCTATCTCAACAACCTGGCGAGTTTGAAAATAACCACCTTCACCTGGGCTGAGGAGATCCGACATGGTGCTACAGGACTCAGCCTACAGTCTATAGCCAGTAGTCCAGTCTGTATCCTAGTCCATAACCTGAGCATTTCAGGTCGGCAGCTCAGTCCACTAGCTAGGCCCACGCCCAGGTCCGTGCCAAGCTGAGCTGACTTTCCCTTTTACTTTGAACATTAATTTCCCGTTCACCCGGTATCGAAATCGAGTGATTCAAAAGCCTACAATTATCTACTCATCGTGTAGATAATCAAGGACTCATTAGTTTCCACTTAGCACTAGTGGAACTAATCGTAATATTAGCTCAAAATGCGTTTCTAACCACAATTTGTAACTTGGACCAATTACTGTAGAGTGTTTATGCAGACTCTACCGAGAAGTTAGACAATAAAATGTTGCATCAGACAAGGTAGCTTTTGTCTTAGAACCTTTCTTAGTGAAATACAATCGGATCCACTCGGCTAAATTCAGCTTCTTCCCCAGCTTTATCAAGTGCTATAAATTCCCTTCCATCGTGGAACGAGCTATGCATGTTTACTTCATGTATTTCCACGACACAGCACCACCAACAATAGTGAATAAATATCAACTCATGAATTTAGAATCCTTACTATCAGATATCCAATTGGCATCACAATAACCTTCCAATACTGCTGGATATCTCGAGTAATGTAATCCAAGATTCATTGTATACTGTAAGTATCTCATTACTCCATTTAGAGCATTCCAATGTTTCTCACTTGGATTACTGGTAAACCTACTCAATTTGTTTACCGAACACACTAAGTCTGGTCTTGTACAATTCGTTATGTACATCAGACTTCCGATCACTTGTGAATACTCTAGTTGAGCCACTTGCTCGTTTCGGTTCTTCCTTAAGTGAGTACTTAAGTTGTCATACCCCATAACTTTTAAGCACGACTCCCAATATTTAAAGGTCAACCTTAGACACAATTTAATTAATGGTATAGGTTAGGAAGCTGAGTTAAATAAAATATTGGAAAAGAAAATAAAGGGTTAAAAGTGAGAATTAAGAAATTAGGGTAAATTACCCAAAATACCCCTCCCCACTTAAATGAAGGGGGAGTTACACACAGGGGTATAACTCCCCATTGTCTAGCCATCGGTTATAACACCAAAAGAAGAGGGGAAAACCGCCAGAGAGAAAAGGGAGGAGAAAGAGGAAAGATGAAGAAGAAAGGAAGAAGAAAATGGAAGGAAGAGCGTCCAATCTAGGTTCAAACTTTACAGAAATTCTGCCAAACACTCGTAAGCGTATCTAGATTCCAAGGCAAGTAATCTTTCTATACGATTTACGCTAATTTTGATACTTTAGGCCCTATGTTCCTACAAAGAGAAAACTTGGATCACACATTAGTAATCTTGACTCGTCTATGTTAAATGCTTTACTATATGTAATTGTTGTTGCTAGTTGCGTAAAGTCTTGTTCTTTGGGCCATTTTCTGAAAATAGTTATGTGGTGCTATGTTGTTTGTCAAGCATGCCCATGAAAGTGTATTCTTGATGTGTTTATTGTCTTGTTCTATTCTTGAGTTGGTTGTCTACCCCTAGATGTTTGAGAGTAAGTGCAGGGAATTGAAGGATGAATGATGGCATTGTTATAGACTTGTTGTGTTGGGAATGTTGATGGTATCTTTTGAAGGTTGTGAATGATAGAAGGTTAAGAGTGGATATTATTAGACATAATTAAGCATCAATTCATGTTAGATGTGTGTTAAGTATGATGAATCTAGATGGCAAAATGGATCTTGAGAGGTTTAACATGAAAGGGTTGAATGAGGAAGGAGAAGAGAGGAAGTTACTGCAGAAAAACTGCAGTTTAGAACCGTCAGAACACTTCGAACACCTACATTAGGCACTCGATGTCACATTAGACGCCTAATGTAGGCGTTCAATGTGTCCCAGAGCATCCCCGTACACTTCGAACACCTACATTAGGCGCTCTATGTCACATTAGGTGCTTTATGTAGGCGTTCGATGTATACGACACATCCCCGAACACTTCGAACGCCTAGTATAGGCGCTCCATGTCCACATTAGGCGCTCCAAGTAGCGTTCGAAGTATACTGGAAGTCTTTTTGACCCTTTAGGCGCTCTATGTATGTGTAGTAACTTTATACACTTCTTTTGAACATGAAATGCAAGGGTACTTGGGGTGTAATTGAGGTGTAGATGGTAAGTTTGATCAAGTAAGAATAAGATTGAATCCCAAGTGAATTAGTGAGACGAACGGACTTGGAAAGATACGAACATGGAGTGTTTGAGTTGCAAGACCGTATACTTGATATGTAAGATGTGTATGTGTGTGCATTACATGTTTGATACGAAGTTACATGTGCATCCTGCATCATGACATAGTCACTTGCATTTGATTTGAGAATTGCTTTGCGAAAGAACATGTGTGTACAAGAGAAGTTTAAAGTTTTCGAAAGACAAAATAGCTGCTGGTTGACCGCAGGGTATAAAAGCCACGCCTGTGAAATCAGGGTATAAAAGTGTGACCTGTGAATCAACAGTTGGGTATAAAATATGTTACGGGGACGTAGACCTATCAGCACAGAAAATAAAGTATTTTATGGGGCCGTGGACCTATCAGCACGGATATATGACGTATGTAATAGGGCCATGGACCTTTCAGCACGGGGTATAAAGTTATATGTTATGGGGCCGTGAACCTTTCAGCACGGGGCATAAAGTTCTGTTTGCTGTGGACTGATCACCCACAGGGTATAAAGTTCTGCTACTCGAAGAATATGATAAGAAGAGTTATGAAATGTTTTGTGAAATGACACGCATGACATGTTTATGAAAGAAGACATATGCATGGGTGTTGTGTGTGATTTTAAAGAAGTACATGCATCATGATATACGAAGCATAAGATTGATGTGCAAGAGATGTGACTGGCTTATGAATTGCTTATGATGATATGTTGTTTTAGTATGTGTTTATTATCGTATCCGTGTATCATTTATGTGTCTTATCTGTTTTGAGGCATTCTTATAAAGATACTACTTGCTAACCCGAGCACCCTATTTTGGGCAATGATCTATACACTGGTGACTCGTCGTGTGTGATCCCGTAAGGTGTATAGACGGGTTACTTACTGGCGATAATTTCGCTAAGAACAGATACTCTATTCCTTTTCAGGTGAACCGGAATATGAAATGATATTTATCGAAGACGATGGCGAGTGGGCTCAGTGGGATAATGGACATGGAAGTAGATATATGTTTGCTTACTTTCTTTATGTTGGAAAACTTGATGTTTATTATGCTGTACTGGAGGATAAGTTAGACAGTTGTCTGAACACCCTTTTATTTCCGCTGTACTTTCGGGTTGTATTAATGATGATGAAGTTTTAAATTTGATGACGTTTCCGCTGATTTATCTTACGTTATGAATGATGTACGCTTGATCTGCTTTGACGCTTCGTAGTTCTCATAGTAGACTACGGCGGGTGCACTGGTTCCGATGACGGTATTGGGCCGGGGCGCTACAGGTGGTATCAGGGCCTAGGCTTCAGATCTATCTCGGAAACTTAGGTTCATGATCTTATAGCAAATTAAGATGTGAGTTTCCCTTAAGTTTGATCCTTAGTTATATGAGATGATTTTCTAGAGTCTATGTATGATATGGGTTGGGTGTGTGCGAGCGAGTTTAGCATATAATTTCGAATTGATAGTTGTATTACATACCCTACCCGTCCTTATTCATTCAAGATTTCAGTAACATCTTGTATCTACTGAATGCTAATGGAACGTTAACCTTTCAGAGAAAAATGCCTCCAAGAAGAGATAACACAGGAAAATCTGGTAATAGACAGGAGAACCAGCCACCACAGGTTGTTTTACCCCGGGTGCTCACTGACGCGCTAACGATGATCGCACAAGGGTTTGCTCAACAGCATCAGCCTCCACCCCCTCCACCGCCCCAGCATAACATCAGGTTCTTTTATGGAGAGATGAGAAAGATGAGGGTGCCGGAGTTTGGAGGGTGTACTGATCCTGAGGAGGCTCAGCACTGGTTGGCTGAGGTGGAGAAATGTTTTCGGTTAGTGCAAGTGCCATAGGAGATAAAGGTTGATGTGGCCATACCTCTTCTAAGTGGCAAGGCTGGCGAATGGTGGGCCGGAATGGTGTTGAGAATGACCCCACCTATCTCGTGGGCGCAGTTCTGTGAGGTGTTCCTGAAGTATTATGTGCCAGAGACAGATATACTGGACACGATTAGGGCATTCGACCGACTTGAGCAGGGTCGGATGACCGTATCAAAATATGCTGATCGTTTCCACGCTTTGGGAAAGTTTGCCCCAGCGATTATGTCTGATAATCGCCTTAAGATGACGAAGTTCGAGAGTGGTTTGGACTCGAGGATACAGTCGGCAATAGTGAATGCAGGAATAAAAACTTACGAGGACATGTTGGATGCATGTTTTCGGGTTGAGAGCGATTTTCGCCGAGTAGCGGCAAGAGCAGCTAGTGCAGGAGGGTCTGATAGAGGCAAAAGGCCAATAGATAATGTGAGAGTTGGTGGAAGACCCGAACGTTGGGTCAAGATTCCGAAAAGAGGCCCAGTTGGAAATTTTCAGAGACTTCCACCCTAGAATCCCGTAGTTCAGCAGGTTATAGGAGTTTGCCCTCATTGCAACAAGAACCACGTTGGAGAGTGTAGGAAAGTGGCTGGAGCATGTTTTCGATGCGGTCAAGTGGGTCACATGATTAGGGACTGCCCGGAGATGAAGAAACATAATCCTGGAGAGGCGGCTCAGCAGCCGAGAGCGAAGCCTAGAGCAAATGCCTGAGTACATCTCATGACGGACACGGATGTGCAGGAGGCTACCGATGTAGTAGCAGGTATCATTTAAACTAAGTTTGAATTTTTATTGAATTAGGTATTTACGTGTTTAACTCTTTGTGTAAAACTTGATATGGCCTTATGTGCGGTTTTAGTAAATAAGATGCCTGCCAATGTGCTTTTCGATAGCGGCGCAAGCCACTCCTTTATAGCAAAGAGATTCACTAAGCACCTTGGTAGTTTGCCCGAATGGTTAGAAACTCCGTATCGCATTCAAGCGGCCGGAGATCAGATTATGGTTTCATACCAACAGTATCGAGATTGCGAATTGGAGTTTGAAGGACAAACATTATCCGCCACACTGATCCCTATTCAGATGTACGACTTTGACGTTATATTAGGAATGGATTGGTTGGCCAAGAATCACGCCAATATTGATTGTCGGTTGAAGCAAGTGATGATCAAGAACGCTAAGATGGAAGAGGTAATGTTTCAAGGAGATGCGGAGCGAAAGAAAGTTCCCAAGAAGGTATATGTATCCGTCGCATAAGCACACAAAGCCTTGAGGAAGGGTGCTGAGGGATTCCTAGTGTATGCCATGGATGTTACTCAGGAGGTACCGTCTATTGAGCAAATTCCAGTGGTCAATGAATTTCCTAATGTGTTTCCGGAAGGTCTACCAGGAGTACCACCCCCGAGGGAAGTCGAGTTCGAGATAAACTTGATTCCAGGAACTGAACCTATTTCTAAAGCCCCTTATAGAATGGCTCCGGTAGAGTTGAGAGAGTTGAAGGAACAACTGCAGGAGTTATTAGACCAGAAGTTCGTCCGCCCTAGTGTATCGCCCTGGGGAGCACCTGTTTTATTTGTAAAGAAGAAAGATGGTAGCATGAGACTTTGTATCGATTATAGAGAGTTGAATAAAGTTACCATCAAGAATAAGTATCCCCTTCCACGAATTGAGGATTTATTTGACCAGCTCAAAGGTGCTAAAATATTCTCTAAAATTGATCTCCGATCAGGATATCATCAATTGCGAGTGAAGGCCAAGGACATCGCAAAGACAGCCTTTCGCACAAGATATGGTCATTATGAGTTTTGGTGATGCCGTTTGGATTAACAAATGCCCCTGCAGCTTTTATGGACCTTATGAATACCGTCTTTTGAGAACAGTTGGACAAGTTTGTAGTGGTATTCATAGATGATATTCTGGTGTATTCTCCTGACGAACAAACTCACGCTGAGCATTTGAGAACCGTTCTAGGTATTTTGAGGCAGAAACAACTATACGCTAAAAGTTTAGCAAGTGTGAGTTTTGGTTAAGAAGTGTGGCTTTTCTGGGTCACGTGATATCGGAGGAGGGAATTCCTGTTGACGCGAAGAAGGTGAAAGCTATAACTGAATGGCCTAGACCCACCAACGTCACCGAAGTGCGGAGTTTCTTGGGTCTAGCGGGTTATTACAGAAAGTTGTTGAGGGATTTTTGAGAATAGCCGTACCTATCAGTCGCCTTACTCAAAAGTAGTCCGAGTGGACGGCGGAATGCGAACAAAGCTTCACGGAGCTTAAGAAGAGGTTAACGACAGCTCCAGTATTGGCTCAACCCTCCGGAACTGATGGGTTTGTGATTTATAGTGATGCGTCGAAGAACGGTTTAGGTACGTAAACTGTAGTATAAGGTTATGATCTTATATACCAATTAAGTTTAGACTAATACCTTGTTTGTAGGTTGTGTTTTGATGCAAAACGAACGAGTCATAGCATATGCCTCAAGACAACTTAAGCCTTATGAGCAGAATTATCCAACACACGATCTTGAGCTTGTCGCAGTGGTGTTCGCCTTAAAGATTTGGCGGCACTATTTGTATGGAAAAAAGTGCGCGGTATTCACGGACCACAAGAGTTTAAAGTATTTATTCTCTCAGAAAGAATTAAACATGAGGCAACGGAGATGGTTGGAGTTGCTAAAAGACTACGATTTGATAATCCATTACCATCCAGGAAAGGCTAATAAAGTGGCAGATGCGTCAAGTAGGAAGTCCAGCCATGCGCGACAATCGCCTTTGGAAAGAGAGATAGAGGAATTTGGTTTGGAGGTGGTGGATTCCATGGTGAACGTTCTGACAGCATTGACCATCACACCGAGTTTGATTGATCGAGTAAAAGAGGCTCAGAAGAATGATAAGACCCTCAGTGAAATAACGGAAAAGGTGAAACAGAGTCAAGTTGAGGGATTTCAGGTCAAAAAGGACGGGAGCCTATGGTTCCGAGGAAGATTGTGTGTGCCTGACGTTGATGAACTTAGAAAAGAAATTTTGCAAGAAGCCCACAACCCAAGACTATCCATACATCCCGGTAGTACCAAGAAGTACAGAGACCTTAAGCAATATTATTGGTGGTCTGGGATGAAAAGACATATTGCGGAGTTTATAGAGAGATGTTTGGTTTGCCAACAAGTCAAGGCAGAACACCAAAGGCCGGGAGGATTATTGATGCCATTAGAAATTCCAGAATGGAAATGGGAACATGTCACGATGGATTTCGTAGCTAGTTTACCAAAGACAAGAAGTGGATATGACATGATTTGGGTCATCGTGGATCGTTTAACAAAGTCTGCCCATTTCCTACCCGTTTCAAGTGAAACACCTCTTGACAAGTTAGTGAATTTGTATATGGAGAATATTGTTAGCTTGCATGGTGTTCCAGTAAGTATAGTGTCCGATCGAGATTCACGGTTTACATCTAAGTTTTGGACAGCATTTCAGAAAGCCATGGGTACAGAATTAAGGTTGAGTACGGCGTATCATCCTCAAACCGATTGTCAATCCGAGCGGACAATTCAGACCTTGGAAGATATGCTAAGGGCTTGCGTATTGGATTTTAAAGGGAGTTGGGATGGAATGGTAAAGCTGATGGAGTTTTCATATAACAATAGTTACCACAGCGCAATTGACATGGCTCCTTTTGAAGCTTTGTATGGAAGGAAATGTAGGTCCCCGGTTTATTGGGACGAAGTAGGCGTGAGGACCATCACCAGACCTGAGCTATTGGAGAAAACGCTAGAGAAGGTGAAAGTCATCCGGGAAAGACTCAAGACGGCTCAGGATCGCAATAAGAGTTGGGCAGATTCCAAACGACGACCATTGGAATTTGATGTGGGTGAAAAAGTTTATTTGAGAGTATGACCCACGAAGGACATTATGAGGTTTAGAGTCAAAGGCAAGCTAAGTCCTCGCTTTATTGGTCCCTATGAAATACTGGAGAAAGTAGGAGCTTTAGCGTATAGGTTGGCGTTACCTCCAGTGTTGGCGCAAGTTCACAATGTCTTCCACGTGTCACAATTAAGGAAGTATGTGACGGATCCAAGTCATGTACTGGAAGTTCAACCTTTGGAACGCAAGGAAGATGTTACCTACGAAGAGATACCCGTGAAAATTGTGGACCGAAAGGATCAAGTGTTGAGGAAGCGAGTGATTCCTTATGTAAAGGTCCAATGGAGCAATCACACAGAACGTGAAGCCACTTGGGAGCTCGAAGAACAAATACGGGAGAAGTATCCTCAACTCTTTGACTAAGGTACGTAAGTTTCGAGGACGGAACTTTTTGTAAGGGGGGTGGAATGTCATACCCCGTAACTTTTAAGCACGACTCTCAATATTTAAAGGTCAACCTTAGACACAATTTAATTAATGGTATAGGTTAGGAAGCTGAGTTAAATAAAATATTGGAAAAGAAAATAAAGGGTTAAAAGTGAGAATTAAGAAATTAGGGTAAATTACCCAAAATACCCCTCCCCACTTAAATGAAGGGGGAGTTACACACAGGGGTATAACTCCCCATTGTCTAGCCATCGGTTATAACACCAAAAGAAGAGGGGAAAACCGCTAGAGAGAAAAGGGAGGAGAAAGAGGAAAGATGAAGAAGAAAGGAAGAAGAAAATGGAAGGAAGAGCGTCCAATCTAGGTTCAAACTTTACAGAAATTCTGCCAAACACTCGTAAGCGTATCTAGATTCCAAGGCAAGTAATCTTTCTATACGCTTTACGCTAATTTTGATACTTTAGCCCCTATGTTCCTACAAAGAGAAAACTTGGATCACACATTAGTAATCTTGACTCGTCTATGTTAAATGCTTTACTATATGTAATTGTTGTTGCTAGTTGCGTAAAGTCTTGTTCTTTGGGCCATTTTCTGAAAATAGTTATGTGGTGCTTTGTTGTTTGTCAAGCATGCCCATGAAAGTGTATTCTTGATGTGTTTGTTGTCTTGTTCTATTCTTGTGTTGGTTGTCTACCCCTAGATGTTTGAGAGTAAGTGCAGGGAATTGAAGGATGAATGATGGCATTGTTATAGACTTGTTGTGTTGGGAATGTTGATGGTATCTTTTGAAGGTTGTGAATGATAGAAGGTTAAGAGTGGATATTATTAGACATAATTAAGCATCAATTCATGTTAGATGTGTGTTAAGTATGATGAATCTAGATGGCAAAATGGATCTTGAGAGGTTTAACATGAAAGGGTTGAAGGAGGAAGGAGAAGGGAGGAAGTTACTGCAGAAAAACTGCAGTTTAGAACCGTCAGAACACTTCGAACACCTACATTAGGCGCTCAATGTCACATTAGACGCCTAATGTAGGCGTTCAATGTGTCCCAGAGCATCCCCGTACACTTCGAACACCTACATTAGGCGCTCTATGTCACATTAGGCGCTTCATGTAGGCGTTCGATGTATACGACACATCCCCGAACACTTCGAACGCCTAGTATAGGCGCTCCATGTCCACATTAGGCGCTCCAAGTAGCGTTCGAAGTATACTGGAAGTCTTTTTGACCCTTTAGGCGCTCTATGTATATGTAGTAACTTTATACACTTCTTTTGAACATGAAATGCAAGGGTACTTGGGGTGTAATTGAGGTGTAGATGGTAAGTTTGATCAAGTAAGAATAAGATTGAATCCCAAGTGAATTAGTGAGACGAACGGACTTGGAAAGATACGAACATGGAGTGTTTGAGTTGCAAGACCGTATACTTGATATGTAAGATGTGTATGTGTGTGCATTACATGTTTGATACGAAGTTACATGTGCATCCTGCATCATGACATGGGCACTTGCATTTGATTTGAGAATTTCTTTGCAAAAGAACATGTGTGTACAAGAGAAGTTTAAAGTTTTCGAAAGACAAAATGGCTGCTGGTTGACCGCAGGGTATAAAAGTCACGCTTGTGAAAGCAGGGTATAAAAGCGTGACCTGTGAATCAACAGCAGGGTATAAAATATGTTATGGGGCCGTGGACCTATCAGCACGAAAAATAAATTATTTTATGGGGCCGTGGACCTATCAGCACGGATATATGACGTATGTAATGGGGCCGTGGAACTTTCAGCACGGGGTATAAAGTTCTGTTTGCTGTGGACTGATCACCCACAGGGTATAAAGTTCTGCTACGGGAAGAATATGATAAGAAGGGTTATGAAATGTTTTGTGAAATGACACGCATGACATGTTTATGAAAGAAGACATATGCATGGGTGTTGTGTGTGATTTTAAAGAAGTACATGCATCATGATACACGAAGCATAAGATTGATGTGCAAGAGATGTGACTGGCTTATGACTTGCTTATGATGATATGTTGTTTTAGTACGTGTTTATTCTCGTATCCGTGTATCATTTATGTGTCTTATCTGTTTTGTGGCGTTCTTATAAAGATACTACTTGCTAACCCGAGCACCCTATTTTGGGCAATGATCTATACACTGGTGACTCGTCGTGTGTGATCCCGTAAGGTGTATAGACGGGTTACTTGCTGGCGATAATTTCGCTAAGAACAGATACTCTATTCCTTTTCAGGTGAGCCGGAATTTGAAATGATATTTATCGAAGACGATGGCGAGTGGGTTCAGTGGGATGATGGACATGGAAGTAGATAGATGTTTGCTTACTTTCTTTATGTTGGAAAACTTGATGTTTATTATGTATGCTGTACTGGAGGATAAGTTAGACAGTTGTCTGAACACCCTTTTATTTCCGCTGTACTTTCGGGTTGTATTAATGATGATGAAGTTTTAAATTTGATGACGTTTCTGCTGATTTATCTTACGTCATGAATGATGTACACTTGATCTGCTTTGACACTTCGTAGTTCTCATAGTAGACTACGGCGGATGCACTGGTTCCGATGACGGTATTGGACCGGGGCGCTACATAAGTTAAGTGGAGTCTTCACTGGTTTTACATCAAGCATATTGAAACGTTTTAGAATAGATTCAATATAGTGAGTTTGTGACAACACAAGTCCTGCTGTTATCCTAGAAATTTTAATACCTAGAATAACGTTAGCAACTCCCATATCATTCATGTCAAAGTTCCTCGTCAACATTTTCTTTGCATTTAAGATGATGTCTCGAGTAATTCCCATGATTAGCATGTCATCCACATAGAGACATACTATTCCATATGCATTTTGTGTTTTCTTAATATAGACACACTTGTCACACTCATTGATCTTGAAACCATTAGCTAACATAGCTTGATCAAATTTGAAGTGCCACTGTTTGGGCGCTTTCTTAAGTCCATACAGGGACTTAACGAGTCTACAGACTTTAAACTCTTGTCCTGGAACCACTAAACCTTCCGGTTGTTTCATATAGATTTCTTCATCTAACTCACCATTCAAAAAAACAGTCTTCACACCCATCTGGTGGATTTCCAGATTGTAAACTGCAGCAATTGCAACTAGAATCCTTATAGACGTTATTCTAGTTACTGGAGAGTATGTGTCAAAACTTGAGTCTATCTCACTGTTGATTGCCTCTTTCCAGAACGGAGCTTTTGGAGTTGACATCGGCTCGGAAAAATTCATTGGCTTATTTTCTACCATATAAGTTAGAAAATCTGGACCAAACAAATTTGATATTCTGGCACGCTTGCTTTGACGAATTTTCTCATCTACATGAGGAGTCGTCTCACGCACTCGCTTACCAGCTCTCGTTTCTTCTTCTTATTTCTTGTCTTTCCTCGGAAAGACATCCTCGAAGAACACTGCGTTCTTTGACTCCATGATTACGTTTTCATGTATGTCAGGAACATCTGATTTGTGCACCAAGGACCGATATGCACTACTGTTCGTTGCATATCCGATGAATATGCAATCAACTGTTTTAGGCTCAATTTTAACTTGTCTTGGTTTAGGTACAACAATCTTAGCCAGACACCCCCAAACTTTCAAGTATTTGTAGCTAGGCTTGTAGCATTTCCATAGCTCATACTAGGTTTCATCCATCTGCTTGGATGGAACTCTATTCAATATGACATTACCTAAGAGTATGGCTTCCCCCCCCACAAGTTTTGGGGTAAACCCAAACTTATCAACATAGAATTCATCATCTCTTCCAGAGTTTGGTTTTTGCGTTCCATAATACCGTTCGATTGAGGTGTATATGGTGCAGTCGTTTGATGAATAATGCCTTGTTTCGAACAGAATTTGTTAAACGGTTCATCATATTCGTCACCTCTATCACTACGAATTGCTTTAATTTGTTTGCTTTGTTGATTCTCAACTTCATTTTTATAGTCCTTGAAAACATCAAGGGCCTCGTCTTTGCTATTTAGTATGTAGACATAACTGTTGAGAAATATGTTTGGATAATTTTCAAAGTCATGATTTTAAGTGGTGAATGAATGAAAATGTCACACCTGGTGTTATATGTGATTAAAAGTTGAAAAAGTTAAGAAAAATGACATCGATCTCTCAGGTTGTTGCACTTCGATAAATCGATGTACTTCGATCCCTCACATCGATCGATCTATGTAAGGCAGAGAAAGTTCAAGACCTTACTGTGAGACATCGATCTCTAAACCTGAGACACATCGATCGATCGATGTATACATAAAACCCTCACTTCGATCTATCGATGTAGATCAGAGACAAACTTTGAAACTTACTGTGAGACATCGATCTCTGAAGCTGAGGTACTTCGATCGATCGATGTCTAGGTTCTTAGAAATATTTTTCTAAAATGTGATAAAGTGGTTGTTTTCATTTGTACGTGATTTATATATGTTCATTATGTGGATATTATGTGTTTTTGACGATTATAAATAACTTGTGACTAATGTGCCTTGGAAGTTTCTACAACTTACCAAAAAGGCAAAATTGGTATTTTGAGTTTTGTAGGAACATGATATGGTGGAAATACTTCAAGGATTTATTCTCATCATATTTATTATGACAAAGGTGTTATTATATTCATTTCTGACCATCGGGGTAATTTCTGGTGTTTTCTCTCACCAGGGGCATTTTGGTCATTTTACCCTGAGGGTATTTTTGGTGTTTTCACTCAAGAAATCTCTTGGGTATATTCTTATCTTCATTCTGGAATTGAGTTATGATTATCTTGAAGATTATATGGTGGTTTTATATTATTTTTGTCAAATGATGATATTATTGATAGTACGGGACATGTGAAGGGTTGTGATGTCACATTCTATTTCTTTCTTGAAGATCTTCTTCTTTATGTTATTGAAGTATATTTATCATCATATTTCAGGGAATTTAAAGGTGTTTAAGGTGTGAAGATGATCACGACATACAAGAAGAAATATTGGGAATTTTGGTGTTACATGTTGACATAATCTTGTCAACTATTATTTGTTGATTTCTTCTTCAAAAATCTGAGTTGATATACATGTATATGTGTTGAAAAACGTGTATATTTAGTTGGAGATGATGGGTTATTCATTTTATAGCTTGGTGACAAGTGGACCAATTAAAAAAAAGCTAGTTGGCAAAAGTTGCCAACTTGGAAAATTTGAAAAGTTTGAATTGGTAGTCAACAGCTACTAGGCTATTTTTAGCAGTTTTTTGAGTCAAATTCAGCCTTCACATGCCCTATTCTTGTGCAAGGAGTTGAGAGTATCTTGGTGGTATTATTCCTTAGTATTATCTTCATTTTTAAAACAAAATTCCAAGTCATTTTTGGTGATAAAATTCGGCCAACATAAGTGTTCCAAGGTGGACCAATCATTTTGCTTGATGTTGCCAAGATTACAAGGTGATTAGATGGCCAACCAATGATGTGAAGACACTTAAGCATTAATGATGAAGATAGTGACACATTGGAGTTCTTATCTACAAGGCTCAACTCACACTATAAATAGGAGGCAATGGAAAAGAAGAAGAATACACTTGAAAGCAATAGTTGATTTGTCTAGCTATCTTCTTCTTGTCATTCTTGTTCAATTCTTTGTAGCCAAGGTGTTCTTGTTATATTTGTTGGAGAGCTACAAGCCTCTTGAGCTTCATTTGTAAGATTGATTAGCCAATTCTATAAAGCTATATCAATAGGTGGTAGAGGTGTTGCAACTAAGTATTTCATAGAAATCCAAGTCTTGAATAGGGTTGGTGTTTAACCCAAGGATCAAGCTTGGTTCTTGTTGTAATTTGTTTCATACCATAGTGAAATCCAAGGCAAGGTATTCCTTGGGACTGGAGTAGATCACATTGATCGAACCAGGATAAATTCTCGGTGTTCTTATCTTGTTCCTACATTTCTGCATTCTGCCCTTTTCTCATTGCAGTTTTCACACAAATTCACATGTTTTGGAAAAATAGCTAAACACTTTTAAAATTCATGATTTTTGGTGGAGTTATACTTCAGATTGTTATCTTTCATTTGCAACAAGAATCGCTTGATTTGAGCAAGGGAAAATCAGTCTTTCAGTCTTTGCAAGATAACTGCTCCAATCTGGCTGCAATCTGATCAGTTTTGAGAAAAACTTGAATTCTGTTTTAACCCAGAGTTGTTTAAGGTCAGGGCCTTTTAGAATCGTAAACTAGACATCCTAAGGAGTTTTTTGACATAAAGTTAAACCTTTTTCGTTAAGTATTCAAAGATAAACACATTTTTCAATTTCAGCAACATTCTGCCCAATTCTGTCCAGATCGACCATATGAATCTTTTTATTTGTTTGAAAGGTCAAACCATCTTATTTTAGTCTAATTTTTGGACAGAGTCTTGTCAACACATTGAATTTAAGTTCTGAAAATTGTCATAATTTGTGGAGCTGTATAACAGGAATTTTGAATTTTTCAAAAATGGATTCTGAATCTGCTGTAGTCTCAGATTCTGTTTTCAAAGGGGATTTTTATCAAGGGTAGTAGTGTAATTTCAGCTAACCATATTCACCCCTCCCTCTAGTGGTGTTTATTGCGGGTGCACGGTCCAACAATTGGTATCATAGCGAGGTTCACATCACTCAAAGAAGCAAGATTCAACACCATACAAACAAGAAAAGGCCAAGAAACAACATTTCAAAGTAGCCTGCTAATCTCAAATCAAAGGTACATATAATTGCTATAGTTGCTCACAAAGGTGAGTTGGAAGGTATGTCCATACAACGTCCTCCTCTTTTCGATGGAATTAATTTCGTTCATTGTAAAATTAAAATGAGGCTATTCTTAATGGCTATAGACATCAATTTATGGTCTATAGTTGAAGATGGACCGTACATTCCAATGAAAATTGTACAAGTTAGTGAAGTCACACAGGAAGTAGAAAAATATTAAAACGAATGGTCTTCCGAAGATAAAAAGAAAATATCCATGCATATGAACACACATACATAGCACCCTTCAAGAAACAAAATCATATGCCTTATACACACTATCAAAATCAGCCCAGACATTGATACGGCCAAAGAAAGATAAAAAGATGGAGAATTTGAATTCAAATCCAAGTCCAATCAAGATAAGATTGCAATCAACCTTTTGAAGATTGAGGCAAGATTAAAGTTGATCTCCAAAGTTTATCAAAGAAGGAAGAAACTCGCTGCCTTAGAGACTAAGAGTATATTCCATTTTCAAGATAGAATTTTTAGGAGATTACCATTTATCTCTTTTAACTTTTTGGTAGGTTTTGAGATAGAGATTATCTTTCCTTTTTGATTGTTTTTTTGGCTGAAATTTTCAGCCTTTATTAGCAAGGCCGCCGGCCTTAGAGAACAACAACGACATATTTTTGAATAAACTTTGAGTTTTGGTTTTCTCTCCCAAAGGGGTGAAACTTTGTTTTCATGATTTTGCACTAAAAATCAAGGCTAATATCTCTCAATCTTGAGCAAATTGAGGGCGGTTGCCAAGGGTTGAAGTGACCGTCTAGGAGGGCCTACTGAAGGTTTGCCTACAAACGCACACTTGAATCTAAGGTATTGCTTAAGCCGGCAATTTCTACACAAGGAAGCAAGGAAAAGTTTACTTCTTTGTGCCTAAACTCTTGTGGGAAGGTTGTTGGAGGTGGAAAAGTGGATCATACCCTAGTCAGCTTCCATCAAATTGGTATCTGAGACACATGTCACTCAATTCCACCAACTATCCTGTACTTTTTAATTTGTTCTTCAATCTGAAATTTTCTCATCTTTTTCATCATCATTCGAAAAAATATTATTTCAACCAAAATTTGCCAAAAAAAAGATTGCATTTTTCTTTTGACCACTTGAACATCTAAGATCGTTGATTAGGAAATTCAATTCAGCATCACAATTATTTGCCTACATTATCGAAAAAGCCACCTAGTCATATTCAATCTTGTTGTTACCAAATCTATTGTTGATTTTGATTTTTTTATGTGACTGGATTTCATACTCTGACTGAATTCATACATGAATCTTTGTTCAAGTACTAAATTCCAGCATTCTGTCCATTTTGACAAAAAGGTTTCTGGCCCCGTTGGCCTCACCCACCCCCTGTACTGGCCGCACCCACCCCCACCACCCAGGCCGAAATTCTGCAGCACCTCAAAATTCATCTCAACATCCCATAAACAGTCCCAATTGAACCTCAAATCAAACCCCCAATTCAATTCCCTAAACAAATCCCTAATTTAGCCAAAGAACCCTAATTTTTCCTAGCCATAATTTTGCTTTGGCCAAATTCGCACTAATTGGAGGGTATTTCTTGATATTGAAGGTACCATGATGATCACGGCGCTAAATTTTGCATTTTGTTCGAAAACAGAATTTTTTAGGGTAAAAGTGTAAAATTATGATTTTGCCCCTGAAAAAAATTTCAGAATCTGAAAATTACAAAAAAGACAGAAAAATGGGCAAGAAAAGTGAAGCAAGAAAAGTAAAAGAAAAAAGAGCAATTGTTGGACTTTTATTGCACCGTTTGAGCCATGTTGCATATTATTGCAAAGGACCCCCAAATTCGGCCACACATGTTGTACCCCACCAAAAATGGTACGGTATCAGGGGTTAGAATGAAGTGATGCAATAGAACGATATTTCGGAAGGAGAATATTTTAGGCTTACCGACGTGTATTTCAATATTAAGGAAAATAGTATACTACTCCAAAGTATAAATTATGAAGCATGTGAGTTGATAGTTTTTTCCCAAGACTACTCATAATTTCGGACTAGAGGGTTGGGGACATTAAAGTGGAGTTTCTTCTATTACAAGCAATAAACCCTTTGTAGTATTGGTGAAAGAAAGCATGGGAAGTTATTCTAACATCCTACTAAATGAGATTTAGAAAGTAAAAATGGGAAAAGTATCTCTTCTTCCCCATTAAAGCCGCCGGGTAGAGGGAGCATTAAGGAGACCACCTTTTTGCTAAAAAGACTAACTACACTCCTTAATTGCTTATTAAAGCAACAATGTAAATAGTTATGCATGATGTAGTCACAATATAATGTTGTTGTAAGAATGTGTAACTCACTAAAAGTTCCACTAGCAACGTGAGATACATGGGGTTAGGGAATTAAGGACCAAATTCTACCATTTTCTTCGACTACTTAGTAGCCTTTTCATTAAACATTCTAAAAAGTGACTCAAGCATGATGGAGCTACTAAATATGCCCTAACCACCGGAATTAAATCATGGGTAACCCATGATGATGTAGGATCTGCAAGGCACCACTAGAATAGGGGTTTGAATAGATGGTGCGGAAAGTGTGCTTTTTTTTTAAAATTTCTTTGAACTTGAACAATTCAAGTTCTGAAAACAGATTCTGTTTTCAGGACCTGTTTTAAAACGTTTTTAAAACCAGGTTAGAGGTCTCCAAAAATTATGAAATTTTGAGAGAACTTAGCCTCAGATGTTATTAGGGTCCCCTAAAAATTTCAAATTAAAATTCAACCTTTAACCCCTTCAAAAACCGTTGGTACTCAGATTGTGCAAATCTGCCAGAAACGGTAGATGGTTTTGAAAAATTAATTCCTATTTGTGTGAACGTCCAAATGATCTGAAAATTTGAACACTAACTCTTTATATACTATATTTTAATAGGTTGAAACAGTTTTGGAAAATTCTTTTGGGAAGTAGGTCAAATACAATCAAAGTCTCAACATTTGCAAGTCTGAGAATCAGACTGCACTAGTCTCAGAACTATTGATATTTGATTGACTTATACTTGTCCAAAAGGGTTGAAACTTGTGGCAAATGAACCCTAGAACGTGTAGGTATGTTTCTGGAAATTTTTGGAATTTTTGAAATTCGTTTACTATTTTTACGAACGTGAACAAAATATATAAACAGTACAGAAACTGAAAAGTAAATGCTGAAAGTAAATTGCACCAAGAATTTTATACTGGTTCGGTTATAAACAACCTACTCCAGTCTTCAAGGAACACCTTCCTTGGTTCATACTAATCACACACATGCAGTACACCTTACCGCAGGGTTGATAGAGTTACCCCTAACTCCAACCCTTTACAAACCTTGTATGTCGAGTACAATTCACACGAACACCACCACCTCGCTAGAATGAAGATTGATCACACCTTGATCAATCTTTTACAAAGATGTACGAATGATGGTTTATCTCAAGCCTATTCAAGATTGAAAGAATATGAATACAATAGGCTTTACAAGAAAAGAGAAAGAAAGAAGATGTAGGAGAAGAAGAGCTTGGCTATTTGATCTCTTTAGAATGCAATGCTTGTTGTTTTTGTTTGCTCTCCTCTTCTTCTTTTTAATTGTGGCAGCCGTCCCCTATAGCCTTTCTCCCCTCTTGAAAATTTCCTTTTAAGTTCTTGAGAGAGTGTAAGACATCATGATAACAATTCTTTGCTTACTTGGCATCATTCTATTGGATCATCATTTAGTCTTTGCTTACTTCGCACC
Organism: Eustoma russellianum; assembly: GCA_036186865.1. Classification (NCBI taxonomy): domain Eukaryota; kingdom Viridiplantae; phylum Streptophyta; class Magnoliopsida; order Gentianales; family Gentianaceae; genus Eustoma; species Eustoma russellianum. The sequence continues at coordinate 11,262,769 of AP025042.1, forward strand.
TCTTTATTGGCTCAATGTTGTCATCATTTGATGACTTGGAAAATCTAAAATAATCACTTAAAATGTGCCAAAAAATCAACCATCAATTCATACCATAAATCACAAATTCCATCATAAATTGCAAGACAATAAATCTCTCCTTTTCAAACCCAAAAAGTCGGCCATAAGTACCTTACCATGCTGAATTTTTCAGCATGTGCATTATGAGAATAAAATTCAGATTATTTACCATTTTTCTTTGAATTTTTATCATAAAAATGAATCAACAATATATGGTAAGTATTTCTTCCAATTGAGAAATGAATTTGGACATGAAATAGGTTAAGAATTCGGCCAGCTAGGTTATGCATGTGCTGAGAAATTTTTCAACATGTAACATGTAACATATCACCATTTATTTATTTAAATAATATTCAAAACATTACCATATCCTCTTCCAATCAATCACCTAATAAAGGATGACAAAATATGTCACACTTAATGACAAAAAAATCGGCCACCATGTGTGTAGTATGCTGAAATTTTCAGCATGTGACATATGAGAGGTATATGTTGAATACTTACCTTTTGTAGCTTCTCTCTTTGATTTATCAACATTGTATGATTGATCCTTGACCAATCAATATGCCAAAAAGGCTCCACATGTGCTCCATCTCAGCTGTATGTAACGTTGGAAGATGTATATACATGTGCTGAAATTTATTTTTGTTAACTTTGTAAAATAGTGCACATTTAATAATACACACATGTAATATTCCAATCAGTCTTTAATTTAATTTTCTAGAACATTTTAAGATGTATATTATATGTAAAAAGTGTCTAGATACGTGTCACATGATGTTCAAGAAAAACGTTCCATGTTATGTGCGTAGAAAACCGAATTTTCGATATTTATCGATTACCCGATTTTTCTCTAATTTAAATTCCAACTTTTGCACATGATATATATATTATGTTATACATAATATATATAATATATAATTTAAATCTCAGCACTTGGCTAGTTTAAAGTGGTACCATTCACATGTGACAAAATCAAAATTGGAATCTTCACATTTTGGCCTAAATGTGGAGTAATTTGTGTGTGCCAACATGGAAAGTATTTTTGGCTGAATATATCATGTATATCACGAAATTATCATCAATTTTTGATGTATATGGGCTGGCCATTTATTTATGGCAAGTACGTGACACGTTGGCGAAGTTTCGATATTCGCCCGATACGACAAATTTCGGTTTAGAACCTTTTATCGTGTCGTATTCAATTTGTCATCACCATATCTTATATCATATGATATAAGACCTGAATATACTCATAAATATGAGTTAAGTATAGTGGTGTGACGTTAACGTACGTACGTAAGATATATAACGTGTCGGTAGTACGTTGGAATACATGTGTATGTGCCTTTATTTAAAAAATCTGAAAATATATATAGTGTATATATATATATGGCGTGTGAATTAAATGTGGGGAGGAGGAGAAGACTTTCCTTCCTTGGCCTTGTTGCCTTTGTGCCTTTTCCAAATTAATCTTCCTTTAATGAACTACTTAGTTTATTAAACTAAGTACTTCACTTAATGAACTAATTTAGTTCATTAATGGTGGCACCTGAAAATAGTATAAACACAACAAATGTTCGCCATATGATGTAAGCTTTAATGCTTCATGGCTCGTTAGTACGGCAACATAATATATAAGCTAAATAAGGCAAGTAATGGCAAGTTATCATGCATGCACGTTTATATATATATATATATATATATATATATATATGCATTCAACGTTCATATATATATATGCATTCAAATTTCTTATTTTGAAATCACTCAAACCCTCTTATTTCTACAATCTTCCCCTTTTGATGATTTTCAAAATAACTTGTGTACATGATTTAAGTGCTATCTCTCCCCCTTGAACTATGCACAGATTTAAAATTTGAATTTCGAATTTCAAATCCGATTTCAAATCCGGCTCTCCCTTGATTCATGCAATTAAGTTCAATCAGTGATCAATCAGTCTCTCTCCCCCTTAAATCTCTCTCCCCCTTAAATCATGCTTCTCTCTCCCCCTTTATTTTGGAAAGTTAATCAAAAGATTCCTGTCAAAAAGGAAAGTAAATCAAATAATATCACATTAAATCACATCAACGGGAATCATGCCTACTTTAGAACGAAGAGATTCATATGTGACTTGATTTAAGGCCTTTGTAAATATATCCGCTACTTGTGATTATGTGCGTACGTGATCTATGACAATATTACCATTGTTAACGTGATCACGAAGAAAGTGATAGCGAACTTCTATATGCTTAGCCTTAGAGTGTAACACGGGGTTCTTAGACAAATTTATTGCACTCATACTGTCACAATATGTAGGAATTTTATTTACGGTAATTCCAAAGTCCGAAAGTTGTTGTTTTATCCACAACAACTGTGTGCAGCAAAGGCTAAGAGCCATATACTCAGTCTCAGTAGTGGACAAAGCAACACTTGCTTGCTTTTTGGAAAACCATGAAATAAGGGAATTTCCTATAAATTGGCAAGTTTCGCTCGTGCTTTTTCTATCTATCTTGCAGCCACCATAATCTGCATCAGTGTAAGCATGTAAGTCAAATGTAGAATCCTTATCATACCAAATACCTAAGGTGGGCGTGTGCTTAATATAACGGAATATTCTTTTTACCGCATTTAATTGTGACACCTTAGGTTGACTTTGAAAACGAGTACACATGCATACGCTAAACATAATATCAGGCCTACTAGCAGTTAAATATAGCAAAGAACCTATCATAGATCGATATAATCCATTATCAACGTCTTTGCCATGTTCGTCTTTGTCTAATTTAGTAGTGACACTCATAGGCGTGGGAGATGGTTTCAAATTTTCAAAATTGAACTTCTTGATCATGTGATTTACATACTTAGCTTGACTTATATGAATTCCTTTACTCGTTTGCTTAATCTGCAAGCCAAGAAAATAATTAAGTTCACCAACCATAGACATTTCAAATTCAGCTTTCATACAATTTTCAAAATCTTTAACGAGTCTATGTGAGGTAGAACCGAAAATAATGTCATCTACGTAGATTTGAATAATAAGTAAATCTGATTTTTCTTGTTTCAAAAATAGTGTACTATCTATAGTACCGCGTTTAAAATTATTTTCTAAAAGGAAAGTAGCAAAACGATCATACCATGCTCTTGGCGCTTGCTTTAGGCCATATAGTGCCTTCTTTAGTTTGTACACGTGATCAGGATGTTTCAAATCTTCAAAACCGGGTGGTTGCTTCACGTATACTTCTTCTTGTATGAATCCGTTTAGAAAAGCACTTTTGACGTCCATTTGATACAATTTAAAATCTTTCATGCAAGCAATAGCAAGTAAGAGTCGTATAGCTTCTAAACGTGCTACGGGTGCAAATGTTTCATCGTAGTCTATTCCTTCTTCTTGATTATATCCTTGAGATACGAGTCTTGCTTTATTTCTAACGACCTTTCCTTCTTCATTCATTTTGTTCCTAAATACCCACTTTGTGCCTATTATTGTCTTATCTTGTGGTCGTGACACTAAATCCCATACATCATTTCTAACAAATTGATTAAGTTCGTCATGCATAGCATCAATCCAAGATGAATCACTCAAAGCATCATGCACATTTTTGGGCTCAATTTCAGAAATCATAGCATGAAATTCATTTATTTCATCCGAAGTGATTCTTCTACGTGGTCGCACACCGTGAGTGATGTCGCCTATGATGAGATCATGTGGGTGATCTCTATGCCATCTTGGTTGATGATTTTCTAAGTTATCATGCATCTCTATATGATCATGCATTTCTAGTGTCTCATTCATCTCATGCATATCAAAAGAATCATTATCTTCATCCAAAACGGGTTTCAATTCAAAATCATCGTCATATTCCTTATCTTTATCAATATCTCCAAATTCATTGAATTTAACATGAATAGATTCTATGATTTGTCTAGTGAGAGGATCATAACATCTATATGCTTTTGAATTTATGGAATACCCAACAAAAATGCACTCAATTGATTTGGATTCAAATTTATCTAAATTATCTTTTGTATTCAAGACAAAGCATTTGCATCCAAACACACGAAAATAATCAATCTTAGGCATGCGATCATTCAAAATTTCGTAAGGCGTCTTGTTTATTTTCTTTCTTATAGATAGGCGATTTACAATATAGCATGCACAATTTACGGCTTCAGCCCACATAAATCTAGGCAATTTATTTTCGCAAAGCATGATTCTAGCGATTTCTTGTAGTGTGCGATTCTTTCTTTCTACTATTCCATTTAATTGTGGAGTTCTAGGTGGCGAAAACTCATGTTTAATTCCTTTTTCTTCACAAAACGAAATCATCTCTTTATTTTTAAACTCACTGCCTCTATCGCTTCTTATTCTTTTCACATTTACACCGTATTGATTTTCAAGTTGTTTGATTAATTTAGCAATCTCTACGGCGCTATCATCCTTATGTGCAAGAAATAAAGTCCAAGTGTAACGAGAAAAGTCATCAATAATTACGCATGCATAGTGACGCCCACCAAGGCTTGTAGTACGACTAGGACCAAACAAATCGATATGTAATAGTTCTAGTATTCTAGTCGTGCTTATTTCATTTTTTGGCTTAAGTGACTCACGTGTTTGTTTGCCTTTTATGCAAGATTCACACAAGTGAAAGTTGTCTAAATCAAGCGTAGGCAATCCCCGTACTAGGTTCTTTCGTTGCAATTTTACTAGTGTGGAAATACCTATATGTCCTAAACGTCTATGCCATAAATTCACATTGGGTTCATTTGACAAAAAACACTTAACTTTAGCGTCTACTACATCATCCATAGATAGCGTAAAAATATTGCCTTCTCGTTTTCCTTTTAAAACTGTTTCTCCATTTTTATCTATTATGTTGCAATAAGGATGAGTAAAGCACACATTGAAACCATTGTCAACAAATTGAGAAATACTAAGAAGATTGTAAGATAAGTTGCTTACCAAAAATACGTTGGAGATTTGGAGTGTATTCGGATTGCCAATCGTACCTTTTCCAATGATCTTGCCCTCATTGTTGTCTCCAAAGGTCATGGATCCGCCTTTTGTGACCTTCTTTAATTTGGAGAACAGGCTCGGGTCACCCGTCATGTGCCTCGAGCAACCACTGTCAAGGAACCACTTTATTGATGTGTCTTTCGATGTGTGGTCTCCCTGCAATGTGAAAAGGTGATTTAGGTACCCTTTTAATTTTGGGTCCTTTCGAGTTAGTTAATCACCTTTTGGTAAAGGTACCTTTCGGTACCCATACTTGGGTGATCCTTCTCAGTCTATCAAATGGCAAGAATGTAGATGAAGGTGCGATATAATATACATGTGGTGCATGTACTTTGGGTCTTTGCCCAAGGACTCCTCTATACTCATTGAATGAAGGACGCTTTTGATATGTCCGTGTGTGTGTGTGCGTAGTGTGTGGATGATATGTATTTCGTGTATGCATTGTTCTTTTCTTCTCATATCTATATGGTACAACGTTATATTTCACAGGATATGACAGAGTGGGGCGTGTGGAAGGGGGCGCTTTTTGCGTCATCTTAGACGCCACTTGAGGCTTAGGGGTGTCTACTTTCTTAGACACAACAAACTTGGTTGGTTTGGTTGATACTTCGTTAGTATCAACGTATCCCAATCCAGTTTTGTCACTGTCATGCTTTTGCGATAATATGATGCGATGCAGCATGTTTGACCCTGTATCAAATTGTTTCATCATTTTCTCTAAATCGGTATTCCTTGATTTCAAATTTGAAATCTCGGATTTCATTTCATTATTTTGAGAAGTTAATAATGAGATCTCGGTTTTCAATGCAGTAATGACACATGAAGACTCTTTCTTTGAATCGCTTAATTGAGCGACAAGATTCTCGTTAGAAGATTCTAACAGTTTCTTGTCTTCAATTAAACGTTTCTTTTCTTTAGTGAGAGTCTTAGTAAATTTATGCAATTCAAGATACTGACTAAAAAGATCATCATAAGAAGGTTCATAGTCAGAGTCAGAATCAGATGATACCTCATTAGATGCCTTTGAAGCAAAGCAAACTTGAGCGGTCTCCTCTTCGGTCTCAGTTTCAGAATCTGATGAGTCACTCCATGTGGAGGCCTTTAGTACACGTTTCCTTTGTTTAGGATCTGAGACGAGTCTATTTTTGTTCCGCTCCTTGTCAGGGTACTTATTAGTTTGCTTTTCTTTGTTTGGGCAGTCATATGATAAGTGTCCGAGTTTGCCGCATTCATAACATTTAATGTCCTTATCATTTGACTTGTTTTTATTTCTCTTAGATGTAGTGCCCTTGTTTTTATTTCTAAATGACTTTCTCATGAATCTTCTTAGTCCTTTAGCCAATAGGATTAAATCATCATTATCCGATTCGGAATCACTATCATCTACGTGATCGGAGGGAGAGGAGACGTATTCATTTGATTTAAAAGCAATTGTTTTACCTTGTTTAGATGATTCCGATTTCCGAATAGTAAGTTTGTTTTCATAAACTTTGAGTGACCCAATTAGTTCTTCCATCTTTATTGATTTGGTCTCCTTGCTTTCTTCTATAGCAGTCACTTTAGGGTCCCATTCCGAAGGAAGGCTTCGTAGGACTTTCTGTACCTTTTCCTGCATAGTAAAAGCCTTACCAAGAGACTCAAGAGAGTTATAGATGTTAGTTAAACGAAGATCCATATCTACAATCGACTCATTAAGCAACAATTTAAAAGACTCAAGAGTAGACATGAGCATATTAATTTTTGACTCTTTTACTTGACTCGTGCCTTCGTGTTTCATTTCTAGAATTCTCCACATTTCTTGTGCACTCGAACAATTTGACACATAACTAGACTCACTTTTACTTAATCCGTTTAAAAGCAAATGCATAGCCCTATCATTCATACTAAGTTTCTTTTTATCATCACTCATATATTCTTGTCTAGTTTTAATAACTTCTAAAGTAACTCCGTCTACAGTGGATACATTAGATGGGACATATGGACCATCTTCAATTATTGACCAAAGATCTATATCTATAGCCATAAGAAAAAGTTTCATCCTAAGTTTCCATTGAATAAAGGACTCACTGTCAAAAAGTGGAGGCATTTGGCTCGACATACCTTCTTGTTCGGTTTTGAGATTTGTGGATGCCATCTCACTGAATCGTTGGATTCCTTGTAGTGAGTATTCCTGCTCTCTGATACCACTTGTAGGATCTGCAAGGCACCACTAGAAGGGGGGGGGGT
>AP025042.1:11270081-11511823 GCA_036186865.1 Eustoma russellianum
ACCACTAGAAGGGGGGGGGGGTTGAATAGATGGTGCGGAAAGTGTGCTTTTTTTTTAAAATTTCTTTAAACTTGAACAATTCTAGTTCTGAAAACAGATTCTGTTTTCAGGACCTGTTTTAAAACGTTTTTAAAACCAGGTTAGAGGTCTCCAAAAATTATGAAATTTTGAGAGAACTTAGCCTCAGATGTTATGAGGGTCCCCTAAAAATTTCAAATTAAAATTCAACCTTTAACCCCTTCAAAATCCGTTGTTACTCAGATTGTGCAAATCTGCCAGAAACGGTAGATGGTTTTGAAAAATTAATTCCTATTTGTGTGAACGTCCAAATGATCTGAAAATTTGACCACTAACTCTTTATATACTATATTTTAATAGGTTGAAATAGTTTTAGAAAATTCTTTTGGGAAGTAGGTCAAATACAATCAAAGTCTCAACCTTTGCAAGTATGAGAATCAGACTGCACTAGTCTCAGAACTATTGATGTTTGATTGACTTATACTTGTCCAAAAGGGTTGAAACTTGTGCCAAATGAACCCTAGAACGTGTAGGTATGTTTCTGGAAATTTTTGTAATTTTTGAAATTCGTTTACTATTTTTACAAACGTGAACAAAATGTATAAACAGTGCAGAAACTGAAAAGTAAATGCTGAAAGTAAATTGCACCAAGAATTTTATACTGGTTCGGTTATAAACAACCTACTTCAGTCTTCAAGGAACACCTTCCTTGGTTCACACTAATCACACACACGCAGTACACCTTACCGCAGGGTTGATAGAGTTACACCTAACTCCAACCCTTTACAAACCTTGTATGTCGAGTACAATTCACACGAACACCACCACCTCGCTAGAATGAAGATTGATCACACCTTGATCAATCTTTTACAAAGATGTATGAATGGTGGTTTATCTCAAGCCTATTCAAGATTGAAAGAATATGAATACAATAGGCTTTACAAGAAAAGAGAAAGAAAGAAGATGTAGGAGAAGAAGAGCTTGGCTATTTGATCTCTTTAGAATGCAATGCTTGTTGTTTTTGTTTGCTCTCCTCTTCTTCTTTTTAATTGTGGCAGCCGTCTCCTATAGCCTTTCTCCCCTCTTGAAAATTTCCTTTTAAGTGCTTCAGAGAGTGTAGGACATCATGATGACAATTCTTTGCTTACTTGGCATCATTCTATTGGATCATCATTTAGTCTTCGCTTACTTGGCACCTCTTTATTGGCTCAATGTTGTCATCATTTGATGACTTCGCTTACATGTGCATTATGAGAATAAAATTCAGATTATTTACCATTTTTCTTTGAATTTTTATCATAAAAATGAATCAACAATATATGGTAAGTATTTCTTCCAATTGAGAAATGAATTTGGACATGAAATAGGTTAAGAATTCGGCCAGCTAGGTTATGCATGTGCTGAGAAATTTTTCAGCATGTAACATGTAACATATCACCATTTATTTATTTAAATAATATTCAAAACATTACCATATCCTCTTCCAATCAATCACCTAATAAAGGATGACAAAATATGTCACACTTAATGACAAAAAAATCGGCCACCATGTGTGTAGTATGCTGAAATTTTCAGCATGTGACATAAGAGAGGTATATGTTGAATACTTACCTTTTGTAGCTTCTCTCTTTGATTTATCAACATTGTATGATTGATCCTTGACCAATCAATATGCCAACAAGGCTCCACATGTGCTCCATCTCAGCTGTATGTAACGTTGGAAGATGTATATACATGTGTTGAAATTTATTTTTGTTAACTTTGTAAAATAGTGCACATTTAATAATACACACATGTAATATTCCAATCAGCCCTTAATTTAATTTTCTAGAACACTTTAAGATGTATATTATATGTAAAAAGTGTCTAGATACGTGTCACATGATGTTCAAGAAAAACGTTCCATGTTATGTGCGTAGAAAACCGAATTTTCGATATTTATCGATTACCCGATTTTTCTCTAATTTAAATTCCAACTTTTGCACATGATATATATATATTATGTTATACATAATATATATAATATATACTTTAAATCTCAGCACTTGGCTAGTTTAAAGTGGTACCATTCACATGTGACAAAATCAAAATTGGAATCTTCACATTTTGGCCTAAATGTGGAGTAATTTGTGTGTGCCAACAGGGAAAGTATTTTTGGCTGAATATATCATGTATATCACGAAATTATCATCAATTTTTGATGTATATGGGCTGGCCATTTATTTATGGCAAGTACGTGACACGTTGGCGAAGTTTCGATATTCGCCCGATACGACAAATTTCGGTTTAGAACCTTTTATCGTGTCGTATTCAATTTATCATCACCATATCTTATATCATATGATATAAGACCTGAATATACTCATAAATATGAGTTAAGTATAGTGGAGTGACGTTAACGTACGTACGTAAGATATATAACGTGTCGGTAGTACGTTGGAATACATGTGTATGTGCCTTTATTTAAAAACTCTTAAAATATATATAGTGTATATATATATATGGCGTGTGAATTAAATGTGGGGAGGAGGAGAAGACTTTCCTTCCTTGGCCTTGTTGCCTTTGTGCCTTTTCCAAATTAATCTTCCTTTAATGAACTACTTAGTTTATTAAACTAAGTACTTTACTTAATGAACTAATTTAGTTCATTAATGGTGGCACCTGAAAATAGTATAAACACAACAAATGTTCTCCATATAATGTAAGCTTTAATGCTTCATGGCTCGTTAGTACGGCAACATAATATATAAGCTAAATAAGGCAAGTAATGGCAAGTTATCATGCATGCACGTTTATATATATATATATGCATTCAACGTTTATATATATATATATATATATGCATTCAAATTTCTTATTTTGAAATCACTCAAACCCTCTTATTTCTACAGATGATCCCTTAAACCACCATAGAAACTTTGTCAAAAGTAGCTTAAGAATTAAGAAGGGATATAATGATTAAGGAGTAAATGAGCTTTGGGGTGGACCCTAAACCGCCGGCCTTTCCATTAGGGTGAACCAAGAGGACTTCACCACTAACCTTAGCCACTTTTGGTTTAAATCTTGTGGAAAGCATGTTTACATGATATATTCATGTATATATATATACGCATGCGTATTATTGGATATATGTGTGTTATATTTATATATATAGATGTCGGCCTATGATGTAATAGTGGCCTAAAGAATTTTAGTTCCATGAAAAGTGTATTTAAAAGGACAATAGTTGAAAATACACTTTAAACACACAAATACGTGTATATATATATATATATATATATATATATATATTAAGATAGGAAAATGGGTAAGCTATGATCATGGATAAGATGCAATAGAATTTAACTCATATATGTATAAGTGCACACACTTATACTTTCGGCCATAAGGCCTTATTGAGCAAATAATAGTCTCAAGACTCTTCATGTAACCTTGGAAAGATAAACCATGATTAAGCCTTAAATAAGTACCATAATTATGTCCATGGACATGAGGGATCTTTTCCCTCCTCTCATAATGAAGCCGTCGGCTATGCCTAACCAAGAAGGCTTCTCTCTCTCTTCTTTTAACAAGAAGCCGTTAATACACCCTTAACCTACTTACTAGCCAAGAAGTCTCCAAGAGCAAGAGACTTTCCCTCCCTTCTCTCTAAGGCAAACGGTCAAGGGGAACCAAGAAGATTCAAGACTCATCCAAGTGCAAACTTAGTCTAGGTGAGTGCACTCTAAACTTCTTAAGAGTGTTTTATGTCTTACATGGTGAAGCTCACAAGATACCCTTGTTTCTTGTGGGAACCGTGACCTTCAAGGAGTCACTAGGAGAAGAATTTTGAAAAGCTAAGGAAGATTGACCTTTGGTGGGTTAGGATCATCTCAACCTCCAAGAATCACTTTGGAAAAGGGTGGAAGGAGGCATTTCTTCTTCAACAAAGATTCAAGCAAGGCCTAAGATCTAAGAAAGGCAAGTACACTATAAATATTCATGACTTGTGTGTGAAAGTATATGCTTGAATGTCTAGATGTTGCTAAGTTTTAATCTTATATGTAAAATGTTAAGTTTGAAGCATGAAACTTTCGGATTCTTAAGAAAAGTGGCTTGCATGTATGGGATTCCTTCAAAGGTGGATTCTTTGCCCTTTTTGAGTATGAATATGATGCTTGTCTAAGATGAGTGTGACAAAGTTCTTTTCTTTCATATGTAAGGGGGACGGTTGGATGAAATATGTGGGTAAATATTGTTCTTGTTAAAGATTGTGAATTGTGGAGTAAAGAAGGCATATAAGTTGTATGCTTTATGACTTAGGTGTAAAATGTTCATTATGGAAATGAAATTTAAGCCCTTGCATGAGAATGAAACGGGCTGTTTTGGGGGTATGGGACACATAAACTAGATGTGCCATGATTGGACTTTACTATGTACAAAATGTGCAAATTCAAGACGTGCTATGTGCAACCCTCAAAATCGTTTTGAAGTGATTTGTAGATGACCTTTGGAAGGTATTAGAACCTGTAAATTTTATGCTAGGAAGTGTATTTGATAATTGGTAAGCCATTCTTGAAGATTAGCTTAGGTTGGGACACTTGTAGTAAGTAAAGTGACTAAAATAGAATTTACTGGAACAGGGCAGAATAATGTGACTTTTTGTATGACATGAAAAGGGATCTTAGGAGTATTCAATTAAGCTAATTTTTGGTATGACATTAACCTATGTGTGTAGTAAATATAAGAGTTGGAATTTTGGTAAAAGAAGTTATGATTTGTCCTTAATGGAATTTTTAGTAAAACTGGTCAAGCTGGAACTATTGGACTGGACAGAATCTAAGCGGCGTGTTAATGGACCCAAAAATTGACCATAGAAGTATGCAAATGGGCTGATTTTTGGTAGGTTGAGAGCCCTATGTGTTCCCTAAGTCTGGGAGCTGGAATTTTTGAAAAAGGACTTACATATTAGTCACAATTAAATTCGTAGTAAAACTGGCCACCCCACAATCAGCGTGTACTCGTTTTTGGAGAAGCGACTAAATGGCCCCTTTAAAGTTATTATAATGCTTTGAAATTTTTATGGTGATTACTTAGGACATAGATGAGCATGTCCATGTAAATCAATTAGATTAGAATTATTATTTTAAGAGGTAACTACCGAAGTTAAGTTGGTATTACTAATCTGGAAAATTGGGCAGAATTACGGATTTGGTTGTTGGGCTTTATTCTTGTGGGCTTAGACTTATACATATGGTTTGGGCTTATGAGAAATTATTTTTGGTATGTATGCAGTATTTTCCAGGTGTTGGCCCAAATTAAATAAGGCTTAATGGGCTTTTAAGAAAGGTAAAAGAAGGGTACTGCACTGCTGAATTCAGCAGTACCCTGTTTGGTGAATTAATGATTTGAAGGTTTTCTACATCACGACTCGTTACGTAATTTTTATGGCAAGAATAAAAGACACCATTATGCATACGTATGTCAAGAAATCATGATAGTGGGCCTAAAATATGGTGTTTGAGGCCGTGCAAACTGAACGATAATTCTGGAAATTTTTCCAGTCTGAGGAATAAGATCGTATTTGTATGTATGTAACGCATTATGTCACGAATTGCATGGTACATGTCATACATTGCATCATCGTCACCTACATGATTTATGAAACTAGTTTTATGACAAAGAATGACGAAAAAGCGTTTTTTAAAGAAAAGATTACGTTTTGAAAAGAACGCTTTCCATCGGTACCGTATATTTCTGGCCAGCAGGACCCGCTTCAGATCTGGGGTTAATTGATCTGATGATTATGACCGTTCAGGCCCGGAGAGAATAGACCTTACTATGATTATGACCATACAGGCCCGGAGAGAATAGACCTGGTTATGACGATTATGACCGTACAGGCCCGGAGAGAATAGACCTGATGACTATGATTGATGATGTGACCGTTTTTGGATCCAGAAATAATAGATTCGAAGGGAAGAATATGACCGCCTCAGATCCGGATAGAATAGATGTGAACACTCTCTTGTTTTTATTGACGATGATGTTTTGAAAGAAAGAAAGAAAAGAAGAATTTGTCCTCATGTTATCACGATGCATCACATGAGCATACTCATGCATGATGCATTTAATGGTTCGTCGAATATTTGGTACATTGTTATTTAGGCTAAGATGTTATGACTTGATAGCTCCTAAGTTATGATTTTTAATAAGTTATGAGCCGGTTACTTACGGATATTGGATGAAAGGTCAGGTATGTTACTAAACAAGAATTTTTGGGGTTTGGTTCTTGTATGTACTTTCCATTTAATTCATGATTATATATGGTTTACTTGCTGGTGACGTTGTCACTCATCCCTTATTTTTCCTCCCAGAACCCGCAGTAAATAGGGTCGAGTGGATCGAGGATGAGCCTAGGGTTCCCTATCCGTAGAAGAGTGAGAGAAGGACGACTTAAGGGTTTTTGCCATGATGGTCATGATTGATGAACTAATTATGAACTTGTGATGAAAACATTGACTTTCGGATTTCCGCATTTGTGAACATGTTTGTAAAACTTATGATGGATGTTTAGACGCTTTTATTTAAAAGTTTTTATTCTGCCTCGGTTTCTCTTACTTGTTGATGTGTAAGCGTGAAGGTCCACATATTTTGTTGTGGACTAAGACATGTTATGGATTGACTCCTGGTACTCTCCGTAGTGAAGTGCAGGCGCACCGTATCTGGCTAGGCTGGGGTGCGGGGAGCTACATGTGGTATCAGAGCTAAGGCTCTATATCCTGGCAGAATATAGAATTAAGCAATGATTTTAGAAATCTAAGATTGATCTTAGATGTAAGTCATGATCTTAAAAAGAGAGTTGACCTTAGACTAGGATGACTTAGACTGGAAATTAAGGTTTGGACCTGATGATAAATCCCTAGTTGATGACATTTTATAGAATTTAATACGTATCATATCTATTTGCACACCCACTGGGAATTTTCATTAAATTACGAGTTAAATTTTGTCGTTTATATCGGTATGTCAACTTCGAATAAAACCGACGCTACATGGTACAGATGACATCACAGTCCGATCAGCTGACCTCATCACTGTCACCCCCGGGAAGCAGTGGATTTTATTATTGACAGCTAGTTAAAGCACAAATTCCGAGATTTGGAGGGGAGTCTAGCCCGGAGGAAGCAGAGCAATGGTTGAACGAAGTTGAGAGTAACCTTTTGAGGGTACAAGTGCCGGATGAGATAAGGGCACGAATTGTACGGCAATTTCTGAATGGTAAGGCCAGCCAGTGGTGGAGAACGAGTATCCAGCCACTACCTCGACCCATAGACTGGACGAGATTTTTAGAAGAATTTTGTGGGGCTTTCCTCTCCTTGGTCATAGAGAGGATTGAAGAATTTGATACGCTAAAACAAGAACCGGACATCACAGTCTCAGAGTATGTCCGTCAATTTATTATGTTAGGACGGTATACTCCCCTGATTATGGAAGACGAAAAGTATAAAGTGACTAGATTTATGCGCAGTCTAAACTTTCAGATTAAGACTCGGTTAGGCAAGGCATATTCAAGGACTTTTGATGAATTGTTGGAGGACTGTTAAAAAGATTAGCGCGATAATAAGATAATGGAAGAACGAAATAAGAGACTTAATGAGCGTATGAAGAAAAGAGGTAGAAGGTGGCAGCCGTATTCATATAGAACTAACAACAAAACAACAAGGAACACCAGTCTGGACGAAGAATGATTTATCCAGGGATCTCTAAAACATCCAAACCGCAAACAGGTACATCTGACTATCCAACTTAAAATACAAAGTACTTATGTTTTACCTTGCTTATTTTCCAAGTATGAATAGTCATAGAGCGATGTAATAAAGAACCTTGAGGAAAGATTTCTACATAATCAGTGGAAAGTAGACAAAACAGACAACTAGAGTAGCACAACTAGAGCATGAAAACTAGAATACGTTACAAAGTTTTGGGTCCCCAACAATCAGGTAAGTACTTGGATAAATAGAGCTCCACAAGACTACAATAAGGAATAGGTACCTGCTACTTAAGATCGATGATTTATTTGATCCACTGCAGGTAAACAACTAATGAGTTGTATAGGAACCGGGAGACATGTAATTGTTAGTCATTCTGCATGTAGGTATTCCTTAAGAGCAAATTCATAGAACGATGTAAGATAATGAGATATGTGGGAAGGAAGCATCACAGGGCCATTGGAGAGGTCGAGTATGATATTTATGATACGATTGGGCGTAAGTTCAGAATTATAAATTGGGATTACCCAACACACTCTAGCAGTGACGTTACAATCTAGCGGGATCTTCTGTAGCATAAGATTTTAAATGATTCGTTAAGTAATGATATCTTCATCCATTTTCTGCCTTGAAAGAGAAATCACAGATTTTATGGGAAAGAGGAATATCGGAGATGTAGCGCCCCGCACCCCGGCCCAGCCGGATACGGTGCGCCCGCCGTACTTCACTACGGAGAGTACCAGGCGTCGATCTATAACATGTCGTAGTCCGTGATAAAATACGTGGACTTTCATGCTTACGCGTCAACAAGTAAGCAAAACCGAGGCAGAATAAAAATTTTAAAATAAAAACATCTACGAAACCAGCATCAGTTTTACATCCCAATCATAAAGTACGGAAATTCTCAAAAGTAATTGTTTCTATCACAATTTCATAAAAAGATCATGGATCACAACCATCTCGTCATGTCTCCTAGGCCATCCATCTCTCGCACGTCTTATGGGTAAGGAACCCTAGGTTCATCTTCAATCCATTCTACTTTATTCCCTGCAGCCTCTGGGAGGAAAAATAGGGGGTGAGTGACAAAGTCACCAGCAAGTAAACTATAAATAATCGTGAATTAAATGGAAAGTACATACAAGAACTGAACCCCAAAAATTGGTTTAGAAACATACCTGACTTTCCATCCAATACTTGTCAGTGATCAACTCATAACATATCAAATGTCATAACTTAACAGGGATCATAACTTACTAAAGAGCTTAACTTAGAAAAGATCGTAACTTATAAAAGTTCATAACTTACCAAAGGTCGTCACTCAATAAGATCATCACTTAGGAGCTAACAAGTTATAACAACTTAGTCTGAATATCACGTATCATTATTTGATGACTCATTAAATGCAAAATGCATGGGTATGCACGTGTGATGCATCATGGCAAAAATGAAGATAAGATCTTTCGTTCTTTTCTTTTAAAACATCATCGTTAAGAAAACAAGAGAGTATTCAGATCTATTCACCTGAATCTGAGGCGGTCACTTCTTCCCTTCGAATCTATTATTCCCGGATTCGGAGCGGTAACGTCATCACTTATCAGATCTATCCTCTCCAGGCCTGAACGGACCATATCAGGTCTATTCTCTCCGGGCTGAACGGTCCATATCATCAGATCAATTAACCCCGGATCTGGAACGGTCCTTACTGGCCAGGAAACACACACGGTACCGGTGGAAAGCGTTCTTTTAAAAACAGGATCTTTTCTTTAAAAATGCTTTTTCATCTAAAAATCAGTTCTGTAAATCATGTAAATGACGATGATGCAATGTATGACATGTACTATGCAATTCATGATGAAATGCGTTACACATACATATACTTACAACTTGTTCCTTAGGCTGGAAAAATTTCCAGAATTATCAATCCATACACACGGCCCCAATCCCTCGTGGTTTAGGCCCACTATCATGAGTTCTTGTCATACATATGCATAAGAGTGTTTTTTCTATTCGTAATATAATTTTCGTGACGATACGAGGCATGTAAGACACTTAATTTCTTTAATTACGAAACAAGGGCTGCTGAATTTTAGCAATGCAGCGTCCTTTCTTTTACCTTTCACATAAGCCCATTAAGCTTTATTTAATTTGGGACAACTTTGGAAAACTGCTGTAGACACACCAATAATTAATGATCATAAGCCCAAACATATAATTAAGCCTAAGCCCATTAAAACAAGGCCTCACAACAAGTTCCTTAATTCTGCCCAAAATTCCAGATTAGTAACGTCACCTTAACCTTGGTGGTTACCCCTTAAAATAACCATGCTAAGTTAAGTGGGTTACATAAAAACACTCATATATGTCTTAAGTAATTTCCATGAAGGTTTCGCGGAATTATAATATCGTTAAAGGGGTCATTCATTCTTCTTCCCAAAACCGTTACATGCTGAATTCTGTAGTGATTGATTTTACTATAAATTTTATTGTGACCAAACCGTAAATTCTTTTTCAAAAATTCCAGTTCTCAAAATTAGTAAACACATGGGGTTAGTATGCTGCCAAGAATCAGCCCAATTGCATATTCCTAGGGTCCATTTCTGGGATATTCATTAGGTCACATAAAATCTGTCCAGTCCAGTAATTTCCAGCATAACCAGTTTTAGTAAAAATTCCTTTAAAAATAATCCGTAACTCCTTTTAGTGAAATTCCAACTCTCATAATTACTATACTTATAGGGCTAGTGTTATGCCAAAAATCAGCTAAATTGAATTCCTCAAAAGTCTCTTTTCAGGTCCTACAACATGACATAAAAATCTGCCCTGCTCCAGCAAATTTCCACTTTTTGTCATATTTCCCTTACTAAGGTCCTAACTTGCATTGTTTGGTTTAAACACTTTATTAATCATCAAACACACCTTTAGCATGTGTATTTACAGGTTCTAACACATTACAAACATCATCTACACATCTCCTCAAAACAGCTTGAATGATACATATATCATTCTTTGAGCCATGCACATCATGTTCATACTAAAATCAATTCTTGGTATCATCGGAGCATTCACACCCTAACCCCCAAACAGCCCGTTTATATGCATGAAAAGGCAAAAATACGATCCCCATGATGAACATGTTAAGCTTGACACAAAAAACATACATCTTGTTCATACTTTACCCCACTAGCTACAAATCCTTACAAAGCTACACTTATTTTTCTCTCTTCCATCCAATTGTCCCCCATACATGTAAAAGAAGAGATTTTCGTCACATTCATCCTAGATTTACCATATATCCATACTTACAAATAACAAAGAGTCCACCTTTGTAGCAAAGCTCACACATGCAAGCCATTATACCCTAGGGCTGAAAGTTTCATGCATCAAAACTTAGCATTTCACATCTAAGATTAAATCTTAATGACATCTAGACATTCAAGCATGCACTTTCACATTCAGGACATGAGTATGTACAGTGTACTTGGCTTTTCAACATACTCCTCTTCTTAGCTTGAAATGTGTATGGAAAAGGTGAAGCCTTCCTCTTCTTCACACATGCACCCCACGGTTTTGATGAGGGTAAGAGAACAAAGATTAGTTCATATTCTTAAGAGAAAGATGCACTAAATAGGGGTTAGATGGACTTAACAAATGGAACTTGTGTAGTGTTCAAGCCCCTTAAGACTAGTGTTCCCACAAAAGCTTGAGATTTGTGAGCCTAGTGACCTTGAAGGTCACGGTTCATGAACAAGAAAAAGGGTGAGCTTCAAGCTAAGTAAAATGTAAGAATTCCCTTGAAGAGTTGAGTATTTACTTACCTAATACCACTTGATCTTGGAAGGACTTAACTCTTCTTGGCACAATCCTTGGCCGTGTGGTTTGGGGAATGGAGGAGAGAAGAAACTTTCTTGTTCTTGTAATTCTTTGATGGTTGGGAGAATGAGAGGTTCCTAGAAGGCTTTTTGGATTTAATTTTTCCTTCTTAGGCTAGTGTTAGCCGTTGGAAGGGGTAAGATAGGAGGAAAAAAGTTATCATAGTAAGGTTAAGGGTATTAACCTTAGTTACTTTAATTAATTGGGGTTAGAATGGGGTAACCATGGTAGTCTAAGATGACTCTTGGCTTCCCCCCAAGAACCACCGGCGGTGGGAGCCCTTTTTAGGGTTGTTCCATCTCACTTAAGTAGTTCTTTTTGAGGGTGTTTAAGTGAGAAGTGGTTGAGTAGTAAAGTTGATCCCATACTCCCCTCCTTTTTGAATTATTCCATCATGCTATATCAGCCCCTTTTTGATGGAAAATAGGAAAAATCACTTGCTCTTTGGTAACCCCTTGGATAATGACAAGTTAAGAGTATATTAGAAAATTCCTTGTTAAATAAAAAGAGAGAAAAGAGTCTTCATGGCTAGGGGCACCCGGCGGCTTCCTCATGAAGGAAGAGAGATAGGTTCTTCATGTGCATGGACATAATTATGGCATTCACTTAAACCCTAATCATAGTTCACCTTTTTGGATTCGCATGAAGAGTCTCAAAATCATTATTGGCTCCATAAGGCCTCTTGGCCGAAAATATAAGTGATTGCACTTATATGTATGCATAAGTTAAATTCTATTGCACCTTATCTAAGATCATGACTTGCCAATTCCTCTATCTTAGTTACGTACACACACACGTAGTTAGAGTGTATCCTCAACCATTATCCTTTAAATACACTCTTCCAAGTAGCTAAAATTTCTTAGGTCACAATCAGGGCATATACCACATTATATGTATGTAAGTATGACTTGTATGTACATATAGGCACAACGCTATGCATGTAATTACACACACACGGGTATATCATATGATCCTGCTTTTTATGATATTAAAGTGATTACCCCAAAAGTGACCATAATTAGGGGTGAAGCCCTCTTAAATGCCTAACCATATTTTTCTTTTGGGGTTCCTTAATAGTCTCGAAGTCACTTACTTGCTTAATAGAGCCTTGTGACCGAAACATGGGTGCTTACACTTATACATGTATAAGTTTAATTCAATTTTCATCTTATTCATGATCATAGCTTGCCCATTTTTCCTAATTTAATACGGGTATACACGTGTTTACGTATGCTTAATTATTATCCTTTAAGCACACTTTTCATAAGACTATAATCCTTTAAGCCGCTTACCACAACATAACCCCAACATCTATAACGTATTCCTATATACGTATATACATCTATATACCATATATATCTACATGTATCATGTAGGTCTATTCTTCATCAAATTTGAAATTGACAAACCCCGAAAGTGGCTATATTTAATCATAAAGCTTCCCCTACCCGGCGGCCAAAAGTAGGAAGAAGGGTATTTTCCCTCTTTTTATCCTCTTAAATCCTTAGTTAATTGGACACTTAATGCACGAAATAAATCTTCATGAATTCTAACAAGAATTAGTTACTTGTATTAAAATAGAGTTCTTCCTAATATTCCTAACTCTCCAACCCGAAGGATTAAGTAGTCTTAGGGAAAAGTTTTCAGCAACTTACTTGATTCATAATTCACCCCCTTTTGGGTAGTAGGTTATTTTCCTTTAATCTTAAAAGTAATCGTGGGTAAAGCCCAAAGATATCCTTCTTTCGAGGTATCGTTTTATCGTCTCACTTCATCCCGTCCCTAGATACCGTTCTAATTTAGACAGGGTACAACAGGAGATGTCATGAAGAGGCATAAAGAAACATGAAAGTTTATGCCATACTGATTCCAGTTTCGAGGATGAAACTTATATTAAGGGGGGAAGGATGTTTTACCCCATCAAAAATGGTACGGTATCAGGGGTTAGAATGAAGTGATGCAATAAAACGATATTTCGGAAGGAGAATATTTTAGGCTTACCAACGTGTATTTCAATATTAAGGAAAATAGTATACTACCCCAAAGTATAAATTATGAAGCATGTGAGTTGATAGTTTTTCCCCAAGACTACTCATAATTTCGGACTAGAGGGTTGGGGACATTAAAGTGGAGTTTCTTGTATTACAAGCAATAAACCCTTTGTAGTATTGGTGAAAGAAAGCATGGGAAGTTATTCTAGCATCCTACTAAATGAGATTTAGAAAGTAAAAAGGGGAAAAGTATCTCTCTTTCCCCATTAAAGCCGCCGGGTAGAGGGAGCATTAAGGAGACCACCTTTTTGCTAAAAAGACTAATTACACTCCTTAATTGCTTATTAAAGCAACAATATAAATAGTTATGCATGATGTGTAATGTTGTAAGAATGTGTAACTCACTAAAAGTTCCACTAGCAACGTGGGATGCATGGGGTTAGGAAATTAAGGACCAAATTCTACCATTTTCTTCAACTACCTAGTAGCCTTTTCATTAAACATTCTAAAAAGTGATTCAAGCATGATGGAGCTACTAAATATGCCCTAACCACCGGAATTAAATCATGGGTAACCCATGATGATCCCTTAAACCACCATAGAAACTTTGTAAAAAGTAGCTTAAGAATTAAGAAGGGGTATAATGATTAAGGAGTAAATGAGCTTTGGGGTGGACCCTTAACCGCCGACCTTTCCATTGGGGTGAACCAAGAGGACTTCACCACTAACCTTAGCCACTTTTGGTTTAACTCTTGTGAAAAGCATGTTTACATGATATATTCATGTATATATATACGCATGCGTAGTATTGGATATATTTGTGTCATATTTATATATATAGATGTCGGCCTATGATGTAATAGTGGCCTAAAGAATTTTAGTTCCATGAAAAGTGTATTTAAAAGGACAATAGTTGAAAATACACTTTAAACACACAAATACGTATATATTTTTTTTAATAAAGCGAATTTTTATTAAAAGGCTCACTTATGGTGTGAGAAAACCATATTACAATCGTGGAAAAGTCATCATAAGTAAATAATACATGAAGTGATTTTAGTATTTGTAACCTCCAGTCATATATGATATGCCGCATTAAAACCTTGTTAAGTAAAACCACCCTTGTGGATAAAACCTTAACGAAGGAAAAAGCGTACATATTTATATGAGTGGAAGGTTGAGCATAAGTGCTAGAGAAATGATACAAAAAGTAGAGCAGCGAACTAGTAGTTGCAGCAGCTAACAGTGTGATACGTTTGAAGTAATTGCATAGCTTCCATATCAACTCCACGCATGTACCTCACACCGCAAAAGAAATTATAAAGCAAGTATCTATGTCAAACCAAAGCTGACAATGGAGCGATTGAAAACATACCCAAGTTGCCCACAGCCATACGACCATGGGCAACCTCCAATTGTTGACGCAATATAAGAGAGGCCACGGCAAATGCACCAGCGATGTCCATGCCTCGACCAAATAGCAACAACACAAGACGATATCCACAATCAATGCAAATAGTAGAACAAGAAAGATAAGTAGATACCAATTGAAAACTGAGTAAAGAACATACCAAGGCTGCCTACACCCATTAATGGCGTAGGCAACCCCCAACACTGAAGGCCATTCCATTAAAGACGTAAACTGGGCAGAGAAGTATCCAGCAGCAAAGACCCTTGGACATCACATGGTAATGACGCATCCGAAGTGTATTCTTTAACTCCAGCTGCATATAATCCATATCGCGCTAAATAGTGTGCAGCGGAGTTTGCCTGTCGTGGACAATAGCAAAGCGTAGAACCATTCAGTCGTAGCACCTGTGTTAGACGTTGAATATCTTGTCCGACTAAGCCTGTGTAGTTTGAAGGGTGACGAACCAAGTAGAGCAGTTGGCAATAATCTGTTTCTACGAACAAACCCACATTTTGAGTCGTATAATAAAGAAGAGAAAACATCAAAGCCTGCAATTCAGCCCTAGTCGGAGATAAACATGGCAGAACAAAGCAAATGGCAGAGATAAATCTCCCCCGGGCATCCCGCAAAACCGCACCTGCTGCAGCCTTTGTGCATCCAACAGAAGCATCTACATTCAATTTCATACGTCCGGATGGAGGGAGGGTCCATTTAACAAGTCTATGCCAACAGCGCTTTAATTTCGGAGAAAATCCTTGATCAACTAGATGGGGAAGAGATTCTGCAAATTTGCGACCTTGGAGTGATGCACACCACGTAAATATATGTGAACGGACTTGTTGAAGGAGATGAGTGGATGAAAATGTACTGTCCCCAAACTTGATAGATGAGTATTCTTTCCAAATTCCCCACGCTACGAGTGCTGGTATTACTGCTCGCACATGTCCCTGCATCGTTGACATGGAAGCATAGCGCCACCAACGGAGTAGATATGAATATATAGTATTCTGGCGAGGCATAGGACCAGATAGCAAATTAGCTACTTGTATCCACAAGGATTTAATTGCTGGACAGTGGAGAAAGATGTGATCACGAGTATCTGACTGCACCCTACAGAAAACACATTGAGATGGGTAAATGTGCTGCCATGTCCGAAGAGTGTTGGTTAAAGGAAGTGAATGACACCACAGTCGCCACATAAAGATCTTGGTGTTAGGAGGTGATGTAGGCCACCAAATGTATTTCGAAGCCTAAAACAGTGGCAAATGCGAGTGATACAACAAATATGCCGATTTAATAGTATATTGACCAAGGGAATCCGTGGGCCAATTGTAGCCATCCGGCGTGGATATAGTGTTTTGCTGCATATAATCATTTGTGTCGCATATACGCTTCCAAGTGGCCGAGTCATAGATGTGTGCATATATATCATTTCTACGACCGTATTTCGCCCTGCTAAAGTCAGCCCATAAAGAACCAGAGGAATGAAACTTCCACCATAAGTGTCCATCATAAACTTTCTGTATCATCTCCAAACTTCTTATACCCAATCCACCACACTCCACCGGGCGACAGATTTGAGTCCAAGACATCCAATGATGCTTACCATGCCACAAGAAGGATGCCATTTTCTGATTCAAAACTGTAAGAACACTTTTTGGCAGCTGTGAACTTGCAATAATGTGAATAGGCATAGTAGATAAGACATGTTTGATAAGAACCAGTCGGCCTGCCATAGATAGCAAATTCGCAGCCCATGCATTAAGTCTCCTGTCAAAATGTTCAATTAAGGAAGTGCAATATGAGGAACGGTTAATCCCCTTGTATAAATACGAACCCAAATACATAATGGGCAGATTGACTAGGCGCATATTAAGCTGTTGTGCCACTCTTCGTCCAACCACATGAATATTTATAGTGTACTTCCCTTACATATGAAAGAAGAGAACTTTGCCACACTCATCTTAGAGAAGCATCATATTCATACTCAAAAAGGGCAAAGAATCCACCTTTGAAGGAATCCCATACATGCAATCCACTTTTCTTAAGAATCCGAAAGTTTCATGCTTCAAACATAACATTTTACATCTAAGATTAAAACTTAGTAACATCTAGACATTCAAGCATATACTTTCACACACAAGTCATGAATATTTATAATGTACTTGCCTTTCTTAGATCTTAGGCCTTGCTTGAATCTTTGTTGAACAAGAAATGCCTCCTTCCACCCTTTTCCAAAGTGATTCTTGGAGGTTGAGATGATCCTAACCCACCAAAGGTCAATCTTCCTTAGCTCTTCAAAATTCTTTTCCTAGTGACTCCTTGAAGGTCAGGGTTCCCACAAGAAACAAGGGTATCTTGTGAGCTTCACCATGTAAAACATAAAACACTCTTAAGGAGTTTAGAGTGCACTCACCTAGACTAAGTTTGCACTTGGATGAGTCTTGAATCTTCTTGGTTCTCCTTGGCCGTGTGCCTTGGAGAGAAGGGAGGGAAAGTCTCTTGCTCTTGGAGACTTCTTGGGTAGTAAGTAGGTTAAGGGTGTATTAAGGGCTTCTTGTTAAAAGAAGAGAGAGAGAAGCCTTCTTGGTTAGGCATAGCCGGTGGATTCATTATGAGAGGAGGGAAAAGATCCCTCATGTGCATGCACACAATTATGGTACTCATTTAAGGCTTAATCATGGTTTATCTTTCTAAGGTTGCATGAAGAGTCTTGAGACTATTATTTGCTCAATAAGGCCTTATGGCCGAAAGTATAAGTGTGTGCACTTATACATATATGAGTTAAATTCTATTGCATCTTATCCATGATCATAGCTTACCCTTTTCCCTATCTTAATATATATATATATATATATATATATATATATGTGTGTGTGTGTGTGTGTGTGTGTGTGTGTGTCTATATATATATATATATACGTATTTGTGTAATGAAAATGGAGCTCTGGCGATCATGGCGGCTATGCGATCACGATGTTTTTTAGCGCCGCCGGTGGAAACACCGGCCTGTATTGTCTTCTTCTCTCTTTTTCTGCGTTCTACATTGCTCTTCGATCATCCCACTGCTACGATATCACTAAAAATCCAATCTTTTTGATCACTCATGGCGGCTCATGCTTCAACGACGAAACCGATGGGATCAAAGAAAAGCTTTACTTCTCTCTTTTAGACGATGCCTCCGGCTATAATACCACCGAAAACAATTCAAACATACAAGGGGAGTCTTGTGATCTCATTTACAGATGATGAAATCTTGTCTCTTGCTGAGCCATACAAATTTTCATTAGTTGAGACATTTTGGTATGGTAAGCCGCCGATCTCCATAATCCGTTCGCAAATTGATCGAATTGGTTTCACTGGCCCAGTGCAGGTGGGTCTCTTAGATGCATCTCATGTGGTCCTTCACTTCAAACATGTACAAGATTATTTAAGATGTTTTGCAAGGCAAAGTTGGATGATTGCTGGGAAATACATGAGGGTTACAAAATGGACTCCTTCATATGATCCCTCAGTAGATGTTCCCATTGTGCCAGTTTGGGTTTCTTTTCCAGGGCTGCCGTTACACTATCATCAGAAACCTGCCCTAATGCAGATTGGACGGATGCTGGGAAACCCCATGAAACTTGATACGGCCACTGCAGAAGCCATCCGTCCGTCTGTAGCTCGTTTGTGTATAGAAATTGATGTTTTGCAGGAACTCCTGTCCAGAATTTTCATCCAAGCGTTGAACAGGGTCATTGCACAACAGGTAATCTATGAAGACTTGCCAAGTTATTGTTCCAATTGTTTCAGATTGGGACATAAACTTTCAGACTGCAACTCACAAAAAGAAGGAGCGGTAGAGTTGCCACCACCTAAAGCAGTCTCGCAGCACACTAAAGATGCGAGGCAACAAATTAAGTCTGCTGCTGCTAGTCCATCCAAGGATCAGCGATGGACTCCAAAAAAAACAACAGACTCTATGCAGTGGAATCATTCGACGGCTATACCAATCTCCGCATCTCCAGATATCACAACCCATCACACTATCTCAGATTTGTAGGATATTACCAGGCTACGTGGAATTGATGATAGCTTTCTGGCAGATATGGCAGATATTCCTCACCCTCATCAGCCATTCTCTGTATCTGACAGTGAGGAACCACACATTCATTTGGAGGCATCACACGCATTGGAGGAAGATGCCACCCCATCAGCAATCGTCTCGGACATCATGCAGGAACTTATTCACGTTGCTGTGCAATCAGAACAAACTCATATTGATGATTATCCTAGCACATCAGATGCAGCAGTCACGGATATTCCTTTTCAAGCCTCACCTTGACTACTTCGTAGGACACGTCAGCCCTTAGAGCTATCTTCTCCACCACTAACAAGGTCAAGAGCAGCACTCTCAAACTCTTTCGATTGTTTATCGTCTCAATGAAGGTTATGATCTGGAACATACGGGGGATTCGTACATCCTTGCAGCGTCTTTTGACTTTATTACGTTGTTATAATGTACATCTCCTTGTTCTAATAGAACCAAAACTGCGTCCTTCATCTTTACTGTTTTATCGACTCAAGCTAGGTTTTACCAAAGCTGTCTCCGTTTGCAATGATAATATCTGGATATTCTGGAGTTCATCATTCTTGCAACTGGAAGGAGAGCGTGTGGGCATTCAAAATCACTCCATGCAGCTACAGTGGAAGCCTACAGGTCAAATATTTTACACTACATTTGTGTATGGTTTGCATACGTTCACAGTACGTCGGCCTCTTTGGGAGGATCTAATTCAAATTTGTAATGAGACTACCCTTCCGTGGTTGTTGGGTGGAGATTTTAATAATTTTTAACGTTAGATGAGCACAAAGGTTGATCTTCTCCTTCGCTACGTACTCTGCAGGATTTTAACGACTGTGTCAGTACATGTTCGCTGCTACCAATCAACTATCAAGGCTCACTATTTACGTGGTGTGATGGGCGTGGACTTGGTAGGGTTTGGAGGAGGCTGGATAGATATTTGTGTACCTCAAGCTTTTTTGATTTATTTGAGTCTGTCTCATACCAGCATCTTAGTCGTACTACATCAGACCATTGTCCCCTCTTTCTTGACTGCATTTCAGACAGATCAACTAGAACAGCAGCATTTCGCTACTTAGATGTCTGGACCACTCATTCAGACTTTCATCATTATGTTGTGCAACATTGGCAGTCTTATGCTACAACAGGAGGAATATTTGGGTTTTACAACAAACTTCGGCAGCTTAAACTTCACCTCAAACAATGGAATAAGGATGTCTTTGGGAATATTTTTGACTCCATTGCACAGGCTGAAGTTGAAACTCTAAGGTGGGAACGTGAACATGACAGCAATCCTACAGATGACTCGCGTGAAAGGTATCATCGCAGTATGGCAGTTTTGTTAAAGCTGCAGCATCGTGCAACATTATTTTGGCAGCAAAAATCTCATGTCAAGTGGATGAAGGAGGGTGACGCAAACACGCATTATTTTCATCAAATATTTAAGGAGCGCAGAAGACGCTAGCTAATTACGCGAATTGTGGATTCGAGTAGAACAGAATATTTACAGCAGAACGCTATTGAACGTCAGGCTGTCCATTACTATACCAATTTATTTGCTGCGGAACACATGTCGGATACATCTTCATTGTTACAATACATTCCATTTATTTTAACAAGTCATGATAATGAAACTTTAATGGCCCTACCAGACATGCAGAAAGTCCAGAGGGCTGTTTGGGACCTTAATCCAACTAGTGCTGCTGGCCCAGATGGGTTTCCCGGATCCTTTTATCGAACATTTTGGACTGTTATCAAAGTCGATGTCCACAAAGCTGTGCAAGAGTTCTTTCTTGGTGTCTGCCCACCCAAACAATTTGCGGCAACACTGATTACTCTCATTCCGAAGGTATCCAACCCTCAATCATTTGGTGATTATCGTCCCATTTGCTTAACAAATTTCCTGGCCAAAGTTGTCACGCGCTTACTTGCTTCACGTCTTTCGGATCTTCTTCCCAAATTAATATCTCCTGAACAAGCTGGGACTTTTCCTCCCTTCTCTCCAATGCACACGGCCAAGGGGAACCAAGAAGATTTAAGACTCATCCAAGTGCAAACTTAGTCTAGGTGAGTGCACTCTAAACTCCTTAAGAGTGTTTTATGTTTTACATGGTGAAACTCACAATATACCCTTGTTTCTCGTGGGAACCCTGACCTTCAAGAAGTCACTAGGAAAAGAATTTTGAAGAGCCAAGGAAGATTGACCTTTGGTGGGTTAGGATCATCTCAACCTCAAAGAATCACTTTGGAAAAGGGTGGAAGGAGGCATTTCTTGTTCAACAAAGATTCAAGCAAGGCATAAGATCTAAGAAAGGCAAGTACATTATAAATATTCATGACTTGTGTGTGAAAGTATATGCTTGAATGTCTAGATGTTACTAAGTTTTAATCTTAGATGTAAAATGTTATGTTTGAAGCATGAAACTTTCGGATTCTTAAGAAAAGTGGATTGCATGTATGGGATTCCTTCAAAGGTGGATTCTTTGCCCTTTTTGAGTATGAATATGATGCTTCTCTAAGATGAGTGTGGCAAAGTTCTCTTCTTTCATATGTAAGGGGGACGGTTGGATGAAATGTGGGTTAAAGATTGTGACTTGTGGAGTAAAGAAGGAATATAAGTTGTATGCTTTATGACTTAGGTGTAAAATGTTCATTATGGAAATGAAATTTAAGCCCTTGCATGAGAATGAAACAGGCTGTTTTGGGGGGTATGGGACACATAAACTAGATGTGCCATGAATGGACTTTACTATGTACAAAATATGCAAATTCAAGACATGCTATGTGCAACCCTCAAAATCGTTTTGAAGTGATTTGTAGATGACCTTTGAAAGGTATTAGAACCTGTAAACTTCATGCTAAGAAGTGTATTTGATGATTGGTAAGCCATTCTTGAAGATTAGCTTAGGTTGGGACACTTGTAGTAAGTAAAGTGACTAAAATGGAATTTACTGGAACATGGCAGAATAATGTGACTTTTTGTATGAGCTGAAAAGGGATCTTAGGAGTATTCAATTAAGCTAATTTTTGGTATGACATTAACCCTATGTGTTTAGTAAATATAAGAGTTGGAATTTTGGTAAAAGAAGTTATGGTTTGTCCTTAATGGAATTTTTAGTAAAACTGGTCAAGCTGGAACTATTGGACTGGACATAATCTAAGTGGCATGTTAATGGACCCGAAAATGGACCTTAGAAGTATGCAAATGGGCTGATTTTTGGTAGGTTGCTAGCCCTATGTGTTCACTAAGTCTGGGAGCTGGAATTTTTAAAAAAGGACTTACGGATTAGTCACAATTAAATTCGTAGTAAAACTGGTCACCCCAGAATCAGCATGTATCCGTTTTTGGAGAAGTGAGTAAATGACCCCTTTAAAGTTATTATAATGCTTTGAAATTTTTATGGTGATTACTTAGGACATAGATGAGCATGTCCATATAAATAAATTAGCTTGGAATTATTATTTTAACGGGTAACTACTGAAGTTAAGTTGGTATTACTAATCTGGAAATTGGGCAGAATTACGGATTTGGTTGTGGGGCTTTATTCTTTTGGGCTTAGACTTATATGTATGGTTTGGGATTATGAGCAATGATTTTTAGTATGTCTGCAGTATTTTCCAGGTATTGGCCCAAATTAAATAAGGCTTAATGGGCTTTTAAGAAAGGTAAAAGAAGGGTACTGCACTGCTGAATTCAGCAGTACCCTGTTTGGTGAATTAATGATTTGAAGGTTTTCTACGTCACGACTCATTATGTAATTTTTATGGCAAGAAGAAAAGACACCCTTATGGATACTATGTCAAGAAATCATGATAGTGGGCCTAAAATATGGTGTTTGAGGCCGTGCAAACTGAACGATAATTCTGGAAATTTTTCCAGTCTGAGGAATAAGATCGTATTTGTATGTATGTAACACATTATATCACGAATTGCATGATACATATCATACATTGCATCATCGTCACCTACATGATTTACAAAACTGGTTTTATGACAAAGAATGACGAAAAAGCGTTTTTAAAGAAAAGATTCCATTTTGAAAAGAACGATTTCCATCGATACCGTATGTTTCTGACCAGCAGGACCCGCTCTAGATCCGGGGTTAATTGATCTGATGATTATGACTGTTCAGGCCCGGAGAGAATAAACCTGATGACTATGATTGATGATGTGACCATTTTCGGATCCAGAAATAATAGATCCGAAGGGAAGAATATGACCGCCTCAGATCCGGATAGAATAGATCTGAACACTCTCTTGTTTTTATTGACGATGTTTTGAAAGAAAGAAAGAAAAGAAGAATTTATCCTCATGTTATCACGATGCATCACATGTGCATACTCATGCATGTTGCATTTAATGGTTCGTCGAATATTTGGTACATTGTTATTTAGGCTAAGATATTATCACTTGATAGCTCCTAAGTTATGATTTTTTATAAGTTATGAGCTGGTTACTTACAGATATTGGATGGAAGGTCAGGTATGTTGCTAAACCAGAATTTTTGGGGTTTGGTTCTTGTATGTACTTTCTATTTAATTCATGATTATATATGGTTTACTTGCTGGTGACGTTGTCACTCACCCCTTATTTTTCCTCCCAGAACCCGCAGGAAATAGGGTCGAGTGGATCGAGGATGAGCCTAGGGTTCCCTATCTGTAGAAGAGCTAGAGAAGGACGACTTAAGGGTTTTTGCCATGATGGTCATGATTGATGAACTAATTATGAACTTGTGATGAAAACATTGACTTTCACATTTCTGCATTTGTGAACATGTTTGTGAAACTTATGATGGATGTTTGGACGCTTTTATTTTAAAAGTTTTTATTCTGCCTCAGTTTCGCTTACTTGTTGATGTGTAAGCATGAATGTCCACATATTTTGTTGTGGACTAAGACATGTTATGGATTGATGCCTGGTACTCTCCATAGTGAATACGGCGGCCGCACCATATCTGGCTAGGCCGGGGTGCAGGGCGCTACAACACCCCTAGTTTTCCACAAATAATCTGACCTATATACATTGATTCTCACTTGAATATTTGATTTTTGTATGCATTTGATCCATATTGTGATTTTAAGTGCATATGATCAAAATTGACTAAAGGTTGCCCATGGCAACTCTTTGTCTTTATTTGATTCAGCCTTTTACATCATTTTTAGTTTCATTTCTTCTTTGAATCGTAGTTAAATTGTTCAAGTTGGTGTCCCAATCGTTGGAGTCTATTTTGGTGAGATTTGATATCCTTTTTGGTGAAATTTGCGAGTTTTGACACCCGGTTTGACTGCTGATTTTTGCTGTTGATTTCTACTGTTTAGAGCTGTTTTTCCACTGTTTTTAAGGTGTTTTGGCTTTGAAATTTGCCGCATTAGTACAGCAACAATTTGGGAGAAAATCGGACCAATTTTGGGCGTTTTCGTCACAATTAGAGGGCTGATTTAGCTGTAGATCAGCAGCTGTTTAGGGCTGATTTCAGCATCAGTGGATGCCAAATACGTGCCAAACCAGCCGGTTTTGATCCAGCGTGGGTTGGATCCGATTTGGACAAGTTTGGGTAAAAACTGTGCACTAAATTGCGGTATCGGGTATATTGTAAGAGACTTGGCATTCACCTATCTTTATTGCTCTCTTTGACATTTATTAGTCTCAGATTGATCAAGAAACAAGGTGGTAAGAGAGAGAAAAGAAAGTTAGACGAGTGCACAAAATTCTATTTCCATTTACCCGTTTGGATTCTTTGTTTTTTTGGTATCTTGTGTTCTTTGTTTTAATTTGCAGGTTTACCATATCCATTCCAACTATTTGGGGAGTACTCTGACCTAGGCAAGAGTATGAAAATCTTGACAGGCGTATGTACCACTTTGAACAAATTCAAGGCCTTTGTGTAAGCTATTAGAGACAAGGAGTTCCAATGCATCAATCTCTTCCACATGATGATCTTTGTCTTCATGATTACTACAGTGAGTTATTAGACCATCTATGTTATGCACATGTTAAGGAAAATGAAAACCTAACAATGATTAGATTTCTTGCCGGATTAAACAAGAAAATAATTAAATGTTTACCTAATGTTAGATTTAGACATCTTGATCATTTGTTTGATCTTGCTAATGGTTGTAAAAAACTAACGGCTTTTTAATCAAGGCAAGCATACCTAAAAGAAAAAGAACAAAGAAAACGGGAAGAAATGAAGTTAACATTGGAATCTTGAGTACTTGCATTACAAGCTAAAGAAACTGAAAATTTGCATGATTCTAATCCTACTCCTAGTGAAGTTAACGTACATGCCAATAATGAAGTAGCTGAGCTTGCTTTGCATGTAGCCATTTCAGATTTGCATGAATTAGTTGTTGATTCTTCTACCTTATGTGATGAATTCGAAGACGTTAACATTGTTAAGCATGAAGTAGATGATACATATTCTGTTTTCTCTCGTGAATTTCGATGCATAATTAATTCAATGTCTCCTGATTCATATGCCATAAATGATGATTCAAGTGATGTCTTAAGTGAGCTTTCAAGTGATTGTGATAGTGAACTTAAGCATGATAACTTAGAAAAGCATGAATGACATGTTTTTAGCAATTCCTTATTTGAATGTGATGAACATGATTCTACATTGCATGAGACACCTAAATTACATTCAAATAACCTTGTGTATGACAATCCTATGTTTAATCATGAGTATGAAACTGATTTCTATGACAAGGAAGAGTTTATCTCAATTGGTTTAGAACATAATTCAAAGCTTCAAGGTATGTTTTTTGAAACCCCAATTACGCTACTTGTCACAAAATCACGTCACATCATATGACATTTGTGTGTTTTCCTTGAGTGTTGTTTACATGCATAAGAAATATGATCTTTCAATGATTATGCATCCTAAACACACTAAGAAGAAGCACTTGTTCAATACTTCATTTCAAACACCACTTCTATGATGTGAGCATGCGTACATTGAGTTGCATTATGAAAGTCATGTCTTCATGCGTCCTAAACGCGTAAGAAAAAGGACTTTACTATTGTGTATGCATGTTAAAATCACCCTATGCATGTTGGAAGGTGCATGTTTCTTAATTAGGTTGCTTATTCACCCTAAACTCTTAGGATGAAAGTGTGCATACATGTGTGTCTTGTATCTTTGTTGCAGGACCTTTATTCCTCATGGCATACACGCTAAGATTCAGGACGAATCTTTTCCAGGAAGGAGGGAATGATACGGCCAAAGAAAGATAAAAAGATGGAGAATTTGAATTCAAATCCAAGTCCAATCAAGATAAGATTGCAATCAACTTTTTGAAGATTGAGACAAGATTAAAGTTGATCTCCAAAGTCTATCAAAGAAGGAAGAAACTCGGCTGCCTTAGAGAATACGAGAATATTCCATTTTCAAGATAGAATTTTTAGGAGATTACCATTTATCTCTTTTAACTTTTTGGTAGGTTTTAGGATAAAGATTATCTTTCCTTTTTGATTGTTTTTTTGGCTGAAATTTTCAGCCTTTATTAGCACAAAACCGCCGGCCTTAGAGAACAACAACGACATATTTTTGAATAAACTTTGAGTTTTGGTTTTCTCTCCCAAAGGGGTGAAACTTTGTTTTCTTGATTTTGCACTAAAAATCAAGGCTAATATCTCTCAATCTTGAGCAAATTGAGGGTGATTACCAAGGGTTGAAGTGACCGTCTAGGAGGGCCTACTGAAGGTTTTCCTACAAGCGCACACTTGAATCTAAGGTGTTGCTTAAGTCAGCGATTTCTACACAACAGAAGCAAGGAGAAGTTTACTTCTTTGTGCCTAAACCCTTGTGGGAAGGTTGTTGGAGGTGGAAAAGTGGATCCTACCCTAGTCAGCTTGCATCAGACATAGTACCTATCAACCAAGGTATAACATGAATAACCATGCATCATCTTTTAAATGGAATGGGTATCTACATGAAAATCCTTTGTATTATTCAACTTATAATAATGTCAAATATGTGCCTAGAAGGTATGTCCAAGTTTGGATACCTAAGGAATATCTAAACAAGGATGGTGCCCCTAACATTCAAGGACCCAAATAAAGGGTACTTAAAACTTTGTCTCCATTGTAGGAAAATCGCAAGGAATGCAAGAAGGAGGCAAAGTCAAAGAATCTAAAAAATAAATGGTTTTTAGATAGTGGATGTTCAAGGCATATGACGGGCAACCCTGAACTATTCACCGAATTGGAACATATCGAGAATGGAGGAAAGGTGACATTCGGTGACAACAACAAAGGAAAAGTTGTTGGAAAAGGAAAAATTGGGGACCCTAACACATTTCAAATACGAAATGTGTTGTCAGTAAGTAATCTTTCATATAATTTACTTAGTATTTCTCAACTTATAGATTGTGGATATAATATTTCTTTTCTTCCCAATTTCTGTGATATAACAAATGAGAAAGGAGAAATTGTATTAAAAGGAAATAGGGATGGTAAAATTTACACACTATCACTAACTAACATGTTAGATGCTAAGGTTAAATGTTCAATATCACATGACTTAGATGTAAATGTATGGCATAGACGACTAGACCATATAGGAATTTCAACTATTGAAAAGTTATCTAAGAAGAATTTAGTTAGAGGTATGCCTAAGTTCGACTTAGATAATTTTCAACTATGTGAAACGTGTATTAAAGGGAAACACATTAAAGAAACGTTAAAGCCGAAACACGAAGTGAGTACTAGTCATGTACTAGAATTGCTTCACTTAGACTTATTTGGTCCAAGTAGAACAAGAAGTCTAGGTGGACACTACTATGTGTCTGTCATAGTAGATGATTATTCACGATACACATGGACATTGTTCTTAACACACAACGACAATGTTCCATTGGCAATCGAAACTCTTATCAAGCAACTCGAAAATATTTACGAAGAAAATGTTAAAAGAATTAGGAGTAATAGATGTGGAGAATTTAAAAACAAAGATGTAATCAAGTTTTGTGAATTGTATGGAATCAAACATGAATTCTCACCACCTAGAACACCACAACTCAATGGAGTTGTTGAACGTAAAAATAGAACTATACAAGAAATAGCAAGGACAATGTTGTGTGATAACAAAGTACCTAAATATTTATGGGCTGAAGCAGTTAGTTGTGCATGTTATATAATAAATAGGCTTTCTATTAGAAAGAAATTAAATAAAACACCTTATGAATTGTTAAATAATAGACAACCTAAGGTAGATTATCTTAGAGTTTTTGGTTGTAAGTGTTTTATGTTAAACACTAAGGATAATCTTGACAAGTTTGAACAAAAGTCTATTGAATGCATATTTGTTGGTTATTCAACTCATTCAAGAGCATATAGGTGTTATAATCCTACATCTAGAAAAATAATTGAATCTATACATGTGAAATTCAATGAAAATGCATGCTTTGAAGTTAGCGATAAAATTCAACATAAACAAGAAACGAATGTTGAAAATATGTTTGATGATGATGTATTACTTGAGCCTGTACTTGATCATCTAGAACCAACTCCCCCTAAACAAGACATGCATGAACCCTTAGATGAAATAAATGAAGAAATTTCGCAATTGGAAGATAATACAACTAATGATCTAATTATATATGAAAATGTTCATACAAATGAAACATTTGAACAAGATGAGGGTGAACCTAGTCAATCTAAGAATTGGTGGCACCCTAAAGAATTAATCATTGGGGATCCAAGTGTTGGGGTTAGATTACATAGAAATATAAGTCAACCTGAAGGACATAGCTTAATCTCACATTTAGAACCTAAGAATGTAAAGTAAGCCTTAGTATCTTGGATAGATGCCATGCATGAGGAATTGAATCAATTTACAAGGAACAATGTTATACCCCGCCAAAAATTAGTACGGCGTCTAGGGTTGGGTGAAGCAAGGCAAGAGAATGAGACCTCGAAAGGAAGATATCATCGGCTTTATCTATAATTATTTAAGATTTAAGGGAATTAGCATATTCATAAGCGTAAAATATGAAACAAGCGAGCTGCTGGGAGTAAGAATACTAAACTAATTAACCCGAGAATTGAGAACGATTAGAAGAAGTATTTTTTTGGGCAACTTTAAATGAGAATTCGGACTATATAACACGCCCATATACATATGGTACGGGCATACATCTGAAAATACATATATACCATAGGATGGACTATCATATAATAAGGGTTTTAATGGATTATGGTCCATAGGAAATGTGCGTAAGGGAAAAGCCTATATTGATATACAAACACGTACAGTATATAAAGAAAAGGAAATGGGAGCATGGGTAAGACTCAATCAATTACATACCCACCAATATTTTCGGCTAAGGGGATTCTAAGGATAAGGTTCCTTTTACAAATTCCAAAAGATGGGCCTAATTAAGCCCTTAATAAATTGAGAACTCTCTTCATCCATCCCCAATATGGCCGTTGGGTATCATTTTGAGGTAAGACCAAAAGAACTTTGGCCATCAATTATATAAATCTTTAAGGTCTAGCAGATTTGACTTGGCGGAGAATAGGTGACACTACACGCTTGTGTAAGCATTGGATATATATATATATATATATATATATATATATATATATATATATATATGTATGTATGTATATAGATAGGTACGAATATGTGTAGGTGTACCATATAAAGTGGAAGCTACCATGTAATAAATGGCTCAAGGGAGTTACAATGCAATGAAAATTCTACTTAAAAGACCGTATAGAAAAGTATGCGACTCTAGGAATCTTCTTGATACTTCATGAATTTCAGAGACCTAAGCATACGTTATACCAAAGTGGATCATCCATGTTTAGATATTAAGATGCAAAAATAAAATCTAAGATATGGACATATTATGAATAGTACGTGGGTATGCATATTGGTATATGTATATACATATATACGAATCCAGGCATATACATACGGCGATAGAATGATTTTCGGAGAAGTATGTTATATGTGTATGTACACACCCTATACGGTTAAATATAAATACGTATATAGATGTATACGCATCCACTTAGTATTTCCGGATATAATGTGTATTCCTTTTGAGGTTTATGGCTTATTTCAAAAAGGAAATATAGATATATATGCATAGGTGCGTGTGCGTATGTATATATACGGAAATATATATATAGCTACATGTTAGTGTATGTGCCCTAGGCCATGATTTGAATATTTATGTTATGCATTTATTATTAATAAAAGAGGTTTTATTATCATTATTGTTGGTTAGTATGTTACACAATTTTGATATATGTCCCTGATTCATTATTGTTATGGAGATAAAATAATTTATAATCAGTATGAGTATTGATTTGATAATCATGAGATTATTATGTGTATGGTGATACGAATCAAACTCATAGATACTTGTTAGAGAACAGTGTATTGGATAGACCCATCATGAGATTGCTACATGGATTAGCGTTATAAGTAAATCTCATGATAGTCATGTTTTAATCCTTTGACTTGAGATTGTCATAGTTTCCAACATAAGGACTATTATATTTTGACATGATCAAACGTTTTCTGTAACTGGATAATAATAATAAAGGTCATGATTGAATGTGATAGAAATTATGTAGAGGATATTGAACAATCAAGATAGAATTTGTCCCTCTCTTTTGAGAGAGATATCTTTGGGCCCCTCGATTGGTGAGACTGTGAAATGCATGGTCGTGCTCAAATGATTTGATAGTGTGATCAATATCATTTGTTTTATCAGTCTACTTAGAGATCGAGTAATCATATGTTTGAACTATATAAGTATGACGCTGACCATGACTTATGTTCAAACTAAATATCCTGTGACAAAAGGATTAATGCATGTACTATTATTAGGCTAGTTGGACTTTACTCGTATTAATTGGGTAGTTGTAATGCCTTGCTAGAGGCCAATTACGACTTGTTGGTTTAATAGAGATTTAATCAACTGCCAATTAATATGGGACTATCGGGTCACACACAAGAATGCATATGGCTGAGATTAATAATATTAATAATATTAATATTGGATATTAATTATTATTATTATTATTATCGTTTTTTAATGTTAATAATATTAATATTGGATATTAATTATTATTATTATTATTGTTAATTTCGTTTTTATGTATATATTTATATCATCGGATAATTACAGAGAATCCATATTTGATATGGTTTTTGATTTGTTTTATCTAATCCTAACAGAATTCGTATCTGGTACGGATTTTGATACCGTTAACAAATCCGATCTGCAATCGGATTTTGATATCTATATATATGTATGGAGCTTGGCGTATCTCATACACCAAGCAATTAGAAAAACGAAAGAACAGAAAACAAAACCCTAGAATCGTTTTTGAGATAAACGAGTTCTTCAGCCGCGCCGTTTGAAGAGCTAGCACTCCGGGTGGAAGCGTTCGTGTGGATACCGACAGAGGGTGTTCGTGATTTCGCACCTCTTTCATATGCAGATTTCGAATCTTCGGAGGTAATTTTTGAGTTTTTTTTCATCGATTAAACGAACAACATGGATCCTTGGTAGGAAATCGGAGATCAAGTTTTTGATTTCCGCTGCGCGTTTGGCAGTGATCTCGGTTGATTTCCTAACACTACACACCTATAAATAAGAATTATGAGAAATTTAGATGGGCTATATGTACGTGTATATATATCGGTCATATCCATAAAAGTGCAGCCTAGTGGATTTATGAAAGAACATTCAAATGATTGGGATATGAGATAAATATATATATATACACATATATATATATTCATTATTGAGGAAAACATATACATGGAGTATATGTGCATGTTTCGGCCATAAGGCCTTATAAGATGAGCTATAGCAATTAAGATCATTAAGACACCTTGAGTAAATGATGTAGTTGAGTGTAAAAAGTGTTTTATTCAAAAACAAAAGTGCCTTTCCCTCTCCCCACAAAGGAATCGCCGGTTGCATAACCAGGGGGGAGTTAATCCCCACTTTCCTTGTTACAAGAAACCTCTTCCCTATCCACTTAAATGAAGTGCATTCAAGAGGCTCTTTCAAACTAAAGAGTGATCTTCCTTCCCTCTCAAAGAGCCGGCGGGAATAGGAGCCAAGGAGAGTCCAAGAACCCTACAGCCTCAAGGCTATCTAGGTAAGACCCCCTCCATAATCTTTAGTGAGTTACATATTAAGGGAAATGAAGTTCATATGGCCTCACTTCTCTGACAAAACCGTGGGTTTCACGGTTCTAGGCGAAGATTTTTCTAGACACCAAGCAAAGGAGAGTACTCTAGCAAGAGTGGATTTCCCTCAATCCATCCAAGGTGTAAATGATAAGACCCTCCTTCCCTCCTCTAAGTGGTATTATGTAATCTAATGAAGTGGCTAACAAATGCTATACACCGAATGTAATAGGAGAAGATGGGAGGAAATGCTTCTCCTACCAACAAGTTCAAGCAAAATCCAAGGACTTCAAAGGCAAGTACACTATACTCTTTGTGGCTTGAATGTGAGAGTGTGTGCATGAATGGCTAGTTGAACTTAAGATCTAATCTTAGTTGTTATGTGCTAATTTTGATGCCTAAACTTTCGGCCTAGGGGCCATTTAGTGCGTAGGTGTGAGATTTTGTTTAAAAGATGTAATCTTTGTGGATTTTACACACCATTATGTGTTAATCTAAGTTGAATATGCTAAAGAACTTTTCTTTTCCATGAAAAAGGCGCACGGTGGAGAGGGTGAAGGAGATAAGAGTGATTTTGCATGAAAATGACAACATAAGTGGTAAGGAGGGGACAAGGATATGATGTTGTTGTGTGTTATGCTTAACCCGTACTTGGATACATCATTTTTCTTGCATGCATCGAAAAAGGGGTTGTTGGTGAGAAGGGTGCGTGTGCACCCAAAATTGTTGATAGTGTTGTTTTAGTAGGAATGTTGTATGATTAACCAAAGGATGATGTATGGGTGTGTACAAACTGCTTAGTAGGGGATTTTCATGTGATGTTTGTAGCATGTTGAGCCTGTAAATTTCCTATAAAAAGAGTAAGTTTGATGCTTACTTAAGTGTTTATGACAAAAATGCAAGTTAAGATCATTTAGGAAGGAAATGTTACAAATTAAGAAATTAACTGGAACAGGACAGAAATTTGTCCTGTTTTGTGAGACCTGAAAATGGACATTAAGAACTTTCAATTTTGTTGATTCTTGGTATGACATTAGTTTTATGTGTATATTAGATGTGAGAGTTAGAATTTCATGAAAAGGAGCTACGATTTATTTTTAATAAATTTCCTAGTAAAGTTGGTCCTGCTGAGAATACTGTACTGAACAGAATTTAAGTAACTCATTGAGCAGCCTAGTATACAAATTAGCCGATTTTCGGTGTGACACTAACTCTATGAATGAAGTAAAGATGAGAGTTGGAATTTCGACAAAATGGGTTACGGTTTATTTTTAATGAATTTTCTAGTAAAATAGGTCAGGCTGGAATTCGCTGGGCTGACAGAATTAGTGTGGCATGTTGCATGATCTGGAATTGGGCCTTAGAAAAATGCAATTGGGCTAAATTTTGGTAAGATGCTAGTCCAATGAGTTTATTAAGCGGAATTACCGAAAAAGGGCTTAAGGATTGGTCACAATGAATTTTATAGTGAAAATGGTCATTCCAGAATTCAGTTTGTACCCGCTTTATGAAAAAGAATAAATGATCCCTTAATCGATATCGTAATTCCGTAAAACTTTCATGGCAATCACTTACGACATATATGAAGGAGTACATGCGAACCACTTAGTTTAAAATGATTATTTTAAAAGGAAATCACTAAGGAGAAGTTGGCGCACTAAGCTGGAAATTTTTCAGCATAGCGACGAGACGTACATATACGTATATGTAACGCGTTATGCCATGGTTTGCATACTACATATCATGCATTGAGGATGAGCCTAGGGTCCCCTACCCATTAGCGCAGCGAGGAGTGGACGAATTTAGGAGACATGACTGGCCAGCTATGACTGATGACTGATGACTTATTTGAGATGGAAAACATTTGTTCTTTGACTTTCGATACTTTTGATTTGGGATGTAAACTATGAATGATCGTGTGGATGTTTTTAATTTGAAGTTTTAAATTCTGCCACGGTTTCGCTTACTTATTTGCGTGCAAGCGCGAAAATCCATGCATTATATCATGGATCATGACACGTATGGGACGACGCCTAGTACTCTCCTTAGCGAAGTATGGCGGGTGCACCGACTTCGGCTGGGCCGGGGTGCAGGGCGCCACAAACAATGTGTGGGACTTAGTATCTAAACCTGAAGACAAGTCTATAATAGGAAATAAATGGGTCTTTAGGAATAAAATGGATGAACAAGGAAATATTACAAGAAATAAGGCTAGGCTAGTCGCACAAGGTTATAATCAACAAGAAGGAATAGATTATGAAGAAACCTTTGCACCCGTTGAACGACTAGAAGCAATTAGATTGTTACTTTCTATTGCAAGTCTAAGCAATATTAAACTCTTCCAAATGGATGTCAAGAGTGCGTTCTTGAATGGATACATCCAAGAAGAGGTGTTTGTCAAACAACCCCCTGGATTCGAAGATCCATAGAATCCTAACCATATGTACAAGCTTAAGAAAACTTTATATGGTTTGAAACAAGCTCCAAGAGCTTGGTACGATAGATTTGCAAACTTTCTTATTGCAAATAATTATCAAAGGGGAACTATAGACAACACATTATTCCTAAGAAGAAAAGATAATGATTTACTAATAGTTCAAATATATATAGACGATATTATCTTTGGTTCAACTAATCCTACCTTAGTAAAAGACTTCGAAGAGTGTATGAAGTCAGAGTTTGAAATGTCAATGGTAGGAGAGTTGAATTACTTCTTAGGACTTCAAATCAAGCAAACCCCTTAAGGAATCCATATTAGCCAACTTAAGTATGTCAATGATATGATTAAGAAGTTTGGCTTCGAAGAGTTGAAACCAACAGCTATCCCTATGAGCGTTAGCACCAAATTAGACAAAGATGAAAATGGTAAACTGTCTGATGACACACTTCATAGGTCTATAATCGCTTCATTGTTATATTTAACTGCATCAAGACCTGACATCATGTTTAGTGTGTGTATGTATGCTAGGTTTCAATCTTGTCCTAAAGTCTCACATTACAATGCGGTGAAAAAGATCTTTTGATATCTTAAACACACATCTCACTTAGGACTTTGGTATGATGGAAACACTAAGTTGGAATTATACGTATATTGTGATGCTGATTATGGTGGTTGCAAGTTAGATAGAAATCTACTAGTGGTACATGTCAATTTATAGGAACCAACTTGATCTCTTGGTTTTCTAAAAAACAAGCTAGTGTAGCACTCTGTACCACCGAAGTCGAGTATATATCCTTTATATATATATATATATATATATATATTCAGATTTTTTTTGAAAAAGGCACATATATATATATTACAACGTACTACCGACACGTTATATATTTTACGTACGTACGTTAACGTCATACCATTACACTTAACTCATATTTATGAATATATTCAGGTCTTATATCATATGACATAAGTCATGGTGATGACAAATTTATTACGACACATTAAAAGGTTCTAAACCGAAAATTGTCGTATCGGGCGAATACCGAAACTTCGCCAACGTGTTACGTACTTGCCATAAATAGATGTCCAGCCCATACACTTCAAAAATGGCCACAAATTTCGTGGCTTACATGGTATGTACAGCCATAAAATCATTCCATGTTGGCACACACAAATCACCCTCAATTAAGGCCAAATTGTGGAAATTCCAATTTCAATTTTGACACATGTTTTGGGCGCCACTTTAAGATCAGCATAAGTGCTGAATATTAAAGTTTAATTTATGTATATTATGTGTAACATAATATATATATATAACATGTGCAAAAAGTTGGAATTTAATTAGAGACAAATCGGGTAATCGATAAACGTCGAAAATTCGGTTTTCTACGTACATGAGACATGGAACATTTTTGGCATGACATATAACATGTATCTAGACACTTTTTACATATTTCATACATCTCAAAGTGTTCTAGAAAATTCAATTAAGGGCTGATTGGAATATACCATGTGTGTATAATTAAATGTGCACTATTTTACAAAGTTGGCAAAAATAAATTTCAGCACATGCACACATCATTTCACACGCCCAAACCAGCTATGTTGGAGCTTATGTGGAGCCTTTTCGGCAACTTGATTGGTCAAAGAGTGAATCATACAATTTTGGTGACAAAAAGAAAGGAGTTATACAAGGTAACATTTCAAACTTTGTCACATTTCTGACACATGCTGAAAATTCAGCATGTGTAGTCTAGGCTGGCCGATTTTGATCACTTTATGAGACATATTTTACTTCTTGAATTAAGTGAATTAATTGGGAGATATTATGGAAGTATTTTGAATACAATATGGAATTAAAATAGTG
The DNA here is from genome assembly GCA_036186865.1 of Eustoma russellianum. NCBI lineage: Eukaryota > Viridiplantae > Streptophyta > Magnoliopsida > Gentianales > Gentianaceae > Eustoma > Eustoma russellianum. The sequence goes on from AP025042.1 coordinate 11,306,662, forward strand.
ATATCTTTGAATATCACACATGCTGAAAATTTCAGCATGTGTGTAATGTATGTTTGCCGAAAATTAGGCTCGATCAATTTTTGTTCCAAAATTGATGAAAATATTGTGTACTAAATGGTGATTGAATTCTTCTTTAATTTCAAGGATTAAATCAAAGTAAACTTGACAATATTTTGAATGAAATGTAAATGTTACACATGCTGAAATTTCAGCATGTGCAAAAGGTGGTATGGCCGATTTTTTTCATGGCAAGGTGAAGAAAGTTGTCTTGCTAAATTTGTTGGATGATCTTGTGACTTATGGTAATAATTTTATGGCTAATTGGCACATGTTTTTTGAGGTTTAATTTCAGATTTATCTAGTCATCAAGTGATGACAACATTCATCCAATCAATGAGTGCCAAGTAAGTAAGAGCTTAATGATCATCCAATGAGGAGATGCCAAGTAAGCAAAGACATGTCACAATGATGCAATACAATCTTCCAAGGACTTAGAAGATAATTTTCAAGAGGAGAATGGCATCAAAGGGGGGCGACCACAATGATAAAAGGAAAGAAGAGAGCAAGACAAAAGACAAGACAAGTCTTACAAGCATACAAGATTAAAATCATTTTCTAGTCTCTCTTTCTACACCTTCTTTCTTTCTTATCTCTAAAAGCCTATTGTACTCATGTTCATATACTTGAATAAGCTTCATATAGACCACCACATATTTTTTTTATTGTAAAAGATTATTCAAGGTGTGATCAATCTTGCATTTGCAAGGTGGTGGTGTTCGTGATCATTGTATTTTCATACAAGGTTTGTAAAGGGTTAGAGTTCGTGTGTAACTCCATCAACCCTGTGGTAAGGTGTTCTTTGTATTGTGTGATTAGTGCTAACCGGGGAAGGTGTCCTCGAAAACTAGAGTAGGTTGTTTATAACCGAACCAGTATAAAATTCCTGGTGTCATTTACTTTCAGCACTTACTTTCAGTTTCAGCACTGTTTATCGTTTTTAATCACATTGGTAAAAATAGCAAAAAAAATTCAAAAATCACGAAACTTTCCAGAGTTATAGCCACACATTTTAAGGTTCTGTTGGCGCAAGTTTAAAGACTTTTGGACAAGTATAAGTCATCCAAATGCCCAAAGTTCTGAGACTAGTGCAGTCTGATTTTCAGGCTTGCAAAGGTTGAGACTTTGATCGTATTTGACTAACTTCCAAAAAGACTTTTTTCAAAACTGTTTCAACCCAATTAAATAAAACTAATAAGGGGTTTGTCTTTAAAATTTCAGAGCATTTGGAGTTACGGACAAATAGGAATTAATTTCAAATCAGACTACCGTTTCTGGCAGATTTGCGCAATCTGGCCACCAACGATTTTTCAAGGGGTTAGAGGTTGAATTTTGATCTGAAATTTTTACAGAACATCTGAGGATGAGTTCTCTCCAAATTTTAGAGTTTTTGAAGACCTGCAACCTAGTTTTCAAAACGTTTTAAAACTAGTCCTGAAAACAGAAACTGTTTTGAGAATTTAGGTTTTTGGTTTAAAACTATTTTAAAAACCACATTTTCCGCACCCACTATTCAACCTCCTCCTTCTAGTGGTGCCTTGCAGATCCTACAGTCTTCGTATGTGTGGAGTCGGACAATCAGATCTTCCAACGACATCTCTTTTCGCTTGTGTTTGAGATAGCTTCTGAATTCCATCCACGAAGGAGGTAGCTTCTCAATCACCGCATCCACGACGAAAGATTTACTAAGCAGCATGTCCTTCTCTTCCATCTCGGCTACCAACGTCTGAAGTTCCTCAAATTGAGAAACAACAGTGCGAGAGTAAGACATTTTAAAATCCAGGAATTTTCTGACAATAAAATTTTTAGTGCCGACCTGTTCCGTACGGTATTTCTTTTCCAATGCCTGCCACAGACCCTTTGCGATTTTTTACATGCAGTACAAACCATATAAAGAGTTGTCCAAGCACACCAAAATATGTCTCAAACAAACGTAATTGTCGAAGTTCCAAGCCTCAACAGAGTTTGTAGTCCATAGATTGGGTCCGGTCCTCCTCAGAACCCCCCACAGGCGGGTCCTCAGTCAGGAACGAAGCAGTCCCACAGCAGTCAAGAAGAACAACATCTTCTGCTACCAACGTTTGAAGAAGCTCCCATGAAACTTCTCCGGTTTCTCCACTTGGGCCACAGGAGGACCCTGTGCAGGAACGTTCTTTGGCACCCCAGCATTTGGTGCCATAGGAGCAGAGTTGTGCACGTCTGCGCCTTGAACAGAGCTTGAACTCGCGTTCTCCAATTAGTCTCTAACAATCAGAAACAATCAAAAATCAGTACAGAATCAAACCAATAACGTCTTAAGAATTGTTGGAAATAATTCAGACAAATTGACTTCTATACAGTATGGCCGACCTGCCGAGCTCAGGGTAGGCTGGACTGATCTGTAGACCAAGATAGTTCAGATAGCGCAACTCTGCGTCTTGAACAGTCAGCTGACCTGCCGACCTAACTGAGCAACAGTTCAGAACCACTGTTCTGTGCTGTCAGCCTTCCAGTCAAACTGAACTAGAGTGTCTGATCAGACAGATCCAATTAGTCCAGTCAGTGCAATCGTATTTGCGTTCTGGGTTGATCACTGACCTGCCGACCTCGGCACCTCAGCACAACAACCGAGAGTTGTGCTTTCACCCGCTTCAGCCGAGCAGAGCTTAGCACGGTAGAGCTGCATAACAAAGGATGTCCTCAGCCAAACAGCAGAGCTTGGCACAAAGCAGAGCTCAGCTCGGAAACATTATACCAGTGCTGCGTTCTTCACACAGATAGCTGAGCTCGACTTTGCAATAACCTTCTCAGCGCAATAGAGCAGAGATTTGAGGTGATTTCAGGACTCTGTCCTTAAGACGTTATTGCTCCGGTACACTGTGCCCAACCAGAGGAGCAACCGTCTCCCAGGATAAACTGGAGACCAGTTCAGACGTGCGGCACTGCAGCGCTGAACTCTACGAACCTTTAAAAGTGTCCTCACCTTCTCGGTATACTAGAATGCAGAATGTTGGGGAAGAATAAAGATGCAGAGACAGGGAAATTGAAGAGAATAGAAGAACTCGTGATTACTGAGATCAGCCTCGGCCACTATTTATAGGGAAATTCTGAGGTCAGCTGTTACAATTGCTCCAATCTCGGCCGTAGGATCAGATACCTGCTTGGCCTGAACCATTTGATCAGAACCGCACCGGGTCTGCCTCCAGCCGTCAGATCAACTAACTGTTCAATCTGAGCCGTCAAATTATAACATCCTCAAGTTAGCTCGGCCGACTAAATCTGAACAACTTTTCAAATTTAACCGCCATCCTATCTCAACAACCTGGCGAGTTTGAAAATAACCACCTCCACCCGGGCTGACGAGATCCGACATGGTGCTACAGGACTCGGCCTGCAGTTCGGCATGTAGCCCAGTCCATAACCTGAGCCTTTCAGGTCCGCAGCTCAGTATACTACCTAGGCCTACGCTCAGGTCCGTGCCTAACTGACCTGACTTTCTCTTTTACTTTGAACATTAATTTTCCATTCACCCAGTATCGGAATAGAGTGATTCAAAAGCCTACAATTATCTAATCATCGTGTAGATAATCAAGGACTCATTAGTTTCCACTTAGCACTAGTGGAACTAATCGTAATATTAGCTCAAAGTGCGTTGCTAACCACAGTTTGCAACTTAGCCCAATTACAATATACTTCCATTTCCTCCAACATTTCTCTCACTTAAGAATACTTGATATTGGAAATAAATGGTCTTATCTTTGATAAGTGGTGCAGCATCAAGAGACAAGGAGGCGAAGTATAAGGCAAAGATGAAGACCACAGGGATTGCGTTTTCCTGGGATGAAGATCAGCCTTAGTTGTCTTTTAGTTTGGTTAGTTTTTTATTCAGATACTGTGATTTTAGTGCATGGCATGCCTTTATGCCAAACCTTGGTTGTTCTATTCATGTATATTATTTGCTACATGCGTAAATTTATTTTATGATTACAAAAAAGGGAGATTGAATTATCGGAGTTCGATTAATTTGATTAAGCAAATTTTACATCTGAGATAAGCATATATATGTATGTCTGATGAGTTTATTTACTGGATTAAGAAAATTTCATATTTGAGCCTTTGTTGAAGCTTTGAGACCATGCATGCTAAGTTGAAGCTTTAAGAGTGCAAATAAGTGTTAATTTGTGATTGTTAGTCTACCATGTACCTTGGGGAGGGGGGCATGAGCTGAACGGAAGAAATTGTTCTTTTGAAATGTAGGGATGTTTTGTACTCATAAAGAAAAGGAAGATTGTTAGAGTGCTATTATGTTTTGATGATTAAATGAGTGAAATGTAGAAAGATGGGCAAGAAAATAGATGTGTGTTGAAAGTGTAAGACCAAACCCTAAACTACAAGACTGACCGTTCGGTATAGCAATGTACAAACGGTTTTTTGATGAAACCGATCATTGAGACTAATCTCTTGTGACACTTCAGTGTAAACCAAACCCTAAACCTGTATACCAACGGATCGGTGTAAATATGACTTGAAAACCAGAACACTCTTGCCAAAATACCAAACGGTGAAACCATCCCCTAATTACGAGTTCGATGTAGAGACTGATGGGTCGGTCTTACAATGCAATCTAAGAAAAAAGAATGCTAGACTTCAAATTTCAAACAAAATTCAAATGGATTTCTTTTCAAACATGTCCAATGTCAAATAGGCATTAATTGCAAATGTTTATATTGACTTTTTATGTTCACTAACTCTTCTTTGAAGCCTTTTATGTAAAAATCAATCATCCTCAAAAGAAGAAAGAGTTCTCGGAAAATATTTTCAAATTGCAAGGCATAGAATGAAGAAAGAGAAGCGAATGAAAAAAGAGAAGCGAAGGGCTGAAAATTGTGAGACATTGAATGCTATTAAAGATAAAAGAGTTATTCTTTATTGATTACACCATCAACTCACTCTCCCTTCATATACTCTCTATTTTGCTCTACATTCTGAAATTGCAAAATTGCAACTAGTACTTCTGTGAATTTTCAAAACAACAAACACAGTAGCATCTACAGCATACAGATCATATCGAATGATGAACAAAAAGAATGAAATCTTGAGACAAATCAAAATAGGAATCGAAGAACTGAAAGAGAAGACAAAGAACAATTGCAGAAGATTGGTAACTGCCAAAAATGATTTCCTCATCATTTATATGGAATAGCGTCGAACACTATATACAGAAGGGAGCTGCACTTCTAAAAATAACTACCTCGTGAAATTACAAGAATGCCCCTATCAACTAACATTACACAGTGTAACTAAAAGGGCAATAATGTAAATTCACTACTTATTTAAACTTTCCGTCAACTGAGTCTTCTTCTTCCTTGCGTTCTAACACACCTGTTTGCTCCCCCACGTGCAGTGTGTTGCTCACCACCACTAACAATTGACCATGCCCCTCAATTGACCAGTTCTGTGTATTAAACATCTCTTCTTCCATCTAAAATCATCAATTTGCTTGATCATCAGCTTGAGCTTCCTCATCACTCTTCCACTTCTTGTGTGTCCATCTTGAGCAAGTCTTTGACACCCCCTCAAGCCAAGCTTTATATACATGTTGTAAGTTTCCAGTTTGCTTAAGAGTTCAACCATCCATCTGTTATCCAACGCCTTAGTAAACAAGTCAGCCAATTGAAATTGTGTTCAAACAGGCATCAGATTCACTACCTGTTTCTGCACCTTTTTCCTCACTATATGGCAATCAATTTCAATATGCTTTGTATGCTCATGGAAGACTGGATTTTCTACAATGTGAAGATCACGATTACTATCACAAAACATCTCCACTGGATGTTGATCTTTAAGCCCCAAATCAGCTAAGTATAGCAACCATTGTATCTCACACACAGCTGAAGTCATGGCTCTGTATTCTGCTTTAGCAGATGATCTTGACACAGTAGTTTGCTTTTTTGATTTCCAGGATATCAAGGCATCTCCCAAATATGCACAGTATCCTGATACAGACCTCCTTGTTTCATGGCATCCAGCCCAATCCGAATCCGCAAATCCTTTTAACTTTAATTCCCCTGAGCTGGGAAATAAAAATCCTTGCCCAATAGATCCTTTCAAATACCTCAAGATCCTATGAGCTACTCTCAGATGGTTCACCGTAGGGCAGTCTTAAAATTGGCCCAATTGTTGCACCCCAAAGGAAACGTTAGGTCTAGTAATGGTTAGGTAAATTAATTTACCTATAAGTCTTCTGTAAGATGCCACATCTTCAAACATTTCAGAATCATTGTGCATCAACTTCAAATGGCTCTCCATTGGACTAACTGTAGGTTTTCTCCCTAAAAATCCAGATTCCTCCAGCAGCTCTAATGTATACTTTCTTTGATTTATCAGTATACCTTTGTGTGATCTTGCCCCTTCTATGCCAACAAAAAATTTGAGTTCACCCAAATTTTTGATTTTGAACTTGATGTGCAATGCCCCTTTAATGTCTTTAATTGCTTCTAGATTATCACATGCCGATATCAAATCATCCATGTATACGAGTAATACCAACAATGAATTTCCAGACCTTTTAGTAAACAAAGTATAATCATTCATGGATTGGGTAAATACTTCTGAGATCAAAAAAGCTGTTAATTTTGCGTTCCACTCCCTGCTCGCATGTTTTAGCTCATATAGAGATTTTGGTAATTTACACACTAGTCCTTCTTGTGGTAACCTGACATCAGGGGAGGAAGCATGTATATCTCCTCATGTAGTTCACCATGTAAAAAGACATTGTTTACATCTAATTGATGTATATGCCATCTCTGTCTAGTAGCCATTGCAAGAACCATCCTGACAGTGCTCATCTTACCAACTAGGGAAAATGTGTCTTGATAATCCACCCCCAGTTACTGAGTGTGGCCTTTTCTACTAATCTTACTTTGTATCTCTCCATTGAGCCATCAGCCTTGTGCTTCACCTTAAACACCCATTTACACCCAATGGGTTTCTTTCCCTCTAGCAGTTCAGTCAATGTCCATGTGTTATTGTTCTCTAACGCTGATATCTCAGCCTCCATAACCTTCTGCCATTCAACAGATCCAACTGCATCTGCATAAGTTTTAGGTTATGTACATACACTAATACTTAATGCATATGTTTTGAATTTTGGAGCTAGCAGATCAAGAGTAAAGTATTTGTCTAGAGTATGTGGAGTAGATAAGGCATTGAGTTGGTCTGGCTGTGAATTAAGGTGCATGCTGGATTTGGCTAGTTTTGCCACTTGATTACAGTAGTACTGGTTTAGATAGGATGGCGGCTGTTTTGCTCTACATGGTCTTGTCAAGGGCAGATCCACTCTAATAGACCTGATGGGAATGGGAAGTGAGGAAGAAGCTGTTGGATTTATGTAGATTGGAGTTGATGGGTTAAAATCATGGTTGTCTGAAGTACGACTGAGAGGTTGCTTATCTTAACTTGGAGAAGAGGTTTGAGAAGAGGGTTGAGTTTGAGAAGAGTGATCATTTGAGGCAGGTGGAGTGTGGTTGTGGTGATTGGAAGTGGAAGGCTGATCATCCCAGGTAGGCAATACTGCTGAGTGAGGCCCCCTAGATGTGGCAATGGGCCTGAGTTGTGCACCATTGTCACAGCTGGGTATGTGGTTATGAGGTGCACAAGGGATAGAGGAGGAGGGAGAAGAGTTGGAATCGGCTGGATTGAAAGAAGATGATGGCATAGAGTCAGTAATAAAGGGAAAACAAGATTCAACAAATGCCACATCTCTGGATATGAACACATCATTTGTGTACAAATCTTGCAAAATGTAACCCTTGGTACAATGTGATAGGCCAAGGAATATACTCTTTCTGGCTCTAGGACTAAACTTGTCCTTTGTTGGTAGGGTAGCAGTGGCATAGCATAGGCATCCAAATATTCTGAGGTTGGTATAGGAAGGGGAATGCATGTAGAGTAATTCATAAGGTGTTTTAAGATGAAGAAGAGGGGAAGGAGATACATTGATCAAATATACAGCATGTTGCACACAAAAACCCCAGTAAGAGGTTGGAACCTAGGATTGTAATTTAAGAGCTCTTGCTATATTAAGGATGTGTTGTTGTTTTCTTTCAACTACCCCATTTTGTTGAGGTGTATATACACAACTGGTTTGATGAACAATTTCTTTGGATGCAAAAAAGGAGGTCATCTGAAATTCAAGGCGTTGTCAGTTCTTATTACTTTTATGCTTGTGCCAAACTGTGTCTGTACATAGTTCCAAAAATTTTCTATGATTTTCCTGGTTTCTGATTTTTTTTCATCAAATACAACCAACAAAACCTACTATGATCATCCACAACAGTAAGAAAGTAATGCTGCTGATACATGGTTGGGTGTTTGTATGGTCCCCAAATATCCATTTGAACAAGAGAAAAAGGTGAAGGGGATACAGAATGAGATATAGGAAAGGGTAAATGTTTTTGTCTGGCTAAAGGACACACAGTACAAGAATGAGAATTAAAGCTGGAATCCACTAAAGGGTCTAATCTACTAATTTTTTGTAATCTGGATGAGCCCTGATGACCAAGTCTTGCATGCCAAAGAAAGGAGTCTGGGGAAGAAGAGGAGGCTGCAAGTGCTTGCCAAGAATTGATTGAAGTAGCATTATGTTGGAACTGATCAGTTAGATGGTATAACCCTTGAAAAACCTTAGCTTAACCAATCATCATCTTGCTCATATGCACCTGAATATAACATATATTGAAATGAAATGATAAGTCAATGTTCCCATCAAGGGTAAGCTGAGTGAGTGATATTATATTAAAGGTGAAGGATGAGACGTACAGTACTTTGTGAAGTTTAAGAGAGGGAGCGACACTCACTGTCCCCATATGTGTGACCTTGGTGGAATGATTGTTGGGTAGTTTGACAGATATGTTTGAGACAGGGTGGTAAGAGTCAAAGAGAGAAAAAAAACAACAGATGTGATCTGTAGCATCAGAATCCAATATCCATACACAAGAACTATTATGTATTACATTACCTTGATATTTGCCATAATTAGTGGTCTGTTGAGCTGACAGTACAGCATGGTGAGCCTTTGACATCTCTGCAGCATTGGCATTCATTAAGACTTCCTTATCCTTGTGTTCCTGTAACATACTCATCAATTGTGCATATTGTTCCTATGTCAAGGAAGGGGCAACATGTACAGAAGCTGGGGTGACATTGTCATTCATGGCTTCATTGACCTGATAAGTCTCACTTTCAGACTGGTTATACACACTTGCCTCATTTTCTATATAGTTAACTTGCCCCTTTTGCTTGTACCCTGGGGGAAGCCATGTTTCCTATAACATTTGTCAATGGTATGACCTGTCATATTGCAATATGTACTTACAGGGGCTTTGGAATTACCACTGTCATACCTCTGATTATGAAATTCTTTCTTATCACCTCTACCAGCAGGTTTCTGCCAATTGGCATTTCCACCACTGGAATTCACTTGACTGGATCCGAAGTTCCCATACCTTTGGATGCTGTTGGTGTTAAGCACATGTGAGGGGTTGTTATCAAATTGATTATGTTCTCTTGAATAATGCAGTTTCCTTTCCAATTTTACTGTCATGACAAACGTTGTCTTCAGATCTGGCAATGGGCTGAACAAAAGAACTTGAGATTTCACAGGTTCATATTCATTATTAAGTCCTTTAATGAACCTAATCACATAATCATCTTCTATAAATTTGTTGATCTGGCTAGACATATTACATGTACACCTATTGCATACACAATTAGGGATTCCTCTATGCACCATGAGTTCTTCCCAAAGAACCTTGAGTTTTGTGTAATATTCAGTAACTGAACTGCCTTCTTGCCTAGTAACATAAAACTGTTCTTGCAAATCAGATAATATAAACACATCAGCATTACCATATCTATGCTTAAGATCATTCCAGATATCCAATGCATTGTCAAACCACAATACACTTTGTCCAATTGACGGTACAACAGAATTGACAATCCAAGCAGCGACCATATTATTTGCTTTGGTCCAGGCAGCATATTTGCAATTAGTTTCTAATGGTTTAGGAATGTTACCTCTACTAAATCCAACCTTATTCTTTGATTCAAGCGCTCTTTGCAAGATCCTGCTCCATCTATGGTAATTGTTGCCATCCAGCAACGGTTGCACAAGTACAAGAGACGGACTGTCTCCAGGGTGTATGTACAACGGATCTTCAGTTGGATCGATTGGAGTAGAACACGTATTCGTTGAAGAATGATTTGAACTGCCAGGTGAATTTGGATTCGAAGCCATGAATGCTCCAAAGTTCATTGATTAATCAACAATGATCATGAAAAAAACTCTCTGATACCATGTGAATTTTCAAAACAACAAACACAATAGCATCTATAGCATATAGATCATATCGAATGATGAACGAAAAGAATGCAATCTTGAGAGAAATCAAAATATGAATCGAAGGACGGAAAGAGAAGACAGAGAACAATTGCAGAAGATTGGTAACTGCCAAAAATGATTTCCTCATCATTCATATGGAATAGCGTCGAACACTATATACAGAACGGAGCTGCACTTCTAAAAATAACTACCTCATGAAATTACAAGAATGCCCCTATCAACTAACATTACACAGAGTAACTAAAAGGGCAACAATGTAAATTTACTATTTATTTAAACCTCCCGCCAACAAAGTCTTCTTCTTCCTTGCGTTCCAGCGCACCTATTTGCTCCCCCACGTGCAGTGTGTTGCTCACCACCACTAACAATCAACCATGCTCATCAATTGACCAATTCCGTGTATTAAACGTCTCCTCTTCCATCTAGAATCATCAATTTGCTCGATCATCAGCTTGAGCTTCCTCATCACTCTTCCACTTCTTGTGTGTCCATCTTGAGCAAGTCTTTGACAATTCATTTTATTATAATCGTAAGATCACTCAAGTCATTCACAAGAGGAACTAAACTTATCAAATCTTTTGTTTGTGCTTTGACATATGTGAGAAGTGTAAAAATATTCTATTGAACCAAAATTCATTAGGTAATACCCTTTGGTAGGGTATTGTAGAATTAAAGAAGCAAGTAGCAAAGCTTTGTGTTCTTGCTTTTAAAGTGAAGTTCTAGTAGTTGTTACTTGTAGAAATTGTTGTGGTAGGATGCTGTTGTAGATTTTATAGAGTTGTTGAAAATTCACTTTGAAATTTGAGTAAAATCAAAGAGATTTGAATCCTTATAAAATTTATGTTGATTTATTACTCATCATCTTCTTATTAATCTAGTTAAACTTGATTTTTGGGTTGTTTTATTAAAAAGGAAAATACGAAAATTTTCCTAAACATTATATTCCTTTTTTCTATAGCGTTCTTCAATGACCAACCGATATATGTTTTAGACTCGGGTGCATTTTTGGTAATCATTTTTTGAAAAGGCCAGTAGAGTTGATAACTAAAACTATCAGCAGTTTTTAGTTTTTGCCTTTTAACACTTAATACTTACATATACCATTTGCCTTCCGGATGGCTTACATACTGTTCTAACCTACAGAAGATGCAATGAACATTTAAAACAGCTCCCGATACACATGAACCAAATCCTTAGACTCAATAGAAGAATTAGACATCGGATGCTAAAATCGTAAATGTTTTGATCCATAATATGGATTCCTTTCCTTTTCTTTATATGTATACAATTTAATATGCTACTGTGACTTGAAGAATAATATAATATAAGTAGGAAAGGCTACACGTGCACAATTTGAAACCAAAAACTTGTTAATCATGTCTCAGTCTTCATAATATCTCACCTGAATTCCCTCACATGTGAATACAACGCACAAAAACACCACAAAACCTTGCGAAAGGAAAAAATTTTAAAAAAATATCAGAAAAAAGGAAGACGAAGAGAACTTCCTTAGCAATTCCAAAGGGTCCTATGGTTATAATGTATATTTGGCACTATAAAGAGTGTAACCAACTCCCCTCATTTATTTATTTATTTATTTTTATTTGCAGCTCCCCTTATTTAGAAATTCAGATATATTATACTTACTTCCTTATCCGAGCTCCATTTAAAATTGATATACTAATCACTCAACATGGAAAAACATCAGTAAAGTTATCTAAGCAGCAAAGTTGGCTACCCAATTTGAAGATCTAAAGATGGTTGAAGATGAGACAATCATAGACTTTAATGCAAGATTGTGTGATATTGCAACTCAAACTGATCTCTTTGGAGATGAATGTCGTGAATACCCCAAAGATATTAATACCATACACGGGAAAAACTAATGGGATGTCTCAATCTACCAGATGAAGTTCAAGCAAACATTGCTTTTCAAGCAGAGAAACAATATAAAGATGAAGATATAATTCAGTCAGTTGCCATCATACACCTAGAGAGGATACTCAAAATTTGGGAAACAAAAGGTAAGCCTTCGGCAACAATGAATACGAATTTTATTAAAAACCAAAGATGTTTTGACTTTTGGATAAAAAAGAAAAAATAAAAACGATATAAAGTGCGAGGGATCTGGTCACATGCAAGCCAAATATGTCAACAACTTGAGAAAAGAAGAAAAGAAAGACTTGAACATGTCATGCAGTAATGACTCTAAATCAAATTTGAGTGAGGAGGAAAACTGTGTAAACAGAATAGGGTAAATAATTGCATGTAGAATTGTATGTATTTCTCAATGAATTTGTACATCCTTACGTCCGCCATATAGGACTTCTTCTACACATATACAAGGAAACTAAGTAAATGAAAGTCATTCACAATAAAAACTTTCCTATCCTAGCTCATTCATATCCCAAGATTATAGGACTTGTGATTCCTAACTAACAGGAATTGCTAACACTCCCCCTCAAGTTAAATCGTGGGGTCAACAACGTTCGACTTGCACAAGATAGTTTCAAATGACCTTCCATCGATTGTCTTGGTCAACACATCCGCTAACTGGTCCTCTGACCTGACAATTGGTAGCTCAACAATTCCTCCCTCCAGCTTTTCTTTGATAAAGTTACAATCAATCTCTATATGTTTGGTCCAATCGTGTTGTACTAGATTTTCATATATGCTGATGGAAGCCTTGTTATCACATAGTAGTGGCGTGGGTAGGTTAAAATGCAACCTAATATCTTTGAGCAACTTCTGGATCCACAGTATTTCAGTGATTCCCTTTGTAAATCCAAGAAACTCAGCCTCGGCACTGAATAGGGCGGCAACTTTATGTTTCTTACTTTCCAAGTTATAAGGTTACCACTTACGAGCACAAAGTATCCAAAAGTGGACTTCCGATCCACTAAACTCCCGGCCTAGTCTGCATCAGTGTAGACCTGAATGCTCAAGTGTCAATTATTGCAGAACACAATGCCTCTACCAGGTATATACTTTAGATATCACAAGATACGGATGACTGCATCCATATGATGCTCATGGGGATTATGCATAAACTGACTGACCATACTCACTGCAAAGGCAATGTCGGTCCAAGTATGTCACAAGTAAATCAACTTTCCAACCAGGCATTGATACTGTCCTTTATATGTAGGTGATGCCCCATCAACAACCTGTAATTTATGATTTATTGCCATAGGAGTGTCACATGGTTTGCAGTCAAGCATTCCAACCTCAGTGAGAAGATGCAAGATATATTTTTTCTGTAATATGTATATCCTAGCTTTTGACCTCAAGACCTCAATACCCAAAAAATGCTTTAGTACTCCAAGATCCTTCATTTCAAATTTAGTAAATAGATGTCTTTTGAGACGAGCAATTTCCTCAGTATCATTCCTTGTAATCACTATGTCATCTACATGATGATCAAACATGTTACCAGCTCCTTGCTTCATTTAATAAACAGTGTATGATATGCATTACTTTGACGGTAACCTTCTTGCTCACAACTCCAGTAAATCTGTCGAACCAGGCTCGAGGAGATTATTTTACCCCGTACATGGCCTTTCTTAGTCTGCAGACTTCTCTTGTCTTAAACCCTGCAGAAAAGCCAGGAGGGAGATCCATATATACCTCTTCCTTTAGATCATCATGTAGGAAAGCATTCTTGACATCAAACTGGTGGAGAGGCCACTTCTGAGTTGCTGCAACAGAAAATAATACTCTAATTATGTCAATTCAGGTCACAGGAGAGAACGTCTCTAAATAGTCGATATCGTACGTCAGAGTATATCCTTTTGCTGTAAGATGAGTCTTATTCCTTTCAACACTGTCATCAGCTTTGTACTTAATAGTGAGCACCCACCGACAACCAACAGGTCTCTTTCCAGGGGGAAGAAGGCATTTTTCCCATGTTTAATTTTTCTCCAAAGCTTGCATTTCAGTTATCATGGCTTCTCACCACTTTGATTGAGCTTGAGCTTCTTCAACAATTCGTGGAACTTGTCTTGAGCACAAAGATACAAAGAATCCTCGAGCTAGATCGGCTCCTTTTGTAGATAGATTCACTGTATACTTGGAAGCCTTGGGTGTTTGTTTTGGAGAGTACCACTCGAGAGAGATTCCTCTCTTAGCCCTCAGAGGTAGTACTCTACCTGTTATTGCTCAATAGGAATATTAGCACATGTACATGTTTTGGGGGTAGTTGGATGGACAAGGGAAAGATCTGTGTTTAGAATGTGGTTACATGGGTCAGTATTACTTTCTACGTCCATATTAGATTCAGTATCAACACCAGGTATGATTGGACATTACTGGTATCAGGATTTGTTACTTTAAATGTGTCATTCATTAGCAGAGGATCATTAGATGGTCCGGATGCCGCATGTGGTAAAGTGTTGGGAGCTATAGCACATTCGACGCCATCTACTTACCCAGTTGGAATGGCCGTCAGACAGGTATGTGGTGGTACTAACCAATCTAGGGTTCCCTCAGATGGAATCTCCCCCTGAACCAAAGATTGGGGTGTATAATAGTACTCAGTCTCGAGAAAAATACAGTTCATGGTGATATGAATACGACAGGTGCGAGGATTATAGCAACGATATCCCTTTTGAGTAGTGGCATACCCCACAAAGATGCATTTTGCAGCACAGGGATTAAGTTTAGTCCGTTCGAGTTTAGGGGTATGAGTGAAGACACTACAGCCAAACACTCACAGAGAAAGAGTATAAATTGAGGGTAAGGCATGCTGAGATGACAGAACCTGAATGGCTATTTGATAGTGAAATATTTTAGTGGGAAGACGGTTGATAAGGTAGGTGGCGGTGGAGACGGCCTCCAGGCAGAAACTCATCGGCACATGGGAGTTAAACATCATGGCCCGGGTCATTTCAAGAATAATACGATTTTTTGTTTCGCCACCCATTTTTTTCAAGGGTATGCGAGCAAGAAGTCTGATGGATAATGCCATTATTGTGGAAGAATTGTCCCAAGTTTCCATGAAGATATTCTCTCACGTTATGAGAGCGAAGAATCTGGATTTTGGTATCGAATTGTG
Organism: Eustoma russellianum; assembly: GCA_036186865.1. Lineage (NCBI taxonomy): Eukaryota > Viridiplantae > Streptophyta > Magnoliopsida > Gentianales > Gentianaceae > Eustoma > Eustoma russellianum. Next base: position 11,322,153 of record AP025042.1, read on the forward strand.
TATTTATCATGTTGTAAAAATGAATGAATTTCTGACAAACCTCGGATTTATGTTTTAAGATATATAACCACGTCATACGAGAGAATCATCAACGAATATCACATAGTGACGAAAACTAAGGGGGTACTAAACGGGGAGGGGGCCATACATCAGAGTGAACCAATGAAAACATAAGATCGACCTAAGTATTACTTGCAAAATAAGATACCCGAGTTGTTTTGCCTGGAGGCACGTATCACAAGTAAAGTTATCAGGTTGAGAAGTAAACAAAGTAGGAAAAATACGTTGTAAATAACCAAATGAATGATGCCCTAATCGGCGATGCTATAAACACACCTGTCGATTGGCTATTCCGGTGGTAATATTAGACTATCCCTGTTGCACCACTACATCAACAAAGTACAGACCTTGGCGTTCAGTACCACGCCCAATGATCGCCCCCGTATGAATGTCTTGTACAAGACAAAAATTAGGATACATCAAAATGATACAATCTAGAGCCTTGGTAAGTTGACTAACGGATAACAAGTTGGTAGATAAAGAGGAAATATAAAGACAATTTTTTAGGGTAATGTTGGGTGTAATAGAGATGGAGCCGCCACTCGTGACGGGAAGGGAGGCCCCATTAGCAGTCTCAACGGCAGTCTTAGTTGGTTTAGTATATGTAATAAGGTCAGAGGAGTCACATGTCATAGTATTGGTAGCTCCACAGTCAAATATCCATTGTGGGGCTCCTTGGATTGAGTGACATTGGGAGGTTGGGGTCTGGTTTGTCATTGTTGGATTGTGGAGGGGTAAAGTGGGTATTATTAGATGGTCTAGGGGTGTATTTGGATTTGGAAAAGAATTCAAGGGCGCAGGGGAAGTATGAGTGGGATTAAGGGGTATGGGTGAAATATTAGGAAGAGCAGTGGTGTAATTTTCAGCCACAGAAACCTGAGGGCAGAGGAAATATGAGTTGGGAGTATATGGGCACCGGGGATAATTTTTCATTTGGGGGTATTAGATGTTGTTTAGGGTTAGGGTTATTAGCCCTAACCTCGCTACCTCATTCGTCTCTCCCAGGCTGTCATGGCTGCTCATTCCTTATCTTCAGATTTCATGCGACTGGGGCCTTCTAGATCATTTCTGTTTCTAAGACCACCATTAGTGGTGGCCTGAGGACGGAGGCTTGGGCCTTTTTCTTGAAATCGTCCCACCAGTCTGGATATCCATGAAGTTTGAAGCATTTGTCCCTACTATGGCCCTTACGCTTGCAGTGGCTACACTCCAAGTAAGTTTTGTCATCTCCCCCACGCCGTGATGGTGATCTTGAGCATAGGGGTGGATGGTATGGTGTCCCTCGCTGTTTACCGTGGTCTGTTGGTGGCTTAACCACAAACCTTTGTCCAGCCCTAAATGATGATCTAAGATCTGATGGGGTTATGATAAATACCTCATTCTGTACATCAGAGCGACGGAGTTCATTGTACGTCCGTCTCTACAGCGGGTCCGGGATCTCTTTTCAAAAGCTCCTTTTTGGTATCTGGAAACCAATCATCGATGGCTAAAAGCAGTTGATATAGTCCTTGTTCTTGAACTTTTCGGGTATAGGTAGCAATATTCCTTGGTGATTCCAAGGGATTTGGGTCAATGGAATCAATGGTTATCCAGATTCCTTGAAACTAATCCCAGAGGGCCTCGAGAGATCGATTGCCCTGCTTAATGGTGTAACATTGCTTGTGAAGGTCGAATATTTGTAGTAGGTTGCTGCCTGACCCGCATGTTACTGCTAAACCGTCCCACATGGCCTTCATAGTTGAGTATTTGGACACGTTGTTCACCAGACTATCATCAACATTGTCAACTAGCCATGTGAATACTAATTGGTCATGTTGTTCCCATGTTGGATAATACACATCGGTGGGTGGGGGTGGAGGAACCCCTGTGATGTGGGAGCTCCTCCCCTGCCTCCAAGGGCCATCTTCATCAGTCTACACCACAATGTGTAATTTGTGCTATTCAGTTTTACCTTCAAAACTAGATTTACTGACGTGGTTGGTGATTGTGAGACATTCATGCTTTGTTGTAAAAACCGAGCAAACTGTTCAGAAAGATCGAAGCTTGCAGGGAAGTTGGGTTTATTTTCGGATGTTACTGAATTTGTTTCAATGCTTCTTAGTGTTTGTGATATAATGTTTATTATATGCAGATAATGAACAGATGAGAACATGAGATAACTTGGTCTAGTGTAAGTCGAGATTGGTGAAATGAGGGCGACGAAGAGTAGACTCTGAGCCTTAGAGGACTTAGATTAGAGCAGATATGGTACTTGGTCACAGGCAAGTTTATGGCAATGATGAAATCACAAATCTGAGCCAATCAAGAATAAAAAATCAGGTTCGATTGAGAAGAACCTGCTATGATACTGTTATGCCCCGTGCACTGATTGTGCAAAAGAAAAAAAAATAAAACAAAGATAAAAACCCTAAGAAATCTAATGTGACTAGGAAAGTGAAAAAGATAGATTTATTGAATTAAATACAAATCCTAATATGTCTAGGAAGTAAAAGATAAAGTTTAAATCAAATTACGAATTCAAACTAGAATAAGATAACCTAAATATCTTAGAATTTTACCTACCATGCACATATATTTATACACACATAACACCAAAAATTCTACCCTAAATTCCCATAGCCAAAATCGGCTAGCCTCCAGCCGATTCTTTTTGTTCTTCCAATCTCCAGTTTCTTCCGTTAGAAATTGGAAGCCAAATATTCACCCCAACAATTGTATTGCATCTTCCATATCTCAAACAATCTACTTCACTCCATAATTTTCAGCCTTATATTCTTTACTTCACAAGAAACATCCGACTTTTTCTTATTTTTCCAGCCTTAGTCTACCGCCAGTTTTAGGGAGAGGATTCAATCAATTTTTGGTCCATTCAACTCCAAATTCTTCAAATAACGCATATAATCAAGACGAGAGGCAAGTACCCTTACTATATTTACTATGATTTTGCAAAACTTATGATTATATTTTCATAGCAAATCCGGATCATTCATATGTATATTTGTGCCTTCATAGATGTTTGAATATATATATATATATATATATATATGTTAAAGCAAATGTGTATTTTTATTCATGTCATGCCTCACTTATGGCGGAGGAATACCATAGTACATAGATAAATCAAACGAAAACCAAAAGTATAAGAAGCGTAAGATTGTCAACCTACAATCATATATGATATGCCGTATATATATATATATATATTGGAAAGAAGATTTTATTAATTGAAAGCCTCACTTATGGCGGAGGAATACCCTATTACAAGAAAGTGTAAATACATCATCGAAATCAAAAAAAATGAAAAAGCCAACGTATAATGGCGTATCTCCAGTCGTATATGATATGCCGCATTAAAACCTTGCCAAGAAAAACCACCCTTGTGGATAAAAACTTGGCGAAAGAAAAAGCGTACATATTTACACAACATTCATTGATACTTAAGAGCTGAATAATATGAGGTAAATACAAGGAAACAATTGGCCCATAAGAGATTATTTGATATCTGGAAGGTGGTGGAGCCTGATGTCTGTTCCAAAATGTCTGGGAATGAGCAGTTGGTGTCCAGTGTACCTCGCCAAGCAACAAAGAAGCAGATAAAACAATATGCTGTAAGTCAAAGACGTAAAAGCAAGATACAGCACCACACATACCGCACCCGCCCTGGTTCGAGTGAAACCAGGGCGGTATTTTCGTATGTGGCAATAGCACAACAACGGACGCATAAGAAGCGAAAGTCCAGGCCGCCATATTGACTGTAGACGAGACGAACTTGGATACAGGGGCCGCAACCTCATGATCACCAATGTCCATACCGAGAAAGCATGTGCGAGAAAAGAGACATACATTAACACATGTAAATATGTGATTCATAAATTGTAAGGCTAAGAGAAAGTCCCACATACCCAGGCTGCCTGTATTCCGAGGAATACAGGCAGAAAGATATAATTTTGCCAATCCATTTGGAAGACTGAGTTAGTGGTGGCGCAAGTGAGCTGTGGAAAGATCTAATGCCAATGAGCCTTTTGCTAAAGGCGGGATGGTACTCGAGCTGTAGATATGATTTGCTAGATTCAACATTGCATCTTGCGCTAGATAATGTGCCATCATATTTGCCTCGCGATATACATGCAAAAAATCCAGTCGATGTAGGTGAATGAGCGTGTGCAATAGGCGCAAATGAAAATTACCGTTTGGCAAAATTGGGCGTTGTATCCTGGATATGAGTTGAGCACAATCCGTCTCCAGAATGATTGTTCTATACATCGGAAGAAAGTACAATAGACCAAAAACCGCCGCTTGTATTTCTGCCTGCAAAGGTGTGCAAAGTGGTAGGCGAAAGGATATTGCCCCAATGTAGGCGCCGAGATGGTCACGGAGAACAGCGCCACCCGCACTGTATACTCTTCCTACCGCAGCATCTGTGTTGAGCTTGTATTTACCCATTGGGGGCTTATGCCAACGGACTAAAATAGGCCGGGGTGGTCGTGGGACAGAAAACCAATCATATGTTGGTAGAAAGGCAGTTGTTAATTTGGATCCCGCCATCTTTTTGCTCCAAATATTGATATCCGATAAGATGGAGGCCCTCAATGTATCGTGTGAGAATGATTTGTTGTCTCCGTATATTAAGGATGCATAATCTCTCCAAATATTATATGCAATAATTGAAGGAATAACCAACCTTAAAACTCCCGATAGGGTTGCGGTCGAAGATCTGTACCACCAGGCAAGCAGGTACTGTCTGAGGCATAACGTATTAGTTGGGAGAGGACAGTGCAGTTCACTAGCAAAATAAATCCAAATAGAGCGGATGTGGGCACAATAGAGGAAGATGTGATCCACCGCTGCTGAACAACATTTACAAAACGGGCATTGCGTTGGCCAGGCAGTTATGTAGCTGCCAATAAAATCCTGAAAAGGCAATGCCGAATAAAAAAACCGCCATAGGAAAAGTTGAATAGTAGGAGAATGGTGTTTTGACCAAATAAAGTCCGCCGATAATAATGTTGGTCTAGCCGGACGCAATTCATCATAAGCCGATTTCAAGGTGAATTCTCCCGATGATGATGGAAGCCAAGTAAGATGATCTCCCTGCCCTGTCGTGTAATCCGTGCAAAAAGGGTGGATACGACATATGGTTTTCCAAATAGGTGAATCAGTAAGCCTTGGAATATAGTCACCACGTCTGCCGTATTTTGCATGCAACAACTTACTCCATAGAGTTGTATTTCGCTGATAAGCCCACCAAAGTCGACAGTGGTATGCTTTTTGTAGTGAATTCAAATCTCTGAGGCCCAATCCTCTTTCCGCACATGGGTGAAGAAGAGCAGGCAATGAGACCCAGTGTTTTTTTGCTCCCCAGAAAAAAGATGACATTCTCCGATGAATGGCGTGAATTACTGATTTTGGTAAAGAACCCGCAGCTATGATATGTAAGGGCAACGATTGGATAACAGAGCGAAGTAAGACTAGACGACCAGCAGAAGACAGTAAACGCAAGTGCCAACCCTGAAGGCGAGCGTCTACATGCTGGAGCAAAGTTGTGCAGTATGACGAGCGATTAATACCTTTATGCAGATATGATCCAAGGTAGCAGAATGGAAGACTAGAGCAGCGCATATGTAGAATGTCCGCCAGCCTGTGCTTCTGAGGAGCCGATAATGAGGATGATGGAATTAAATCGCTTTTCTGGTAATTGACTTTTTGTCCCGAGGCATTCTCATACTTAGTTAAAAATAGATGAAAACGTCTAAGATTCCGTTGAGTTCCTTTAAGAAATATCAGTAGGTCATCCGCGTATGCTAAATGTGAAATTGTGAAAGGGATTCAGCCAAGATTGAAAGACTGTATGGTGCCTGATGCCACTTGCGCTTTTAAGCCCCTGCTAAAACCCTCAGAAGGTAGTATAAAAAGCAGCGGAGAGAGGGGATCACCTTGTTTAACTCCCCTATGTGGACGGAATGAAGATGTGAGCTGTCCATTAATCAAAACCGACAGTGTTGTGACTCGTAGATGATTCAGTATAAGTCGGGAGAAAAAATTAGAGAAACCAAATTTCTGCAGGACTCTTTCTAGATAATCCCAGGACACCCTATCAAAAGCCTTCATCATGTCAACCTTCAGGCAAAGCTGTGATCCACCCCGGTCAAGCATGTGAATCATCTCACGGGCCAGTAACACCTGTGTGGAGATGTCTGTACCTGGGAGAAAACCTGTCTGTTCGGGAGATATTAATCTGGGTAGGAGCGTATTTAAACGGGAGGCGAAAATGCGCGTGCAAACCTTGCTTAGAAAATTTGTTAAACAAATGGGACGAAAATCATTGAAATTTGATGGCGACTGCTTCTTCGGAATCAAAGTGATTACTGCGCTAGCCATCACCGAAGGCTGAGGGACGCCTAGAAAAAACTCTTGCACTGCCTTATGGACATCTTGATGTATTATAAACCAGCATGCACGATAAAACATACCATGAAAACCATCTGGACCAGCTGCACTTTGTGGGTCTAAATGCCAAACCGCCTCTTTGACTTCGTCCTCCGTGGGTAACTGGGTGAGGAAAATATTATCTTCATCTGCTAAGATACATGGAATAGACTCTAGGATGGTGGCATGATTAAAGGTTGCCTCTTTAGCGAACAATGACTTATAGAATTTAACTGCTTCTTCCTGTATTTCATCTGGCGTAGTGCAGGAATGCCCGTCGGTTGAGGTTACTTGCTGAATGCGAAGGTGTAGCCTTCGACCCTTAACAACAGAATGATAGTACCGAGTATTCGCGTCACCTTCTTGTAACCATCGTACCCGTGCTTTTTGTTTCCAATAGTGTAATTCATACTTGGCAGCTTGTTGATATTCAGCCTTGGCCTGATGATATTTCATTCGACTGTCTTCCGAAGGAGAGGCATCCCAAATGCTCTCCGCTTGAGTCAGATTAATTTCTGCCTGCATGAGGTTAGTGAATATATTGCCAAAGATTTCCTTGTTCCAACGTTGAATGTCCTTCCGTAATCGAAACAGCTTGTCATAGAAACCGTACATGCCACCTGTGGTAGGATAGGATGTCCATGCATTCTTCATATATGCAAGAAAATCCGAATGCAATAGACAAGAATCCAAAAAACGAAAAGGGCGATTGGATGGTGGTGTTTGTTGCCGACAGCTGATAAGTAGTGAAGAGTGATCAGATGGAGCACGTGTTAAATGAGAGAGCTGCATATTCTCAAATAAATCCTGAAAAGACGAGTTGATAAAGAGCCAATCTAATCTCCTGCGAACTCGCCCAAGACCGCGACCATCAACCCATGTGAAGCGCGGGCCTTGAAAGGGCGGGGCCATTACAGAACATGCCTCAATGCAGTCGTTAAAATCCTGTAACGAAACGAGTGATGGACGTGATCGCCCATCAAGGTCTTCAAGAATACGGAACGTATTAAAATCCTCGCCGATAATCCAAGGGAATGTAAGATCTGCCGAAAAATCACACAAAGAATGCCACAAGTGACGGCGTAAAGAGAGAGCATGCTTGGCGTACACAACCGATAGGACGAAAGTCAGCTGTAGAGGCCGATAAAGAAGTGTAAAATGCACCACTTGGTATTGATCTTGTACAGAAACCAAATCAAAAATTGAGTCTCTCCAGAAAAACCAAATGCGCTCTGACTGAGAAAAATAATGCTGGGAGTATCCTAGGGTTAAAGCAAAGCGAGTAATATTAGATGGCGAATGCTTAGGTTCAATCAAAGCAAGTAATTGAAGATGATGTGTATGAATCAAATGTTGTAAACGCAGCATCGAGGCACGCATGCCTTGTAAATTCCATATTAAAAGATTCATTGAGTCAAGTTAGAAACACTTCCCTGGATGACACGAGATGCACTACGAGTGAGAATGGTAGAAGGAGGTAGCGGAGGAAAATCTTTTTTTGACCGACGTTTACGATGCGGAACCACAGGTATAAATTCTGACTCCGTAGTATCCTGCAATTTGGAAATGAGAGCATCCTCCTCTAGAGATGGCGGAAGGAGCTCCATCCACCGCACCACCTCTTCTGGAATGTGCTGAACATATGACGGTTGGGCGACGTCAGGAATATCATTGTCGGAGGTGTGACCCATCTCTATGGGCTCTTCGGAGTGGTGATCCAGTTCTGTGGTATCAGCGATTACATTCAACTGAGTGTTTCTGTCATCAATAGGGTCTGTAGTCTGTACATTTGTGGGCAGATCGCTAGGGGTGGGTTCTTCAGGTATCTCCATGGGAAACTGCACCCCAGTATTTTCTTGAACAGCAGCAGCAGACTCTTGGAGTCTGGGATCCGTAGATAGTAGTGATGGCTCAATAGTTGATGGCGTGGGAAGCTTCTTTTTCACCGGAGTCCAACGCTTGGCTGGCGGACGTGGTGGTGGTGGCGGAGGGGGAGGAGGGACTGCAGACGTGGCGGATGTCGTACAGTTGCCAGTGATATGTCCCAATCGACGACAGACCGTGCAAAACTGCGGAAGGTCTTCATAAACCACCGATTGTAGTATTAATCTATCTTTGGCCTGCAGATAAATCTTCTATGGTAATTCCTGAGAGACATCCACTTCAACGCATATCCTCGCTACGGAAGGACGCAGACCGTCTGTGGTTGCGGCATCTAACTTCATAGGCGAGCCAATAAGGCGCGCTATCTCAAACAGGGCTTCACGGCGGTGAAGGTGAACAGGGAGTGCCGGAAATGCAATCCAAATTGGAACAATGGGTACATCAGCTGCCGGATCAAAGTCGATAGTCCATTTCGTTATGCGCATATGGCAGCCAGAGATTTGCCATGATCGCCGGTAAAAACACCTCAAATAATCAGCTTCATACCAGAAATTCAACAAAATATGCGATTGATCTAACAGTGTTATTCGTAAATCATGATGAAAGCCGATTTTTTCAAAAACCTCACGAATCACCTTTAATGATGGGCGTCCATACCAAAAAGTGCCTACCAAAGAAAACCTGAATGGGGCGGCCAGGGCATCAATCTCCAAATCTTCGAAAGTGATCAAAGGTAGTCATTTATAACGTGATGCCGTTTTCGGGGCAATGGAAATCGCCTGTGCGTTGCCAGCCCCAGATACAATGTCAGCAAATGACGGGGATGACGCTGCCATAAAGAATGCAGGATTGCAGACCGTATGTATGAGGAACGAAAATAATGATGCTGTTTGTGGTTTGCCTGATGATCGTGAATATGGGTGTCAGTGACAGAGAGACAGTAACCGAAGGACGGCGGCGGCGGATCATTGCGGCGCCGCCAGCGTGAGGGGGAATCGCCAGAGCATCACAGCATATATATATATATATATATATATATATATATATATATATATATATATATATGTTTGTATAGTTGTGCCGCTGGAATAATTGAGTTTGCAAAATTTGTTTGTTTGCTTGTTGCTGCGTCGCCAGCCATGTGGGAGAAAGATTTGGTGTGCAAGTGTAAATATTTATATTTATATATAAGCGTTTTTTTCTTTTTTTTTTTGACGAAAATCTATATATATGTGTATATATGTATTTGTTGTGTTGTCATGGGCAGAAGGTTGACATTTAAGGAAGTGGGGGCCGAAATTTTGATTGCCAAACTACAATTGATGTCTTTTAAAATATTATTAACATAGGCAGCCACTATAATTATTTGCAAATGGGACTTTTTGGTTGATGTGAGAGGACAAGGCGCCGCCTTAATGCTGTGCGCATGTGTGGTATTTATATGTATAGGTTTCGCATAATAAAAGGTTGAACTTAAAAATGTGAAATGAATTTTTTTATAAAAAATTTAGAAACTCATTAAATAAAATAAAATAAAAGGAAAAAGGGAGAAAAATGAGAGAGAAGAAAAGAAATTAAAGCAAGAAGAAAAATTAGCAGGGAAAGATAAAAAATAAATAAATAAAAGAATGAAGTGTTTGAAAGCCTAGGAAAGATAAAATAAAGTGTAGAAACCTAAAATAAAGTCTAGAAAGATAAAATAACGGTAGAAGATAAAATACAGTAATGAACCCCACGCAATATAGGATAATTACGCAATATAGGTAATATGCAGTATACAATGGAGCAGGCAACATAGGAGAAAAGGAAGTGTGAACGTGTGCATCATACATGGCACGTGCATCCCTTCGGGACGAGTGACTCCACGATACAAAGCATGTGCGCTGACTCCACGTTATGGAGCGTGTGATAGGACCCCGGGACATGTATTACATGACATTGATAGGAAGAGCATGACGTGTGATATGATGTGATTGGGTGTGTGACACGGTAGTGAGAAGGAGCATGCATCATGAAGTTGCACGTTGCATTTGATTAGATGAGTGTGTGTTTATCTTATGATTCAGCTATTGGTGTTAGTTATGTATTTATGTATATTGTTGCTTTTCTTTATGTGTTTATGTATTATTACTTGCTTGATTGGTTAGAAAGGTAAAAAGGTAAAACTTTATTTGCAAAGAGAAGAATGCTATTTTATATTATGTTATTTATTTATTTTATTTACACTTGCTTCTCTATGTATGATCCCATGGTAAATATAGTCAGGTTACTTACTGGGTGATGTATCTTGCTCCCCGCTTCTATCAATCAGTTTTACAGATAGATAGGTAAATAAGCTAGGATACTGTGGATGACCAGGATTTGAGGTTTCGACACTGAGGATATTCGGATGAGACTTTCGAGGATTTAGTTGAGGCAGTTATTTCAATATTCGAGGTTTATGTATTTCAGAGATTAGTGTTTATCTACATTTGACCAGTGTATCGATTTAGATTTTCTAGACGTTTGTATTAATGATGATAATTGTTTTATCGAGAGTTTTTAGTTTATGACTTCCGTTGACATCGATTTATGTTAATTGTTGACGTGTAATTGAATTGCATCAACGCCTTGTATTCTCCTTAGTGAGATACGGCGAGTGAGTCATTTCGAGTACTAGGGCTCGGGACGGGTCGCTACAGGTGGTATCAGAGTATGGCTCTAGATCCACGGCGGAAGCATAGATTTAGGCTATGATCTTAGAAATTAAGTGATGATCCTACTCGTAAGTCACAATTTTAGACATAAGCAACGATTTTGATTAAGAGGTGATCTTCGACTTAGGCATTAAGTTTAGACATAAACGCTGATTATATACTAAGCATGATTTGGAAATAAAACATGATTTTGGAAGTTAGGTGATGACATTGCCCGTAAGTTACGATCTTAGACTTAAGGAATGACGATATGAAATATCGGCTCAAAAAATCAAGTGGTCATGTGAATGTCAGGTGATGATTTGAATAGAGACACTGATATTAGTCATAAGCTGTGATTATATTCTAAGCATTGAATTTAGAAACAAGTAATGATTTAGACGCAAGAAATGATGATACCAAATATCGATAATTCATGACATTAGACCTAAGAGAGGATCGAATAAGGTATATGCCTACGTATACCTAGGGTATACCATGCAATTCAGAATCATTAGCCTTACCTAAGTGCTGATTGTAACCTTCTTTATAATTCCTTAGATCCAACCCCTGCAAACCCGGTACTATTGTGATAAATGAAATGGGTTCGTGCCCCTACTTTTGACAATAGTGTCAGAGCGTGACTAGGTCTAAGTTGGGATCGTAGCTCTTAAGAAACAATTTGTAGTAAATAATAGAGACTAAGTAACGATTTATGAGTATTATCAGTAGAGTTAACAAAGAATATCGTACAAAGGGGTTTATAGTTATGATTAAGATGTTGAGTTGTAGAGTATCCAACAGGCTGAAGATATTAGTCCTACTAAGAATATTGATTGTTAGTGATAAGCGAGTACTACTAAAATAAGTAAAGTGGAATGACGAAGTATTATGAATTTGGGTTAAGTGTTTATTCCTAAGAAAACGTAAGTACTGATGTATCGAGTAGGCTTGAATCGAAATAGAGTAAGCAAGAACAAGTAGTGAGTGTTTTTCAGGTAATATCTAACTAAATTAGAATTAGCGGTTGAAAAAACCAAGTACAGTGGATCAGTGTGGCGCGCGGAAGCATGGTGGATTAGAATACCCTAAGTCGATTAATATTTAGTGTGTCATACTAGGATTGGACAATTTAAGTTAAAGATTTATAAGAACTGGTACATATATGGATTTTTCATTTGACATTAAGAGGTGATTTAGAAAAATATACGAAGTATTGGATTATTATTTTTCAAGTAACCAAATATTTTCTTACGAGCACGTACACCAAGAAACATTCTGTTGTACCCCGCTCCAAACTAACATAGCAACTAAGGTAGGAAGAGAAGCACAATAGGATAAGGAGACCTCGAAAGGAAGACATCACCGGCTTATCTATGATTATATAGAATATAAGGTAATTAGCATACCCCAAGTGCAAAACCTGAAGCAGGAGGGCTGATTGAAATTTACATATAAGTGTTCAGTTGATGACCTGAGAATTGAGAACTAATGAAAGAAGTATTTTTGGGGTAACTTTAATGAGAATTCTCTTCTTCCATCCCCAATATGGCCATTGGGTATCGCCTGGAGGTAAGACCTAAAGAATTTTGGCCATCAATTTTATAAATCTGTAAGGTCTAGCAGATTTGACTCGGCGGAGAATAAGTGGCACTACACACTTTTGTAAGCCTTGGGTATATAGATGTACATAGATGGATACGAATATGTGTAGGGGGGACCATATAAAGTAAAGGCTACCATGAAATTTCATGAGTTCCAGAGACCTAAGCATAACTAAGATGCAACAATAAGGTCTAAGATATGGACAGATTATGGACTGTTGATTTTGATCCATCTGCTGATGTACCCATTGTTCCAGTATGGGTTGCCCTACCTGGCTTGCCAATCCATCTGCATTGTCGCGATGCTATCTTTGAAATAGTGAAAACGATTGGCTGCCCACTCAAGTTAGATGTCGCGACCTCTGACGGTCTCAGGCCATCCATGGCACGAATATGTGTTGAGGTTGATGTCTCGCAGGATCTGCCGAAAAAAATATATTTACAAGCAAAGAACAGACTCATACTGCAGTCGGTGATCTATGAAGATTTGCCCAAGTTTTGCACTACTTGCCATCGTCTTGGGCATGATCAAGCGTCTTGTCCGCCAAAGCTATCAACGCCTTCGTCAGTTCCACCGCCCCCACCGCCACCGCCGTCTCGGCCGCCAAAACAACGATGGACGCTGGTAAAGAAGAAATCAACAGTACCACTTCCTACGCCGCCATCACCTCCCCTGCCGCCTCAAAGTTCTATGCTTGAAATACCACCGGCTGAGATGCCTTCATCGGGTGCTCCTCTACACACCGCCTGCAATAACCCAGAAGATGAGGATGAAGGCCAACTGCAAGACACTTTCTGTGATGCCGCAGATCATCAAATGCCAGATGACGTCACACATACGGATATTGGACATTTGTCGGATAATGATTTGCCGGCTGAGGTCCATGCAGAAGACATTCCTATGGTGCCTAAAGACGTTGCACGTCGCATGCAATTGCTTGAATCATCGCCTGATGATGAAATATTAATATCCAGACTGAATGATCAGACCAAGGAGGCGCCATTTATAACAGTTGTCCCTCGTAGGAAACGCCGAGCCCGAAAGGACCTACCCCCTACCGCCATCGACCACTCTGACGCGCAGTGCGTCTCAAATCATTCAGGGAAGTGTCTCTAACCTTACTCAATGAATATATTAATATGGAATATTCGAGGCATGCGCACGTCATTACCTCGGTCACAACAGTTGATTAGGGACCACCGTTTAAATTTAGTTGCTTTAATTGAACATAAGCATACCCCATCACAAGTACATAGATTTGGTTTGCGTCTTGGATTTTCACACTGCTATGCTTCACAGTCGGAACATATCTGGTTTTTCTGGCGTGATAATGAGTTCCGTTTGCTTGCCACACAGGATCAAGATCAAGTGATCCACCTGACTGTATCATCGGTTTCGCTACAGCACACTTTTGTTCTCTCTTTAGTCTATGCAAAACATACTGCTACACAGCGTCAACAATTATGGCGCACATTATGTGATTTCTCCACGGGGTTACAGTTACCTTGGATGATTGGAGGAGATTTCAATACGTTTCGCGCCCTTGAAGATCACAGCGGCCGCTCCACACCTTCTTTATCTGCCTTACAGGATTTTAATGAATGTATAGAAGCATGTTCTCTTATGTCGCCACCATATCAAGGTTCGCGTTTTACTTGGGCTGAAGGCCGTGGTCTTGGACGTGTTAGAAGACGGCTGGATTGGCTATTTATTAATTCTTTGATGCATGATATGTTTGACACTTTGCGGCTTTCTCATTTACCACGCATTACATCGGATCACACTCCACTTTTGATACAATGTCAGCAATATACTCAGTCTACCCGCCGCCTATTTCGTTTTTTGGATGCATGGCTTCACCACCCAGATTTTCATACTTATGTGAAGAATGCATGGCTATCATATCCAACTACAGGCGGCATGCGGGGTTTTTATACAAAATTATTTTCTCTTAAGAAGGACATTCAACTCTTGAATAAGAATATATTTGGGAACATTTTCAGCACTCTGAAGGATGCAGAGGAACATCTTAATAGAGCAGAAAGTACTTGGGACGCTAATCCCACGGCGGAGGCACGTGAGGCGTTTTATCAGGCCAAAGCGCAATATTTACTCGCCTCAAACTATGAAATGCAATACTGGAAACAAAAGGCGCGGGTAAAATGGTTACAAGAGGGCGATGCTAATACCCGATACTTCCACTCCCTTGTCAAAGGTAAACGTTCACAACTATGTATTCGACAGCTTCAGAACTCACAGGGAACACTGTTGACACATCCGGACGACATTATGACAGCCGCTATTGCTTTTTACAAGGACTTATTTGCCCGTGCGCCCACGAATAATCACTCAGCTATACTATCACACATTCCACATCTAATATCTGACGCAGATAATCTCATGCTTACACAGTTACCATTGGAGTCAGAGGTCAAAGCGGCTGTATGGAGTTTAGACCCGCAGAGTGCAGCGGGGCCAGATGGTTTTCATAGAAATTTCTACAGATCATGTTGGCCTGTAATACATTTGGATGTTCTAAAAGCAGTGCAAGAGTTTTTCATTGGCGTACCACAGCCGAATGTCATGGCTAGTGCTTTACTTACGCTGATCCCAAAAACACAGTCGCCACAGACTTTTGGAGATTTTCGCCCTATTTGTCTTACAAATTTCCTGAGCAAGATTTGCACTCGGATCATTGCCACTCGTTTGGGTCAGCTGCTACCACAGTTAATTTCGCCAGAACAAACAGGATTTCTTCCGGGTCATGATATTTCGACTCAAGTGCTATTGGCCCGAGAAATGGTACACATGATGGATAGAGAGGGATCTCAATTATGTTTGAAATTAGATATGAAGAAGGCTTTCGACCGGGTAAGTTGGGAATATCTTCAACTACTTCTACGCAAATTCGGTTTTTCGGATTTTTTCATTCGAATTATCATTAACCACCTAAGTGCAACGAGGTTGTCAGTCTTAATCAATGGGCAACCATCACCCTATTTTTGGCCTTTAAGGGGAGTCAAGCAGGGTGATCCTTTGTCACCTTTATTGTTTATTCTATCATCTGAAGGATTCAGTAGAGGACTGAAGGCGCTAGTTGCAGCGGGAAGTATACAATCGTTTCGCCTGGGGAGAATACCTATGGCCATCTCTCACTTGGCTTATGCGGATGACTTGCTTATTTTTTTACGAAGTACGCAGCACAACCTCAGACATTTCCACTCATTTCTCAATACATATGAAAATGCATCAGGACAAAAGGTAAATGTTAATAAAAGCAGTTTCATACCATCGTCAAATATCACCTCACGTCAATGTCGAGTATTCAAAGATATACTAGGCATGCGAGCGACAACTCTGCCTTTTAGATATCTTGGTTCATATCTTCACAAGGACATCACTCGTTCTATGCACTGTTCGACCCTCTTACAACATGTTGATGACCAATTACATAGATGGCATTTTCGTCTTCTCTCCTCGTCGGGAAGATTAGTACCCTTACGTTCAGTGATTGCGGCGCTTCCACTTCATATTCTGGCAGCAGGCGGCTTGCCCAAGTCAGTCATTCGAATGATAGACAGAAAGATATCAACATTTTATTGGGGGGATAGGCATCATTGGGTGGCATGGAAAAACATCACAAATCCGGTTGAAGAAGGCAGCTTAGGACTTCGTAACCTAAGTGATTTACAATAGGCATATCAGTGTCGGATTTGGTGGACATATCAAAAGCACAATACATTATGGAGTCAGTATATGCATTTGAAATACGGAAGGCGTGGTGATTATCATCCACTGCTTCCAGACTCGGCCGTATGGAAACTTATATGTCGAATTCACCACACTTGTATCTCTCATACAACTGGTACGGGATCCTTTCTTTCATGGACATCTACGCCCACAGGCGAGTTCACTCTCAAGTCTGCCTATGATATTTGTAGGGTGTCACGACCAACACGGCTATCCACAAAATTTATTTGGTTCAAACAACATTCTCCATCCGTAAGAATATTGTTGTGGCGCCTTTTTCATTCGGCCATGCCATTTGAAGACTACATAGGACGGTATTTGGTGGCACGTCCCACACAATGTCCTTTTTGCAGAGAACACTCAGCCACAGTGGATCATATATTCATTTACTGTAATCGCATTCGATTTTTATGGGGTTTTTTTGCTGCCGAGTTGCATGGCATACCTCCGACGTCACTATCTCTACGACAATATTTATTAGCTTGGTGGTATCGTTCCAATTTTACATCCTTACTTGGAGTCTTAAAGATAGTCATTCCATCAATTGTCATTTCAAACATTTGGCGTCATTATGCGCAGTTAGTATATGGGGACTATACAACCTTTTCCACTGTGGGCCTGCGCAATTCCATACATTTTGATATTCACATGTGGATACTGAAGATCCAGGGATCCAAACTTGCAGCGGGTCCAACACTCTCTCTCTCTCCTGGATCCCCCGGATTCGCCCTCCGCGTCTCTGCGTTATTCGGTGGAAAGCTCCTCCTTCCGGTAGACTCAAATTGAATGTTGATGCAGCAGTTGGCCGCCACTACGCCGCGGGTGGGGCAATATTGCATGATCAAGAGGGTCGTTGTGTGTGTGCACTTTCGTTTCGTCTGCCTCCAAGCACACCTTTGCAGGCAGAGATTCAGGCTACTCTTTTTGGATTGATGTATTTTCTCCCATTCTATCGTTTGATCATAATTGAATCTGATTGTGCTCAAATGCTGACACGACTGCATCAGTCACAACATGTTTCTGGAAACTATCATCTACGACTCCTACATACAATGATATAACATCATCGACTGGAGATCATTCACACATATCGTGAGACTAATATGCCAGCTCATTACCTTGCTCAACATGCGATGATGCATCCTGCGACAAGTGTTTTCAACAGACACAATCTCCCAGCTGTGGTCCGGGCATCACTTACATTGGATCTCACATCGGCGAGCTTGCGCACAGGCTGACATTATAATCTTTCTTATGGATTGGCACTTTTTAATATATTCTGCCCGTGCCGTAATGGTCTCGGGCAGGCACGGTACGCATTCCATTCACTTGCTTCACTGCTACATATTTCATATCCTCATCATATTTAATGCTGTCTTTTTACCCGCTATAAATGGCCGACACCGCAACTGCACCACCCATTTGGCGCGACGTCGCCGACTGCACATAGCTAAAGTCTTCCATAAGGATTGGCTACGTCGAACTTTAGCTGCCTGTACTTTAATAAGTACAGGCAGCCTCGGTACGCTTGCTTTTATTTTATTATGCTGGTTCTTGAATGTAATGTTCTACCCACTGACGGCACTGATTGTTTACTTCCTACATGCATAGACGGCATCATCACATTTGTGGTCTTTGCTCGCAGATGCGAGGCCTTTTCATTATGCTCATGGCTATCCTCATCATAATCTACACCTGACGTCATTGACTCACACACCCTGTTGCCTATTATTGCAAGTCTTCCACATGGATTGGCGTGTATCCGATATTTCTGCCGGCACATTGGGTTGTGCCGGCAGATCAGGTATGATTTACACCCAGCTCACCTCTCATGTTTCATTATGTCTTGGACTTCTGTTTTACTCAGACATACATTTTTGTTGTGCGTGGACGAGGACATGGATCGAACTTATACTCCATACATTTCATACGTTTCATGCGACTGTCACCCGGGTCAGGCATCATTATAGACAGCGGAGAGTCGCACAGCTATCTTTTTACCTACGTTGCTCTGTTGTTTCTTGGGATACATGGAAGGAAACAAGCCTCGCGCTCCTTTTCTTGGGCATTGACGTGCATACCGACTGGCATTTTATTTTATTATGTCTGTGTAATATTCGGTTTCCCAATTGTTCTTCATTATATGATAGCGCCTATCAACCGTCCGTCTATATAAATATGTACTCTTTTTCCTTCGCCAAGGTTATATCCACAAGGGTGGTTTTACTTGGCAAGGTTTTAATGCGGCATATCATATATAGACTGGAGGTTGATAATCATATACTGCTACTTTCTTTCTTGTTCCTTTGGATGTAATAGGGTTTTCCTCCGCCACAAGTGAGGGTCATCATAATAAAATTTCCTTTTTATAAAAAAATATGTATATGTATATATAACAGATATACCAAAAAGAGGTGCTACTTGGAGAATTTATGAGAGAACATTAAGTGAATAGGGGTGTGTTATTAAGAAAGACATATACACATGGAGTACATGGTGTTGGTTCGGTCATTAAGCTTAGGAGTAAATCCAACCAATGCTTAGTAAGAACCATGAAGGGAAGGATAGTTGAGAAATAAAGAGTCCTTGTAGAGGAAGCCTTTTCCTCTCCCCCAAATGCAGCCGCCGGCTGCATTCTTTTCCAAGAAAGGCATAATACCCCCCCCATTAAACAAGCCTCCTCAACTCCCATCATTAAGACTCTTTCACATAAACTCTCAAACCTTTCCCCTCCTCCCAAAGGAATTCGGTTAGGGCAAGGGGAGGCTAAAGATCATTCCCTCTCAAGACTTGATTAGGTAAGTTCACTCTATATAGTTGTTAACAAAATACATCTTAGAAGTTGAAGCTCACCAAGCCTCCTTTTCTATGGTAGAAACCGTGACTACCCCGGCTATAGGAGAAGGCCTCAAAACGATAGAAGACGGAGTACGCCTTAGCGAGGGTGGACTATTCTCAGACCATTCAAGATGCAAATGGTAAATCCTTCATCCTTTTTCCTAGAATATAGCACATAATCTAAAGGGTGGCTAATAAAATCCTTATGCCGTGTATGATAGGAAAAGAAAGGGGGGAGTGCTTCTTGTGTCACCCAACCCGAGCATAGTTCAAGGATTTCGAAGGCAAGTACACTATACTCTTTATGGTTTGGATGTGAAAGTGTGTGCATGAATGGCTAGATATACTTAAGGTCTAATCTTAGTTGTAAAATAGTAAGTTGAATGCCAAAACTTTCGGCCTAAGCCATTTGGGTGTGTAGGAGTGAGACTTTGTTCTAAAGATGTGTTCCTTGTGGATTACATGCATTATTATGGGCTAATCTAGGTTGAATGTGTTAAAGATTCTTTCTTTTCATGATGAGAGGCTCACGGTGGAAGGGTCAAGGGAGACATGTGTGATTTTACATGAAAACAATGTCAACTTAGTAATGAAGTGGAGACAAGCTTTGATCTTGTTGTGTGTTAAGTGTAATATGCTCTTAGTTACATCATTTTCTTGCATGCACCGAAGGATGAGGCTGTTGGTGAAGGGTGCGTGTGTTCCTCCCAAAATTGTGTCTAAGTGTTGGTGACAAAAATGTAAGCTAAGGACATTTAGGAAGAATATATGATCACTAGAAAAATTTCTGGAACTGGACTAAAATTTGGACTGTATTGTGAGGCCAGAAAAAGGACCTTAGGAACCTCCAATTCCATTGATTTTTGGTATGCTATTAGCTTTATGTGTTTTTTAGATATGAGAGTTGGAATCTCATTAAAAGGAGCCACGGTTCATTTTTAATGAATTTTCTACTGAGATTGGTCCTGCTGGAAAATGTTGTACTAGACTGAATTTAAGTAACGTGTTTGGTAGCCTAAAAATGAGCCTTAGAGGTGTGCAAATCCACTAATTTTCAGTATGATACTAACCTCATGAATAAAGCAAAGGTGGCAGTTAGAATTTTGTCAAAATAAGTTGTGTTTTATTTTTTATTAATTTTCTAGCAAAACGGGTCAAACTGAAATGTGCTGGATGGACAGAATTTGTGTAACAAGTTGCATGATCTGGAACAGGGCCTTAGGAAATTGTATTTGGGCTAAATTTTGACAGGATGCTATCCCAATGAGTTTGTTAAGATGGAGAGTTGGAATTTCCAGAAAAAGATTAAAGGATTGGTCACAATCAATTTTGTAATAAAATGTGGTCATTCCAGAATTCAGGTTGCACCGCTTCAGGAAAAAGAACCAACGATTCCCTTATTGACATCGTAATTCCATAAAACTTGCATGACAATCACTTATGACATTTACGGAAAAGTACACGAGAACCAATGTGTCTAGAATGTGCATTTTAATGAGAAATCCCTAAGGAGAAGTAGACGCCACTATGCTGGAATTTTCCAGCATAGTAACGAGACGTATCTACTCATTTATGTCATGCATTATGCCGTGATTTGCATATTACATGTCATGCATTGCATCATCGTCACGTACATGATTTACAGCATGTCTTTTTATGAGAAAGAAAGATGAAAAGCGTTTCAAAAGATGATTTTGTTTTGTAAAGAATGATTTCCCCACCGGTACCGTGTGTGAGTATGAACTTGGCCAGTATGATGACGTTACCGTTCCGAATCCGGGAATAATAGATTCGAAGGAGAGACGTTACCGCCTCAGATCCGAAAAGATATATCTAAACATAAGAAACATGACGTTACCGTTCCGAATCCGAGAATAATAGATCCGAAGGGGAGACGTTACCGCCTCAGATCCGGGAAAATAGATCTGAACACTCTATTGTTTTACGACGATGATGATTTTTAAAGAAAAGCATGAAAGTTCATATTTCCCTTATCATCTCTATGCATCACACGTACATATGCATGCATATTACATTCATGAAGTGACACATGAGATTTATGCTGTGATGACCTCGTAGACCCTAAGTGAAGATTCTTATTGTGTTATTCATCGACACGAGTTACGATCCTTTAATGTTATATTCTGCTTTGGGTGATGCTTTTAATTAAGTTATGATCTTGCTATCCTAAGTGATGATCCATACCGAATATTGGACGGAGGGCAGGTATGCTTCTAAACCATAAATTTTTGGGGATTCGGTTCTTGTTCGCACTTTCCATTTAACTCATGATTATTATAGTATACTTGCTGGTGACATTGTCACTCATCCTATTTTTCCTCCCAGAGGTGGCAAGAGACAAAGTAGAGTGGATCGAGGACGAACCTAGGGTTCCCTACCCGTGAGTGCAGTGAAGGATGGCCAGCTTTAGGGGACCGGACTGGCCAGCTTTAAGGGGTGACTGAGTTATGTAATTGAGATGGAAAAACAATTGGATTTTGTCTCTTTCTACTACATTCGATGTGGGTTGTAAACTTTAAATGGTTGTGATGACGCTTCTAATTTGAAGTTTTAAATTCTGCCACGGTTTCGCTTATTTGTTTGCGCGTAAGCACGAAAATCCATGCAATTCTATCATGGATCACGATGCGTATAGATGACGCCTAGTACTCTCCTTAGTGAAGTACGGCGGGTGCACCGACTTTGGCGGGGCCGGGGTGCGGGGCGCCACAGGTGGTATCAGAGCGAAGGCTCCAGATCCGGGCAGATTGTAGAACTAAGTTATGATTATAGTCGATTAAGTTTGATCCTAGACCTAAGAATTGATTTTAGATGAGAGTTGACCTTAGAACAAGACGACTTCGACCGACAAATTAGGGCACGGCCCAGTGATATGCCCCAACTAATGACCTATTGTAAATTTGAATAATAATGTATGTACGCATATGTTCTTCCGATATGCCAAGTTAAATTCTGTTACTAGTTGTGACATTCCTGTATTGAATAAAGTCGACACTGCGTGCGGCAGATGGTGCGACCTAGAGGAAGACCAGCCAGAGCTAGGCCCCTGTCTAAAGATTGATCTAAATGAAACCGACTTATATCCAATTTGTTATGTGACACCTAGAACTTTTTGTTACATACAAGTCGAGTAGAGTTCTTTATCGATATGACCCCAAATAAAAAGACGCTATGTGGTGCAGATAACCCCACAAACCGGTGCGGGGACATCATCGTTGTCACCCCCAGGAAGCATGGGCTTCTATTTCCGGAAGTTGACAAGAGAGCAGGTTCCAAGGTTTGGCAGGGAGACCGAACCTGAGGAGGCCGAAAAATGGTTAAACGAGGTCGAGGACCAGCTTGTCCGAGCCCGGGTACCAGAAGAAATGAGGGCCCTAATTATCTGTCCCTTCCTGAATGGCAAAGCCAGTCAATGGTGGAGAGAAAGGGTCCAGTCCCTACCCCGACCCATCGCTTGGGCGAGGGTCTTGGAAGAATTTTGTGGAGCTTACATCTCCAAGGAACTAGTGATTGAAAGGATGGAAGAATTCGATGCACTGAGGCAAGGATCGGCCACCCCGGTCTCAGAGTATATCCGCCAGTTCACCACATTAGGGCGGTACGTACCTTTGATCATGGAGGATGAACGATGGAAATAACGAGGTCCATGCGAGGACTGAACCCCCAAATTAAAGAAGGATTGGACAAAGTACACCCAAGCACATTCGATGAGTTGGTAAAAGGCTGCTATGAGGTTGAGCGCGATATTCGGATGATGAAAGTACAAAGGAGATTGAAAAGACAAATGAGAAGAGAAAGTGGGAGGTGGCCGTTGTACCCTCGTGGAACCACGCATAGAGTGATCAGAGACGATAATCGAAGAGCGAAGCCCCAAGGACTTCGAGGCACCCAAATTACTGA
This sequence comes from Eustoma russellianum, assembly GCA_036186865.1. NCBI lineage: Eukaryota > Viridiplantae > Streptophyta > Magnoliopsida > Gentianales > Gentianaceae > Eustoma > Eustoma russellianum. The sequence goes on from AP025042.1 coordinate 11,345,312, forward strand.
CAGGTATATCGAAATTCCCAAACTAAAGTACTTATGCTTTGCCTACTTATTCCAAAAAAGAATGAGTCCTAAAGGAATATAATAAGGAGCCATGAGAAAAGATTATCTCTAGACAGTAATAAATGGATAGAGTAAATAACTAAGAGTTGTTAAGGAACCAAAGGAAAACATGGGGACTTAGGCACACACCCTCCAGTTTCAAGGACGAAACTTATTTTAAGGAGGGGAGAATGTTATACCCCGCTCCAAACTAACATAGAAACTAAGGTAGGAAGAGAAGCACGATAGGATAAGGAGACCTCGAAAGGAAGACATCACCGGCTTATCTATGATTATATAGAATATAAGGTAATTAGCATACCCCAAGTGCAAAACCTGAAGCAGGAGGGCTGATTGAAATTTACATATAAGTGTTCAGTTGATGACCTGAGAATTGAGAACTAATGAAAGAAGTATTTTTGGGGTAACTTTAATGAGAATTCTCTTCTTCCATCCCCAATATGGCCATTGGGTATCGCCTGGAGGTAAGACCTAAAGAACTTTGGCCATCAATTTTATAAATCTGTAAGGTCTAGCAGATTTGACTCGGCGGAGAATAAGTGGCACTACACACTTGTGTAAGCCTTGGGTATATAGATGTACATAGATGGATACGAATACGTGTAGGGGGGACCATATAAAGTAAAGGCTACCATGAAATTTCATGAGTTCCAGAGACCTAAGCATAACTAAGATGCAACAATAAGGTCTAAGATATGGACAGATTATGGATAGTAAGAGGATAGGCTTATTGGTGCACACGAATACGACTCAAGGCATATACGAACGGCGATAGAATAATTTTCAAAGAAGTATATTATATGTGCGTGTACTCGCATATAGTTAGGAAATAGAGAATATTTTTGAGGTTTATGGCTTATTTCAAAAAGAAAAAGGAACATTGACATATATGTATAGGTATGGGTGCGTGTGCTCACACATGTATAAATACGTATACATATACATACAGAGAAAAATATATGCATAGCCACACATGCATATATATATAAAGTACGAGTATATATATTTGAGTGTACACGGGTACATACGGAAGAATAGATAGAGCCGCACATCTAGGGAGCAAGGAATTAGATAGGCTATACTTATGAGTATATATATGTATATGTATATATAACGGATATACCAAAAGGAGGTGCTACTTGGAGAATTTATGAGAGAACATCAAGTGAATAGGGGTGTGTTATTAAGAAAGACATATACACATGGAGTATATGGTGTTGGTTCGGTCATTAATCTTAGGAGTAAATCCAACCAACACTTAGTAAGAACCATGAAGGGAAGGATAGTTGAGAAATAAAGAGTACTTGTAGAGGAAGCCTTTTCCTCTCCCCCAAATGCAGCCGCCGGCTGCATTCTTTTCCAAGAAAGGCATAATACCCCCCCCCCCTCCATTAAACAAGCCTCCTCAACTCCCATCATTAAGACTCTTTCACATAAACTCTCAAACCTTTCCCCTCCTCCCAAAGGAATTCGGTTAGGGCAAGGGGAGGCTAAAGATCATTCCCTCTCAAGACTTGATTAGGTAAGTTCACTCTCTATAGTTGTTAACAAAATACATCTTAGAAGTTGAAGCTCACCAAGCCTCCTTTTCTATGGTAGAAACCGTGACTACCCCGGCTATAGGGGAAGGCCTCAAAACGATAGAAGACGGAGTACGCCTTAGCGAGGGTGGACTATTCTTAGACCATTCAAGATGCAAATGGTAAATCCTTCATCCTTTTTCCTAGAATATAGCACATAATCTAAAGGATGGCTAATAAAAGCCTTATGCCGTGTATGATAAGAAAAGAAAGGGGAGAGTGCTTCTTGTGTCACCCAACCCGAGCATAGTTCAAGGATTTCGAAGGCAAGTACACTATACTCTTTATGGTTTGGATTTGAAAGTGTGTGCATGAATGGCTAGATATACTTAAGATCTAATCTTAGTTGTAAAATAGTAAGTTGAATGCCAAAACTTTCGGCCTAAGCCATTTGGGTGTGTAGGAGTGAGACTTTGTTCTAAAGATGTGTTCCTTGTGGATTACATGCATTATTATGGGCTAATCTAGGTTGAATGTGTTAAAGATTCTTTCTTTTCATGATGAGAGGCTCACAGTGGAAGGGTCAAGGGAGACATGTGTGATTTTACATGAAAACAATGTCAACTTAGTAATGAAGTGGAGACAAGCTTTGATCTTGTTGTGTGTTAAGTGTAATATGCTCTTAGTTACATCATTTTCTTGCATGCACCGAAGGATGAGGCTGTTGGTGAAGGGTGCGTGTGTTCCTCCCAAAATTGTGGCTAAGTGTTGGTGACAAAAATGTAAGCTAAGGACATTTAGGAAGAATATATGATCACTAGAAAAATTTCTGGAGCTGGACTAAAATTTGGACTGTATTGTGAGGCCAAAAAAGGGACCTTAAGAACATCCAATTCAATTTATTTTTGGTATGCTATTATCTTTATGTGTTTGTTAGATGTGAGAGTTTGAATCTCATTAAAAGGATCCACGGTTCATTTTTAATGAATTTTTCTACTGAGATTGGTCCTGCTGAAAAATGTTGTACTGGACAGAATTTAAGTAACGTGTTTGGTAGCCTAAAAATGGGCCTTAGAGGTGTGCAAATCCACTAATTTTTGGTATGATACTAACCTCATGAATAAAGCAAAGGTTTCAGTTGGAATTTTGTCAAAATAAGTTGTGGTTTATTTTTAATTAATTTTCTAGTAAAACGGGTCAAACTGAAATGTGCTGGATGGACAGAATTTGTGTAACAAGTTTCATGATCTGGAACAGGGCCTTAGGAAATTGTATTTGGGCTAAATTTTGACAGGATGCTAGCCCAATGAGTTTTTTAAGATGGAGAGTTGGAATTTCTAGAAAAAGATTAAAGGATTGGTCACAATCAATTTTGTAATAAAATGTGGTCATTCCAGAATTCAGGTTGCACCGCTTCAGGAAAAAGAACCAACGATTCCCTTATTGACATCATAATTCCATAAAACTTGCATGACAATCACTTATGACATTTACGGAAAATTACACGAGAACCAATGTGTCTAGAATGTGCATTTTAATGAGAAATCCCTAAGGAGAAGTAGACGCCACTAAGCTGGAATTTTCCAGCATAGTAACGAGACGTATCTACTCATTTATGTCATGCATTATGCCGTGATTTGCATATTACATGTCATGCATTGCATCATCGTCACGTACATGATTTACAGCATGTCTTTTTATGAGAAAGAAAGATGAAAAACGTTTCAAAAGATGATTTTGTTTTGTAAAGAATGATTTCCCCACCGGTACCGTGTGTGAGTATGAACTTGTCCAGTATGATGACGTTACCGTTCCGAATCCAGGAATAATAGATTCGAAGGAGAGACGTTACCGCCTCAGATCCGGAAAGATAGATCTAAACATAAGAAAGATGATGTTACCGTTCCGAATCCGGGAATGATAGATTCGAAGGTGAGACGTTACTGCCTCAGATCCGGGAAGATAGATCTGAACATAAGAAAGATGACGTTACCGTTTCGAATCCGGGAATAATAGATTCGAAGGGGAGACGTCACCGCCTCAGATCCGGGAAGATAGATCTAAACACTCTATTGTTTTACGACGATGATGATTTTTAAAGAAAAGCATGAAAGTTCATATTTCCCTTATCATCTCTATGCATCACACGTACATATGCATGCATATTACATTCATGAAGTGACACATGAGATTTATGCTGTGATGACCTCGTAGACCCTAAGTGAAGATTCTTATTGTGTTATTCATCGATACGAGTTACGATCCTTTAATGTTATATTCTGCTTTGAATGATGATTTTAATTAAGTTATGATCTTGCTATCCTAAGTGATGATCCATACCGAATATTGGACGGAGGGCAGGTATGCTTCTAAACCATAAATTTTTGGGGATTCGGTTCTTGTTCGCACTTTCCATTTAACTCATGATTATTATAGTATACTTGCTGGTGACATTGTCACTCACCCTATTTTTCCTCCCAGAGGTGGCAGGAGACAAAGTAGAGTGGATCGAGGACGAATCTAGGGTTCCCTACCCGTGAGTGCAGTGAAGGATGGCCAGCTTTAAGGGGTGACTGAGTTATGTAATTGAGATGAAAAAACAATTGGCTTTTGTCGCTTTCTGCTACATTCGATGTGGGTTGTAAACTTTAAATGGTTGTGATGACGCTTCTAATTTGAAGTTTTAAATTCTGCCACGGTTTCGCTTATTTATTTGCGCGTAAGCACGAAAATCCATGCAATTCTATCATGGATCACGACGCGTATAGATGACGCCCAGTACTCTCCTTAGTGAAGTACGGCGGGTGCACCGACTTTGGCGGGGCCAGGGTGCGGGGCGCCACAGGTGGTATCAGAGCGAAGGCTTCAGATCCGGGCAGAATGTAGAACTATGTTATGATTATAGTCGATTAAGTTTGATCCTAGACCTAAGAATTGATTTTAGATGAGAGTTGACCTTAGAACAAGACGACTTCGACCGACAAATTAGGGCACGGCCCAGTGATATGCCCCAACTAATGACCTATTGTAAATTTGAATAATAGTGTATGTACGCATATGTTCTTCCGATATGCCAAGTTAAATTCTGTTACTAGTTGTGACATTCCTGTATTGAATAAAGTCGACACTGCGTGCGGCAGATGGTGCGACCCAGAGGAAGACCAGCCAGAGCTAGGCCCCTGGCTAAAGATTGATCTAAAGGAAACCGACTTATATCCAATTTGTTATGTGACACCTAGAACTTTTTGTTACATACAAGTCGAGTAGAGTTCTTTATCAATATGACCCCAAATAAACAGATGCTATGTGGTGCAGATAACCCCACAAACCGGTGCGTGGACATCATCGTTGTCACCCCCAGGAAGCATGGGCTTCTATTTACGGAAGTTGACAAGAGAGCAGGTTCCAAGGTTTGCCGGGGAGACCGAACCTGAGGAGGCTGAAAAATGGTTAAACGAGGTCGAGGACCAGCTTGTCCGAGCCCGGGTACCGGAAGAAATGAGGGCCCTAATTATCCGTCCCTTCCTGAATGGCAAAGCCAGTCAATGGTGGAGAGAAAGGGTCTAGTCCCTACCCCGACCCATCGCTTGGGCTAGGGTCTTGGAAGCATTTTGTGGAGCTTACCTCTCCAAGGAACTAGTGATTGAAAGGATGGAAGAATTCGATGCACTGAGGCAAGGATCGGCCACCCCGGTCTCAGAGTATGTCCGCCAGTTCACCACATTAGGGCGGTACGTACCTTTGATCATGGAGGATGAACGGTGGAAGATAACGAGGTTCATGCGAGGACTAAACCCCCAAATTAAAGAAGGATTGGACAAAGTACACCCAAGCACATTCGATGAGTTGGTAAAAGGCTGCTATGAGGTTGAGCGCGATATTCGGATGATGAAAGTACGAAGGAGATTGAAAAGACAAATGAGAAGAGAAAGTGGGAGGTGGCCGCTGTACCCTCGTGGAACCACGCATAGAGTGATCAGAGACGATAATCGAAGAGCGAAGCCCCAAGGACTTTGAGGCACCCAATTTATTGACAGGTACATCGAAATTCCCAAACTAAAGTACTTATGCTTTGCCTACTTATTCCAAAGAAGAATGAGTCCTAAAGAAAATATAATAAGGAGCCATGAGAAAAGATTATCTCCAGACAGTAATAAATGGATAGAGTAAATAACTAAGAGTTGTTAAGGAACCAAAGGAAAACATGGGGACTTAGGCACACACCCTCCAGTTTCGAGGACGAAACTTATTTTAAGGGGGGGGAGAATGTTGTACCCCGCTCCAAAGTAACATAGCAACTAAGGTAGGAAGAGAAGCACGATAGGATAAGGAGACCTCGAAAGGAAGACATCATCGGCTTATCTATGATTATATAGAATATAAGGTAATTAGCATACCCCAAGTGCAAAACCTGAAGCGGGAGGGCTGATTGAAATTTACATATAAGTGTTCAGTTGATGACCTGAGAATTGAGAACTAATGAAAGAAGTATTTTTGGGGTAACTTTAATGAGAATTCTCTTCTTCCATCCTCAATATGGCCATTGGGTATCGCCTGGAGGTAAGACCTAAAGAACTTTGGCCATCAATTTTATAAATCTGTAAGGTCTAGCAGATTTGACTCGGCGGAGAATAAGTGGCACTACACACTTGTGTAAGCCTTGGGTATATAGATGTACATAGATGGATACGAATACGTGTAGGGGGGACCATATAAAGTAAAGGCTACCATGAAATTTCATGAGTTCCAGAGACCTAAGCATAACTAAGATGCAACAATAAGGTCTAAGATATGGACAGATTATGGATAGTAAGAGGATAGGCTTATTGGTGCACATGAATACGACTCAAGGCATATACGAACGGCGATAGAATAATTTTCAAAGAAGTATATTATATGTGCGTGTACTCGCATATAGTTAGGAAATAGAGAATATTTTTGAGGTTTATGGCTTATTTCAAAAAGAAAAAGGAATATGGACATATATGTATAGGTATGGGTGCGTGTGCTCACACATGTATAAATACGTATACATATACATACAGAGAAAAATATATGCATAGCCACACATGCATATATATATAAAGTACGAGTATATATATTTGAGTGTACACGGGTACATACGGAAGAATAGATAGAGCCGCACATCTAGGGAGCAAGGAATTAGATAGGCTATACTTATGAGTATATATATGTATATGTATATATAACGGATATACCAAAAAGAGGTGCTACTTGGAGAATTTATGATAGAACATCAAGTGAATAGGGGTGTGTTATTAAGAAAGACATATACACATGGAGTATATGGTGTTGGTTCGGTCATTAAGCTTAGGAGTAAATCCAACCAACACTTAGTAAGAACCATGAAGGGAAGGATAGTTGAGAAATAAAGAGTCCTTGTAGAGGAAGCCTTTTCCTCTCCCCCAAATGCAGCCGCCGGCTGCATTCTTTTCCAAGAAAAGCATAATACCCCCCCCCCTCCATTAAACAAGCCTCCTCAACTCCCATCATTAAGACTTTTTCACATAAACTCTCAAACCTTTCCCCTCCTCCCAAAGGAATTCGGTTAGGGCAAGGGGAGGCTAAAGATCATTCCCTCTCAAGACTTGATTAGGTAAGTTCACTCTCTATAGTTGTTAACAAAATACATCTTAGAAGTTGAAGCTCACCAAGCCTCCTTTTCTATGGTAGAAACCGTGACTACCCCGGCTATAGGGGAAGGCCTCAAAACGATAGAAGACGGAGTACGCCTTAGCGAGGGTGGACTATTCTCAGACCATTCAAGATGCAAATGGTAAATCCTTCATCCTTTTTCCTAGAATATAGCACATAATCTAAAGGATAGCTAATAAAAGCCTTATGCCGTGTATGATAGGAAAAGAAAGGGGGGAGTGCTTCTTGTGTCACCCAACCCGAGCATAGTTCAAGGATTTCGAAGGCAAGTACACTATACTCTTTATGGTTTGGATGTGAAAGTGTGTGCATGAATGGCTAGATATACTTAAGATCTAATCTTAGTTGTAAAATAGTAAGTTGAATGCCAAAACTTTCGGCCTAAGCCATTTGGGTGTGTAGGAGTGAGACTTTGTTCTAAAGATGTGTTCCTTGTGGATTACATGCATTATTATGGGCTAATCTAGGTTGAATGTGTTAAAGATTCTTTCTTTTCATGATGAGAGGCTCACAGTGGAAGGGTCAAGGGAGACATGTGTGATTTTACATGAAAACAATGTCAACTTAGTAATGAAGTGGAGACAAGCTTTGATCTTGTTGTGTGTTAAGTGTAATATGCTCTTAGTTACATCATTTTCTTGCATGCACCGAAGGATGAGGCTGTTGGTGAAGGGTGCGTGTGTTCCTCCCAAAATTGTGGCTAAGTGTTGGTGACAAAAATGTAAGCTAAGGACATTTAGGAAGAATATATGATCACTAGAAAAATTTCTGGAGCTGGACTAAAATTTGGACTGTATTGTGAGGCCAGAAAAGGGACCTTAAGAACATCCAATTCAATTTATTTTTGGTATGCTATTATCTTTATGTGTTTGTTAGATGTGAGAGTTTGAATCTCATTAAAAGGATCCACGGTTCATTTTTAATGAATTTTTCTACTGAGATTGGTCCTGCTGAAAAATGTTGTACTGGACAGAATTTAAGTAACGTGTTTGGTAGCCTAAAAATGGGCCTTAGAGGTGTGCAAATCCACTAATTTTTGGTATGATACTAACCTCATGAATAAAGCAAAGGTGGCAGTTGGAATTTGGTCAAAATAAGTTGTGGTTTATTTTTAATTAATTTTCTAGTAAAACGGGTCAAACTGAAATGTGCTGGATGGACAGAATTTGTGTAACAAGTTGCATGATCTGGAACAGGGCCTTAGGAAATTGTATTTGGGCTAAATTTTGAGGATGCTAGCCCAATGAGTTTGTTAAGATGGAGAGTTGGAATTTCCAGAAAAAGATTAAAGGATTGGTCACAATCAATTTTGTAATAAAATGTGGTCATTCTAGAATTCAGGTTGCATCGCTTCAGGAAAAAGAACCAACGATTCCCTTATTGACATCGTAATTCCATAAAACTTGCACGAAAATCACTTATGACATTTACGGAAAAGTACACGAGAACCAATGTGTCTAGAATGTGCATTTTAATGAGAAATCCCTAAGGAGAAGTAGACGCCACTAAGCTGGAATTTTCCAGCATAGTAACGAGACGTATCTACTCATTTATGTCATGCATTATGCCGTGATTTGCATATTACATGTCATGCATTGCATCATCGTCACGTACATGATTTACAGCATGTCTTTTTATGAGAAAGAAAGATGAAAAGCGTTTCAAAAGATGATTTTGTTTTGTAAAGAATGATTTCCCCACCGGTACCGTGTGTGAGTATGAACTTGGCCAGTATGATGACGTTACCGTTCCGAATCCGGGAATAATAGATTCGAAGGAGAGACGTTACCGCCTCAGATCCGAAAAGATATATCTAAACATAAGAAACATGACGTTACCGTTCCGAATCCGAGAATAATAGATCCGAAGGGGAGACGTTACCGCCTCAGATCCGGGAAAATAGATCTGAACATAAGAAAGATGACGTTACCGTTCTGAATCCGGAAATAATAGATTCGAAGGAGAGACGTTACCGCCTCAGATCCGGGAAGATAGATCTGAATACTCTATTGTTTTACGACGATGATGATTTCTAAAGAAAAGCATGAAAGTTCATATTTCCCTTATCATCTCTATGCATCACACGTACATATGCATGCATATTACATTCATAAAGTGACACATGAGATTTATGCTGTGATGACCTCGTAGACCCTAAGTGAAGATTCTTATTGTGTTATTCATCGATACGAGTTACGATCCTTTAATGTTATATTCTGCTTTGGGTGATGATTTTAATTAAGTTATGATCTTGCTATCCTAAGTGATGATCCATACCGAATATTGGACGGAGGGCAGGTATGCTTCTAAACCATAAATTTTTGGGGATTCGGTTCTTGTTTGCACTTTCCATTTAACTCATGATTATTATAGTATACTTGCTGGTGACATTGTCACTCACCCTATTTTTCCTCCCAGAGGTGGCAGGAGACAAAGTAGAGTGGATCGAGGACGAACCTAGGGTTCCCTACACGTGAGTGCAGTGAAGGATGGCCAGCTTTAGGGGACCGGACTTGCCAGCTTTAAGGGGTGACTGAGTTATGTAATTGAGATGGAAAAACAATTGGCTTTTGTCGCTTTCTGCTACATTTGATGTGGGTTGTAAACTTTAAATGGTTGTGATGACGCTTCTAATTTGAAGTTTTAAATTCTGCCACGGTTTCGCTTATTTGTTTGCGCGTAAGCACGAAAATCCATGCAATTCTATCATGGATCACGACGCGTATGGATGACGCCTAGTATTCTCCTTAGTGAAGTACGGTGGGTGCACTGACTTCGGCGGGGCCGGGGTGCGGGGCGCCACACATTCTATATTTCAAAAGTATTTTAAAGACTTTTGCTACTAAATATTTCAAATAATTTCATTCTTTTGATATAGTATATTACTTTACAAGGCTATATTTCTTTCTGAATTCGTATAGCAACCTAATCGAGTTTTGACTACCTGTCACAAAACAGACATATTTAGAATAATGATGTTTTCGAAGAACGACATATTTATATATATTTCTTATATTTCTCAAACTTTCGTTTAGCTATATTTATTTTGCTAAAATGAATTTATTTTTCAACTCTCGACATTACAAGCATTTTACCATTAAAGGCTTCTGAATATATTTATTTGCTTGCGATGATCTTATTTAAATATGTGAACTAGAAATAGTTTCAAAATTTATATACTTCGTTTTGAAAAAGAGGGGTACCTTTTGCAAATTGTTTTATGAAACTTGACCATTGTTGAGTTTCCAATTGTTGTATTTTGCGGAACAAAACATAGCTTTCAAAACATATATTTCTTTGCAAAAAAAAAGAAAAAAAAAGAAATCTTACGATTGTTGTGTCTCAATTATTTTTAAGCAGTTTTAACCGTAATATTTTTGCGAACCAGTTATAACATTGTTTCATAATTGGTCACTTGAGACACCGCGTTGCGAAAACAAATATATGATACATTGGTTTTTTGGCTTACCAAATTAGAAGGTATATTATTTTAAACAAATAAAGCTATATTTCCAAATTATAGTTACATAAACTACTTTAAATTGAAGAAAAATATGTCCATACACATACTTCGTATACTAAGTCGTTGATGATATCTCAATAAAAGTAAGAGCATGATTACTAAACTAGATCGTAGGATTAAGAATTGATTTCGAGAATTTGATTCCATGATAAAGAAGAGTGATGGTTAGCGTATTGGAAGACTGGATGGATATGACGATTATGTAACTAGGAGGTGAATCATAAGTGATGAGTTTAAGAAGTTGAAATTATAGATCGCAAAAAGTTAAGTGATGCATGTCAAGTGGTGTAAGTAGAAGTTTATAAGTTCTAATTGTAGAGAATTAAGTTGAAGATTATAGTACACCTAAGAACTGATTTTAGAAGGCTACTGATGACCGCAGATATAAGTACATTATAAACCGATGACTGGGATATGGAACCCCCGGTATAATGACAATGCCACTAAGTTTGATCTTAGAGTTTTAAGAAGATAGGTTATGATCTTAAGTAAGCGGAGAATAATGGATTTAGAAACTACCTCGTAGGGTACAAAGAATGATTTTCGAGGCCTTAGCCTATGATATGCAAGTCAAATGATTAAGTATCACAATAAACAATGGAGTTTTAGCTAAGTCATTATCTAGGTGAATGGATCAAGTAGAACCATACTAAGTCATTGATTACGTCGTACACAAGTTTCAAGGACGAAACTTATTGTAAGGGAGAGGTATGTTATGCCCCGTGCACTGAGGGTGCAAAAGAAAAAATAAAACAAAGATAAAAACCCTAAGAAATATAATGTGACTAGGAAAGTGAATAACATAGATTTTATTGAATTAAATACAAATCCTAATATGTCTAGGAAGTAAAAGATAAATTTTAAATCAAATTACAAATTTAAACTAGAATAAAATGACCTAAATATTTTAGGATTTTACATACCATGCAAATATATCTATACACACATAACACCAAAAATTCTACCCTAATTCCCATAGCCAAAATCGGCCAGCCTCCAGCCGATTCTTTTTATTCCTCCAATCTCCAGTTTCTGCTGTTAGAAATTGGAAGCCACCAAATATTCACCCCAACAATTGTGTTGCATCTTCCATATCTCAAACAATCTACTTCACTCCATAATTTTCAGCCTTATATTCTTTACTTCATAAGAAACAACTGACTTTTTCTTATTTCTCCAGCCTTAGTCTGCCGCCAGTTTTAAGGAGAGGATTCAATCAATTTTTGGTCCATTCAACTCCAAATTCTTCAACTAACGCGTATAATTAAGACGAGAGGCAAGTACCATTGCTATATTTACTATAATTTTGTAAAACTTATGATTATATTTTCATAGAAAACCCGGATCATTCATGTGTATATTTGCGCCTTTATAGATGTTTGAATTTATATATATATATATATATATATATATATATATATATATATATATATTGGCAAGAAAGATGTTTATTATTAATATAAGAATCCCTCACTTATGGCGGAGGAATACCAGTGTACAAAACAAAAAAAGAGATAACAGTAAGCGAATTGTGTCAAAAATGAGAGGCAGGGAGGGACAACAAACTGCAGTATATGATATGTCGCATTAAAAACTTGCCAAGTAAAACCACCCTTGTGGAAAACCTTGGACAAAGGGAAAAGCGTGCATATTTATACTGCTGTTTGTGAAAATATGGCAGGCCTACACCAATACAGTTTGGGAAAGTACAATCTGAAATACAAACGATATACAAAACATAAAGAAAGTGAGCTGATTAGACATCTGTGCGACGAAAGTATGGTAATAACGAATCTGTGTTGACATAGCCACGAATATGCGAAGGCAAAGACGCAGACGAGGAAAAAGTCTGGAAGGTCTGAGAATCCATGGCCAATTGTGCTAAGCAGTGTGCAGGCTGGTTTGCCTCTCGTGCTGCATATGCAAGATGTAAGGATGTTATACCAAGAAGCCATCGTATGTGGTACAAGTCTGGAGCTGAATGCATATCCGATGAACTTACGTAGCAAACTAGCTCTTGACAATCAATAGAAATATCAAACTCCCCAAAGCGCGGTATGTAGTACAAAAGAGCGAGAGAGACAGCCTGTGCTTCAACCCTTAGGGGATAATCATGGCGAAGTGGAAAGGATATGGCATGAAGAAAGCGGCCATCTGAATTTTGAAGTATTGCAACTCCACCGGCACAATGACGACCCAGCGATGCATCTGTAGTAAGCTTTAAGTGACCAACAGGCGGAGGACACCATCGAGTAATTCTCATCCGCCTAGTGTGCAAAGGAGGGAAAGACCGAGATGTATAAGACGTGCATGTGAATGAGCATGTTTCGTACCAGATCTAGAAGAAGCCCAGAAATATAAATCCTGCCGTATGGCTCTAATGACAGTCTGGAATAATTGAGTTTGCAAAATTTGTTTGTTTGCTTGTTGCTGTGCCGCCAGCCATGTGGAAAAAAGATTTGGTGCGCAAGCGTAAATATATGTATTTATATATAAGTATTTTTATTTTTTTGACGAAAATCTATATATATATATATATATATGTATATATATATATATATATATATATATGTATATATATATATATGTATATATGTATCTGTTGTGTTGTCATGGGCAGAAGATTGATATTTAAGGAAGTGGGGGGCCGAAATTGTGTTTGCCAAACTACAATTGCTGTCTTTTAAAATATCATTAGCATAGGTAGCCACTATAATTATTTGCAAATGGGACTTTTTGGTTGATGTGACAGGACAAGGCGGCGTCTTAAAGCTGTGCGCATGTGTGGTATTTATATGTTTAGTTTTGCATAACAAAAAGTTGAACTTAAAAATGTGAACTGAAATTTACTATAAAATATAAGAAATTTAGAAACTCATTAAACAAAATAAAATAAAATAAAATAAAATAAAAGGAAAAATGAGAGAGAAGAAAAGAAAATTAAAGCAAGAAGAAAAATTAGCAAGGGAAGATAAAATAAATAAATAAATAAATAAAAGAATGAAGTGTTTGAAAGCCTAGGAAAGATAAAATAAAGTGTAGAAACCTAAAATAAAGTCTAGAAAGATAAAATTATGGTAGAAGATAAAATACAATAATGAACCCCACGCAATATAGGATAATTACGCAATATAGGTAATATGCAGTATACAACGGAGCAGACAACATAGGAGAAAAGGAAGTGTGAACGTGTGCATCATACATAGCACGTGCATCCCTTCGGGACGAGTGACTCCACGATACAAAGCGTATGCGCTGATTCCACGTTATGGAGCGTGTGATAGGACCCCGGGACATGTATTGCATGACATCGATAGGAGGAGCATGACGTGTGATATGATGTGATTGGGTGTATGACACGGTAGTGAGAAGGAGCATGCATCATGAAGTTGCACATTGCATTTGATTAGATGAGTGTGTGTTTATCTTATGATTCAGTTATTGGTGTTAGTTATGTATTTATGTATATTGTTGTTTTTTTTTATGTGTTTATGTATTATTACTTGCTTGATTGGTTAGAAAGGTAAAAAGGTAAAACTTTATTTGCAAAGAAAAGCATGCTATTTTATATTATGTTATTTATTTATTTTATTTACACTTGCTTCTCCGTGTATGATCATATGGTAAATATAGTCAGGTTACTCGCTGGCCGATGTATGTCGCTCACCCCCCTCCCTTCTATCAATCAGTTTTGCTGTTAGACAGGTAAATGAGCTAGGATACTATGGATGATCAGGATTGGAGATTTCGAGACTGAGGATATCCGGATGAGACGTTCGAGGATTTAGTTGAGGCAGTTATTTCGATATTCGAGGTTTATATATTTTGGAGATTAGTTTTTATCTACATTTGACCAGTGTATCGATTTAGATTTCCTGGACATTTGTATTAATGAAGATGATTATTTTATCGAGGGGCTTTAGTTTATGACTTCCGTTGACATCGATTTACGTTAATTGTTGATGTGTAATTGAATTGTATTGACGCCTTGTATTCTCCTTAGTGAGATATGGCGGGTGAATCGTTTCGAATACTAGGGCTCGGGACGGGTCGCTACCATGTGTAAACAGAGTAGGGTAAAAAATTGCATATAGAAATTGTATGTGTTTCTCAATGAATCTGTACATCCTTACATCCGCCAGGCTTATAGGGCTTCTTCTACACATATAAAAAAAACTAAGTAAATGAAAATCAATCACAATAAAAACTTTCCTATCTAGGTCATTCATGTCGCAAAATTATAGGACTTAGTGATTCCTAACTGATAGGAATTGCTAACAAAAACCATATAGACAACATAGTGGAACTCAAATCTCATATGTTTCGATCCACGATGGTAAAACCCTCTGGTAAGTCTTCGGGTAATGTCCATATGTTGTGTCCGAACCTCTGAAATTTTACAGGTCTCATAGCCAAAATGATTTATTCACTAAAGAACATTTGAATGAAAGTATGTGAGAAAGATGGTGGAAGAGGTGAAGGTTTTGAAGTGAAACTGAAAAGGAATCTGAAAAAGAAAATGACGGTGAGATAATGTGACTGAACTAGCTCTTGATCTTTATAGAATAAAAGAATTGTAAACTTCGTCTGTTGAGTGTCTGTGTGTACATGTATATACATATACATGTACATATACATATACATAGACATATACATGTGTATGTATGTGTGTGTATTCACCAGCAGAATTTCATAATATCGTAATGCACAATTCAAAGACACCATGTTATACATATCAACGTGCATACACACAAAAACACCCAAGAACATACAGACGCCAATGCAGCGTAAGGGATCAAGACTATACACCATTTAAAATGAGTTCAAAATTATTCAACCATCATTCTTCAGTCTGTTGACCTCATTACACGAAACTAAGCAAATGGCAGAACTTAGTTTCCCCCAAGACGTCTTCCAGTATGACCCACATCTAACAACAATGACTTCCATAAAAAACTCGAACACTCAACAAGGGAGCAGTGACCACACCAGCATTAAGACATCCGGCTCCAGCACCGGGTTTCAGGATTGTCTTACAACCTCGGTGCAATTTGTGGTGGATCAGATGGAGTTAGAATGTGATTGCGTGTAATTTCCTTGATGGAGCGACAACCACTCAATGCCATAGTAAGCTCGAACTCATCATGAAGCATTTGAAGTACCTTACAGACTCCTGCCTCGCCATCAACAGCCAAGGAGAACAGTACCGGCCGTCCAATCTAGAAGGCGCAAAGGATAAAAGTGGCCAACAGGCAGATATCAGTTATAATGATTCCTGATATAACAAGTAAAAGCTGGCTACATATTGTTTATTTTAATGGAAAAGAGGATCTGAGCACATCGCTTGGACAAGATTAAGATCAGTGGAGTACATGTTTCATTTTTTTATATTTGCTTATTGTTTCTTTGGGTAAGCAGAGTACAATCATTTGCAAGGTGAAGAGAACGAAAATCAAATCAGGTAGTTTCACAATCATTTCAAATAAATATAAAAACTCAGTTGGTCTTCTGATACTTGTCTGCTGTCCACTTACAAAAACACCAGCAGCTCCAAGAGCCAATGCCTTGAATACATCTGTGCCACGCCGAATTCCACCATCCAGGAAAACAGGGATTTTTCCTTGCACAGCTTTGACAACCTGCATGTTGTTGATGCAGCCGGATATATTATTTGAGTCAAAATATGTGGACATGTTAAAAGCAAACAATTTAACAACGTACAAGACAGAAAATAACAGCAAATTACAATTTTATTAGAATAGCATTCAACTGATGATAGGGTTCATGATCATTCGGAGTAGGGGGAAAAAGAGAGGAAAATCTTCAGTCTCATAGTAGTACCTCTTAACTTTGTATAGGTTTGCAAACCTCCCCCAATACATATGATTTCCTTAATGAAACCGTTCAGTTTGGGAGGTTACACAAACCTCCCTTAAAGCTTTTGTATAGCAAACATATGGAAACCTCAGTTGGAGTTTACAAAACAATACTGAAACCCTAGGGGAAATTTGTGAACTGACATAGGACCACCACCACAGGAAGTTTTAGTAATTTTTCAAATAAAAAAGGCTATCAATAAGAAAGTCAAAAACATCAAGGGAGGTTTCTGGATGATCACTTTCACATTTCAATCTTCACAATGATCATTAAATCTTTTATATTTTAAAATGACAGACAATTTTCAATTTCAGAAATCAGGAAATTGTGTGAATTGTTATATTTTAGCCTTCTCGTTCAACATTGAAAAATTTATGTTAGACATAACTAGTTAAATATATGGTGCCTTCCGTAAATACTTAAATTTGAGGTATTTATTCTCCTATTTGCCAACTTTTGCTGTAGAATACACATATTTAACATCAATTTTTTCCATTCACAAAGAATACCTGCACCTCCACAATAACTTAACTCAAAAGACATATTTTTCAAGCTTATGTTTCAGGAGTAGTTAAATAAAAACCTGTAATCAGTTATATTTACTCAAAATGCAGAAAAAGCTTGGCTGAAGCACAAAACAATACCAAAACGGTTGACGAAACATTAGGACATGAACAGAGGGAAAGAGGAGGGTTCTTGGGGGTGGGAGATATTAGAGTACCATAAAATGAAGTTCAACAAACAAAATCACAATTGGATTCATTAGGTTAACCTCTTCAAGAGCACATATAGTAGCAGGAACATAGTCCAGTTGTCGAGCTCCATGATTTGAGACAATAACTCCAGCAGCTCCAACTTCTACAGCTAGTCTAGCTATAACAACAAGCAGGAACGTCAATTAGAAAAATTATCCAGCTTTAATCCAATCTTTTTTCTTGGTGGGGGGGGGGGGGGGGAGGGGGATCTATGCTGTGTGTGCCTACCATCCTCGGTGGTCAATACCCCCTTCACCAGAATTGGCAATGTAGTTATCGTCTGCAGCCACTTCACATCCTGTACAAATCCACATATATAACTTGTCATTGATTGTGATTATCCTAGTCAACCTTTGGCATGATAAAAACAGAAACAACAGTCACCTTCCAGCTGAGGGAGCGATCTACTTGGTTCGCAACATATGAAGCAAGTCCAGAATCATTAGTCTGCAGGCCATTAACAAGAATGATCTCAGACAAATAAATATCATGCCAGTAGAAGTGGAAGAAGGCTCAAAAGTTAATCACCTCGTCAAGTTTGCCAAGATCCAATCCCTCAAAGTTCTTCAAAGTTAAATGGGCTGGCAAATTAAATCTGTTCAAGTATAATTTTCTTAATATAAGACAGCTGGCTGCACTTTAAAATAAGCAACTTGAAGATTATTTGACTTAAGGAGGTGAAAAGAGAGAGTAGACTTCTGTCTACTGTCACCTGTTTTTAATATCAGCCTCCCTACGTCCAAGCATAGGAGTATCAGCCGTAAGTGCAATCGCCTTAAAGCCCGCCCTTTCAGCTCTCTTCACAAGTTGCATAACCACATTTCTGTCCTTCATGACCTAACCAATAAGCGAAAGAGTTGACTAAGGCTAAGCAGAATCTCTGGCTTTAAAAATTTCTAAAGTTATCTTGGTAACAAAGTTAAAGATGGAAAGTGCAGGACTGCAATAAATAAGCACAAAGACATTAACGGAGCCAGCTTTATTCTTCAATTGGTGAAATCTTTGAGAGTTCAATGGAAGTGTTGATCATCAAGGTGCAAATGTTTACCAACAGAACCCTAAGCAATTTGCATGACATATTTTTCTTGTGGAATATGATTGTTGGCAGTGAAGGTCAAGTGCAATCCCAAAAGCAGTTGATATATTTCCAATATACAAGCAAGAAACATAAAAGCCGCTAACTCAACTACATGCTCAGTCAAGAATCCAATTGGCATTGCAACAACCAAAAAGCAGCTCCTCCTTATCAAGGTAATCCATTTCAAGTAAGGAAAAAAAGACAAGTCAGAAACAGTGCTGGGGTGTATACATTAGTGGACTCACATAAAGCTGAAAAAAGCGAATGCCAGGTCCAACTGAAGCAACCTCTTCAACACTGGATGTAGCCCATGAGGAGAGTGTCTAAATTGATAACCATGGATAAAAAATATGGTTACAACTGATATCCATAACCGTCCTAAATATCAATCGAGTCTTAAACTTGAGTTTTGCTCATGATGTTACTAATAAAGTGGATTTTAACATTTCAAACCATAATTGTGCCAGCTGCTGATGCTGCTCGTGCAGTGGCAAGCTCTCCTGCATTCAAGTGGCAGTTCAATTTAGGGAAACTTCACGAACATTTGGGATAGAATAAAAGAGGATTTTACCATATCCCAAAATTATATTAGAAAAGTATATAGATATTTCAAGAAACAGGGAACTGGGAGAATCAATAAAACATCCAATGGAATCTCAAACTGTAATCCCATATTCCAATTGAGGATTCAGTTCCCAAGCATGGCCCGTTAAATCCCCAGGATAAACGGCAAGGAACATTCTATTAGCCTACAGAAAAGTTACCGAAGACAAAAAAGAGCCTTTTACTTGCTGTTATGTTGGGGAACTAAAATAGCACCCAAAAAAAAGGAGGAAAGGAAGAAGAAAACGGCTGATGGACAGACTCAGACCAACGTGTCTTTAAATCCTGGCTTTCATTACAAGCCTTTTAGTCAAACCTTTCCCGGTCTATTTTGGGTTAAGGAATGCATGTTTTTCGTCGCATCAGTCTATCCTTTCTTCTCCGCGATGAGCCTGAACAAGACCCAGGCGAAGGATACTCCATATTTCAGTAAGAACTTTTATTGTGGAGTCGAGCTCACAACCTGAAAGGAAGTTCCAATCTGTCTTTGATCAACAGAGAATCTTTCATGAGTAGCTGATTGAATAATATTTCATTGTCAAGTGAAAGAAGCTGTCTTTAGTGGCAGATAATAAGAGTGATAAAAGGTACACAGTTGAGGAGAAGGGGCATCAATGAATTTGAAGTGAAACTATTTCACCCAGGAACAACTGATTACTGATTAGGAGTTATTCAAGGAGATAGTCCAACGGGCAATTACTAAACGGAAGAAGCAAACTCTGATTCTCTGACTGCATGTCACTACTATGACCCCAAGAAAAACCCTGAGAATGTAAGCATTGGACAGGACAGCTAGACATTTGAATTAGGTTTCAAACATCCACAACATCTTAACTCCTAACACTACCAAGTCTTGCAAACTGGTGTTTGTATGGAAAGAGATATGAAATAACACCTTTAGAACTATACGCAATA
This sequence comes from Eustoma russellianum, assembly GCA_036186865.1. NCBI lineage: Eukaryota > Viridiplantae > Streptophyta > Magnoliopsida > Gentianales > Gentianaceae > Eustoma > Eustoma russellianum. Next base: position 11,365,319 of record AP025042.1, read on the forward strand.
TGACTAGGACGATATCAAGACATATTATGGAGGAAAAAGGAAAACAAGATTGTCATGAACAATCTCTCTTCCTTGAAGCAATTCCACCTGATTATTCATGACCTCAGAGAAGTTTTTACTTATCTATGAAGTACGAAAAAGAGCCAACGATGCGTTTTCCAATGCACACCGAAAAAAAAAAACTCTTTCGGTATTAGATTTTAGTTTCTTAGAAGCAAAGCATAGGATGTTTCTCTTTCCAATTCAAGCACCAAGTAGGCAAGTAGCAACCAAGTCCACCCACAACTAGCAGAGTAAGGGCATGGTCATGAACATTAGAAAATACCACTATTTACCTTCAGGATGAGCCATTTTCTGCATAGCTGTTGGAGCAACCATAATTGGCATAGATATTCTATGTCCCAAGACATTGGTAGAAATGTCTATGCTTCTTACATCAAAAAGTATTCGAGGCCGAAATCTGTGTCATGGGTAACAATAAAACGAGATACTATGCTTATTAGACAAGACAACTTCACAAAGAAGGGAGATAGCAACTCTGCTGTCTTAGCTGATTGAAAAAAGAGCGCAAACAAGTCCAAGGACCACTCACAAAATCCTAGAAAAGGCATTTCGATTCTCTTTAAGAGTCCATTGGTCCTCAGCACCAGAAGCATAATAGTCATAAGCCATCTTCGGCAATTTCTCCTTTGCAAGGGCTTCATACTCCATCACATTTGTAATTTCTGTTATCCCCATCCCAACGAATTATTTACCAGGAACACCTGATCAAACTACCAGAACATTAGGGAGCATCAAAACAACTACCAAAATGGCCATAGTAAAATAAAAGAGAAAAGGAAGTGCTTTTCAAATCCTTGCAGAATGAAATTCTGAGTCCATTCTGAAATTTTCCTTTTACAAAGAGAAGGAATTGCAGAACATATCTACATCTGGTAAAAATCAACTGCTTATGACTAAGCAATAGTGTTTTCTGCTTCCGTACTCCATCTATTTAAACAAATAAAATCTTAAAAGAATATATTGGGGACTTCGAGATTCACGTAATTTATAGAGAACGTTTTTTTTTAACTCTCACTTCCATGCACAATATTCAAACAGCTGGTGATCAATTCATGCCCCAGGAAGAAAAAAATATGTAGCAATTCGATTCATGTACAACAAATTAAACGAGGACTCAGATGCAAAATGGATCATTGGGAAACTAAGGAGCAACACAAACGTCCGATCAGACGATAGTATTCAAACTGATCAAGAATGTTGACACCCAAAAGAAAAGTATAAAGAAGATCAAAAGCTCAAAAAACAAGCGCCACCTGAATATTAAAGCCTAACAAGAAAGAAAGAATGGAGAATCTTCTGCAGATGACAGAAAAGGGAAAAAGCAACTCAATTTATAGAAGTGGAGATTTTCGACAAATATATTTATATTTATGTTTGGGATCAAAAGCTCGCGAGTGTGTTAGTTGTCAACCGTACCGCGTGAGTTTGCTTAATTGATTTGTGCTCTGCATCTATGGGTTTTCTTTCGGAAATGGGCCAATTTTCAATGTAGTTACCATGTTTTAATTTAACTTAATTTTTTCAATCTAGATTTTAACATGTGGTTAGACATTTTAATTAATTCAAATTCTTTTTGTTTTTGAAAATACTAATTTTAAATTACAGATGATTAATAACTACTAATTTATAATCCTTGCCATCCACGGGAAAAAATATAATATCTATGAAATAATAGATTTTTAAGTTTAATAATAAGAGTAGTCCATGAATTCACTTAAGATAACAAATGTGTAACAAACTAATTTTTTGTATAAACTAAAAAATGATATTATGTGTATGTCACTTAATAATTGAAATTTTTTGATGTAGCTAAAAGAGATAAGATGTTTGAAAACTGCAGTTCTTTTTTTTTTTTTTTTTTTTGAGATGCAACATTTTCAAACCGATCAACTTATGATATCTGTGATGTGGAAAAAAAGTTCGCTTGTATGTTGTTTTCATCAGTTTTCCTAATAAACGAAAAGTATTATTTTTCAGTTTCATCTTGGAATTTTCTAAGTACTATAATTTCTAAAGAATACTTAAAATATTACAGTGAACAAAATTAATGCTGACTGTACTGTATAACATGTCTTACTTTAATTTGTGTTTTTATGTGTCAAAAAATTTTCTACAAGCATTAACTTTTATTTTCACAAATTCGTCTTTGTCGCAGTTATAAGGGTGAGCATAATTTCCAATATATGTACTTTAAGAAAAGTATATTGGTATTGTATTTCATTAGAGATTATCCATTGTGAATGTTCTAAACTCCAAAAGCTAATTAGTTTCTAGTTTTTATCATGCGATAATCAGAACGTTTATTGCATTGTTGCCGATAAATCAAAGCTCATAATCAAGTTACAACAACAACAACCATATCAACTATATCTCAACGACAGCAAAAACTATCGCTAGGGTCTGGGGAGGGTGAGATGTAGACAAACAATACCTCTATCCCAAGTGATAGAGAGTTTGCTTCCAGTGAGACCCCCGGCTCTATATGTACCTGCATTGATAGGACAATAATAGGAATTTTATGTACTAGTGAAGATATTTTATTAAACATAAATAGAAAGATTCTTATATTAAAATAGTCATAACAGTGAATATGCACAAATATTTGATAGACAAAGAACAAAACAAAAAAGTGCAAAGTTGTTATATACGTGTGCTTAAAAAAATGTGATACTAAAGAAAAGATAACTTAATTGAAAAATAATAATAACAAAAAAAATAAAAAGAGAAAGTAACGGCAAGTGGGGGCAATAACTGCCCCACTAAATTTTTTCTAAATCACTCCCCCATTTTCTCCCTCCCACACTCGGTCAAAAAAACTACCCACTTCTTTAAAGAAATGCCCTTTAATATTCTCCTTCCCACAGCCTGTATACACAAACACACAACACACCTTCTAAATTACTGTGACTGAGAGTAGAGCAAGGAGAGGGAAGGGAAAAAAAGAAAAGGGGAAGGAATAAGAAGAAAAGAAAAGAAAAATCTAAGTAACCCTACAATCCAAGGTAAGTACCTATAATTAGAATTTTTATCACAATTTTTATTAAATATACATATTATGCATGTATTTTAGTAATGTATACTTGTGTAAGTATTTTGGTGTGAAGTTTTCGGATTATCAAACAAGGTTTGTAGGCGTTGTTCATTTTTAGAAAATAAAATATATATGTCTATGTATATAATTATACCACCGGAATTATATACATGTTTGTATAAATGTTTAAGGTTTCGGAGATTATACACATATATGTATATATATGTAAATATAAGTGCTATTTTTCTTTGTATATATATTTATATAATCCCGGTGCAGTAAGACGTTCATACATATGTATATGTATATCTGCGATTTATACACACAAGCATGGTCAAAGTATATTCAGAAATTTTTATATACAAATATCAGTGTGCATTTCGGTTTTGTAAACACATTGCATACATTTAATATTAACGGAATTCAGTACATGCATCGGTTCCAGAACATGATTGAGGGTAATCAAACTATTTTTCTTATGAATACAAATGCACGTATTTTTGTTTTGAAATTTACATGTATAGGTGTATAAATAAATGGGTTTTAGATTATACTCATGTATATATATAATGCATGTTACCAGAATGTTTTTTTTTGTCTTTTGTAAGTAATATTTGTAGAGATAAGAGGGTTTGAGTGATTTCAAAATAAGCAATTTGAAAGCATATATATATGTATAAACGTATACATACATAAATGTGTACATGTATGCATGATAACTTGCCATTACTTGCCTTATTTAGCTTATATATCATGTTGCCGTACTAACGAGCCATGAAGCATTGAAGCTTACATCATATGGCGAACATTTGTTGTGTTTATACTATTTTCAGGTGCCACCATTAATGAACTCAACTAGTTCATTAAGTGAAGTACTTAGTTTAATAAACTAAGTAGTTCATTAAAGGAAGATTCATTTGGAAAAGGCACAAAGGCAACAAGGCCAAGGAAGGAAAGTCTTCTCCTCCTCTCCATCCATTAATGTACACGCCACATATACATATATTATACATATTTTCAGATTTTTTAAATAAAGGCACATACACATGTATTCCAACGTACTACCGACACGTTATATATTTTACGTACGTACGTACGTTAATGTCACACCACTATACTTAACTCATATTTATGAGTATATTCAGGTCTTATATCATATGATATAAGATATGGTGATGACAAATTAAATACGACACGATAAAAGGTTCTAAACCGAAATTTGTCGTATCGGGCGAATACCAAAACTTCGCCAACGTGTCACGTACTTGCCATAAATAAATGGCCAGCCCATATACATCAAAATATGATGTAAATTTCGTGCTACACATGACATATTCAGCCAAAAATACTTTCCATGTTGGCACACACAAATTACTCCACATTAAGGCTAAAATGTGAAGATTCCAAGTTTAATTTTGTCACATGCTAATGGTACCACTTTAAACCAGCCAAGTGCTGAGATTTAAAGTATATATTATGTATAACATAATATATATAACATGTGAAAAAGTTGGAATTTAAATTAGAGAAAAATCGGGTAATCGATAAATATCGAAAATTCGGTTTTCTACGCACATAACATGGAACGTTTTTCTTGTACATCATGTGACACGTATCTAGACACTTTTTACATATGATATACATCTTAAAGTGTTCTAGAAAATTAAATTAAGGGCTGAATGGAATATTACATGTGTGTATTATTAAAGGTGCACTATTTTACAAAGTTAGCAAAAATAAATTTCAGCACATGTTACACATCATATAACGTTACATACAGCTGAGTTGGAGCACATGTGGAGCTTTGTTGGCATATTGATTGGTCAAGGATCAATCATACATTGTTGGTGAATTGAAGAGAGAAGCTACAAATGGTAAGAATTCAACATATATCTCTCTTATGTCACATGCTGAAAATCTCAGCATACTAACCTCAAGCTGGCCGATTTTTTGGTGTTAAATGTGAAATATTTTGTCATCTTTTATTAGGTGATTAATTGGAAGAAGGTATGATAAGGTTTTGAATAATATTTAAATAAAATAAATGGTGATATTCTATATATCACATGCTGAAAATATTTCAGCATGTGTACAAGGTGTATGGCCGAATTTGATGAGCTTTTTGTGTCCAAGTTCATTTCTTAATTGGTAGCAATACTTGCCATTAATTGTTGATTCATTTTTATGATGAAAAATCAAAGAATAATTAGTATTATTTTTGAAAGAAAATAAAGGTTGCACATGCTGAAAAATTCAGCATGGCAAGGGTATAACGGCCGAATTTTTGGAATGCAAATGGAAGAATTTTTGGTCTTGCAATTTATGGTGTATCTCTTGACTTATGGTATGATTTCATGTTTGATTTTTGGCACATTTTAAAAGTGTATATCTCAGATTGTTTCCATGTCATCTTGATGACAACATTGAGTCAATAAGGAGGTGCCAAGTAAGCGAAGACTAAATGATGATCCAATGGGAAGATGCCAAGTAAGCAAGGCATTGTCACAATGATGTCTTACACTCTCTCAAGGACTTAAAAGACAATTTTCAAGAGGGGAGAAGCCCTAAGTGGACGGCTGAAAGGTTAAAAGAGAAGAGAGGAGATCAAACAAAAACAACAACAAGCATTGCATTCTAAAGAGATCAAATAGCCAAGCTCTTCTTCTCCTACATCTTCTTTCTTTCTCTTTTCTTGTAAAGCCTATTGTTTTTCATATCTTTCAATCTTGAATAGGCTTGAGATAAACCACCATTCATATATCTTTGTAAAAGATTGATCAAGGTGTGATCAATCTTCATTCTTGCGAGGTGGTGGTGTTCGTGCAAATTGTACTTGTCATACAAGGTTTGTAAAGGGTTGGAGTTAAGGTGTAACTCTAACAACCCTGCGGTAAGATGTACTGCGTGTGTGTGATTAGTGTGAACCAGGAAATGTGTTCCTTGAAGACTGGAGTAGATTGTTTATAACCGAACCAGTATAAAATTCTTGGTGCCATTTACTTTCTGCATTTACGTTTCAGTTACTGCACTGTTTATCCTTCTTGTTCGCATCCGTAAAAATAGTAAAAGATTTTCAAAAATTACGAAAATTTTTAGAAACATACTTACACGTTCTAGGGTTAATTTGACACAAGTTTCAACCCTTTTGGACAAGTATAAGTCAACTAAATATCAAAAGTTCTGAGACTAGTGCAGTCTGATTTTCAGACTTGCAAACGTTGAGACTTTGATTGTATTTGACCTACTTCCCAAAAGAATTTTTCAAACCTGTTTCAACCCATTTAAATATAATATATAAGGAGTTATTGGTCAAATTTTCAGAGCATTTGGACGTTCACACAAATAGAAATTAATTTTTCAAAACCATCTACCGTTTCTGGCAGATTTGCACAATCTGAGTACCAACGGTTTTTGAACGGGTTAAAGGTTGAATTTTGATTTGAAATTTTTAGGGGGACCCTCATAACATCTGAGGCTAAGTTCTCTCAAAATGTCATAATTTTTGGAGACCTCTAACCTAGTTTTAAAAACGTTTTAAAACTGGTCCTGAAAACAGAATCTGTTTTCAGAACTTGAATTGTTCAAGTTTAAAGAAATTTTAAAAAGCACACTTTCCGCACCATCTATTCAACCCTCCCCCTTCTAGTGGTGCCTTGCAGATCCTACAAGTGGTATCAGAGCGCAGGAATACTCACTTCAAGGAATCCAACGATTCAGTGAGATGACATCCACAAATCTCAAAACCGAGCAAGAAGGTATGTCGAGCCAAAGGCCTCCACTTTTTGACGGTGAGTCGTTTATTCAGTGGAAACTTAGGATGAAGCTTTTTCTTATGGCTATAGATATAGATCTTTGGTCAATCATTGAAGATGGTCCTTATATCCCATCTAATGTATCCACTGTAGACGGAGTTACTTTAGAAGTTATTAAAACTAGACAAGAATATACGAGTGATGATAAAAAGAAACTTAGTATGAATGCTAGGGCTATGCAATTGCTTTTAAACGGATTAAGTAAAAGTGAGTCTAGTTATGTGTCAAACTGTTCGAATGCACAAGAAATGTGGAGGATACTAGAAATGAAACACGAAGGCACGAGTCAAGTAAAAGAGTCAAAAATTAACATGCTCATGTCCACACTTGAGTCTTTTAAATTATTGCCTAATGAGTCTATTGTAGATATGGATCTTCGTTTGACTAACATCTACAACTCTCTTGAGTCTCTTGGTAAGACTTTTACTACGCAGGAAAAGGTACAGAAAGTCCTACGAAGCCTTCCTTCTGAATGGGATCCTAAAGTAACTGCGATAGAGGAAAGCAAGGAGACTAAATCAATAAAGATGGAAGAACTAATCGGTTCACTTAAAGTTTATGAAAATAAACTCACCATTCGGAAAACGGAATCATCTAAACAAGGTAAAGCCATTGCTTTTAAATCAAATGAATACGTCTCCCCTCCCTCCGATCACGTAGATGATAGTGATTCCGAATCGGATAATAATGACCTAATTTTATTGGCTAAAGGATTAAGAAAATTTATGAGAATGTCATTTAGAAATAAAAACAAGGGCACTACATCTAAGAGAAATAAAAACAAGTCAAATGATAAAGACATTAAATGTTATGAATACGGCAAACTCGGACACCTATCATATGACTGTCCAAACAAAGAAAAACAAACTACTAAATACCCTGACAAGGAGCGGAAAAAAAATAGACTCGTCTCAGAACCCAAACAAAGGAAACGTGCTCTAAAGGCCTCCACCTGGAGTGACTCATCAGATTCCGAAATTGAGACCGAAGAGGAGACCGCTCAAGTTTGCTTTGCTTCCAAAGCATCTAATGAGGTATCATCTGATTCTGACTCTGACTCTGAACCTTCTTATGATGATCTTTTTAGTCAGTATCTAGAATTGCACAAATTTACTAAGACTCTCGCTAAAGAAAAGAAACGATTAATTGAAGACAAGAAACTGTTAGAATCTTCTAACGAGAATCTTGTCGCTCAATTAAGCGATTCAAAGAAAGAGTCTTCATGTGTCATCACTGCATTGAAAACCGAGATTTCATCATTAACCTCTCAAAATAATGAAATGAAATCCGAGATTTCAAATTTGAAATCAAGGAATACCAATTTAGAGAAAATGATGAAACAGTTTGATACAGGGTCAAACATGCTGCATCGCATCATATTATCACAAAAGCATGACAGTGACAAAACTAGACTGGGATACGTTGATACTAACGAAGTATCAACCAAACCAACCAAGTTTGTTGTGTCTAAGAAAGTAGACACCCCTAAGCCGCAAGTGGCGTCTAAGATGACGCAAAAAGCGCCCCCTTCCTCACGCCCCACTCCATCATATCATGTGAAATATAACGTTGTACCATATAGATATGAAAAGAGAAGAACAATGCATACACGAAATACATATCATCCACGCACTACGCACACACACACAAGGACATATCAAAAGCGTCCTTCATTCAACGAGTATAGAGGAGTCCTTGGGCAAAGACCCAAAGTGCATGCACCATATGTTTATTATATTGCACCTTCATCTACATTCTTGCCATTTGATAGACCGAGAAAGATCACCCTAGTATGGGTACCGAAAGGTACCTTTACCAAAAGGTGATTAACTAACTCGAAAGGACCCAAAATTAAAAGGGTACCTAAATCACCTTTTCACATTGCAGGGAGACCACACATCGAAAGACACATCAATAAAGTGGTTCCTTGACAGTGGTTGCTCGAGGCACATGACGGGTGACCCGAGCTTGTTCTCCAAATTAAAGAAGGTCACAAAAGGCGGATCCGTGACCTTTGGAGACAACAATGAAGGCAAGATCATTGGAAAAGGTACTATTGGTAATCCGAACACACTCCAAATCTACAACGTATTTTTGGTAAGCAACTTATCTTACAATCTTCTTAGTATTTCTCAATTTGTTGACAATGGTTTCAATGTGTGTTTTACCCACCCTTATTGCAATATAATAAATAAAAATGGAGAAACCGTTTTAAAAGGAAAACGAGAAGGCAATATTTTTACGCTATCTATGGATGATGTAGTAGACGCTAAAGTCAAGTGTTTTATGTCAAATGAACCCAATGTGAATTTATGGCATAGACGTTTAGGACACATTGGTATTTCCACACTAGAAAAACTTCAACGAAAGAACCTAGTACGGGGATTGCCTACGCTTGATTTAGACAACTTTCAGTTGTGTGAATCTTGCATAAAAGGCAAACAAACACGTGAGTCACTTAAGCCGAAAAATGAAATAAGCACGACTAGAATATTAGAACTATTGCATATCGATTTGTTTGGTCCTAGTCGCACTACAAGCCTTGGTGGGCGTCACTATGCATGCGTAATTGTTGATGACTTTTCTCGTTATACTTGGACTTTATTTCTTGCACATAAGGATGATAGCGCCGTAGAGATTGCTAAATTAATTAAACAACTTGAAAATCAATACGGTGTAAATGTGAAAAGGATAAGAAGCGATAGAGGCGGCGAGTTTAAAAACAAAGAGATGATTTCATTTTGTGAAGAAAAAGGAATTAAACATGAGTTTTCGCCACCTAGAACTCCACAACTAAATGGAGTAGTAGAAAGAAAGAATCGTACACTACAAGAAATCGCTAGAACTATGCTTTGCGAAAATAATCTGCCTAGATTTCTGTGGGCGGAAGCCGTAAATTGTGCATGCTATATTGTAAATCGCCTATCTATAAGAAAGAAAATAAACAAGACGCCTTATGAAATTTTGAATGATCGCATGCCTAAGATTGATTATTTTCGTGTGTTTGGATGCAAATGTTTTGTCTTGAATACAAAAGATAATTTAGATAAATTTGAATCCAAATCAATTGAGTGCATTTTTGTTGGATATTCCATAAATTCAAAGGCATATAGATGTTATGATCCTCTCATTAGACAAATCATAGAATCTATTCATGTTAAATTCAATGAATTTGGTGAGATTGATAAAGATAAGGAATATGATGATGATTTTGAATTGAAACCCGTTTTGAATGAAGATAATGATTCTTTTGATATGCATGATATGAATGAGACACTAGAAATGCATGATCATATGGAAATGCATGATAACATAGAAAATAATCAACCAAGATGGCATAGAGATCACCCACATGATCTCATCATAGGCGACATCATTCACGGTGTGCGACCACGTAGAAGAATCACTTCGGATGAAATAAATGAATTTCATGCTATGATTTCTGAAATTGAGCCCAAAAATGTGCATGATGCTTTGAGTGATTCATCTTGGATTGATGCTATGCATGACGAACTTAATCAATTCGTTAGAAATGATGTATGGGATTTAGTGCCACGTCCACAAAATAAGACTATTATAGGCACAAAGTGGGTATTTAGGAATAAATGAATGAAGAAGGAAAGGTTGTTAGAAATAAAGCGAGACTTGTAGCACAAGGATATAATCAAGAAGAAGGAATTGACTATGATGAAACATTCGCACCCGTAGCACGTCTAGAAGCTATACGACTATTACTTGCTATTGCTTGCATGAAAGATTTTAAATTATATCAAATGGATGTAAAAAGTGCTTTCCTAAACGGATTCATACAAGAAGAAGTATACGTGAAGCAACCACCCGGTTTTGAAGATTTGAAACATCCAGACCACGTGTACAAATTAAAGAAGGCACTATATGGCCTAAAGCAAGCACCGAGAGCATGGTATGATCGTTTTGCTACTTTCCTTTTAGAAAATAATTTTAAACGTGGTACTATAGATAGTACACTATTTTTGAAACAAGAAAAATCTGATTTACTTATTATTCAAATCTACGTAGATGACATTATTTTTGGCTCTACCTCACATAGACTTGTTAAAGATTTTGAAAATTGCATGAAATCTGAATTTGAAATGTCTATGGTTGGTGAACTTAATTATTTTCTTGGCTTGCAGATTAAGCAAACGAGTAAAGGAATTCATATAAGCCAAGCGAAATATGTTAATGACATGATCAAAAAGTTTAATTTTGAAAATTTGAAACCATCCCCCACCCCCATGAGTGTCACTACTAAATTAGACAAAGACGAACATGGTAAAGACGTTGATAATGGATTATATCGATCTATGATAGGTTCTTTGCTATATTTAACTGCTAGTAGGCCTGACATCATGTTTAGCGTATGCATGTGTGCTCGTTTTCAAAGTCAACCTAAGGTGTCACACTTAAATGCGGTAAAAAGAATATTTCGTTATATTAAGCACACGCCCACCTTAGGTATTTGGTACGATAAGGATTCTACATTTGACTTACATGCTTACACTGATGCAGATTATGGTGGCTGCAAAATAGATAGAAAAAGCACGAGCGGAACCTGCCAATTTATAGGAAATTCCCTTATTTCATGGTTTTCCAAAAAGCAAGCAAGTGTTGCTTTGTCCACTACGGAGGCTGAGTACATGGCTCTTAGCCTTTGTTGCACACAGTTGTTGTGGATAAAACAACAACTTTCGGACTTTGGAATTGCCGTAAATAAAATTCCTATATATCGTGATAGTATGAGTGCAATAAATTTGTCTAAGAATCCCGTGTTACATTCTATGGCTAAGCATATAGAAGTACGCTATCACTTTCTTCGTGATCACGTTAACAATGGTAATACTGTCATAGATCACGTACGCACAGAATCACAAGTAGCGGATATATTTACAAAGGCCTTAAATCAAGCCACATATGAATCTCTTCGTTCTAAATTAGGCATGATTCCCGCTGATATGATTTGATTTGATATTATTTGATTTACTTTCCTTTTTGACAGGAATCTTTTGATTAACTTTCTAAAATAAAGGGGGAGAGAAAAGCATGATTTAAGGGGGGGAGAGACACTAATTGATCTTAATTTCACAAATCAAGGGGGAGCCGGATTTGAAATTCGAAATTTAAATTTCAAATTTGCGCACGATTCAAGGGGGAGAGATAGTATTTAAATCATGTACACAAGTTATTTTGAAAATCATCAAAAGGGGAAGATTGTAGAGATAAGAGGGTTTGAGTGATTTCAAAATAAGCAATTTGAAAGCATATATAAATGTATAAACGTATACATACATAAATGTGTACATGTATGCATGATAACTTGCCATTACTTGCCTTATTTAGCTTATATATCATGTTGCCGGACTAACGAGCCATGAAACATTGAAGCTTACATCATATGGCGAACATTTGTTGTGTTTATACTATTTTCAGGTGCCACCATTAATGAACTCAACTAGTTCATTAAGTGAAGTACTTAGTTTAATAAACTAAGTAGTTCATTAAAGGAAGATTCATTTGGAAAAGGCACAAAGGCAACAAGGCCAAGGAAGGAAAGTCTTCTCCTCCTCTCCATCCATTAATGTACACGCCACATATACATATATTATACATATTTTCAGATTTTTTAAATAAAGGCACATACACATGTATTCCAACGTACTACCGACACGTTATATATTTTACGTACGTACGTTAGTGTCACACCACTATACTTAACTCATATTTATGAGTATATTCAGGTCTTATATCATATGATATAAGATATGGTGATGACAAATTAAATACGACACGATAAAAGGTTCTAAACCGAAATTTGTCGTATCGGGCGAATACCAAAACTTCGCCAACGTGTCACGTACTTGCCATAAATAAATGGCCAGCCCATATACATCAAAATATGATTTAAATTTCGTGCTACACATGACATATTCAGCCAAAAATACTTTCCATGTTGGCACACACAAATTACTCCACATTAAGACCAAAATGTGAAGATTCCAAGTTTAATTTTGACACATGCTAATGGTACCACTTTAAACCAGCCAAGTGCTGAGATTTAAAGTATATATTATGTATATTATGTATAACATAATATATATAACATGTGCAAAAGTTGGAATTTAAATTAGAGAAAAATCGGGTAATCGATAAATATCGAAAATTCAGTTTTCTACGCACATAACATGGAACGTTTTTCTTGTACATCATGTAACACATATCTAGACACTTTTTACATATGATATACATCTTAAATTGTTCTAGAAAATTAAATTAAGGGCTGAATGTAATATTACATGTGTGTATTATTAAAGGTGCACTATTTTACAAAGTTAGCAAAAATAAATTTCAGCACATGTTACACATCATATAACGTTACATACAGCTGAGTTGGAGCACATGTGGAGCTTTTTTGGCATATTGATTGGTCAAGGATCAATCATACATTGTTGGTGAATTGAAGAGAGAAGCTAAAAATGGTAAGAATTCAACATATATCTCTCTTATGTCACATGCTGAAAATCTCAGCATACTAACCTCAAGCTGGCCGATTTTTTGGTGTTAAATGTGACATATTTTGTCATCTTTTATTAGGTGATTAATTGGAAGAAGGTATGGTAAGGTTTTGAATAATATTTAAATAAAATAAATGGTGATATTCTATATATCACATGCTGAAAATATTTCAGCATGTGTACAAGGTGTATGGCCGAATTTGATGAGCTTTTTGTGTCCAAGTTCATTTCTTAATTGGTAGCAATACTTGCCATACATTGTTGATTCATTTTTATGATGAAAAATCAAAGAATAATTGGTATTATTTTTGAAAGAAAAGGAAGGTTGCACATGCTGAAAAATTCAGCATGGCAAGGGTATAATGGCCGAATTTTTGGAATGCAAATGGAAGAATTTTTGGTCTTGCAATTTATGGTGTATCTCTTGACTTATGGTATGATTTCATGTTTGATTTTTGGCACATTTTAAAAGTGTATATCTCAGATTTTTTCCATGTCATCTTGATGACAACATTGAGCCAATAAGGAGGTGTCAAGTAAGCGAAGACTAAATGATGATCCAATGGGAAGATGCCAAGTAAGCAAGGCATTGTCACAATGATGTCTTACACTCTCTCAAGGACTTAAAAGACAATTTTCAAGAGGGGAGAAGCCCTAAGTGGACGGCTGAAAGGTTAAAAGAGAAGAGAGGAGATCAAACAAAAACAACAACAAGCATTGCATTCTAAAGAGATCAAATAGCCAAGCTCTTCTTCTCCTACATCTTCTTTCTTTCTCTTTTCTTGTAAAGCCTATTGTTTTTCATATCTTTCAATCTTGAATAGGCTTGAGATAAACCACCATTCATATATCTTTGTAAAAGATTGATCAAGGTGTGATCAATCTTCATTCTTGCGAGGTGGTGGTGTTCGTGCAAATTGTACTTGTCATACAAGGTTTGTAAAGGGTTGGAGTTAAGGTGTAACTCTATCAACCCTGCGGTAAGGTGTACTGCGCGTGTGTGATTAGTGTGAACCAAGAAAGGTGTTCCTTGAAGACTGGAGTAGGTTGTTTATAACCGAACCAGTATAAAATTTTTGGTGCCATTTACTTTCTGCATTTACGTTTCAGTTACTGCACTGTCTATCCTTCTTGTTCGCATCTGTAAAAATAGTAAACGATTTTCAAAAATTACGAAAATTTTCAGAAACATACTTACACGTTCTAGGGTTAATTTGGCACAAGTTTCAACCCTTTTGGACAAGTATAAGTCAACTAAACATCAAAAGTTCTGAGACTAGTGCAGTCTGATTTTCAGACTTGCAAAGGTTGAGACTTTGATTGTAGTTGACCTACTTTCCAAAAGAATTTTACAAAACTGTTTTAACCCATTTAAATATAATATATAAGGAGTTATTGGTCAAAGTTTCAGAGCATTTGGACATTCACACAAATAAAAATTAATTTTTCAAAACCATCTACCGTTTCTGGCAGATTTGCACAATCTGAGTACCAACGGTTTTTGAAGGGGTTAAAGGTTGAATTTGGATTTGAAATTTTTAGGGGACCCTCGTAACATCTGAGGGTAAGGTCTCTCAAAATTTCATAATTTTTGGAGACCTCTAACCTAGTTTTAAAAACGTTTTAAAACTGGTCCTGAAAACAGAATATGTTTTCAGAACTTGAATTGTTCAAGTTTAAAGAAATTTTAAAAAGCACACTTTCCGCACCATCTATTCAACCCCCCTTCTAGTGGTGCCTTGCAGATCCTACAATATTGAACTGTTTTGGGATTTGTTATATTTATATATAATTGCACCTCTGTTTCAAATTTACAAGGATATACATTTATTAATTTTCGGACGTATGTACATATAAATATGTATACATATTTGTTTTGGATTCCAGCAATATATATTTGTATATGTTTAGCTGTTTTAGTTAACCATTTGCACATGTGCATATATGAACTGGCAATATATATTTGTATATATTTAGCTGTTTTAGTTAACCATTTGCACATGTGCATATATGAACTGGTTTGCAATATGTATTCATTTTATATATTTTTTGTTTTCGGCACGGTAAATTATGATAATTGTCTAGAAGAAGGAAAAAAATTGCCGTTATATATACAAGCGGTTTTGAAATTTACTTAGTCTGTTCTTGGAATCATACACATTGAAGTATCATTATATTATTTCGAGCATTATTCTGTTATGTAGGATTTTTGGGTTTTAGAATGTGTATAATTCAATAAATGGTTTTGGAAGGAAATATAAATATGTATAGTAATTCTTGGATTTAAAGGGAAAAAAAGTATATTATATGAAATGGTCGGAAAATGGTAGGGAAAGAATAAGAGTAATTCAAAGGAGAAGAATTTGTGTTGTAAAGGTCAAGTTGATGGGACAAGTTAACAAACAAATAATTAACTTACAGGTTCAAATTTTGGAGATTCCAGAGGATAAGTTGGACAAGTAGAAGCAGAGACTTTTATGGTAACATTCTTCACGTCCGAACATAGAATAAGAAAGTTAAGCGACCGATAAGAGGTAAGTGGTCTATCTGTGCTCGTTATGTTGTCATGCATCAGAGGTAAGTGGCCTATGTGTGCTGTTATGTTTATCATGCATTACTGTGTTGTTGTTGCATATCTGTAATTGGATTTTCTCTATATGGGAGTTGTGTGTATATGTGAGACATATATGTAAATTGGGTGTATGTAGGGTTGTACGATTTCAATGCGTATTGTATATGCATATGGATGTGTAGGGGTATACATACACGCATATATGCACGTGTATGGGCGCGAGCATATGTGTGAGTATGGATACACCAGATTACGTATGATATGCATTTGCATCCATGGCACGAGCATTGCATTGCATTTGACAGGTTGTGCCTAACATGGGCACGGTTACTAATGGATAGTGATGGGTGGCAGGCTGCGTCTAATATGGGCGCAGTTGCCGAGGACGACATGCTACGCCTAAATGGGCGCAGGTGTCGGGGATGACATGTCGGGTCTAAATAAGAACGGGTGTCGGACGGTAGGCCGGGTCTAGATGGGCACGGGTACAGAGGCAGGCTGGGTCTAAATGGACACGGGTATCGACAACGGTAGGCTGTGTCTAACATGGGCACATGTGTCGGGGTGATAGACTATATCACCATTAGGTCTCGGGATCATGCATTGCATGGTAGAGATATATGCATCGTGCATGACCTGTCTTTTGTTGCGCTTGACACGTAGAGAGGGGCATGCATCATGAATTTGCGCATTATTAACTGTTCTTTTCTTTGTTATGTGATTATTTGTTGGTTGTGTATGTCATATTTGAGAAGAGCACGTGTCACGGTAATCGAGGTTGAGCTGATGAATTATTTGTTTTGTGTTTTTGAAGTGTTTACTGTTAAAATAATTAAGTGAAATTATTTATGGACTGAGGACATGTATGTTAACTATAAAGGTTATGTGTACTTGCTTCTGCATGTATGATTTCTATATCAAGTATATGTAGGTTGTTTACTTAGCCCGTTGATTTCGGCTCACACCACCATTCACCAATTTTGCAGGCATGAGAAGTTAGAGTATGCTTATACAGGAGTTCGCAGACCCTGGAAGATCGGGACTGGAGATCTCGAGACTGAGGATATTCGGATGAGACTTTTGAGGATTTAGTTGAGGCAGTTATTTCGATATTCGAGGTTTATGCATTTTGGAGTTTAGTGTTTATATGCATTTGACCGTTGTATCGATTTAGATTTCCTTAGACATTGTTTAGTGATGATGGTTATTTTATCGAGGGTTTTTAGTTCATAATGTTTCCGCTGATATCGATTTGCGTTACTTTGGTGACACATGATTAAATTGTATCGACACCTTGTAGTTTTCGTAGTAGGCTACGGCGGGTGCACTGTTCCCGAAGCTAGGTTTCGGGAGCAGGACGCTACAGTTGGTATCAGAGCATGGCTCTAGATCCATGACAGAAACGTAGATTTTGGCCATGATTCTAGAAGTTAAGTTATGACTTTGCCCCTAAGTCATGATCTTAGACATAAGTGACAATTTTGATTGCCTAAGTCACGATCTTAGATATAAGTGATGATTTTGATTAAGAGTTGATCTGAACATTAGACGATGATTTGAACATAAGAACTAATCTTAGTCATAAGCAATGATTATATTTTAAGCATGATCTTAGAACTAAGAAATGACTTTAGGCTTAAGTGATGATCAGTCAAGGGGTACACATACCTAGAACGATGTTATATCCCTGTGCTTTCGGTTAGATATACTATCTAAGTTTTGATCATAACCTTTGCACATTCCCTTAACTGCGGTTTTGGTAACTCTAAGTGAATTGTGTATAACTAATTACATAAAATTGTAAGATAACCAGGACGTCTCACCGCAGGTGCCGTTTGATGCATAAATTTAGTTGGAGCAGACAGTTACTAGGGCTGTTTTTCCCTAGCAGCAGCATGGGATCCAGTACCATTAGGGTAACTGAAGCTGGTTTATGCCTCTACTCTAACAGCAATGTGGGAACGCGATTACATCTAAGCTGACGTCGTAGCTACTAAGGAATGATTTATAGTAGCATGATAGAAACTAGTTAATGATTTACAAGCGTTATGATCAGTAGAGTTTGGTGAAAGATATTGTTCAAAGGAGTTTATAATTGCGATTAAGATGCCGAATTTAGAATTACCAAAATAGGCCGACGATATTAGTTTTAATGGAGATATTGATCGATAACGATATGCGATAATCGGCTATGGTGAGTGCATTAGAATGATGAATTGTTACAAAATCTCTGGTTAAGTGTTGATTCCTAGAAACAACTAGTTACTTGGCTCGAATCTAGAAGGCTTAAATTGGGATAGAGTAAGCATGAACAAGTATTGGTTGCTTTCCGTGTGAGATTTGACCAAGTTAAAAATCAACAGTTGAAATAACAAAGTAAAACGGTGGATCAGTGTGGAGCGCAGAAGCATTGTGAATCAGAATAAATTAAGTCGATCAATATTTAGTGTGTCATGCTACGATTGGACAATCTAAGTTAAGGATTGTATCATCGTAGACGAAGGATAGACTTATAAGAAACGATATATAGCCAGATTTTCCCTGACAATAGGGGGTGACTTAGAAGAACTATACGAAGTATGGACAAAGATTTTTCAAGTAGTTAAATGATTTCATATAAGTACATGCATCTATATTTTAAGGTTTTTCAAAGATTTCGCTCCTATGTAATGCAACTAGTTTCATTTCTGTGTATGGTCTATTAATCTTACACGACTATATTTTCTTCCGTCTTTGTATATCAACACAACAAAATTGCAACTACTCCACTCACTTTGAAAAATAATAAATATATTTCTTTTATGTTGATGTTTTCAAAGAGCGAGATGTTTACATAATTCTTATACAGTATTTCTAAGTTTTTTTTGGTTACATCAATTTTGGCAAAATAAATTCTATTTGTCGACTATCGAGGTCGCAAGCATTTCATCCATTAAATGTTTTAAAGTTATTTATCTGCTTGCGATGAAATCACTTAATTTTTGTGAAACAAAACGTAGCTTTCAAAATATATTTCATTTGGAAAGAAGAAGGCGTTGTGTTCGAATCGTTTTATAGAAAGAATTTTTTTTACGATTGTTATGTCTTAATTATTTTAAAGTGGATTGTCTTAATACTTTTGCGAACAATTTATATCATTGTTTTTATAAGAAGTCACGGGAGACACCGCTTGCGAAAAAAAAATTTTTATAACACCCTGATTTTTTGTGTTTAGAAAACTAGAATTAGTTTTTTTAAAAAAAATTATTCAAGCTATATTCAAAACTATAGCTACTTAAGCTATATTATTATTTACATAAAAAACATGTCTATATGTATATTTCATATATTAGGCTATTGATGGTACGCCAAAAGAGTAATAATATGATTATAGAACTAGCTTATAAGTGTACAATAATCGATTTTGAAGACTTAGTCTGTGTTGAGGGAGTGTGATGACTAACATATTGGAATACTCAATGAATATTTAGAAGTGGTTATCTATCTAGGTAATGAATCATATAAGATGAGTTTCAGAATTCGTAATTATAGATTATAATTACATAAGATGAATGATACAAGTTAAGTGATATAAGTGGAATCAAAGACTTAACAACTTAAACATGAGATTGATATGATGACACTCGTGACATATGCTAGGTGAATGTATTCAGTAGAACTATATTAAGTTATTGATC
The DNA here is from genome assembly GCA_036186865.1 of Eustoma russellianum. Classification (NCBI taxonomy): domain Eukaryota; kingdom Viridiplantae; phylum Streptophyta; class Magnoliopsida; order Gentianales; family Gentianaceae; genus Eustoma; species Eustoma russellianum. Next base: position 11,385,004 of record AP025042.1, read on the forward strand.
ACATAATACACAAGTTTCGAGTGTAAGGAGGGTAGATTGTTATATACGTGTGCTTAAAAAAATGTGACACTAAAGAAAAGATAACTTAATTGAAAAATAATAATAACAATAAAATAAAAAGAGAAAGTAACGGCAAGTGGGGCCAATAACTACCCCACTAAATTTTCTCTAAATCACTCCCCCATTTTCTCCCTCCCAGACTCGGTCAAAAAACTACCCACTTCTTTAAAGAAATGCCCTTTAATATTCTCCTTCCCACAGCCGGTATACACAAACACACAACACACCTTCTAAATTACTGTGATTGAGAGTAGAGCAAGGAGAGGGAAGGGAAAAAAAGAAAAAGGGAAGGAATAAGAAGAAAAGAAAAGAAAAATCTAAGTAACCCTACAATCAGGTAAGTACCCTCCCTCTATAATTAGAATTTTTATCACAATTTTTATTAAATATACATATTATGCATGTATTTTAGTAATGTATACTTGTGTAAGTATTTTGGTGTGAAGTTTTCGGATTATCAAACAAGGTTTGTAGGCGTTGTTCATTTTCAGAAAATAAAATATATATGTCTATGTATATAATTATACCACCGGAATTATATACATGTTTGTATAAATGTTTAAGGTTTCGGAGATTATACACATATATGTATATATATGTAAATATAAGTGCTATTTTACTTTGTATATATATTTATATAATCCCGGTGCAGTAAGACGTTCATACATATGTATATGTATATCTGCGATTTATACACACAAGCATGGTCAAAGTATATTCAGAAATTTTTATATACAAATATCAGTGTGCATTTCGGTTTTGTAAACACATTGCATACATTTAATATTAACGGAATTCAGTACATGCATCGGTTCCAGAACATGATTGAGGGTAATCAAACTATTTTTCTTATGAATACAAATGCACGTATTTTTGTTTTGAAATTTACATGTATAGGTGCATAAATAAATGGGTTTTAGATTATACTCATGTATATATATAATGCATGTTACCAGAATTTTTTTTTGTCTTTTGTAAGTAATATTGAACTGTTTTGGGATTTGTTATATTTATATATAAGTTGGACAAGTAGAAGCTGAGACTTTTATGGTAACATTCTTCACGTCCGAGCATAGAATAAGAATGTTAAGTGACCGATAAGAGGTAAGTGGTCTATCTGTGCTTGTTATGTTGTCATGCATCAGAGGTAAGTGGCCTATGTGTGCTGTTATGTTTATCATGCATTACTGTGTTGTTGTTGCATATCTGTAATTGGATTTTCTCTATATGGGAGTTGTGTGTATATGTGAGACATATATGTAAACTGGGTGTATGTAGGGTTGTACGATTTTAATGCGTATTGTATATGCATATGGATGTGTAGGGGTATACATACACGTATATATGCACGTGTATGGGCGCGAGCATATGTGTGAGTATGGATACACCAGATTATGTATGATAGGCATTTGCATTCATGTCACGAGCATTGCATTGCATTTGACAGGTTGTACCTAACATGGGCACGGTTACTGATGGATAGTGATGGGTGGCAGGCTGCGTCTAATATGGGCGCAGGTGCTGAGGACGACAGGCTGCGTCTAAATGGACGCAGGTGTCGGGGACGACAGGCCGGGTCTAAATAGGAACGGGTGTCGGACGGTAGGCCGGGTCTAGATGGGCACGAGTATCGAGGCAAGCCGGGTCTAAATGGACACGGGTGTCGACAACGGTAGGCTGTGTCTAACATAGGCACAGGTGTCGGGGTAATAGACTATATCACCATTAGGTCTCGGGATCATGCATTGCATGGTAGAGATATATGCATCGTGCATGACCTGTCTTTTGTTGCGCGTGACACGTAGAGAGGGGCATGCATCATGAAGTTGCGCATTATTATGTGGAGTGACTTACCTTTTGCAGTTTATATATTTCATTGGTATGTACTGTTCTTTTCTTTGTTATGTGATTATTTGTTGGTTGTGTATGTCATATTTGAGAAGAGCACGCGTCACGGTAATTGAGGTTGAGCTGAAGAATTATTTGTTTTGTGTTTTTGAAGTGTTTACTGTTAAGATAATTAAGTGAAATTATTTGTGGACTGAAGACATGTATGTTAACTATAAAGGTTATGTGTACTTGCTTCTGCATGTATGATTTCTATATCAAGTATATGTAGGTTGTTTACTTAGCCCGTTGATTTCGGCTCACACCACCATTCACCAATTTTGCAGGCATGAGAAGTTAGAGTATGCTTATACAGGAGTTCGCAGACCCTGGAAGATCGGGACTGGAGATCTCGAGACTGAGGATATTCGGATGAGACTTTTGAGGATTTAGTTGAGGCAGTTATTTCGATATTCGAGGTTTATGCATTTTGGAGTTTAGTGTTTATATGCATTTGACCGTTGTATCGATTTAGATTTCCCTAGACATTGTTTAGTGATAATGGTTATTTTATCGAGGGTTTTTAGTTCATAATGTTTCCGCTGATATCGATTTGCGTTACTTTGGTGATGCATGATTAAATTGTATCGACGCCTTGTAGTTCTCGTAGTAGGCTACGGCGGATGCACTGTTCCCGAAGCTAGGTTTCGGGAGCGGGGGCGCTACAAAAGTCAACGTAAAGTGTAGTGATTATCTAATCCTCTAAGTATACTCTACGGTGTCTCTATATCGTGTCTACCCCTCCTTAACCTTAATCATCTGTCTCCATGAACTCCTATCCTGGACTATGTCCTCAGAGAGGTGCAACTCTAGTAAGTCATGCCTAAACTGCTCATCCCACGTCAGTTTGGGCTGCATTTACTCCTTTTCCCTTCTACAGAGAGGCTTTCAACTGCTCTGGCAGACGCCGTTGTCTGTTTCCTCTTGACATACCCAAACCATCTCAGTCTCTTCTCTCTTATCTTATCTGTTATACTATCCACCCATAACCTTTCTCTGTATACTTCATTTCTTATTCTGTCTAGCCTTGTATGCCCACATATCCACCTCAGCATCTCTATCTCCGTCACTTCCATCTTCTGTGACTATGTCCTCTTGATGGCCCAGCAGTATGTTCCATATAACATTGCCGGCCGCACTTTAATGTTTTAATGCTTCATTGAGAAGGCAACCAAAGTGTATTATTCAATGATTAAAAGATGACTTTATTTTTTGATTAAATCAATTTGTTAATTTTTTTCAGTGATGAATTTTCTATAGGTTTTCACACTATCTTTCAACATAAGCTCACTATCTTTGACAAAAATAAATATATTTATGTGAGACTCCAATTATAAAAGGTGTTACTTTAGTTGGATGCATACTACTGTAGTATGATAAAGACTAATTAACCTTTAACACATGTCCAGTAAACAAAAAACATATTAAAATATTGCATGTGGTGCAGCTTAATTTTGAAAATTAATTCAATTATATATAGTCCAAATTTAACTCAGTGACTTTTACTTACATGACTTTTACGGAGATTTCTAAATGATTTAAGTTCAAATCAAACAATTTTTTTTTTTTGAAAAAAAGAGTTAAGTTCGTTAAAATGTAAACAGTTTCAATGATATGGATAAACTCAAAATATAATAACTTCAATTTAAATTAAACTCATATGTCTTTGACTAAATTAAATTAACAGGTCATTGTTCGAATTCCAATTGTCATTTCATTCAAGAATAAAATGGGCTTTCTCGGTACATTAGGCTCCCACATTTATACAGTGTTCAGGAAGGAGCCGGATCATTCGCGATCTGATGTCCGCGACCTTACCTTGCACTTTGTCCAAGAAAATGTTTTCGCAGTTCGAACCCATGATCTCAAGGTCACAAAGCAGCAAAATTATCATTTCATTCGAGAATATACTAAATCCAAACAAAATTTTTAAAAGATAAACTGAAGCCACACTTGACCCAAACAAACCCTATCGTTTTTCACCATTGTTTGGCTGAAATTTTGTTAAAATTGGTCGCTGTTTCGGGTATAGGCACTGAAATTTTGATAAAATTGATCGTTCTTTCAGTATGTACATACTGAAACCGCTCTCCTGTGTAAACACTTACATTAAATAATACAGCATAAACCTAAAAAAACACAGAAGAACATGAGATAACAAAACAACAAAAAAAAAAAACCGTCTGCATTCCTTTTAAAAAACATACAAGCTTAGATATATACATATTTACATAGACGGCTCATGACCGTGCCAACATAATTATTATCTCAAGAAAGTGTGTGATTTCTAAAATAAAAAAAACGTGTGTATCTCACAACGAACGACATTAAAATAGCAAAACATATGTACAAACGTAACCTTGAACAAGGAAGACATATATATACATTCACATCCACACTTGCATTTCCGCTAACCCTTTGCGTGGTGGCAAAGCGATGTACTTGCATTTCCAGAGGCCATAATAACCACATATACAGAGAAATTAGGCTATACATTAAATTAAAACTTTGAAATAGGGATAATATATTATTTTTTTGGGAAATTCGATCGATATTATTGAACAAAACTGACTTTACATATAATTGTCACGCAAACTCCAAAAGAAAGGTTAATGAGTATCTACACCTACTTGACGTGCTTTCTGTTGGAAAAGTACTTAAAAGTACTTTAAATCGTGTGATCCAACCTTGTATAATGTTATGCGTTCAATTGATAGGAGATTGAGTGAAGGTTGAAGTGTTTTATGAACAATGGAAGGAAATGGAAGCGTCCCAAACACATGAGGCGCTTCATGTGTTGAAGGAATTGTTCTAAGCTTCCAGTACACTTCGAACGCCTTCTATAAGCGTTCGATATGACATGAAGCGCCTAATATAGGCGTTCGAAGTGACATGAAGCTCCTGATATAGGCGTTCGAAGTGTTCCAGCAAGCTTCCAGAACACTTCAAATGCCTACATAAGGCGCCTAAAGTGTCCGTCTGTTCATAAAAGATGCGACTTTTGCACCATATGACATCTCCTTTCAATTAGAATGATAACCAACGATTACCAACCAACTTGGAGGTTAAATTCTCTGCAGAAAGCTGTCTTTAAGGTGGGAATTAACCACTTGAAGCCTATATAAAGAAGGCTTTGACATGTTAAAGATAGAGATGGAAAAAACACTTGAAGGTGATGAGACCTTAAAGAATTTCTGCAGGAAATTTATCCTCTCTTCTTCTTCTCTTCTTTCCTCTAACAACAATCACTTCTACGGGCAAGTTCAACTTTCTTTTGGAGAGCAACCAAAAGGAAGTAAGCCATTATATGCTGAGAAGCATTTGTCTTAAGTTCACCTTGCTGAATGGTGAAGGCTAAATTGCTTTAAGTTCAGAGACATCTCGAGTCTCATCTTGGCTTTATTCTTCTATTTTTCCTTCTGTCAAGCGTCATAATATTGTTGATTTCTTCATTCCAACATCTTTGACTATCAATAGTTGTTTGTTGCATATGTTTATTGTCACCAAATTCATTCGTATTCTTCAAATACCGGACCCCCTTTGTATGATGTTCTTAGTCATTTTATTGAACATCAAATTCATGTCATAATGTGATTTTATTTGAATATCTCTTGTTCATGTTTGGTACCATATCGAGCCAAATTTTTAAACAATCTTAAAGCAATTTTAGTTGATATGGTTCCCAAATTTGTCACTACCAAGCAAATGGGTTCGGGAAAACGAGGACATGGAATCAACGCTTTCATATTTGATTAGTCAGTCGTAGCTTCATGGTTGGCAACCCTCTTATATCTCCATTCTTTTCCATAGTGTGAATATAATGTTTTGCTGGTACACTCACTCGTGTCATGGTCTTCAGTGGAATGAAATCATTATTTTTATAGTGAGATGAATGTGACATCATTTCAATTTCCGTCGGCTTGTGGGAGTAGATGCCATTCATTTGGCTTCATGCTTGACGTCAACTGAAGAAACTCCATAGGAGGACATGGACATGAAACTCTTACACTATGATGGAAGATGAATGCTAACAAGGTGGAGATAGTAGCATACACATGGAAACAAGCAATACGAGTATAGAGTTTGTTTGGTCTCTACCAAATTAAGCTCAAGGATACAAATAAACAAGAGAATTACCAACATGATCGTAGGTGACAAATGAAGAGAAGTTGCTTGGAGTATTAACATGATGAAGGATATGGAGATCGTAACGGTCTTCTATGAGGTAATCTTGTTGATAGTTGCTCGGAAAGGATGATAGATTATATCTATCAAGTTTATTGCAACCAGTAGAGTGGTAGCTTAGTTTCTTCAATGATGCACTAGAAATCCAAGAGTTTGGATAGTAGAAAGTGCACTTAAAGTTAACTTTGTCTACAAAAACTGGAGTTGGCAATATGTGTGATATTCTTACACATGTAGGAATGATTTCTGAGTTGCTATCAAACAAGGGTTTTAATGTTTGTTTTATGCTGCATATGTGATTTATGAGTCTTAATAGATTTGCATCTAGTTTATGTAAAATCGTTACATATATTATGTGTGATGAGAAACAAGAACATGAGTCTTGCTAATCTATTGAGAAAATGAAGAAAAATACTAAAGACATGAGAAATATGTTTTGTATGGTTTGTGAAGAAATAGACGCATATATTTAATGCCATTTAAATATGGTGTTAAATACATATTTTAATGTGTGTGATTTGTTTTGCATTTCAACTTAGAGTTTTATGAAAATAGAAATCGGCCTATAAGTTCAAATGTGAAGTATGCTGCTAGTGTATCATGAAAGCATTCTATAGTAAAGAATAAGAAATATAAGAAGGAAAGATTAGATAGATTGATTTCACTCTTCATGAATAAAGTTTGTTGTTGAAAATAGGTTGACTGAGACTAGTTGTTTATGGTTAAAATAAACTTACGAAAATAAAATTTCCTAGTCTTAGCCATTTGTCTGTGGTAAAACTAGCTAATGTGCTATGTGAAAACAAAAACCTAGAAATCATGAATGTTGGATTTCTAGTTTTAGCTGTTAGCTTTTGGAAAACCACACTGTTGAAACTATGGTATGATTGAAAGATTAAAATTGCTAGTTCCTTATGAATTTTGGTTCATAAGAAGATTGTTGGAGTTTACTCCAAAGTAACATAGAACGTTTAGTCTATGGTCGTTGTTGGAAGCCTTTTGGATTAATCTATACCATAACTAGTTGTCTGATAATTTGTGATCAGTCGAAGATGAATATTGAAGTAATTGGTGATGAATAAAAGTATATTTTGTGATTAATATGGATTGAGATGAAATGTGGGGGTTTAGCCCTTTAGTGCTTTCATTTTAAAAATAAAGTTATTAGAACATGTGAATGTTGAGCATGTAAATAACTTACGTGTCGTTTAACCCCAAAGTAATGGTCACTGTGTCGTTCTAATTGTTCGATGATTAATGTTCCAAGTCTATAAGGTTGATACATGATAATATTCATGAGGTTTGGTAATTAAAAAAGGTTGGCTGTTTGTAAGCTTGTTAAGCTTGCTTGATGCTTATATTGAAAATTGATAATGATAATGAATTGTGATGATTGAAGATTAGTTGCAAGCATATGAATGTAGTTAACTGATGTGATATTTTGATGAGTTCATCATGCTTGGCTATTTGTTGTTGATAAAACTGACTCTTGGATAAAGTTGTTCATGATACTATTGTTCATGCTTGTAAGAGTCAGTTTATAGAAACAAGTTTGATGATTTTCTTGACAAAAATCATTCCAAGTTTGATGATTTTCTTGGCAAAAATCATTCTAAGTTTGATGATTCGCTTGACAAAAATCATCCTAAGTTTGATGATTTGCTTGGTGAAAAATCATCTTAAGTTTGGTGATTTACTTGTTAAAAAATCCTGTTATGATTGAGTGATTTGTTGAAGGAAATCACTGAAAGGAATTATCATGAGATTCTGCACTATCATGAGTTTTCTTGGGTAAAACATAGTCAGTGCAAGGTCTATGAGAGAGACCCACAGTAACATCGGGGGGGGGGGGGGGTGAGACTTTCCAATTGTTGTGATCTCTATGTGGCGGGAACCCAACTTAATATTAGTAGAGATCCTACGAACGGAGTTCAATGTGGTAAAAACAAGTCACAAAAGGGTTCTATTCAGTACTGTCAACGTTGTCTCTCCCTATGGTGTTGCTGAAGATAGTACTTGCTGCAAGAATTGAGTGTGAGATTTTGAGAATCTCTTAATAAAAATTCATAGCCATGTTGAATGGTAGTGTGAGCAGTACACACTTGATGAATTTTACCTATAAAAGTATGGAGGTGGTGCCGCTTCCTGTGAGAGCCTAGAAACTCTCTAGAGTGTTTATGAACCCTGGCATAGGTGCATGGGCGATTTTGCACCACACCACGAATTTGTTGAAGTGAAGAGATAATGACATGTCTCGTGGCTGTTTATATAAATAATAGTAGAATATGATTCAAGACAAAGTTCATCCTATTCTCGTTTATATAACTCCACTTATACTACCGGCGATTCAAGACCACAAGTCATCGTATCCGTTAAGTGTCATTGTCTTCGCATTGTTGTTAGAAAAGTTAGTTTGTTATCGTTCGGATGTGTGATTATACAAGCTTGGATCATGTGGGGGATTGTTAGAAAAGTACTTTAAATCGTGTGATCCAGCCTTGTATAATGTTATGTGTTCAATTGATAGGAGATTAGGTGAAGGTTGAAGTGTTTTATGAACAATGGAAGGAAATAGAAGCATCCCAAACACATGAAGCGCTTCATGTGTTGAAGGAATTGTTCCAGAAAGCTTCCAGTACACTTCAAACGCCTTCTATAGGCATTCGATGTGACATGAAGCGCCTAATGTAGGCGTTCGAAGTGACATGAAGCTCCTGATGTAGGCGTTCGAAGTGTTCCAGCAAGCTTCCAGAACACTTCAAACGCCTACATAAGGCGCCTAAAGTGTCCGTCTGTTCATAAAAGATGCAACTCTTGCACCATATGACATCTCCTTCCAATTAGAATGATAACCAACAATTACCAACCAACTTGGAGGTTAAATTCTCTGCAGAAAGGTGTCTTTAAGGTGGGAATTAACCACTTGAAGCCTATATAAAGAAGGCTTTGATATGTTAAAGATAGAGATGGAAAAAACACCTAGGTGATGAAATCTTAGAGAATTTCTGTAGGAAATTTATCCTCTCTTCTTCTTCTCTTCTTTCCTCTAACAACAATCACTTCTACGGGCAAGTTCAAACTTTCTCTTGGAGAGCAACCAAAAGGAAGTAAGCCGCTATATGCTGAGAAGCATTTGTCTGAAGTTCACCTTGCTCAATGGTGAAGGCAAAATTGCTTTAAGTTCAGAGACATCTAGAGTCTCGTCTCGACTTTATTCTTCTATTTGTCCTTCTGTCAAGCGTCATAATATTGTTGATTTCTTCATTCCAGCATCTTTGACTATCAAATAGTTGTTTGTTGCATATGTTTATTGTCACCAAATTCATTTGTATTCTTCAAATACCAGACCCTTTTTGTATGATGTTCTTAGTCATTTTATTGAACATCAAATTCATGTCATAATGTGATTTAATTTGAATATATCTTGTTCATGTTTGGTATCTATCGAGCCAAATTTTCCAACACTTTCAAAAAAACATATACACGATGACTCATGGACTGTACAAATTGTACTGGGGGAACCTTAGTCCACACTCCAGTATGTCTGGCCTTGTTTTGACGATGCCACATCCCATACACAATCTCACGAAACATATAGCACCACTCATGCAAATTCTCCACTCGCCCAAAAGCACCTTGTAAGTTTGCATCAATCCAGTCAGATAAGGAATTATGCCAGAAGAACGTGGCCCAATGACTGGGGCCCACTGCAACTTTCCAGATCTGTCTCACCCACCGGTAGTCCCGGAACTCATGCAAGGAGTCAGAAACATCCACACCGCAGCACATACACCTTGTCTCAGTAGTCAGATGACGCTTAACCATGAAACTCACCGAGGAAACAACTTCATGGTGCAGTTTCCAAAGAAATAAATTGCCCTGAAGGGGGCCTTTCAGTGTCCGAATCCGGAGCCATTTTTTCCTTTCCACACTAGCATTGGAACCCGAGAATTACAAGGAGTAAACAATATGAACTGAAAAATCATCATCATCATCATCATCCGTACCCAGTATATCCCAACGACAGCAAAAGCTATCGTCAGGGTCTGGGGAGGGTAAGTGGTAGGCAGACAATACCTCTATCCCAAGGGATAGAGAGTCTGCTTCCAGTGAGACCCCCGGCTCTACCTGCATAAATGACATGATAATAGGTATTTGTTGTGCTATTGTGTTAGTGAGTAAATTCAAGAAATACAAATAAAGGCCTTTCAATATTAAAATACACATCACGTATATATGTACATGTAATGTAAAACAACGGTAAAACATACGCCACCAAGTGGGAAGTTAACCTAAAACGTAGATAGTGTCTATGCTTATCTATGTCCCTACATATACTCTAAAGTGTCCTTATATATGACTTATACCTCGTTGACCTTAATCTTATGTCTCCATGAACTCCTATCCTTGACCATGTCCTCAGAGATGTGCAAATCTAGTAAGTCGTGTCTTATCTGCTCATCCCAAGTCAGTTTGGGTCTGCCTTTACTCCTGTTTCCCTCTACAATTAGGCTTTCAATTTCTCTGACCGATGCCGTTGTCTGTCTCCGCTTGACATGCCCAAACCATCTCAATCTTCCCTCCCTTATCTTATCGGCTATACTAACAACGCCGAACCTTTCTCGAAACACCTCGTTTCTGATCCGGTCTAGCCTTGTATGCCCACACATCCATCTTAACATTTTCATCTCTGCCACTTCCATCTTCTGTAGTTGTGCCTTCTTGATGGCCCAACAGTCTGTCCCATATAGCATTTTCGGTCGCACTGACACCCTATAAAATTTTCTCTTTAATTTAGTTGGGAAATTTTTATCACACAGCACCCTTGAGGCCGCCCTCCATCTACACCAGCCTGCTTGAACTCGATGTGCTACATCATTATCTATGTCGCCATTCTGCTGTACAAATGATCCTAGGTACTTAAATTTACTTACCTGTGGTACCACTTGACCATCGATGGTGAGCTGGCTATCCTCACTGTCTGCTACGCCGCTGAAGTCGCAGTGCAGATACTCGGTCTTAGAACGGCTAATCTTTAAGCCTTTTCTCTCTAAAACATCTCTCCACTGCTCTACTCTCATACTCAAGGTATGTCTACTTTCTGCGACTAATGCAATATCGTCAGCAAAAAGCATACACCACGGGACTGCCTCCTGTATCGGCTTTGACAACTCGTCAAGGACAACGGCAAAAAGAAATGGACTCAACGCAGACCCTTGATGGAGACCGACCTCCACCGGAAAGAAGTCTGTATTCCCCACAGCCGTACGAACGGTTGTTTTTGTCCTAGCATACATATCTCTAATTATGTCTATATACTTGATAGGGATCCCTCTTGCCTCCAGACTATCCCATATCAGGCTATGCGGCACACTATCATATGCTTTTTCAAGATCAATGAAAACCATATGTAAACCGCGCTTCTTCTCCCTATACTTCTCCATTAATCTCCTCAGAATGTGTATTGCTTCCGTAATTGACCTTCCTGGCATAAAACCAAATTGATTCACTGTAACTTGAGTTTCTCTCCTAATCCGAGTGTCGATTATTCTCTCCCATAACTTCATGATATGGCTTAGCAACTTAATCCCTCTATAGTTCCCACAACACTGTGCGTCTCCTTTGTTCTTATATAGGGGGACCACGACACTCTTTCTCCACGCATCTGGCATCTTCCCTGTTTTGTAAATACGATTGAACAGAGTAGTTAGCCATTGGACCCCTTCCTCTCCTAAATGATTCCACGCCTCAATGGGTATGTTATCTAGGCCGACCGCTTTAGCTCTTCCCATCTTCTTCAGTGCTCTCATTACCTCTCCTTGTGTGATGTTCTGACAGTCGGAGTTATTATGTTGTCGTTGTTGGTTAGTGGTGCTTTCTCGTTCTTCGTAGTCGGCACTACTGCCGTTGAAAAGATTGTGAAAGTATGTTTGCCATTTCAACTTGTTGTCTTGTGTTTTGACTAACACGTGTCCATCTTCTCCTTTTATGAACTTCCCGCCTCCTAGGTCATGTTTCTTTCGATCCCTAGCTTTGGCAATCTTAAACATATCATGTTCTCCTTCTTTTGTTTCTAGTCTCTCATACATCCTTTTATAAGCTGCAGTCTTTGCCTCTGTCACTGCCTTCTTCGCCTCCTTCCTGGCGATTTTGTAATTATCCTTCAATCACACTTTTTCTTCCCCATTAGTGCATCTTAACAGCTCTCTAAAAATGTTTTGGTTTTTTCCTCAACCAGCTAATATTGTCAATGTCAAGTGCGTACTCAATAATTGAAACTTTGAAGACCAGCCTTCTGTATATTCGATGGGCTCGTTATTCTCCGCCAGGTGCGAGAAGCCACTGCTCGTTATTATTTGCACAACTATCAAGCATTACATTTTTGTTAACAAAAGAATCTAAGCACAGAAAGAAAACGCTAGAAAGAAAAAGAAAACTAAAGAACCTTTGTCCTTCAACACAACAGCCAGTTTTCGTCAATGAAACAGCTTTTTTATTTATTCAACTTAAGTTGCCTGGTTTTAAATTAGATTTTCCAGTCTAATTTTCTTATTCCTCAAACTATTTCAAATTAAGGTGCCAAAGCGAACCTTGTAATAACCGCAAAAACAAAATAAGAAAAGTGAAATTATAAGGTTTTTTTTTTTTTTTTTGTGGCTTACTGATTACGAATGAATAATAATTTGATTTGAGTACCAATGGGATAAGGTAGGTGGAAGCTATGAGAAAATTTTGAATTTTTTGTTGTTGAAAGAAATAAAGGTTCTAGGAGTCTTTTAATATAATACTCCATCCGTTCTAGTTTTATAGTTCTCTTTATAAATCTAACTTTGTAAGAAAACATTATTTATTAACTTATCTATACATAAATTCTAAGACTATTTTGCACTTTTATCATGTTCTCTCTTTCTATTATTGTAATTAATTCTCTAACCTCTCACTATCATATTAATTGTAAGGATAATTTAGAAATAACGCATTAAGTTAGTAAACTAATAATAGCAAACGGATATTATTTGGGACAATCAAAAATGAAATAATAGACTGAAACTGAAGAGGGGAGGGGTAGTATATGTATTATAGATGCAATGTCATTATTTAAATTATTGAAAGAGTTTTTCTTTGAACCATTAATCCCACCCATAAATCCCAACCTGTCAATACAGTGTGACGTCTAAAAATGAGGCACAACTAATAAAAGAATAGTAATGACAAATCATGCTTTCCCCATGCTTTCATGTCCCTCTTTGACCAATAAAAGAATGATATTGACAATCCATGTTCTCCCTATTTGTGCCAGCCATGTCCACCCTATCCATGGCCGAAGGAAATAAATGTACATACATGCTACTTGGAATAGTTTGAGTGATTGCGCTCTAGGTGTTTGAGGAAATGCTTTGATGGTTGCTTTTTAGCTTCCAGTGTTCCTAGTCACCAGTATAAAGCGCACTGTTCTACGTTACTTCCGTACATAATCTATCTTCATGACTAGGTTCATAGAGCGCACTAATCTAAGTTACTTACCTATATAATTTATCTTGATAGTTATGTTAATAGATGTAAAATTTGATGAACTACTTTATCAAGCGTACTTATGCTAGACAAGTAGACTCAATACTTGATGCTATTTTGCGTACATGCATTACTCTTCAGAAGGCATCAGTCGTAGACAAACTATTCCTCGTACTATCCCTTCTCCCTTTGAATGGTCGTGGCGGTACTTCAAGATTTCTCAATGTGTGTCACCATCTTTCACTTATTTTACACATTCAATCTAGGTTGTTACATAGGGTGAGACTTGGAACAACTGGTAAGGTTACTGTTTTATGATCTTAAGGTCACGAGTTCGAGTCATGGAAACAGTCTCTAGCACAACGTGTAGGATAAGGCTGGTAAATCCGATCGCGAAACGATGCGTTCCCTCTCTGAACTCTGCACAAACGCGGGAGTTTAGTAAAACGGAAACCCCCACTAATCAAGGTTGTCACAATGAAGTTTATGTTGGAGAATTAAAAGTTTGGGCTTTGGCCCATAGTTGGAGATTTAAAGGTTTGGGCTTTGGCCCATTAAAGAAGGTTGCAAAACTTGGTTGAGCAACGTACTTTGAGCTTAATTATGATGAGTTTCTGATAATGAAAGTCGAAAACTAATGTATCCTTAATTATCTACGTAACGAGTAGTTAATTTTAGGATGTGGAATCACTCAATTACGATGTCAGGTGAATGAAAAATTAATGTTCAAAGTGGATGGAAAACGTTGTTGATGGGTGACGTGTCACCCTTATGGAGGAATACCACATTGGATGTGTCCATGTGGCGTAAGAAGTCTCTGACGGACATCGATCGATGACTTCGATCGATCGATGACTTCGATCGATTGATGTCATCGATCGAAGATGATCAGAGAGCTTTGGAACGTTCTGTCCGACATCGATCGATGTCACTTCGATCGATCGATGTCGATCGATGTGGTCGATCGAAGTTGGACGGAAAGGTTCGTGATGATTCTATCCGACATCGATCGATCCCATCGATCGATCGATGTCACTTCGATCGATCGATGTGATCGATCGAAGTCGGACAGCGTGCAGAATTCTTTTCTGCTAAGCGGTTATGTTTCAAACTTGAAACAAACACTATCCTCCTACTTAAGATAAGATCATTCTGGTATGATCTAATGGTGGTGGAAGAGGCAACTTTAATCTAACGGCCGAGATTCAAACTGACCTAACCACCCAACCGAATGTGGTTTCCATCTAACGCTCCAGGTTTAAACCTGCAAATCAATCTTCAATCTAAAGGCTGAGATTAAACCCACCTAATCTAGATAGGAGGTTTTCATCCAACGGCCTAAATCGAACTACGGTTTTGATCCAACAGTCACGGTACCTTGTTCTCCAACCGACTCCCTTATATAAACAGGGCAAAGGGTGCATTCTAAACACACAATTTCTAGCATTCGTAGCATACTGCTTCCATAGCATTTGAGTCTTGCATATAGTCCAAGAGAAGTCAGGACACTCTAAAGTTCGAAGGAGTTCAAGTTCAGCAGTGCCGCTCAACTGAACAGGTACCCGTTGTATCCTGGGAGACGGTTGCTAACGCCGGTTGGGCACAGTATACCGGAGCAATACGTCTTAAAGACAGAGTCCTCGATTCGCCCCGAGTTTGATTTATTTTGTCATTCCATACGCACACACGAAACGACTGCGTCTTAGTACATGAGTGATTGTCTCTAACAGTTTATCGTTAAGTGAACTTCACAAATTCACATACGGTTGTTATACCAAGCTAAGCGTATAGCCTTTGGATGAAAGGCAAAACTTAAGTGGAATTGATGGGATTCCATTAGACATGTTCTAGCATTAAATGTTTTATGCCATTTATTGAAGTGTTCGATATGTACATGTTATCTTACGTATTATTCTATATATATTGGATAAGTGATATCACCAACCCGTGTTAGAGTAGAATTAGACAAACTTTATTATAGTATGAGCAACTATTACACCCTTGTTGATCAATTATATACAAAAAATTGACATATGATAATATCTCATTGACTACTATAAAATTTAACCCTGCAATTATTATAGGTCATTTATAAAGAGACACATACACACCTTTTTTATTTCTTTGATTATGTATAGACATAATAACAACACAAGAGTAACTATTACATACTTATTAATCAATTATATAAAAAATTGACATGTGATAATATCTCATTGACTATTATAAAATTTACCCCATCAATTATTGTAGGTCATTGATAAGGAGACACATACGCAACTTTTTATTTCTTTCATTATGTATAGACCTAATTACACATTTGGTAGACATTACGTTTGAAAGTCGTAAAAACCCACCCCCATCTATTATCTCAATATATATACACATACACACAAATACATACATACACACACACCCCCCTCCCCCCATACACCTGTATGATTAACTAATTACGCTGGTGGTTTAACATTTTGTAAAGTGAAATTGTCTGAAAATACAGCTCAACCCTTTTTCTAATTTCCTCCAAATAGTACGTTGGTTGGGAGCTCAGCTGTGTAGTGAAATAAATGCCTCATTGATCTCTCTGATAAACATTCCAAAGGGAATTGATGGGAACATCAATATTTTAATTTTGACAAAGGTAAACAATATCAAATTGTGTTAAACTTATATGTAATCTAATGTGATATGACGATTTTACATTTAAGACCCCATCCCCTTAATAAAACCTATGTCTCTACACTGCTTGAGTTATATAATTTTGGTATTGATTTGTTGCATAGTGACACGTGAACCCTGCTACTCTAGTGGGTAATGCAGATCGCATCAAATCTTTCAAAAGACCAAGTGGCTGGAGAAATCTGCATTTCTTTTTTGGCGGAAGAAATTCGATTTATTTTTTGTGGATGAATTGATATAAGATTGGTCAGTCATGTGACTGTACCTATTCAAAAAATTTAAGTTATTTAATCAAGGACTAAAAGCCAAATTTTACGACAACTATTTCTTGAAAGCAAGCGTTTCTGATCATCGGGTTTTCGGATTAGTAGCGAACTCCTGGAACTTAACCACCATTAACATAAACTTTTTTACAAATTTTATGTTTACATAAGATGAACGCACATAAAACTAAATACATGTCTTATGCGTTAGGGTTGAGATAAATAATTGATAAATCTTACATTATGAGTCTCTCCTCTCGTTTGATTTCATTGACCACCGATAACTACAATATGAATAGTTTTTTTCACAACTTTAGAATTTGGCTACCTTATTATAAAAGGAATACCTGAAAGTGACAGCAAATTGTGCTAAATATTCTTCCTGGTAAAAAAATTCCAGATATATTGATTTTAGATTTTGAAAAATGGGTTTACGGTTAGATCATTCAACCTTTTGACAAGAATATTCTGAGTAAAGACATGTAAAAACTTTGTTTCACGATAAATAAAATCGATTGCCCTTAACGCATAGTAACATAACGGGAATTGAGTGACTATACATATGATTTGCGTTCAGAACTTAGGTAACCCGCCGAGGATCAATATAGTGTGTAAAAGGTCAGGTTTCACATGGAAAGGTTTTATTTCGCAACAGTGGGACACTTACTTTTCTCCCCTTGTATGTCTTGTTTTGACAATATGTCAGGTTTCACACTTACTATACATAGACAAATATATGGATAAATACATACAAATACATACATACATACAAATAAATACACACACACACACACACACACACACACACACACACACACATATATATATATATATATATATATATATAGTTGATAGTGAAAAACTTTTAGGTCTAGTGGTTGAGTAGCATTTTATCCCATTCCCAGGTCTCGAGTTCGATTCCCCTCTCCACTAGTTGATAATACCGATTGAGCAACCGCAAGGGGCGGAGCACACTCAATCCGAGGCATTACCTATCTCCCAACTGTCTCCTTCTTCTGTGCAGCCGCAGCCTTTGAGTCTCTTATCTCATCAATTGCAGGCTATTCCTTCACTAATATCAATTCTCCCAGCGCCAGTAGATATGGCTTCACAACCCATACTTGAATCTTCAATCCCTCATGACACACGGGTGCAGAGTCATCCCTGGATTCACAGATCCCAGAACCTCAGCCACAATAGTCTCTTTTAATTTCTAATACAAAGGATATCTCTAGATTAGGCAGCCCTCATGAGAATCAATAGGTACATACTCCCGAAGACTCGACCGATGGTTCGACATATTTGCAAGAGACTTATATATTTGTCATTGTGGATTCTCCTGCAAATACTCCGACAGCAGCTATTGGAGAAACCGCCCCTGTTGAGATGGCGGAACTAGAACCAGCTGGGCTCGAGGGACGCAACACGTTTGTTGCTATTGATTTACCGGCGAGTAGTTTGGAGAGGGACTTATCGCATGCTGAGTATGCTACATGTTTGTAGAGCACACCTACAATTTCAGTGATATCTATTAGTCCGGAAAGATTATCTAAATCTGAACCATTTCATCCTAATTGTCGAAATGCATGGAACCCGGCTCATGTGTGTGATGATTATTGCTATAATATGCTTGGTGTCACTCAAGGAGATATTCCGGCCTCAACTTTGCATGGCATGCTAGAAACTGACGGCGCGGAAGCAGACACAACTTCACAAAGGGAAATAGAAATTGATTTGGAAGTCCAACATGATAAAGATTTTATATCGTATAAGTCTAAGACAGCTCACAAGCAGCGGCGTGCAAAAAAGGATATACCTCCTCCGCTTTCTTCAAAAGTTGAAATCTGCGGTAAAGGAAAAAATAATACCCCGAACTCGGTTTCCTTAGATTAGTACTTCGTTCTTCTATTGTAATGCTAGTTTAGTTTTTCTTTTTATATCGTGTAATAAAAGTGGTTTTTCCTCCGCCGTAAGTGAGGATCATCAATAAAATAAAGAAGGCTCTGCCTTTGTTTATAAAAAAATAGTTGATAATATGTCAGGTTTCACACTTACTATACATAGACAGATGGATGGATAAATACATAGAAATACATATATATATACACACACACACACATGCATGTATATGCACATATATCTAAAGTTATATCTCTACACATATATACTTACATATACACATTCAATTTGCTGAACTTTTCCTAAAGGTCCATATCAAAATAAGTAGATTCGGTTAAAACTTTCTTTTTCATCTTTTGTTCGCTTCTTCGTTAGCTTTCTTAAATCTACATATTTTTTAAACCTATGTATCTTGATGTTGATTCAATGGATTCGGTTAGCACTTTTCTTCTCATCCTCTTAAACTACATATCTTAATGTTACATACACACACACACACATGCATGCATATTGAAATATACATATACATGTGGGTGGGGCGGTCAAGGGGGTGTTTGGTGTGTATAATAGGACAAAATTTGCCTATATTATTTTCCTATGTCCTACTTCTCTTTATCTTTTTTATTTAAATGTATAAGAGAATTTTGTTTAATACTTTATTTCCATTTAATTAATTCTCCTAAGTTATTTGTCACTTAGGGTTTATCTCCTTTCCTTTACTTTCCAGATTTCCTGGGGGTGCGGGTCGTAACATTCCTTCCCCCTTACAAAAAGTTTCGTCCTCAAAACTTGTGAGTTAAGTCATAATCAGCTGCTTAGTATAGCACTATTGAATTCTCAACAATCGCATGTCTCGGATATCATCTGTAACCTAGCATACTGAATTAGAGTTTGGACATGCTTTTCTACAATCATAACTTATGTGGCTCTACTTGGAGATATATGTTTATTCCGTTCCAAAATATTCAATTTATCTTTGAGAGCACAACCCTATAGTGGTATAATTTTTGTTTGCGAAATATTACCGTTAAAACCATTTTTATAATATTTGAAGTCTACTAATTGTGAATATTTAAACGTGTACCCCTTTTCTTTTCCTAATCGAAATAGATTTTGAAAATAAGCTTTCGCTCGGTTACTCAGGATAAAATCTTCAACTTAGATTGCCTAATTCTATTAGAGTACACCAAAATTAAACACTTAGGGCATCCTAATTCCCACGCTTCTGCTGCACTATTCTGATCAATGGTTTTTCTTTATTTGATTATTCCAATGCTACTTTTAACTCGGTTAGATTCCACTCGGCATGACCATCAAGCCTATCCGGTTCAAACCAAAACAATCTCGATATTGGTGATATTGTGTCAAATTCACCTATCTCACGAAATGTAATAATTTCCTTATTCCATTGTCTTTATCAAGTAGGGTGCACTCATTACTACTGATCGATTTCACTAATGATACTAATATCTTTGGCATATTTCGATAATGCTATCATCAACATCTTATTTATGTTATTCCTAACTATCCGATACATTACCGACTTCGTTGTTCTCATTATGAATAAATCATTTCTTAAGAATTCTCATCTCACTAAACTAAATCATCTCATAGAAGTATAATTCGCACTTAGTCAATAGACAAGGTTTTAATACTGGTAACAATAGTCGCAATTAAATTGTGTAACTATACAGTCCTATTACGATATCCAGGACACCGGGAACTTCTGTGTCAGTCATATCCTGAACTTGGGTGTCCGCCCGTGGTTGCCCTCTCTGCTATTGCGCTTCTCCTGGAGGCCCATTTATCATTTCCGGGCAATCTCTGATCATGTGTCCGGTCTTACCGCATCTAAAGCATGCACCGGTCCCTATGAGGCACTCATTGGTATGCTGCCTTTGACAATTCTGGCATGTCAAAATGACTGGTGGGTAAGGACGAGGCCGCTGAGGCTGGCGTTGCGGTAGCTGCTGATGCCGATGCTATGACTGGCGCTGATATTGTGGCTGCTACTGGAGCCGTCCACCTGCTCTCCTTTGAAACTTGGCCCGCTATCTAGAATGATCACCAGTAACCTCTCGAGGCCTTTTGCCTCTGGCTTCTTCATCTCGCCGCGGAATAACGCGCTTTACTCAGTAGCAAGCACCTAATAACTCCCCAAAGTTCTAAGATTTGCATTAACAATCCAAGTCTGAATCCGAGAAGTTAGGCTACGCTCGAATTTAACCATCTTGAGCCTCTCATTATTCATCGTCGAAGGAACATATGGGTCCAATGTGATAAATTGATTAGTGTGCTCAGAAATTGTGACACCTGGCGCTTGTTTTAGGGACTCAAACTACCCAATCTTCCGAATGATTATCGACGGAGGAATGTAATACTTGTAGTACTCTTCTAGAAACCTCGTCTATGGAACTGATTGTGGCAGTGGCTGGGTGTTAATCTCACCCCACTGATTGCCCTCCTCAACTAGAAATGGCCTAATAACCTGTGTCTTCATCTCCACAGGCACCTGTAACAACTCGAAGCAGTTCTCGACCTTGTCTAACCACTTCTCCGCCTCATTAGGATCTGGTCCTCCCTTGAAGCTCGGAATGTGTGCCCTCTTAAGCTCTCTAAAGAAATATCGGCTGCCCATCTGTTGCTGTGGTGGTGGGGGTGGTGGTGCAGCCTATATATCCTTGATGGTCAAACCAAGATGTATCAGGGCATCAAATAAAGCCTGAGGAATACTTCCAGGGACATGCGCCGGTAGCAGTGGAACATGCTCGTGCTACGACGATACCAGCTCATCTGGAGGTGGTACCTGTTGCGGAAAAGGTACCTAAGCGAGTCTATTGGCATGTGATCACCCTTCAGATTGCAATGCCATCCTATCGAAAGCAATCGTATCAATATAATAAGTTCACATATAAATGTGAATAAATCTTTAAATCAAGTGATTTATTCAGATTATAAAAAAAGCAATCTAAGTGTGATGTTTCCAAGATAGTTTATCCGATACTAAGTAAAGGCAAGGTTATTTTGGCCATTTTAACTAAACCATTCTAAGGGATCTATTCTAAGGCTGTCTCACTCAGTCTCGCATCATAACTTAGATTTCTACGATCATAGCTTAAGCACATGTCGTTATTACTTTATGTTGGTCACTGTGGATCTAGAGCCTAGGTTCTGATACCACCTGTAACGCCCTGCATGGGATTAGGTCTCAGAACGGTGTACCTGCTGTACTCTGCTACGAGAAGTATAAGGCGTCGATGCCATTTATATGCATGCTGACATAATCATGTATCGAAATAGCAGAAGCATCCTAAAATAGACAAAACATAATTGAAATGCAACATGTGTCATAACTAAATCCAAGTACATCAGTGTATCATCTATACAAAAGATCGTGATACAAGTCTAGAATAAATATAAGTACCAACTCTAATAGCTAGGTCCACTAACTCCTCGCGAGTATCCTACCCCCGGCTCGTCGTCAACAGAATCCAAATCCTGCTCTCGAGGCTCTACAAGATGGTAAAAATAGGGAATGAGCGATAACGAATCGCCCAGGTTCATCATGTGGATTATGCGTGGGAGGTGAGATGATAAAATAAATACCATACAAGTAAAGAAATAAAAACTCGCCTCTGTTTACAAATACAGTGATAGATAAAATAAGAAAAATAAACATCATATAAATGTATAAGGTGTGGAAATAGAGTCACAAATGAAAATATATAATTTACCATATTATGTCCTTCATTATTTGTTCAATCTTCTTATAATCCATGTTTTATGCTATGTCTCAATTAATTATACTTATGTCATAAAACACTTTCTATTTGGTCCACTTAACTTGCTGAAACTCTCAGGAAGGATCCAATAGGGTAATTCAGGAGACATGCATATGACCAATGAAGATGTAACATGACACTTTTTCAGAAACATTTCAAAACGTATCATTTTCGTAACTTTCATATCAAGACTGTTTCAAAACTTGGATGTAGCACTTTTTATGTACGAACGATAATACATGACAGACCGTCTGATTCCCCATGTGGTCCCATATATCGATATGAATCATATGTTCCAAACATGGTGTTACCTCATAAGTATATGGAAATAACTGTAACATATGTAAGGCGGAGATCCCTTGTTCCAGACAAGTTGTTACACTTGGCCAATAGGGTAGGAAACATGTATGTCCGTGACACAAACCTCTTCTAGGTTCCAGTGTCATACCGGTCTCCGATCAACTGTAACATACTATATGCCCCTAACATCCTCCACCCTTACAAAAAGTTTCGTCCTCAAAACTTGTGAGTTAAGTCATAATCAGCTGCTTAGTATAGCTCTATTGAATTCTCAACAATCGCATGTCTCGGATATCATCTGTAACCTAGCATACTGAATTAGAGTTCGGACATGATTTTCTACAATCATAACTTATGTGGCTCTACTTGGAGATATATGTTTATTCCGTTCCAAAATATTAAATTCATCTTTGAGAGCACAACCCTATAGTGGTGTAATTTTTGTTTGCGAAATATTACCGTTAAAACCATTTTTATAATATTTGAAGTCTACTAATTGTGAATATTTAAACGTGTACCCATTTTCTTTTCCTAATCGAAATAGATTTTGAAAATAAGCTTTCGCTCGGTTACTCAGGATAAAATCTTCAACTTAGATTGCCTAATTCTATTAGAGTACATCAAAATTAAACACTTAGGGCATCCTAATTCCCACGCTTCTGCTGCACTATTAACTTAGATTCCATTAAACACTTAGGGCATCAACTTAGATTGCCACCCTAAACCCTAAACCATTGATCACTATTCTGATCAATGGTTTTTCTTTATTTGATTATTCCAATGCTACTTTTAACTCGGTTAGATTCCACTCGGCATGACCATCAAGCCTATCTGGCTCAAACCAAAACAATCTCGATATTGGTGATATTGTGTCAAATTCACCTATCTCACGAAATGTAATAATTTCCTTATTCCATTGTCTTTATCAAGTATGGTACACTCATTACTACTGATCAATTTCACTAATGATACTAATATCTTTGGCATATTTCGATAATGCTATCATCAACATCTTATTTATGTTATTGCTAACTATCCGATACATTACCGACTTCGTTGTTCTCATTATGAATAAATCATTTCTTAAGAATTCTCATCTCACTAAACTAAATCATCTCATAGCAGAATAATTCGCACTTAGTCAATAGACAAGGTTCTAACACTGGTAACAATAGTCGCGATTAAATTGTGTAACTATACAGACTTGTTACGATATCCAGGACAATGGGAACTTCTGTGTCAGTCATATCCTGAACTTGGGTGTCCGCCCGTGGTTGCCCTCTCTGCTATTGCTCTTCTCCTGGTGGCCCACTTATCATTTCCGGGCAATCTTGTCCGGTCTTACCGCATCTAAATCATGCACCGGTTCCTATGAGGCACTCATCGGTATGCTGCCTTTGACAATTCTGGCATGTCAAAATGACTGGTGGGTAAGGACGAGGCCGCTGAGGCTGGCGTTGCGGTAGCTGCTGATGCCGATGCTATGACTGGCGCTGATATTGTGGCTGCTACTGGAGCCGTCTACCTGCTCTCCTTTGAAACTTGGCCCGCTATCTAGACTGATCACCAGTAACCTCTCGAGGCCTTTTGCCTCTGGCTTCTTCATCTCGCCGCGGAATAACGCGCTTTACTCAGTAGCAAGCACCTAATAACTCCCCAAAGTTTCTAAGATTTGCATTAACAATCCAAGTCTGAATCCGAGAAGTTAGGCTACGCTCGAATTTAACCATCTTGAGCCTCTCATTATTCATCGTCGAAGGAACATATGGGTCCAATGTGATAAATTGATTAGTGTGCTCAGAAATTGTGACACCTGGCGCTTGTTTTAGGGACTCAAACTACCCAATCTTCCGAATGATTATCGACGGAGGAATGTAATACTTGTAGTACTCTTCTAGAAACCTCGTCTATGGAACTGATTGTGGCAGTGGCTGGGTGTTAATCTCCCCCCACTGATTGCCCTCCTCAACTAGAAATGGCCTAATAACCTGTGTCTTCATCTCCACAGGCACCTGTAACAACTCGAAGCAGTTCTCGACCTTGTCTAACCACTTCTCCGCCTCATTAGGATCTGGTCCTCCCTTGAAGATCGGAATGTGTGCCCTCTTAAGCTCTCTAAAGAAATATCGGCTGCCCATCTGTTGCTGTGGTGGTGGGGGTGGTGGTGCAGCCTATATATCCTTGATGGTCAAACCAAGATGTATCAGGGCATCAAATAAAGCCTGAGGAATACTTCCAGGGACATGCGCCGGTAGCAGTGGAACATGCTCGTGCTACGACGATACCGGCTCATCTGGAGGTGGTACCTGTTACGGAAAAGGTACCTAAGCGAGTCTATTGGCATGTGATCACCCTTCAGATTGTAATGCCATCCTATCGAAAGCAATCGTATCAATATAATAAGTTCACATATAAATGTGAATAAATCTTTAAATCAAGTGATTTATTCAGATTATAAAAAAAGCAATCTAAGTGTGATGTTTCCAAGATAGTTTATCCGATACTAAGTAAAGGAAAGGTTATTTTGGCCATTTTAACTAAACCATTCTAAGGGATCTATTCTAAGGCTGTCTCACTCAGTCTCGCATCATAACTTAGATTTCTACGATCATAGCTTAAGCACATGTCGTTATTACTTTATGTTGGTCGCTGTGGATCTAGAGACTAGGTTCTGATACCACCTGTAACACCCTGCACGGGATTAGGTCTCAGAACGGTGCACTTGCTGTACTCTGCTATGAGAAGTATAAGGCGTCGATGCCATTTATATGCATGCTGACATAATCATGTATCGAAATAGCGGAAGCATCCTAAAATAGACAAAACATAATTGAAATGCAACATGTGTCATAACTAAATCCAAGTACATCAGTGTATCATCTATACAAAAGATCGTGATACAAGTCTAGAATAAATATAAGTACCAACTCCAATAGCTGGGTCCACTAACTCCTCATGATAAAATAAATACCATACAAGTAAAGAAATAAAAACTCGCCTCTGTTTACAAATACAGTGATAGATAAAATAAGAAAAATAAACATCGTATAACTGTATAAGGTGTGGAAATAGAGTCACAAATGAAATTATATGATTTACCATATTATGTCCTTCATTATTTGTTCAATCTTCTTATAATCCATGTTTTATGCTAAGTCTCAATTAATTATACTTATGTCATAAAACACTTTCTATTTGGTCCACTTAACTTGCTGAAACTCTGAGGATGGATCCAATAGGGTAATTCAGGAGACATGCATATGACCAATGAAGATGTAATATGACACTTTTTCATAAACATTTCAAAACGTAACATTTTCGTAACTTTCATATCAAGACTGTTTCAAAACTTGGATGTAGCACTTTTTATGTACGAACGATAATACATGACAGACCGTCTGATTCCCCATGTGGTCTCATATATCGATATGAATCATATGTTCCAAACATGGTGTTACATCATACGTATATGAAAATAACTGTAACATATGTAATGTGGAGATCCCTTGTTCCAGACAAGTTGTTACACTTGGCCAATAGGGTAGGAAACATGTATGTCCGTGACACCAACCTATCCTAGGTTTCAGTGTCATACCAGTCTCCGATCAACTGTAACATACTATATGCCCTAACATCCTCCACCCTGCGCCCGATGTCAGGCCGGCCACCAAAACATATCGTATCACCATATAACATATACATAACTGTGTCATTGAAATTAACCGTCTCATGGTATAGTTTGCTTAAAATCCTTTTGAAAATGTATCATGTGATAAAAACATTTCCGTCAAAATATGTCGCGTAAAAAAACTTTTCATTTCAAAACTTTGATTCGTTTATGCATGCATGTAGGCTCGGTTTTGGGCTCATTTGACCGTCTAACAATTTCAGCACTTGTTTATTCCATACTTAGTTCATGTTCCATGTCTCAAATTTCACTAAAATACCATTTATGCCCTTTTAAGGCTCTCGGTTCTGGGGGTTCAAAAAATCCACTTTTTGGGCTTAAACCATTAAAATATTTATCTTAATTTGTCTAATTTTCATGTTATTTCATGACTTCTCAAGACATCCCCCTTTTAGCCTTTTCCAATATTATTCTCCCCTCAATTTATTTATTTAACACATCCTTATTTAATAATTCAAATAATATGTCATACACATATTTTTACATTCATATATGCATATAACTATGAGAACATGATGCATACATATATGAAGATTGGCCGAGGTACATACATATCCACATAACACATAGTTTATCACTTTAATTGTAATTCTTATATGCCTCATAATAGTGCCATAATTTACCTATTCGTCACATCTTTCATTTAAGTAATCAAATATCACATAACACACATATTTCCATATACATAAATCCACATAGGTAAATCAACAAGTTGTTGGACATGCAACACACATACATAAAGTTAGGCCCTCACCACAACTTGGTTTATTACTTTAATACTTTTTCATATATGTATAATAATTATTCTACTTAGCCTTTATAACATGTAATGATCATGAACATGAATTCCATGCAGTGATGACACAAACATTGATATCCTTCCACTACATGTAACATGAAATATTCTAAGAGATCTTATCTTGTTCCTATTTTCACATGCATGCTTTCTTTTCTTTTCATCATAACCATATACATCTACCCACTTCAAGATTCATATAAATGACATCATATAACTTGTACAAAATTCATGCATTCATTCTCTTATCCTAAATGAGGCATGCAACAACATTTAAAAGTATCATCCATCTCTACATTCACATGCAAGACCATTTTTCAATTCATCTTGAGCTTAAGCATGCATATATTCAAAAATCACACACAATCCTTCACATAAGAGGCATGAAAGTAAACTTTTTACATGTTCATTGTGGAAAAATCATTTGAATATATGCATGCATGATCCAAGTTTATATATAACATAGATTATAAATTTTTCAACATGCATGAAGAAACCAAGAAGAATACTTGCCTTGTTCTTGAACTAACAACCTTAAAATGGCAAAATTACTTCTCATTTCATGCTTGAATAACCCACAACCTAAGGGCCAATAAGGATGAAAAGTTGTTCATTTTAAAAGGAAGAATGCTTAGAAGGGTTTATCATCAGTCCTAAGAAAATCTCACCTTTGAAATCCTTGAAGTTTCTTACCACTTCAACCTATAAAACCTCATCTTCCTCCTTGGGATAGCTCTCGGCATTAGGTGAGGAAATGGAGAGGTTGTTGAGCCATTAGAAAAGATAATGGATGAAAAAGATGACTTAGAAAGAATAGTGTGGCTCCTCACCTTAAAGACTCCCTACACTTGAATGTTGTCTCCTTCACCTAGGCTTGAAGAATTTCCTTCTTCTCCAATTTAGGCTTGAACAAAAACTTGATCTCCGATTTCCTACCAAAGATCCATGTTGTGCGTTTAATTCGATGAAAGAAACTCGAAAATTACCTCTGTAGATTCGAATTACGCAGATGAATGAGGTGCGAAAACACGAACACCCTCTGTCGGTATCCACACGAATGCTTCCGTCCTGAGTGCTAGCTCTTGAACGGCGCGGCTGATAGATCTCTCTTTTCTCCAAAAACGATTTTTTTCCTTTTTGTTTTCTGCTGGTTGTGTAGTGTACGAGACACACCATGCTATATACATATATATAGATATCAAAATCCGATTCCAGATCGGATTGGTTAATGCCTATCATAATCCGTACCAAATATGGATTCTGTTAGGATTAGATAAAATCAATCAAAATCCATATCAGATATGAATTCTATTGTTATTATCCGATGATATAAGTATATATATATATATATAAACGAAATAATAATAATAATAATAATAATAATAATAATAATAATAATAATAATAATTAATATCCTATACTAATATTATTAATATTAAAAACGATAATAATAATAATAATAATAATTAATATCCAATATTAATATTATTACTATTATTAATGTCAGCCATACGCATTCTTGTGTGTGACCCGATAGGCCCATATCAATTGGTAGTTGATTAAATATCTATTAAACCAACAAGTCGTAATTGGCCTCTAGCAAGGCATTACGACTACCTAATTAATACGAGTACAGTCCAATTAGCCTAATAATAGCACATGCATTAATCCCTTTGTCACACGATATCTAGTTTGAACATAAGTCATGGTCAGCGTCATACTTATATTGTTCAAACATATGATTACTCGATCTCTAAGTAGATTGATAAAACAAATGATATTAATCACACTATCAATTCATTTGAGCACGGCCATGCATTTCACAGTCTCACTAATCGAGGAGCCCAAAGATATCTCTCTCAAAAGAGAGGGACAAATTCTATCTTGATTGTTCAATATCCTCTACATAATTTCTATCACATTCAATCATGACCTTTATTATTATCCAGTTACGGATAACGTTTGATCATGTCACAATATAATAGTCCTTATGTTGGAAACTATGACAATCTCAAGTCAAAGGATTAAAACATGACTATCATGAGATTTACTTATGATGCTAATCCATGTAGTAATCTCATGATGGGTCTATCCAATACATTGTTCTCCAACAAGTATCTATGAAATTGATTTGTATCACCATACACATAATCATCTCATGATTATCAAATCAATACTCATACTGATTATAAATTATTTTATCTCTATAACAATAATGAATCAGGGACATATATCAAAATTGCGTAACATACTAATCGACAATAATGATAATAAAACCTCTTTTATTAATAATAAATGTATAACATAAATATCCAAATCATGGCCTAGGGCACATACACTAACAGTCTCCATCACCTAGGCTTGAAGAATTTCCTTCTTCTCCAATTTAGACTCACGGTTTCTTGGAGGTTAAATGGGGCTTGAAGGACTTTGATTTTTCTCTTAATAAGACGAGAGTGTTCTTGATTTGGAAGTGAAAGTGGAGTCGAAGAAGATGGAAGGAAGATGAGGTATTTCTCCTCTTCCTTGGGTGATTCTCGGTCGGAAGGTGCCTGAGAGAGGATGAAGACTTCTAATTTTTTCTTGAGGGAAGGAAGAGTGTCCTTGATTTGGATATAAGTGAAATGAGGTGAAGTAGGAAAAATGAAGGCTTTTTCCCTTATGTTTCCCTATTGCCGAAATTGAGGCTTACGGTGAGTGGGGAAATTTTTTCATCATAAATCATATGAGTAGGAGGGAAATGAAATGATGGGGCAAAGGCTTTCATGTAGCCTAATTGGTTGGGGAATGACATGCTTAGGAAAAGGAGGAAGATTGGTGTGTTGGAAGAATTTTGGTGCTCTTTCTCCTTTGGGGTGCAAAAATTATATGGTGAGGGTGAGAGTAGAAGAATTCATCATCATGTCTTGGAGTTGGAAGAAAAGAATAATGGATGTTGTAAGTGTTGCATGAAAAACAATTAGGAAATGAAAAGGCTTGGAAGAAAAAGAATAAAAAGTAAAGCGTAAAGGAAGGAAGGAGAAGGAAATGTGGTGGGGGTACATTGCATGAATGTTGGTTGGTTGGTAAAAAGAGATGAAGTGAAAGGTGTATGAAAGGTGAAGGAGTGTAAGAACATCATTGTCTTCTTGATTTTCCTTTTGGCCGATATTTTAAACAACAATGGTGGGAGAAATTTTCCATTTTTTCTTGATTGGGAAGTGAAAGGAATGATGGTGTAAGGGGGGATTGCATGTAAATCAATTGGTTGGGAAATATTGTGTAAGAAAGAAAGAATAAAGTGATGGAGTGAAATGGAAAAAAAGAAATGGGTTCTTGTCTTACATGTGGGTGGGCGGTCAAGGGGGTGTTTGGTGAATAGGATAGGACAAAATTTGCATATGTTATTTTCTCATGTCTTGCTTCCTTTTATCTTTTTATTTAAATGTATAAGAGAGTTTTGGTTAATACTTTATTTACATTTAATTAATTCCCCTAATTTATTTGTCACTTAGGGTTTATTGTTCATTTTAATGTATAGTAAAATTTTTACCAACACCGCTTATCACGGTACAATAGTTGTGCTTAATTCTATTCGGTATCCCCTATCTTAGTTTCATGAGCTCTTTCGCTTTACTTTCGAAACAGCCGGGGGTGCGGGTCATAACACATATGCATGCATATCAAAATATACATATAAAAACATGCATGCACACATGGATATATATATATACATACATACATATATATATATATATATATGAAGGGATAGATGGCAAAAAACAGCTCTGGCAAAAAACGGCGGCTGGTGTAAGCCACCGCCGCCATCATTGTCCTGCGCAATCTCGCCTTTAATTACAATCTTCATTCTCTGATTTGTCAGCATTCTCCTAATATATTTGAATTCTACGTATTCGTTGGCAATCATGTCACCCTCAACGTTTGCATCGGTGCTGTCCGGAAATACTGCCACTCAAATCACAATCTCCCCAAAAACGGGCTCCAGGTATAAAGGCCTATCTCTGATCTCGTTTAATGATGATGAAATTGTTGCGCTGGCGATACCCTTTCGCTTTTCTTTGGTTGACACATTTTGGTATGACCGTCCTCCATTGAAGGTGATTAGAGATGTTTTTGAAAAAATTGGTTTTCATAACGATTTGCAGATCATCTTGATTGATCAATCTCATATTCTTTTGAATTTTCGGCATAAGCCTGATTATATTCGCTGCTTTTACCGACGCTCATGGAATATTTCTGGATGTCATATGAGGGCCACCAAATGGACTGTGGATTTTGATCCAATAGCAGATGTTCCCATTGTTCCGGTGTGGATTGCGTTTCCTGGATTGCCAATTCATTTGCATCACAAATCTGCACTCTTCGAAATCGTCCGCCCAATAGGTACACTCATTAAGCTTGATATTGCCATGGCTAATGGGCTACGGCCATCGGTTGCGCGAGTATGTGTTGAAGTGAATGTCTCACAGGATTTGCCTAAAAGGATTTATCTGCAGGAAAAGCAAAGAACTCTTTTACAGCAGGTGATTTATGAGGATCTTCCAATGTTTTGTACCACTTGCCGTCATCTTGGACATGCTACAGGCACTTGTAATTCGTCAACCCCGCCGGTGGTTCCACCACCCCCGCCTGCCACTCGATGGACACCAAAAAATAGCTGCCTACAGCAGCTACTTCGTCGGAGCCCATCAACCTGTTATCGCGACAGCGACCTGCGGATGATGCACAGGTTCCACCAGTACATCTGGAGGACCCGCCACTGCCCACTGATATTCAAGATATTACTCGACTGGGTGCTAATGCGGAGTATCCGCCTCAGAAGGAGAATGAGGATGGAGGAGAGATTGGCCATTCATCTGATACGAAACTACATATTGAAGATATTCCTCTTAACTTGCCACCGGTTTCGGATGCAATCATTCGGAAAATCTAGTCTTTACCAGCATCTCCCTCGAAAGAAATCTTATTATCTCGGCTGGAAGAGCCCAATATAGATGAGGGTTTTATTGCAGTTGTACCGCGTTGTCATCGTCGTACTCGTAAGGAATTTCCACCACTGTCGCCATCCACTATTCACACTTGTAGTGCAGCACGTGTATCTCATAAAAGTGATATCAGTATGACTCAATGAATATTCTCACTTGGAATGTCAGGGGCATTAGCCCTTCTATGGATAGGTTGCATACTTTGGTGAGGCTGCACAGTCTAAATATGTTGGCTATCATTGAACCAAAACATCCCCCCATCGTGTCTCGCGTTATGGTTTAGATTTGGGCTTTCCAAATTCTTTTACATCCCACTCCAGCAAAATATGGCTTTACTGGCGGGATTCTTTCTTTCGGCTCATGCATACACAGGATGATGATCAGGTGGTATATTTTCAATTTATGTATATTCCATTAAATCTCGGCTTCACATTATCAGTGGTTTATGCATTACATATTGCTTCACAACGTCGCCCTTTATGGCAGGCTCTATATGAATATTCTCAGTAGACTTCCAGACCCTGGTTAGTCTTAGGCGATTTTAATACTTTCTGGACGATATCTGATCATCGAGGCCGCTCCAACCCATCTTTATGAGCGTTTCAAGATTTTAAGATTGTATAGAATCCTTTAATTTGATGGACCTTCCTTTCCATGGAAATCGATATACTTGGACGGATGGCAGCGGCTTAGGACGTGTTCAAAGACAGTTAGACTGGCATTTTGTGAATTCTTCTTTCCATGATGCTTTTACGGATATCTGTTTAACACACTTGCCACAGATTTCTTCGGATCATACACCTTTATTGTTAATCTGTCAAGTGCTGCAAACTAAGGGTCAACGGGCATTTTGTTTTCTTGATGTTTGGTTGTCTCATCCGGATTTCCATGCATACGTGAAATCCGCTTGGGAAACCTATTTCACTACTGGAGGTATGCAGGGTTTCTATAATAAATTGTTTCGGCTTAAGTAGAATATTCAGCGGTGGAACAGAGTGATTTTCAGCAACATTTTTCAACAAGTAGAGCAGGCTGAGGCGGAGGTGCGGCGGGCGGAGGCGGCATGGGATGATGATCCATCAGAGATACATCCCAGTTTATATCATCAAGCTAAAGCAAAATACATTCAAGCATCCAAGTATGAGTTACAATTTTGGAAGCAGAAAGCACGTCTCTGCTGGCATCAGGAGGGAGATGATAATACAAAATATTTTCATTCCATTGTCAAGGGTCGCCGCACTCAGTTACGCATTCAGAAAATTTATATGCACGCAGCTGAGTTATGCGACACACCGCATGCCATTCAATAGGAGGTTGTTTCTTTCTGCACATCCCTGTTTGCGCGTGAGCTTACCGGGAATTATGACTATATTTTGCAGAATGTACCACAGTTAGTTGCTACAGAGGACAATAATTACCTAACTTGGCTTCCATAGGCAACAGAGGTGAAGGAGGCAGTGTGGCATTTAGATCCTCAAAGTGCTGCCGGCCCTGATGGATTCCATGATAATTTTTTCCGCTCATGTTGATCAATTATACATATGGATGTTGTCTTGGCTTTACAGGAGTTTTTCCTGGGGATTCCGCAGCCCTCTATGATGGCTAGTGCCTTATTACACTAATTCCAAAGGTGACAGCTCCACGTACTTTCAATTATTTTAGGCCCATCTGTTTAAGTAATTTTTTGAGCAAGCTTTGCACTCGTATAATTGCGACACGGGTTAATACGTTTCTCCCCAAGCTTATTTCGCCAGAGCAAACAGGATTTTTAAAAGGACAAGATATCTCTAATCAAGTATTGTTGGCACGTGAGATAATACACATGCTCGACAAAGGAACAAGCCAGGTATGTCTCAAAGTGGATATGATGAAGGCTTTCGATAGAGTCAGTTGGGAATACTTGGAACTGCTGTTGATCCGTTTTGGCTTCACTGGGTTTTTTGTGCGGATAATAATGAATCATCTACATAGTACGCATTTTTCTATTCTTATCAATGTGTACCATCAGGCAGCTTTCAGCCCTACAAGGGGTGAAGCAAGGTGACCCTTTATCACCCTTATTATTAATTTTATGATCGGAGGGATTTAGTAGAGGGTTAAAGGCGCTAGTGTCAACGGGTGTCTTGCAGCCTTTTCGTTTAGGCCGTAAGCCTTTTCATATAACGCATCTTGCATATGCAAATGATTTGCTCATATTTCTTTGTGGTACAGTTCTGACTTTGCGAACCTTTAAAGCCTTTTTGACTCGTTATGAAGACGCCTCGGGTCAAAAGGTAAAGTGTGGTAAAAACAGTTTCATCTCTTCTGCTAATACATCTTTGTAGCGAATAGTCCATTATACTGACATTCTTGGTATGCGTGCCTCAAGTTTACCGTTTCATTATTTGGGATCGTTTTTACATAAGGGTATTAGCCGAGCCCATAATTGTACATCATTATGGGAGCACATTGATAATCGCCTTCATGGGTGGCATAATAAGCTATTATCTCAGGCAGGCTGGCTGATTTTATTACGGTATGTCATAACTTTGCTTCCTCTGCATGTTATAGTAGCAGGTGGTCTTCCAAAATCAGCAACTAAGATAATAGAGCGGAAGATGGCTAGTTTCCATTGGGGTCCAAGAAGGCATTGTATTGCATGGTCTTCTATTCAGCGTCCAAATGATGAAGGGGGTTTGGGCCTCAGGGATCTTCGCACCCTCCAAACTGCATATTTTTGTCGCATTTGGTGGAACTATCATCAGAATCACACGCTTTGGAGTGAGTACATGCATGCAAAATATGGCCCCCGTGGAGATTATCATCCTTGACTCACGGATTCACCTGTTTGGAAAATTATTTGTTGCATTCATATTTTTTGTTCTTTGCACAATCAGCGAAATGGTATTTCGCCAAATGGTGCTTTCTCTTTGAGTTCAGACTACAATTTGTGTCGTATATCACATCCCACAATTCTATCTGCGAAATTTATCTGGCACAGGCATCATCGGCCAGTGGTCCGCATGTTCCTTTGGCATTTATCTCAGAGCCCTACCTTTTGAGGATTACATTGGGCAATTTATGACATGTATGCCCACAGAATGCCCTTTCTGAAAGTAGCTTCCGCCGCGATTGATCATGTTTCTCTGCATTGCCCATACATTCGCCTAGTTTGGCGGTTTTTTCGGACATCATGACCAACAATCTTCTATACTCGCCACGATTATGGCCTCATTTGTTAGCTTGGTGGTTTCGGGCATCCACAAACACGCTTCTAGGAACATTACGGATAGTGATACCAGGTCTAATAGTCTATAATATATGGCTTGCATATACTTCTTTGACATATGGTGAGGTCACACATTATACAGATGATGCACTTGTTGCTACTATCCGATCGGATATTTATTTGTAGGGCAAAACTATTGATGGTACTAAGATTGCATTGGACTTTGGACAAATATCACATTTACATTTGTTGCTGCCTCTTCGTTCGAACCGGTCTATGGTGGTCAGATGGCTCCTTCCTCCTTCAGGACGAATGAAGCTCAATGTAGACGCGGCGGTTGGCCGTAATTATGCAGCAGGAGGGGCAATCTTGAGAAATAGCTCTGGCGTATGTGTTGCAACAATCTCTTTCAGACTGGCACCATGCCCCCTGCTTGATGCTGAAATGGAAGCAGCATTATTTGGGTTGCTCTATGTTTTGCCGTTACATCGTCATATTATTCTAGAGACGGGTTGTCAACAATTAATCACGCAATTTTATCGGCACAATAGGCGGATGCATCTTATCATCTCCGCCTGCTTCGGTGTCTACAGCTACATACGCAGTATGATGTACATCATGTTTTCAGGGAGGCCAATATGGCAGCACATTATTTAGCACAGCATGGTTTGTTGAACACTACGGTGGGTTATTATACTCGACACACACTCCCTCCACTAGTTCGTAGTTGTGTTTCGCTTGATCTTACCACGGTCAATCTTCGGCAAGCATCAACGGCATCTGCTCCACAATATCCTTGATTGTCTTCCATATGGATTGGCTATGCTACACATCTTTTGCCTGCTCTCTATGGAGTGCAGGCAGATTGGGTACGATCTCCTTTTCCTGGCTATACATGCTTTTTCTACTTTATTGCATTATACCCTTTGCTGATAATGGACCTTCTGTTTCTACATGGACACTCTTGGGTGTTATTGGCGGATTTATATATGGCTGCGAGGTTCATTTGATTAATCAACTTGGCATCGTTCTGGGATTGCATTCACTTTGTTCTGCCGTGATAACTGCCCACGCGAGGGTTTCTTTAAGGACTCCACACCATCAGCAGTGTTTCATTATTGTTTGTACTATATCGGCTAAACACTCCAAACGCATAAATATGTATGTTTTTTTCCTTCACCAAGGTTTTATCCACAAGGTTGGTTTTACTTGGCAAGGTTTTAATGCGGCATATCATATGCAAATGGAAATTAGCACTCATTACCTCATTACACTATCTCTTTTCATATGATGATTCAATGTAATATGGTATTCCTCCACCATAAGTGAGGCATTTTAATAAATCTTTCTTAATATATATATATATATATATATATATATATATATATATATATATATATATACACGAGCTGACGACAGTGATGCAGCACCTGTATGAAAGTTAGTAACATCTCGTTCAGGACAGGTTTTGTTGTTTTTATGTCAAGGGCTAGTAAGGTTTTGCGCGTTGTATCGAATTAAACCATATGCTCCACCGCTTGTGCATGCCCTTGTCAATTTCTTTGATTTTTGGTCTTGCGACCCGTACTCCCCAGGCCGAGTGTTTCACGTGTTAGCTAGGCTGCTGATCCGTGTAGACCAAGGGCAAAGACTCATCGTTTACGGCATGGCCTACTAGTGTATGTAATCCTGTTCGCTGGACACACACGCAAAAATATGTATGTATATATGTATGCATGAGAACTGGCTATTTTTTTTACATTTCCACACAACTTTTGAAGTGGGACTCCTACCAATATGCTAGTGTAAAAGTGATAGAAATTCAAGAATATGTGGTGGTAATTGCCCACCATACACATCACACATATATACACACACACACTTACATGCATATATATGCACATGTTTGTGTATATATGTATGTATATATATTTGTGTGTGTGTAATGCATGCCTCATGCAAAAAGTTGCAAGCTTTCTTTGGTTCTAAATGTGTCTTTCACAACATGTCTTGTTGGGTGACAAGAACGGTTCAGCAACCATCTCTGGCCATGGGCCTCCTGTTTTGATTGAGCTATATTCGCCCCTTCAAGCTTGTGCATGGTCCAAGAACGTCAATACTCCCCTAGTACATGTCTTCAAGATGAAAGGATTCGATTCACCCACAACGTTTACTCAAGACTTTGATATGGAATCTAGTTTTGATCGATGATCACAAAAAACATAAGGCAATACCTTGTTGGACAGCCTTTGGTCAAAAAACGTTATTTTCATTCAACTCTGGCCCTTTGCAGGAAATCGATAGCTATACATATAGTTACAATTATGCTAACCCTAATTTATAAAAGATAAGATAGGACTTCAACTTGAAAATTACTATCTCATCATCTATCAGAAATTCTACACGTTATCTCGGTTATCTAGAAGCCGAATCTATCAATGCAATCGCCTAGAAAGTTGTAAACTCGGATGTCTAGTTTTTCTAGCATCTTGAATCACCTCAAAAAGGCATCATATGGAGAGTTATGGCCAAAATATTGAGATAGGATCATCCTGTAAAAACCCTACTTTTAGGCTTTTTCCAAATTTGGAAAGCCCATTTTTCTATCTTGTAACAATTGTTTATAATATTACAAAAGAGTACAATCCATGACGGCCGAAAACTAGGCCATGCAAGACCTTTTACACGCTATCGATACACGAGCATGCCTAGATGTTGCATCCAGCCCACCCTCCATCCCATGTTCTTCCTTTCTTCATGTAGCGCCCCGTCCTAAACCTTAGGGTCAGAATCGGTACGCCCGCCGTATTCCACTAAGGGATATACAAGGCGTCTGTACGAAACCCCTGCAGTTAACAAAACGACAGAGTATTCGATTGCGGAAGAGAATTAAATCAATTCAAAACCCAAAATCAAAAGTAAAATCCCCAAAATCATATAGAGTCAACATCAAGTCAAAATCCCCTATCGACATCATAAAGTACGGAAAATGAAATCCCTAAGCTAAGTCCTCAATGAAATAATAAATAAAATAAAACTTCCTCTTTTCTTGATCATCGGTCATCAACCAGTCTACGTGTCCCAATGTACCCATTCAGAGTCCTCTCCTGTCCTGCGATTCCTTCTTGCAATTCCAAACTTCTGCCATCAGCCCCCCTAATCAACCGACAGTCCCCCCTACTCCCTCACCCCAGCCCGCACTTCCCCCACACCCAAACGCACCCCCACCACCCCGACGCAACCCCCTCCCCTAGCCCCCCTCTCAGTCACCCCCTATCCTCAACCACCACTAGCTCGGCAGCACGTGGCCATAGCCCACCACCACCGGCCACGCGCCGCCATCCCCACGCCTCCAAACCGATTCTGTTATTCATATACAAATCAAAAATGAAATCTTTTCATGCTATTCATACGAAAATAATGCCATACATATATACGAATATATAATTCATCACATACACATATAATCAAATAAACAGTCACCTATACAATCACAATTACTGATGCACGATCTCCGTTTCGTAAAGAAATTAAGGATTGTACAGTTTTCATACAAAGGATGTTAAAGGAGCACCTACCTGGTACTTGATACATGTTGAAAAGCATGATCGAGTGGTGGTATTTCTCCCAAAAGTGGCGGCCTGGTTTGGAAGCAAGAAAACGTCGCTGCTTCACTCTGTATAAACGGCGCACGTTTAATGAAGGAAGGAAGAAACTAAGCGTGGTTTAAATAGATATTTGATTAGGATTTAGGGAAAATTTTCCTAATCAAATTAGGTTTTCTATTTAATTAGGCCCAATTGACCTTTTTTCCCTAATTAAAAAAAGGATTATAACATTCTCCCCGCCTTACAAAAAGTTTCGTCCCCGAAACTTGCGTACCTTAGTGGAAGAGTCGAGGCCACATATCCCTTATCTGATCTTCAAGCTCCCATGTGGCTTCTCTCTCGGTGTGATTACTCCATTGAACCTTCACATACGGGATAACTCGATGCCTTAAAACTTGCTCCTTGCGATCCACGATCCTTATAGGAACCTCTTCATACGTCGCATCACTTCTTACCTTCAAGGGTCGCGCCTCTAAAACATGGCTAGGATCAGGGACATATCTTCTGAGCTGTGACACATGAAATACGTTGTGCACTTGCGACAACGCTGGAGACAGACCAAGTCGATAAGCCAGAGTCTCAATCTTCTCGAGCACCTCGGAGGGACCCACATATCGAGGGCTCAACTTACCTTTCTCTCCAAACCTCATCACTCTTTTCGTAGGTGAAACTCTGAGATACACCTTCTCTCCTACCTCAAAATCCAACGGTCGTCTCCTCAAATCAGCCCAACTCTTACTCCTATCTTGGGCCGCTTTCAATCGCTGACGAATCACCTTGATCTTTTCTAATGTTTGCTCAACCAATTCCGGCCCAGTAATGGCTTTCTCACCAACCTCATCCCAATACAGTGGTGACCTACACTTCCGTCCATATAGAGCCTCAAAAGGGTGCCATCCCAATAACACTATGATGACTGTTATTATACGAAAACTCAATTAACTTCACCATGCCATCCCAATTTCCCCTAAAATCTAACGCACACGCTCGTAACATGTCCTTAAGCGTCTGGATAGTCCTCTCGGACTGACCATCGATCTGAGGATGGAATGCTGTACTCAGTCTCAACTCGGTACCCATAGCCTTCTGACAAGCTCTCCAGAATCGCATCGTAAATCTCGAGTCCCGATCAGATACTATACTCACAGAAATGCCATGTAAGCTCACAACACTGTCCACATACAATTTCACCAACTTCTCTAAGGGCATCTCCATCGATATCGGAAGAAAGTGTGCAGACTTAGTCAAATGGTCAACAATAACCCAAACAGCATCATTATTATTTCTAGTCTTGGGGAGTCCAACCACAAAATCCATGGTGATATGCTCCCACTTCCACGTGGGAATCTCTAACGGTAGCAGTAGACCTCTGGGTCGCTGATGTTCCGCCTTTACCTGTTGACACACTAAACATCTCTCTATGAATTCCGCGATGTGTCTTTTCATACCACTCCACTAATAATTTCTCTTCAAGTCATTATACATCTTGGTGGCTCCCGGATGGATAGAAAGTCTGGTGTTATGAGCCTCCTTTAGCACCTACCTTCTAAGATCCAAGTTATCAAGCACACATAATCTTCCTTGGAACCAAAGACTCCCATCTCTCAACACCTGAAATCCTTCGACCTGACCAGTAGTCAACCTCTGCTTGATATCTCGTAACGCCTCATCATCAACCTGCGCTTCTTTAATTTTCTCCACCAGTGTAGGCGTAATGGTTAGGCTGGCCAGAACATTTGCCGTGGAGTCAACGATATCCAAATCAAACTCTGCAATCTCTCTCTCCAACGGAGTCTGTCGGGCGTGGCTCGATTTCCTTCTTAGGCCATCCGCCACTCGATTAGCCTTGCCTGGATGATAACTGATTGTAAGATCGTAATCCTTGATCAACTCCAACCAACGGCGCTGTCTTATATTAAATTCCTTTTGAGTGAACAAGTACTTCAAACTTTTATGGTTCGTGAATACCTGACATTTCTCTCCATAAAGATAGTGTAGCAAAATCTTCAAAGCAAATACCACTGCAGCCAACTCTAAATCATGGGTTGGATAATTCTGTTCATATGGCTTCATCTGTCTCGATGCGTAAGTTATGACTCTTCCTCCTTGCATCAACACACAACCCAGGCCATTCTTGGAAGCATCACTGTATACCACAAATTCTCCTTCCCTGGAAGGTTGTGCTAATATATGCTCAGTTGTCAACCTCTTCTTTAACTCGGCAAAGCTCTTCTCACATTTAGGGGTCCACTCAAATTTAGTCTTCTTCTGAGTCAGACGGCTCAAAGGTACTGCAATAGTCGAGAAACCTTCCATGAACTTTCTATAATAACTGGCCAACCCAAGAAAACTCCGCACCTCAGTCACATTTGTTGGCCTCGGCCACTCGGTAATCGCTTCAATCTTCTTGGGGTCCATCGATATGCCTTCCTCAGAAACCACATGACCCAAGAAGGATACGCTTCGTAGCCAGAATTCGCATTTACTAAACTTCGCGAAGAGCTTCTTCTGTCTCAATATTCCCAAAACGGTCCTCAAATGCATCTCATGTGTCTCTTCGTCTGTCGAGTATACCAAGATATCGTCGTTAAACACCACCACAAATTTATCTAGTTGATCTCTGAACGTGGTATTCATCATGTCCATAAATGCTGCAGGGGCATTAGTGAGTCCGAAGGGCATCACCCGAAACTCATAATGTCCATATCTCGTTCGGAAAGCCGTCTCCACAATATCGTTGGCCTTGATCCTAAGTTAATGGTATCCTGACCTGAGATCGATCTTTGAGAATACCCTCACACCCTGAATGAATACAAGGAAATTCTCAGTTCACAATAAAGGTAATTCAAGTTCTTTTGAAATAAATCATACCTTTAGCTGGTCGAAAATGTCCTCAATTCTCGGAAGAGGGTACTTGTTCTTTATAGTAATCTTATTTAGTTCTCGGTAGTCGATGCACATGCGCATGCTACCATCCTTCTTTTTCAAAAACAGAACAGGTGCACCCCATGGCGAAGTACTAGGTCGGATGAACTTCCGGTCTAGTTGCTCTTGCAATTGTTCCTTGAGTTCCTTCAACTCTGCGGGGGCCATACGATAAGGAGCTTTGGATATAGGTTCCGCCCCTGTTACCAACTTAATCTCGAACTATATCTCACGACTGGGCGGTAAACCGGGTAGTTTATTCGGAAAGACGTCTTTAAACTCATTAACCACTGGTATCTTGTCAATAGGAGGTACTTCGACGCTGGGATCAATAGCATAAACAAGAAAACCTTCTCTACCCTTTCATAGAGCCTTATAAGCCTGAGCCGCTGTTTGGTAGATCTTTTGTGGTGCCTTCTTGAACTTAGGACTTCCTTGGAAAACAAGCTCTTTTCTGGTTGGGTCCTTGATAATAACATGCTTCTGACGACAATTGATGTTGGCGTGATAATGGGCGAACAAATCCATCCCAAGAATTATATCGAAGTCGCTCACCTGGATAGGTATAAGAGTCGCGTTAAAAGTCTGATCTTCCATCTCTAGTGCGCAACCTGGGTACTGATGATGGGAAATAATTACTTGGTCTCCGGCGGCTAACACCCGATAGGAGTCTCTAATCGTTCAGGGTATTTATTAAGATTCTTCACGAATTTCCTAGCGACGAATGAATGGCTTGTGCCGCTATCAAATAAGACGTTTGCTGGGACTTTGTTTACAAGAATTACACCTAAAGTTCACAGAGTCACACAGGTATAACATATGCAAGTATAATCACATATAAAAAGGAAGACACAACTGAAATGCGTGAATCTTAAATATACTTGTCACTACTTCTTTTGAACCCTGCACGTCTGCATGAGTCATGGAGTGAACTCGAGCATTCGTCCGAGGCTTGTTGGGCAGTGGCAGTCTTGCCTCAGGCTGTGGCGCTGGCTTCATATTTGGGCAATCTCTGATAACATGGCCCTCTTTCCCGCATTTGAAGCAGGCTCTGCTCTTCTTTTGGCATTCCCCAAGATGGAGCTTGTTGCATTCTTTGCACCTCGGTGTGTCTTATGGAGGGCGTGCATACTGCTGATCATCCCTCGGTGGAAGTGGTGGTCTAACTGGTTGTCCAAATGAGGGTCTCCAGGCAATCTTCACCCATCTACCTGTACCACTCCCACTGACCACCTCTCGAGGTCTCTTGTTCCTGTCCTGTGCTGCGACTCTCCTAAAGTCGCTCTCAACCCTGTAGCATGCGTCGAGCATCTCCTCAAATGTCCTCATGCCCGCATTCACAATTGTGGACTAGATACGAGAATCTAGGCCTTCCTCAAACTTGAGCATCTTCAGACGGTTATCTGACATAACCGAAGGCACAAACTTCCCCAACGCATGAAATGTGTCAGCATACTCTTTCACTGTCATCTTCCCCTGCTGTAACCTGCTGAATGCCCTAATCTTTTCTAACACAGCAGTCTCAGGCACATAATACTTCCGGAAAGCCTCCAGGAACTGAGCCCAGGTGATAGGCGGCTGCATTCGGGGAACGATGCCGTCCTACCACTCACTGCCTTGCCACTAAGTAGTGGTGTGGCCACATCAACACAGATCTCTTCAGGAACCTGAGTCAGCCTGAAGCACTTCTCCATCTCTGCTAGCCAATGTTCAACATCCTCCAGATCTGAACTACCTGCAAATGTCGGGGCATGGACCTTCTTCATCTCGCCATAGTAAAATCGGATCCCATGTTGTGGTGGTGGCAGAGGAGGTGGAGCCTGTGGCTGCTGATTCTGCTGGGCCACAGCTTGGGCCATGACCAGTAGTGCATCGGTCAGGGCTTGAGGGAGCACGACCTGTGGTGGAGGCCCGTCATCCAAGTGATTTCCTCTTCTGTTTCCACCATTTTCTCTTCTTGGCGGCATTTTGCTACTACAAGGAAATTTTCAGTTTTCGTCAAGGGCATTTCAAGAAATATATAAATAAACTTAACAAATAGAAAACAGTCAAATACAGACAAATAAAGCGGAAATAAAACCCAACCGTGCCCCAGACCGATCATCACTTAGTCTAAATCAAACTTATTCCAAGGTCAAACTTAGTCTCAGATCATAGCTTACGTCTAGAATCCAACGTATTCTAAGATCAAACTTAAATATATGATCAGAACTTAAATCTATAATCATCTCTTACGTCTAAGATCATTTCTTAATTCTACGTTTTCCGCAGTAGATCTAAAGTCTGGGCTCTGATACCACCTGTAGCGTCCCGTCCCAAACCCTAGGGTCAGAATCGGTACGCCCGCCGTATTCCACTAAGGAATATACAAGGTGTTTGTACAAAACCCCTGCACTTAACAAAACGACAGAGTATTCGATTACGGAAGCGAATTAAATCAACTCAAAACCCTAAATCAAAAGTAAAATCCCCAAAATCATATAGAGTCAACATCAAGTCAAAATCCCCTATCGACATCATAAAGTACGTAAAATGAAATCCCTAAGCTAAGTCCTCAATGAAATAATAAATAAAATAAAACTTCCTATTTTCTTGATCATCGGTCATCAACCAGTCTACGT
Source organism: Eustoma russellianum (assembly GCA_036186865.1). NCBI lineage: Eukaryota > Viridiplantae > Streptophyta > Magnoliopsida > Gentianales > Gentianaceae > Eustoma > Eustoma russellianum. The sequence continues at coordinate 11,429,402 of AP025042.1, forward strand.
GTCCCAATGTGCCCATTCAGAGTCCTCTCCTGCCCTACGATTCCTTCTTGCAATTCCAAACTTCTGCCATCAGCCCCCCTTATCAACCGACAGTCCCCCTACTCCCTCACCCCAGCTCACACTTCCCCCACACCCAAACGCACCCTCACCACCCTGACGCACCCCCTCCCTCAGCCCCCCTCTCAATCACCCCCTCTCCTCAACCACCACTAGCTCGGCAACACGTGGCCATAGCCCACCACCACCGGCCATGCGCCGCCATCCCCACGCCTCCAAACCGATTCCGTTATTCATATACAAATCAAAAATGAAATCCTTTCATGCTATTCATACGAAAATAATACCATACATATATACGAATATACAATTCATCACATACACATATAATCAAATAAACAGTCATCTATACAATCACAATTACTGATGCACGATCTCCGTTTTATAAAGAAATTAAAGATTGTACAGTTTTCATACAAAGGATGTTAAGGGGGCACCTACCTGATACTTGATACGTGTTGAAAGGCGTGATCGAGTGGTGGTATTTCTCCCAAAAGTGGCGGCCTGGTTTGGAAGCAAGAAAACGTCACTGCTTCTCTCTGTATAAGCGGCGCACGTTTAATGAAAGAAGGGAGAAACTAAGCGTGGTTTAAATAGATATTTGATTACGGTTTAGGAAAAATTTTCGTAATCAAATTAGGTTTTCTATTTAATTAGGCTCAATTGACCTTTTTGCTCTTAATTAAAAATAGGATTATAACACTTCATTACATCAGATGTAGAGTCTCTAAAAGATAGCACCAGCGTTCAGCTACAATGTTCTCTTCGTATCGCGCAAGGTCCGCAAGTATCGAGATAACATCCAGCTTCAGTTCTTTCGCTTTGTTTCTAGTAACTAGACCCTTTGGCGCCTCCTCGGACATGCTTCCTCCCTTCAAAACCTCTGCATGTCTTCTACTTGTGGGTTGCGCTCCACGTCTTCATCATTCCCTCCCCAGTCGAAAGGATTCGTCATCGAATCAAAATCTGCATAAATTGGAGACAAGTCATGTTACACCCCAGAACATTTTCTTTAATTAATCATTATATGTTAATTTACAACTAGGTAGTCGTTGGGTATAACGACCTTTCGGAATTAAATTAATTGTAGCATGTCGATTATGTCCAAGTAATTTTATAATTATATAAAATTATCATATATGTATAAGGTAAGAAAAGAAAACAAAAATAAATAATAATAAAATAATGAAAAAAAGAAAAAGAAAAAAAGGTTGGCGCCGTGGGATAAGAACAAAAGGAATTAAAATAAAATTAAAAAAATAGGTGGGACGTGATTATGGGGGAGTAACTGCCTCCCTCAAATTTTGCACCGTGAGAATTAAATGGCAAGGGTGGGGGAAATCAACAGGAAAGGAAGAAATTATAATAAGAAGAAAAAAAGAGAGCAAAGGCAGAAGGAGAGAAGGGGCAACAACATAAAAGAGAGGGAAGAAGAGGAAAAGGGGAAAGAGATGAGAGGAAGAGGAAAGAGAGGCAAGGGAAGAGAAAAGGACAAGGAAAAAAGGCTTGTATAACAGTTTAATTTGGCTGCAACCAGGTAGGTTTCCGTTTCCCACCTCCAATTGGTACAATTCAAGCATGCTTTAGTGACAGATTTATGTGTTTTTGTTGTTTTAATTGTTGAAATCCATAGCATGTTACTAATCTGTGAAAAGCATGTACTTTGGGGACTGTTGAATGCGTAGTATTGTTCTGCATGCATTTGATTTAATGTTAGGGTTGAATTTTAATATCAAAATGGCACAACTTCCATATGATCAGGGCTTTTTAATTTTTTTGGCCTTAGAATAAATTCCTATAGACTGGAAATAGACAGAAATACAGACGGGTCAAAAAAAGGCACCGGAGGCGGCGAGTGTGCCTCACACGCCGTTGGAAGGGCCGCGTGTGGCCTTCACGTGTGCATGTGGGCACACACGCGCCTTCCAGGTGCTCGTATGATATGAATGAGTTATGGCACGTAGCAATTGTGATAACGTTCTATTAACGACCTCAGTCTGTCCATCAGTTTGTGGGTGTGTAGTGGTAGAAAACAAAAGCTTAGTTTCCAATTTACTCCACAAAACACATCAAAAATGACTCAAAAGTTTAGTGTCCCTATCGCTAACAATGGTTCGAGGCATACCATGCAAATGTACCACTTCCTTAAAGAGTAGTGCAGCAACATGAGAAGCATCATCAACCTTCTTACCTGCAATAAAGTATGCCTTTTCGGAAAATCTATCGCCAACCAATAAAACACTATCCTTACCATGCTTAGATCTTGGTAAACTAGGAAGAAAGTCCATAGAAATATCGGACCAAGGGTAAGAAGGAACCAGTAAGTGCTTATATAATCCATGCGATTGAGTTTTAGATTTTGTTTGCTTACAAGTAATGCAACTAGCACACACTTTTCTACATCTGTACGCATATGCATCCAAAAGAAATTCTCTCGCTAGATTTCTGAAGTTTTAAAAAATCCAAAATGACCCATAAGGCTACCTCCATGGGCTTCCTTAACCAACAATTCACGCATAGAACATTGCGGAATACACAATTTGTTTTCCTTGAATAAAAATCCATCATATATATAAAAATTACCAAAAGAAGGCACAACACATGCTTCATAGATAGAACGAAAGTCATGATCCTCAGCAAACAATTCCTTTATAGAATCAAATCCAAGCAATCTAGATGAAAGTGAAGTAATCAAAGTATACTGCCTAGCTAATGCATCAGCTACGATATTATCTTCGTATTGCTTACTCACATAAGGAAATTTTCCAACGGTTTAGCATGTCTTTTGTATAAATTTCCTTGGCCTTTAAGATATTTAAGGGATTCATGATCCGTATGAATCACAAACTCCTTAAGCTGCAAGTAATATTGCCAAGTTTGCAAAGCTTTAACCAACGCATAAATTTCTTTATCATATGTTGAGTTATTTAGTTGACCTATTTTTAGTTTTTCACTTAAGTACACAACTGGCTATTTAGATTGGTTCAATACCGCCCCTATGCCTATTCCTGATGCATCAGATTTAATTTCAAAAGTTTCTTCAAAGCTGGGTAACTTAAGAATAGGTGCGGTGGTAAGTTTTTCCTCTAGCACATTGAATGCCTTTTGTTGCGCCTCGCCCCAATGAAATCTAACTTCTTTCTTCACTATTTCGTTCAAGGAGACAGCAATAGAAGAAAAGTCATTCATGAATCGCCTATAAAAACTAGCAAGTCCATAAAAACTCCTAACTTCACTAGCGATCTAAGTGTAGGAAATTCTATGATAGACTTAATTTTTCCTTGATCTACTTCAATTGCATTCGCACTAACCACATAACCTAAGAAGGTGATTTTATCAAGGTAGAATGAACATTTCTTAAAATTAGCATATAGAGATTCCTTTTGCAACGCTTCCAAAATAGCACGTAGACGATCAATATGCTCATGCAATGTTTTAGAATAGATCAAGATATCATCGAAGTAGACAACCATAAATTAACTAATGAATGACCGTAAGACTTGGTTCATCAATCGCATGAAGGTACTAGGTGCATTAGTTGGACCGAAAGGCATAACTAACCACTCATACAATCCAATTTAGTTCTATATGCAATTTTTCATTCATCTCCTTCTCTTATTTGAACATGATGGTATCCACTTTTTAAATCAATTTTTATAAAGTACTTAGCTCCATATAATTCATCAAGCATGTCATCTAGTATAGGAATTACGTACGTGTACTTTATCATGATTTTGTTCATGGCACGACAGTCCATGCACATCCTGTAGCGACCCGTCCTGAGTCCTAGTACTCAAAACGACTCATCTGCGTATTTCGCTAAGGAAAATACAAGGCTTCAATACGATCAATTACATGTCACCATAATGACGCAAATGGATGTCAACGAAAGTCATACAAATTAAAACCACAAAATAAATAATCATCCATAAAATCTAGGAAAATCCAATGTAATACAAGTCATAATAAAAACCAGAAATGTTAAGTCTCAGTAGTATAACATCAATAGATAAAATATCTCAACTAAATCCTCAAATCTCCTCATATGGCCTCGAGCATCAGAAACCCCACTCCTGGTCATCCTCAACATAAACTAACTCGTAATCCTGATGATTTGCAAAAAAATATGAGAAGGTATAGTATGAGCGACACTTTTCCAAACAAGTAACTTCACTATATTTACCATGTGATCATACATGGAGAAGCAAGTGTAATAAAATAAATAAACAACGATATAGAAAATAATATATTTCTCTTTGCAAATAAAATTTTACCAACTTACCCTTATTCCAATCAAGCAACAAAGTCACACGCAACTAAATCATAATCAAACAAGTGTTAGTACAACCAAAAATGATAATGCAAATTTCAAACCGACGCGGTGCGGTGCAAACAAATTCCAAGTTCGATTCAAACGATTCGATATTTGATGTAATGCGATTCGATAATTCGATACAATTTTCGATAACGATTTCAAATTCGATTTCGATGCAATGGACATGACACTTACCTTACAAGTGACTTATATTGCATAACTCAATTGGCCCCCAATGGTCGATGTGTCCAGGCAACCTATTGATAATAGTCATATGTGCATGGACGGCCTAATTGGCGGTCATATGTGTCCGAGCGGCCTATCCAAATATAGTCATATGTGCTTGGACGGTTTGTTTGTTCAGAAACAATCCAGCTTAATGATATATTTTCCATGTAAAGGTGACTTTCAAATTATGCGATGCACGATTTTTAAAACAATTTCAAATATCGATTTTTCAAATATTTTTCAACAATCCATATCGATCAAAAATTACACTTAATCAAAGATCCATCATGATCACACAATTATTTACTTTTTGATATTCGATATCCTATTAACCTCCAACTCGTGCACGTATATACATATACATGCCCACGTCCATATATGTGCATACACATTTTTTTTTCAAATAAGGAACATGTTATTATGATAAGCCTCACTTATGGCAGAGGAAAACCATATTACATATGAGTTCATCGTATGAGAAAAGCGAATGCAGTATTGTCAACCGCCAATCATATATGATATGCCGTATTAAAACCTTACCAAGTAAAGCCCTTGTGGATAAAACCTTGGCGAAGGAAAAAGCGTACATATTTATATGATTGTATCGTTGAACCTATACAATTCACATTGAATAGCATAACTGAAATAAGGCATGTACAATATGCATCGTATTATCTTAATACACTCTATCAAATCTGAATTTTGCAATGAGTCGTTGTTGTATCCTCAACAGCCAGGGAAATAAGTCTGTCAGCCGCCCATGGTTGCAGCATATGATGGTCTCATTCATTTAAAGCAGAATCCGTTCATGCCAGATACAAGAATCGGTCAATACTGTATAAGCGATATGAAGTAAGAGGAATAGAAGTAGGAGTGTCATGAACATACCAACAACAACAAAAAAATCAAGCTCCTGAAATTCGGTCGCCGCGGCACTGAAATGATGCTGCCATCCAGTTTATCCTCAAGCAAAACAGAATAAAAATTGTTACTGCCATATCGTAAATAAGTTAGAATGGCTGATAAATGGAACAAAGATAGCAACAAAAATATACCCACGTCGCCTATGTCAATGTGACATAGGCAACGAATGCAAAAACATGCCAACCCTTTGGGAGACATCAAAAACGCAAAGTTGGGACCGAAGAGTCCAAAATAATTGCTCCTAAACTTCACATGGTAATGAGGATAAAGATGTAAAGAGGGTTACTCCTGCCGGTCTTAATCTATGTCGTGATAATGTATGCGTCGAAGTGTTAGTCTCTCGTCGAGAATAAGATAATGATGAAGAATTTAAGCATAAAAACTGTATTGTACGTCGCAAGTCTGTAGCATATGGTCCCGTGAACTTGTCCGGAGTGGATAAGTGATGCAGCAACATCTTACAATCAGTTTCAAGGATGTGATGATCATAATCCCTGGAGTAATAGATAAGAGCATATTGTAGTGCCATAAGTTCAGCTCTCAAATGTGTCATAGCAGGCAAATAGAAACAGATTGCCAAAACTAGTTCCCAAGTATGAGTACGTAGCACCACAGCCACGGCTGCTCTTGAGCTGCTCACCTTTGCATCAACATTTAGTTTTAATTTGCCTATTGACAGAAGCTCCCAACGGACGATTTTTGGTCTATTGGACAGAATAGGCGGCGAGAAATAGAGTCGCTTCAAGTGTCGTATTTGTTGAGAATACTTATGACCCTGCGACGTTGCACATCAAGTAAATATATGCTCTCGAACCTGTTCATACATTCTCGTATATGAAAAGTTGTCTTCCCCAAATCTGATAGCCTCATACTCTTTCTAGATAACCCAGAGGACCAATGAAGGCACAATAACACATAACTAACCCAGCATGGTATGTAAAGAAGATCCACGCCACCAACGGAGAAGAAATCCATGAATTGTCGACTGATTCGGCAGTGGTCCAAAAAATAATATTGAGATCTCTTGCCATAGAGGTTGTATTGACTGACAACAAAGAAATTTGTGATCTAAGGTATCCCAATGTATTTTGCAAAAGACCCACTGGTAGGGAAAATATTTTGCCACATTTGCAAAGTGTCAGGTAGAGGCAGTGAGAGCATCCATAACTGCAAAAGAATAGACAACTACCCAAAGGCAAACTCGGCCACCAAACATATCTCGAATGATCAAAAGGAATAGAGATTGATATAGGCATTAATCCGACAAAGACGTTTCCAAGTAGCCGAATCATAGATATGAGAATACATTGTTGCCCGCTGGCCATATTTTGCACGACTGTACACTACCCACAGAGATGAGGAATGATGATAATTCCACCATAATTTACAATAATACTCCTGCTGAAGATATGATAGATTGCGAAAGTCTAAACCGCCAAGCTCCTTAGGCCGAGTCACACTATCCCACGATTTCCAATGATGGCGACCATTCCATAAAAATTGCGACATTTTTCGATTTAAAACATCCAAGACATTCTTTGCAGTCTTGAGCTCGATATAATATGAAGCAGAGTAGAACATACGACATGGCGAATCAATACCACACGACCCGCCATAGATAATAATTTAGAAGACCAAGCATTGAGAGCAACATCAAAATGATTAATTAATGATGTACAATAGGTTGCACGATTGATACCTTTATATAAGAAATACCCAAGATATTTAATAGGTAAAGAAGTAAGTTGCGTATCAAACGTTTGTGATACTCTGGCCCCAGAAACAGCTGCTCCCACCACCTGACTTTTTTGTAGATTTACTAACTGTCCCGAAGCCTGTTGATATGTATCTAAAAATTGACGAAAAAGCTGCATGTTGCGAATCGAGCCATTTAAGAAAATTACAAGATCATCTGTGAATCCCAAATGTGATACCCTAGGCACTCTTCCTGCTTGAAAACCAAGGAGAATCCCATCCGCCATTAAAGCATTCAGCCCCATAGAAAATCGTTATGAAGCTAGAATAATCAAAAGGTGCGATAAAGGATCACCTTGTTTAGCCCTGCGTGAGACTGCAAAAAAACCAGCTGGTTTCCCATTAATTAGAATCGAACAACGCGTGGCAGCCAAGTTGTTCATAATAAGTCGCACAAGTCGGGGATGAAAGCCAAATGTCGTCAGTAGCTTCTCTAAATATGTCCAACAGACCCTATCAAACACATTTGCCATGTATACTTTGATAAGAACATGGCCACCCCGAGACGGCCTATCAATTACATGAATCATTTCCTGAGCTAGGAGAATCTGCTCTGTAATATCCCTTCCCTTCATAAACCCTGCCTGTTTTGGGGATATGATTTTCGGCAGTAACATTGAAAATCGTGTGGCAAGGAGTCGAGTAATCACCTTGGCTAAGAATTTAGTCAGGCAAATAGGTCAATAATGTGAAAAAGTTATTGGATTTGTTACCTTAGGTATAAGCGTAATAAGACCCGCAATCACCTGACCCGGCGGTTGATTGCATATAAAGAACTCTTGAACTGCTTTAAGAACATCCATAGATAATACCTTCCAAAAATGACGATAGAATGACTCTGGAAAACCATCGTGACCAGCTGCGCTTGTTGGACTCAAATCCCACACTGCCTGCTTGACCTCCTTTAAGTCGGGCATAGAGAGAAGGACAAGGTTATCTTCATCCGTAACTAACCGTGGAATGTGCTACAAAATAGAGGCATGGTTTTCTGTTGGCGCCCCTGTAAATAATGTTTGAAAGTAACGGATCGCTTCAATCTCAATATCCTGCTGATCATCACATAGACTCCACCTTCACGTGTTATCTGCCTAATTGTCTGCTTTCGTCGCCTCTCTTTTACAGTTTGGTGAAAGAAATGTGTGTTCGCATCACCCTCCCGCATCCATTTCACATTTTCCTTTTGATTACAAAAAGACAGTTCTCGAGATTAAGCAAGACGCAATTGCGCCATGCTCAAGTGATAGGCCGATCTTGTATCATCAGACGGGAGATAAATCATATGCTCTTTCGCACCTAGTGGCCTCAGTCTCTGTAAGCGCTACAATATCAAAAATATTTCCAAAGATATATTTATTCCACTGTCTCAACTGCTGCTTCAACCTGCTTAACTTTTCATAAAAACCTCGCATTCCCCCTCCCGTAGGATAGGAGCGCCAGTGATGTATCACAAAACTGTCAAAATTTGGGTGTGTTGTCCAAACATCTAAATATCTAAAAGAAGCAGATCGACGAGACATTGCCGCAGAACAATCAAGAAAAATAGGCGAATGGTCCGATGTGGCACGATTTAGATGTTGAGATTGAACAACCTCAAATAAATCAAAAAAAGCCGAAGTACAAAGATATCTATCAAGGCGTCGCCATACTCGACCCAGTCCATGGCCATCACTCCATGTGTATGGAAACCCCTGATAATTAATTGATTGCAGAGAGCAAGCAGAAATAAAGTGATTAAAATCCTGTAATTTGCAAAGTGATGGAGAGGAACGACCTTTATGTTCAACAAGTGTTAGAAAGGTATTAAAATCTCCACCTAGCAGCCAAGGTAAGTCCACCGTCGAATGAAATGAGGTGAGATCCTCCCATAACGGGCGCCTTGCAACAATAGAGTGAGTCCATAAACAAATGTACACCAGAAAGAATCACCTGTGGGCAACCAACGAAACCTCAATGAATGATTCTACACTCCCTGTCGCTGAGCTTCCATTTGAAAGAAAGAATCCCTATCCAAATGCAATCACGATTCACAGATATTGCTTGTGGAAACCAAGCTTAAGTCGATAAGATACTAACAAAGAAGGTCATGCCTGAGGCTAAATAACCACTAGAAGCTGTAAGTGATAACGTTGAACTAATGACGCTAAGCGATCTAATGAGGTGCGAATACCTCTAACATTCCAAATCAGCATCTTCATTGATCAAATAATATATCAAACGAGTTTGAGAGTGCGGCACGCGATCGAGTAAATGGTGGAGAATTCGGCTCAGTGGCTCTTCGTGGACGCCGCAATAATCTAGGTGGCACCTGCAATTGGCCACTATTCCCTGATTCAGTTGGTGTTACCAGGTGGCTGCTGGATTCGTTATTAGTTTCCCGATGTTCGCAATCAATAACAGTTGCTTGAAATAAATCACTCACATGATTGACATAAATTTCCTCTGTAGTAGTGTTAGATAATGGATCATGGCATGAAACATCACCCTCACCATCCAAAAGTGAGGAAACATTAGGGTTACCAGGCAAATCAATCAAAATGCTATCATCGACTCCCTTCAATCTGGATAAATCATGTGCATCTGAGACAATTGTAGGTACCATATCTGGAGCATGCTGCACCAACGGACTAGCATGCACATCCTCAGTATCCTTGCTGGGCTGGTTTGTTATATGATCAGAAATCAAGTGTGGAGCTGTGGGCTCAGCATTGATCATTTTTTTGGTGTCCATCTTTGTGAGCGGCCTGTTGTATCACGGCTTGCCACAGTGGTCACCTGCGTGTCAACTGGTGGTGGAACAGCGACTAGATCTTCCTTGCCACAAGAGGCTGCTTTATGACCAAGCCGTGAATAAGTATTGCAGTACATTGGTAAACCCTTGTAAATAACAGTCTGTGAGATGCAAGGGCTAGAAGCCTGTATAAAATACGCGCAAGCAGTTCTTGAGACACATCAAGTTCCATACATAATCGCGCCATTGATGGGCGCAAATTCTCAGTTGTGGCCATGTCCAACTTCATTGGCGTGCCTAACATACGACCTATCTGAAATAAAGCCTCACATTGATGAAAATGATTTGGGAGTCTAGGAAAAGAAACCCATACCGGTACAATCGAAACGTCAACTTTAGGATCATATTCAGGGGTCCATTTGGTTACCCGCATATATTTACCAGAGATAGTCCAACTTTGGCGTACAAAACAACGTAAGTAATCTTGTTCCTGTGCAAATGTCATCAAAATATGATTTGTATCGAGAAGGCCAATATGTACCGTGCCGATGAAACCTATACAATCAATAGTGGCGCAAATAGTGGCAATTGGTGGACGGCCATACCAGAAAGTGCCGACCAATGAAAGCCTATATGGTGCGGCCAACATATTAATCTCTTCATCCGTAAAAGCTATCACGGGGCTACCCTTGAATTTCTGAATCGGCTTAGATGGGATGGATGAAGCAGGCGTTGTTGTGAATAATGATGCAAAAGATCGACTATGATTCTCGACGGCTGCAAGTTTGGCGGGATCATCTTGACAATCACAGAATTCAGTAGGGGAAGAAAAGATTACAGAAAATAGCAGCGTAATATGGAATCGAAGAATGGAGGCTGGAGACAGAGAGATGGATGTCGGATCGCACAGAATCGATGGCGGCTGCTGGCGTAATTTCGCCAGAGCCATGCGCCATTTTCTTGTGTCGTATGTACACGCACACACACCATATATATATATATATATATATATATATATATATATATATATATATATATATATATATATTTCACCTAAATATATATACACACACACACACACGTGACTCCCTCTACCCAATTTTTCCCCAACCAACTACCAACTCACCTCGCCTCACCCCCTTCTATTTTTCACACAACTCACATTTTCTCACATCTAACCTCATAGAAAGCAAGTATGATTCATGCCTAACACACTGCCCCAAAAATCACCGTCACACGTGCACGCACACGCCCGCATGCAGTGCCTCACGTGCGGCCTCTCACCGGCGCATGAGCTGCACGCGTCGCCGCTGCTCGACAGCTCCGACCACTAGAATTCACCTTTTCTCAATTCCAACCTTTTATTCCAACTTCAAACGGTGAAAAATCCCATTTTTTCAAATTTCATTTATCCATTTCCTAATCCGAAAACCCTAAATTAAAACACATAAAATCATACAACTAAAACCACCTATAATTCATGAACTTAGAATTTTTTTTTGTGAATGCCCCCCATCTACTGGCCGAAGTTTCAATCCCTAAGTTTTAACATATTAAGTCGCCCCATAATTCACAAATTCCATAATTCACACTTAGTGTGTGTGTGTGTGTATATATATATATATATATATATACCTTCCTATTATATTATAAGCAAATGATTTAAATCTTGCCCCTCCGAACACGGGTGAGATCAGAGGAGGTTGGAAAGGAGGCAAAATATGAGGCCTCCAATCACGTCCCGCCACGTGTAAAAAAGTTGTCTTTTTTTTTAAAAAAAATTGAATGTGGTGGGACCACTGACAATGTTTTTTACACGTGACGGGACGTGATTGGAGGCCTCATATTTTGCCTCCTTTCCAACCTCCTCAGATCTCACCCCCTGCGAACATTGCATGCACTTGTACCACATCGGCCACCCCAAGCAACCAACACATTCCAACAACTGAAACAAAATACTACCGCTTACCAAGTGTAACATCCAACTTATATCCACAGAATATATATCCGGATATACAAATCCATACACTCAGCACATGATTCATCCAAGGCAGCCCGATCGAAATTTCCCCACGCCTAAAAATATACCACATCGGCCAATATGTATATAAGAGATTCCAAATTGCAAATTTCTAATCTCAGTGCACAATGCCCCCCCCCCCCCCACACGGCCATACATATCTTAAAGTACTTCCTATAATATTATATATGTATATATATATATAATCATCATGATATTTCTTTTCTCCTTTAAATCAATAGCAACCCGCAGCATTTTCACATATGTGAAGCTATAACATTGAGTCTAAATGTGTCAGTAGAAAGAAAATGAGATATGAACGTACTGCAATCCTTCACCAAAAGTATAAGAATAAGAAATCTAAAAAGACACTGAACAAACACATAGTTGGTATATCTTGATACAAGTACGGATTATGTTGCTACATTTAAACACTGATTACCCAAATTCCCACCAAATAGACACATCATTTTTCTTAACATAATATATACCTTAGGACCACGATCTTCCCACACCATATATACATAAATATTTACCCCACAGCCCTGCCCCCACATTTTAGTTACACATGCAATTGGCCACTGTCCTTCAGGGGACAGTCGGCCAGCAACCAGAAAAAAAGAACAAACAAAAATAAAAAAACTATACATAAGTATATATACAACAGCGGCACATATGTATAAGCATATACATAAATCCAGACATCTATAAAGGCAAATCTAAACATGTATCATCCATGATTGGTACAGAAAAATATAATTAATATGATTTGCAAATTCATAGCAAATATAGGTAAGGTAATTACCTCAATTTGTATATACTATACCGTATAGAATTAGGGTTTGGTTTTGGACAAAATACCCTCCTTCTTCCCCCTAGAACTTTCGGCTGGCTGCTAGGGTGGAAGTGGCTGCCAACATTTTTTTTTTCTCTTGCCGTTGGCTTTTCTTTTGCTGGGAGAGCTGCCGGGTAGTTTAGAGTTTGCTTTTTTGTTGTTTTTGTTGTTGTTGTTGTTGTTGTTAGGTGTAGGCTAGGTATAGGTATATATTTATCGATAAATAGTGATTAGATTCCTATTAGGTATAGGTAGCATATGTATAGTATATCTTATAGGAAGTTGAATTCATATCCATATCTCCTAATTCCATTAAATTTAACATAGGATAGATATTTCCTTTCTTTTTAATTTTCTCCATTATTTTATTTTATTATTTATTTTTTTTCTTTTCTCTCCTTTTCTTATGCCCAATCACGAGGAATAACATTCCTCCCCCATTACAAAAAGTTTCGTCCTCAAAACTTGTGTACCATGTAATCAACCACTTAGTGTAGTTCTATATAATCCATTTACCTAGACGGTGACCGAACTATTGAGAAAAAGAGTTTGAGTGATTTACAAATACATGATTTAAATGCTAAGTGTTTACGAAATGCATGACAAAATGATTAGTGACACGTTTTTGTGATATATATGCTTAATAGTTTATATATATTGTTGCCGTACTAACAAGCCATGAAGCATTAAATCTTACATCATATGGCAAACATTTGTTGTCTTTGAACTATTTTCAGGTGCTATCATTAATGAACTAAACTAGTTCATTAAGTGAAGTACTTAAGTTAATGAACTAACTAGTTCATTAAATGGAGATATATTTGGAGAAGGCATGAAGGCAACAAATTTGGAAAAGGAAAGCCTCCTTCCATTTGGATATACACGCCTACATATATATATATATATATATATATATATATATATATATATATATATATATATATCTATGTGTGTGTGTGTATTATATATTCAGATTTTTTTAAAAGGCACAATACACATATATTCTGACGTACTACCGACATGTTACATATATTACAAACGTATGTCAACATCACACCACTATATACACCTCATATTTATGAGTATATTCAGGTCTTATATCATATGATATAAGTCATGGTGATGACAAAATTATAACGACACGTTACAAGGTTATAAACCGAAAATTGTCGTATCGGGTGACTACCGAAACTTTGCTGACGTCTCACGTACTTACCATATAAAGATGGCCAGCCCATATAATTTAAAAATAGCCAAAAATTTTGTGGCTCACATGTTAAATTCAGCCATGAAATCATTCCATGTTGGCACACACAAGTCACCCACAATTAAGGCCAAACTGTGGAGATTTCAAATTCATCTTTTAAGCACATAGGGCGCCACTTAGTACAGCCCTATGGGCTGAATATCTACTTTATTTTATATATATTATGTGTGACATAATATATATAACACATGCAAAAAGTTTGAATTTAATCGGAGAAACATCGCGTAATCGACGGAAGCAAAAATTCGATTTTCTACAAACATAATACATGGAATGTTTTTGGCATGACTTGTAACATGTATCTGACACTTTTTACACTTTCAAGACATGTTAAAGTTTAGTAGAATATTCAAATAAGAGCGGATTACAATTTACCTTATATGTGTAATTATTGTGTATTATTTTACTAAGTTTACAAAAATGAAATTCAACACATGTTCAAGATGGTTTACACACCTACTACAGCCTAAATGGAGTCTATGTGGAGCTTAGTTGGCATCTCAGTTGGTGGAGAATATGCCACACAAGATTAAGTGACATAAAAGAGGGAGCTACACAAGGTAACAATTCAAACATTTTGCAAATGTAACACATGCTGAAAATTCAGCATGCTGGCCGATTTTATTGTCTTGTTGGTAGCTAATTGGCACCCCAAAATTGAAGGGATTAAATAATGATTATTTGGAAAAATTTTGAACTTTTTTTAGCACATGTTTTGCAATTTATTCTCAGATTTTACAGCACACTAAATGATGACATGTTGGACCAATCATCAAGTGCCAAGTAAGCAAAGCCAAGTCATCCATCCAATCATGTTGTGCCAAGTGAGCAAGATGGTGTCATATCTACACAAGGCAATCTTCCAATGGCATAAAAAAGAATTCTCAAGGATGGAAGAACCCTAAGGGGGGCGGCCTTGAGGTGCTTAAAAGGATAAGAGATATAGCAAACAAAAGCAAGACAACTCTCATATTCTATCAAGTGCAAAAGGGTCTTCGACTTTCTTCTTCTTCTTTTCTTTCTTCTTCTTCTTCTTCTTCTTCTTCTTCTTCTTCTTCTTCTTCTTCTTCTTCTTCTTCTTCTTCTTCTTCTCTCAAGCCTATTGTTTATATATTCTAAATATTGTATAGGCTTTGATCATACCACCATACTCGTTTTATTTGTTGTAAAAGGTTGATCAAGGTATGATCAAACTTTTATTCGTTCGGTGGTGGTGTCCGTGATCCGTTTACTTGTTTGTATTTTTTTTGAAAGGATGGAGTTGGTGTGTAACTCTACCAACCCTTGTGGTAAGATGTTTTTGGTGTTTAGTGATATCCGAGAAAGGTGTCCTCGAAGACTGGAGTAGGTTAATTTAACCGAACTAGTATAAAATCCTTAGTGTCTTTACTTTCAGCACTTTACTTTCAGTTTCCAGCATTTTGCATACATTACGTCGCGACAGAAAAAATAGTAAGCGTTTTTCAAAAATTACAAAACTTTCCACAAATATAGCCACACATCCTAGCTTTCATTTGGCGCAACTTTCAACTCATTTGGTTAAGTATAAGTCCGTCAAAATTGATTAGTTCTGAGACTAGTGCAATCTGATTTTCAGATTTGCAAAGGTTGAGAACATCAACTTGGTTGATATACTTTCCAAAGGAATTTTTGAAAACTATTTCAACCTATTAAATACATATATTGAGGTTCTTATCTTTAAATTTTCGGACCATTTGGAGTCATAAATTAATCGGAATAAATTTTTAAAGTCGGAGTACGATTTCTGACAGATTCTCGCAATCTGACCAAAAACGTATTTTCAAGGGGTTAAGAGTGGTACTTTAATCTGAAATTTTTAGGAGATACTCCGAACATCTGAGAATAGATTCTCAGGGAATTTTATAATTTTTGGAGGTCTCAAACTAGGTCTTTTAATTAGTGCAAATCAGAATCTGAAAACAGTTTCTGTTTTCAAAAATGAGGTTTTTGGTTAAAAAGTTTTTAAAAACCAAATTTTCTGCACCTACTATTCAACCGCCATTTCTAGTCGTGCTATACAGGTCCTACAAGTGGTATCAGAGAGTAGACACACTCACAAGAAGAGGATCCAACTATCTTTGCAAGATGACAACTACTAGTTACAAAACCGAGCAAAAAGGAACGTCAACCGTAAGGCCTCCTCTTTTCGAGGTGAGTCTTTTATACAATGAATACTTAGAATGAAACTTTTATTTATGGCTATTGATATTGATTTGTGGTCTATTATAGAAGACGGTCCTTTTGTTCCTTCTAAGTTATCTACTATTGATGGTGTCACACTAGAAGTCATAAAACCGAAACAAGAATACACTAGTGATGACAAAAAGAGATTAAGTATGAATGCTAGAGCGATGCAACTTCTTTTAAACGGGTTGAGTAAAAGCGAATCAAGTTATGTGACTAACTACTCTAATGCCCAAGAGATGTGGAGAATTCTTGAGATAAAACATGAAGGGACTAGTCAAGTCAAAGAGTCTAAAATAAATATACTTATGTCTACTCTTGAGTCTTTTAAATTATTGCCTAATGAATCTATCGTTGATATGGACTTATGATTGACTAACATCTACAATTCTCTTGAGTCTCTTGGCAAAGCTTTTTCTACACAGGAAAAGGTTCAAAAGGTGCTAAGAAGTCTCCCATCCGAATGGGATTCAAAAGTCAGTGCAATCGAAGAAAATAAGGATACTATAAAATGGAGGAACTAATCGGATCTTTAAAGGTATACGAAAACAAACTTACTATAAGAAATACTGAATTTACTTCTAAACAAGATAAGGTTATAGTGTTTAAATCAAATGAATACGTCTCTACTTCTTATGATCGCGTATATGATAGTGACACAGATTCCGATGATGAAGATCTAATGACGGTTGCTAAAAGATTAAGAAATATCACGAGAAAATCAATTTAAAACAAACATATGCCTACTTCATCTAAGAATCATATAAATAAAAATAATGAGGAAATAAAGTGCTATGAATGTGGGAAACTTGGACACTTGTCATATGATTGCCCGAACAAGGACAAACAAATGAACAAAAACCATGACAAGGATCGGAGTAAAACTAGGCCTGTCTCAGAACCTAAACAAAGGAGAAGAGTCTTTAAAGCCTCTACATGGAGTGATTCATCTGATTCTGAGACTGAAGGAACCGAAGAAGAAACGGCACAAGTATGCTTTATATCTAAGGCATCAAATAAGGTATCCTCTGATTCTGATTCCGAGATTTCTTATGATGATTTGCATGTTGAGTATCTTGAATTACATAAGTTTCCAAGGACTCCTGCAAAAGAAAAGAAACGCTTAATTGAAGACAAGAAATTGTTAGAATCTTCTAACACGAATCTTGTATCTCAATTAAACGATTCAAAAGAAGAGTCGTCTTGCATAATAAATTCATTAAAGTCTGAAATTCAATCTTTGACAATGGAGAATAATGAAATGAAAGCCGAGATCTCACAGTTGATATCAAGAAACGAAGATCTAGAAAAGACGATAAAACAATTCGATTCAGGTACAAGCATGCTAGATCGTCTTATTTCTTCCCAAAAGCATGAAAATGATAAAACTGAATTAGGGTATGTGGAAGATAATAAAGTACAAAACAAGTTAACGAAATATATTTTATCTTCATCTAAGAAACCACATGCAACTATACAACCTAAGAAAACGACTAGTACACCACTCATCTCATCTCATCGTGCTTCTTACTCTTCACATCATACAAAGTATAATCAAGTACCATATAGATATGAAAGGAAATCTTTAATGCATACGCGACATTCATATCAGACTAATGCATCTAGATCCTAAACTATTCATAGAAACCAAAATGCATATCAAAAACGAAAACCATACCATGTGCATGATGGGATTCTCGGTCAAAGGCCAAACGCACTCCCACCATATGTTTATTATATTGCTTGTTCATCTATTTTCTCACCTAAACGCACTCCCACCAAATGTCTATTATATTGTTTGTTCATCTATTTTCTCGTCTTTTGGAGGACCTAGGAAGGTCACCCAAGTTTGGGTACCAAAAGGTACATTTGCAAAGGGTTGAATAAATAACCCTTAAGAACGCTCTTGAAATGCATGATTCGTGATATACTATAAACTATTATTTCTTTCTTACATGCACTTTTGATTATTTACAAAATAAAGGGGGAGAGAGAGTGCATGATTTAAGGGGGAGAGAGAATGATTTAAGGGGGAGAGAGAGCATGATTTCACAATTTGATGGGGAGACAACGATAGTATAAAAATAAAAATTCAAAATTCAAAACCCGAATTTGTGTCTAATTGGAGGGGGATGAATTATATTTAAATCATAAACCAGTGTTGTTTTGTAAATCATCAAAAGGGGGAGATTGTTGAGAAAAAGAGTTTGAGTGATTTACAAATACATGATTTAAATACTACGTGTTTACGAAATGTATGACAAAATGATTATGTGACACGTTTTTGTGATATATATGCTTCATAGTTTATATATATATATTTTGGTTTCATACTAATAAGCCATGAAACATTAAAGCTTACATCATATGGCAAACATTTGTTGTCTTTGAACTATTTTCAGGTGCTACCACTAATGAACTAAACTAGTTCATTAAGTGAAGTAATTAAGTTAATGAACTAACTATCATTAAATGGAGATATATTTGGAGAAGGCATGATGGCAACAAATTTGGAAAAGGAAAGTCTTCTCCCATTTGGATATACACGCCTACACACACACACACACACACACACATATATATATATATATATATATATATATATATATATATATATACAGATTTTTTTAAAAGGCACAATACATAATATATTCTGACGTACTACCGACACGTTACATATGTTACAAACGTATGTCAACATCACACCACTGTATACATCTCATATTTATGAGTATATTCAGGTCTTATATCATATAATATAAGTCATGGTGATGACAAAATTATGACGACACGTTACAAGGTTATAAACCGAAAATTGTCGTATCGGGTGACTACCGAAACTTTGCTAACATGTCACGTACTTGCCATATAAAGATGGCCACCCATATACTTTAAAAATAGCCAAACATTTTGTGGCTCACATGTTAAATTCAGCCATGAAATCATTCCATGTTGGCACACACAAATCACCCACAATTATGGCCAAACTATGGAGATTCCAAATTCATCTTTTTAAGCACATGGGGCCACTTAGTACAGCCTTATGAGCTGAATATATACTTTATTTTATATATATTATGTGTGACATAATATATATAACACGTGCAAAAATTTTGAATTTAATCGGAGAAAAATCGCGTAATCGATGAAAGCAAAAATTCGGTTTTCTACGAACATAATACATGGAACGTTTTTGGCATGACTTGTAAAATGTATCTAGACATTTTTTACATACTCAAGACATGTTAAAGTGTACTAGAATATTCAAATAAGGGCTGATTACAATTTACCTTATATATGTAATTATTGTGCATTATTTTACTAAGTTTACCAAAATGAAATTCAGCACATGTTCAAGATGGTTTACACACCTACTACAGCCTAAATAGAGTCTATGTGGAGCTTAGTTGGCATCTCAATTGGTGGAGAATATGCCACACAAGATTAAGTGACATAAAAGAGGGAGCTACACAAGGTAACAATTCAAACATTTTGCAAATGTAACACCTGCTGAAAATTCCAACATGATGGCCGCTTTTATTGTCTTGTTGGTAGCTAATTGGCATCCCAAAATTGAAGGGATTCAATAATGATTATTTGGAAAAATTTTGAACTCTTTTTAGCACATGTTTTGCAATTTAGTCTCATGTTTTACAGCACACTAAATGATGACATGTTGGACCAATCATCAAGTGCCAAGTAAGCAAAGCTAAGTCATCCATCCAATCATGTTGTGCCAAGTGAGCAAGATGGTGTCATATCTACACAAGGAAATCTTCCAAGGGCATAAAAAAGAATTCTCAAGGATGGAAGAACCCTAAGGGGGGCGGCCATGAGGTGCTTAAAAGGATAAGAGATATAGCAAACAAAAGCAAGACAACTCTCATATTCTATCAAGTGCAAAAGGGTCTTCGACTTTCTTCTTCTTCTTTTCTTTCTTCTTCTTCTTCTTCTTCTTCTTCTTCTTCTTCTTCTTCTTCTTCTTCTTCTTCTTCTTCTTCTTCTTCTTCTCTCAAGCCTATTGTTCATATATTCTAAATATTGTACAGGCTTTGATCATACCACCATACTCGTTTCATTTGTTGTAAAAGGTTGATCAAGGTATGATCAAACCTTTATTCGTTCGGTGGTGGTGTCCGTGATCCGTTTACTTGTTTGTATTTTTTTTTAAAAGGATGGAGTTGGTGTGTAACTCCACCAACCCTTGTGGTAAGATGTTTTTGGTGTTTAGTAATAACCAAGGAAGGTGTCCTCGAAGACTGGAGTAGGTTAATTTAACTGAACCAGTATAAAATCCTTGGTGTCTTTACTTTCAGCACTTTACTTTCAGTTTCCAGCATTTTGCATCCATTACGTCGCGACAGAAAAAATAGTAAGCGTTTTTCAAAAATTACAAAACTTTCCACAAAAATAGCCACACATCCTAGCATTCATTTGGTGCATTTCAACTCATTTTGTTAAGTATAAGTTAGTCAAACTTGATTAGTTCTGATATTAGTGCAATCTGATTTTCAGATTTGCAAAGGTTGAGAACATCAACTTGGCTGATATATTTTTTAAAGGAATTTTTGAAAACTATTTCAACCTATTAAATACATATATTGAGGTTCTTATCTTTAAAGTTTCAGACCATTTGGAGTCATAAATTAATCGGAATAAATTTTTAAATCGGAGTACGATTTCTGACAGATTCTCGCAATCTGACCAAAAACGTATTTTCAAGGGGTTAGGAGTGGTACTTTAATCTGAAATTTTTAGGAGATACTCCGAACATCTGAGAATAGATTCTCAGGGAATTTTATAATTTTTGGAGGTCTCTAACTAGGTCTTTTAATTATTACAAATCAGAATATGAAAATAGTTTCTGTTTTCAGAAATAATGTTTTTGGTTAAAAAATTTTTAAAAACTAAATTTTTCGCACCTACTATTCACCCCCCCTCCCTTCTAGTCGTGCTATACATGTCCTACAAGTGGTATCAGAGAGCAGACACACTCACAACAAGAGGATCCAACGATCTTTGCAAGATGACAACTACTAGTTACAAAACCGAGCAAAAAGGAACGTCAACCGTAAGGCCTCCTCTTTTCGATGTGAGCCTTTTATACAATGAATACTTAGAATGAAACTTTTATTTATGGCTATTGATATTGATTTGTGGTCTATTATAGAAGACGGTCCTTTTGTTCCTTCTAAGTTATCTACTATTGATGGTGTCACACTAGAAGTCATAAAACCGAAACAAGAATACACTAGTGATGACAAAAAGAGATAACGTATGAATGCTAGAGCGATGCAACTTCTTTTAAACGGGTTGAGTAAAGCGAATCAAGTTATGTGACTAACTACTCTAATGCCCAAGAGATGTGGAGGATTCTTGAGATAAAACATGAAGGGACTAGCCAAGTCAAAGAGTCTAAAATAAATATGCTTATGTCTACTCTTGAGTCTTTTAAATTATTGCCTAATGAATCTATCGTTGATATGGACTTATGATTGATTAACATCTACAATTCTCTTGAGTCTCTTGGCAAAGCTTTTTCTACACAGAAAAAGGTTCAAAAGGTGCTAAGAAGTCTCCCATCCGAATGGGATTCAAAAGTCAGTGCAATCGAAGAAAATAAGGATACTATAAAAATGGAGGAACTAATCAGATCTTTAAAGGTATACGAAAACAAACTTACTCTAAGAAATAATGAATTTACTTTTAAACAAAATAAGGTTATAGTGTTTAAATCAAATGAATATGTCTCTACTTCTTATGATCGCGTATATGATAGTGGCACAGATTCCGATGATGAAGATCTAATGACGATTGCTAAAAGATTAAGAAAGATCACGAGAAAATCAATTTAAAACAAACATATGCCTACTTCATCTAAGAATCATATAAATAAAAATAATGATGAAATAAAGTGATATGAATGTGGGAAACTTGGACACTTGTCATATGATTGCTCGAACAATGACAAACAAATGAACAAAAACCATGACAAGGATCGGACCAAAACTAGGCTCGTCTCAGAACCTAAACAAAGGAGAAGAGCCTTTAAAGCCTCTACATGGAGTGATTCATCTGATTCTGAGACTGAAGGAACCGAAGAAGAAACGGCACAAGTATGCTTTACATCTAAGGCATCAAATAAGGTATCCTCTGACTCTGATTCTGATTCCGAACTTTCTTATGATGATTTGCATGTTGAATATCTTGAATTACATAAGTTTGCTAGGACTCTTGCAAAAGAAAAGAAACGCTTAATTGAAGACAAGAAATTGTTAGAATCTTCTAACACGAATCTTGTATCTCAATTAAACGATTCAAAAGAAGAGTCGTCTTGCATAATAAATTAATTAAAGTCTGAAATTCAATCTTTGAAAATGGAGAATAATGAAATGAAAGGCGAGATCTCACAGTTGAGATCAAGAAACGAAGATCTAGAAAAGACGATAAAACAATTCGATTCAGGTACAAGCATGCTAGATCATCTTATTTCTTCCCAAAAGTATGAAAATGATAAAACCGGATTAGGGTATGTGGAAGATAATAAAGTACAAAACAAGTCAACGAAATTTATTTTATCTTCATCTAAGAAACCACATGCAACTGTACAACCTAAGAAGACGACTAGTACACCACTCATCTCATCTCATCGTGCTTCTTACTCTTCATATCATACAAAGTATAATCAAGTACCATATAGATATGAAAGAAAATCATTAATACATACGCGACATTCATATCAGACTAATGCATCTAGATCCCAAACTATTCATAGAAACCAAAATGCATATCAAAAACGAAAACCATACCATGTGCATGATGGGATTCTCGGTCAAAGGTCAAACGCACTCCCACAAAATGTCTATTATATTGCTTGTTCATCTATTTTCTCACCTAAACGCACTCCCACCAAATGTCTATTATATTGCTTGTTCATCTATTTTCTCACCTTTTGGAGGACCTAGGAAGGTCACCCAAGTTTGGGTACCAAAAGGTACATTTGCAAAGGGTTGAATAAATAACCCTTAAGAACGCTCTTGAAATGCATGATTCTTGATATACTATAAACTATTATTTCTTTCTTACATGCACTTTTGATATTATTTACAAAATAAAGGGGGAGAGAGAGTGCATGATTTAAGGGAGAGAGGGAATGATTTAAGGGGGAGAGAGTATGATTTCACAATTTGAGGGGGAGACAACGACAGTATAAAAATAAAAATTCAGAATTTAAAACCCGAATTTGTGCCTAATTGGAGGGGGAGGGATTATATTTAAATCATGAACCAGTGTTATTTTGTAAATTATCAAAAGGGGGAGATTTTTGAGAAAAAGAGTTTGAGTGATTTACAAATACATGATTTAAATACTACGTGTTTACGAAATGTATGACAAAATGATTATATGACACGTTTTTGTGATATATATGCTTCATAGTTTATATATATTGTTGTCGTACTAACAAGCCATGAAACATTAAAGCTTACATTATATGGCAAACATTTGTTGTCTTTGAACTATTTTCAGGTGCTACAATTAATGAACCAAACTAGTTCATTAAGTGAAGTACTTAAGTTAATGAACTAACTAGTTCATTAAATAGAGATATATTTGGAGAAGGAATGATGGCAATAGATTTGGAAAAAGAAAGTCTTCTCCCATTTGGATATACACGCCTACATATATATATATATATATATATATATATATATATATATATATTCTGACGTACTATCGACACGTTACATATGTTACAAACATACGTCAACGTCACACCACTATATACACCTCATATTTATGAGTATATTCAGGCCTTATATCATATGATATAAGTCATGGTGATGAAAAAATTATAACGACACGTTACAAGGTTATAAACAGAAAATTGTCGTATCGGATGACTACTGAAACTTCGCCAACGTGTCATGTACTTATCATATAAAGATGGCCAGCCCATATACTTTAAAAATAGCCAAAACTTTTGTGTCTCATATGTTAAATTCACTCGTGAAATCATTCCATGTTGGCACACACAAATCACCCACAATTAAGGCCAAATTGTGGAGATTCCAAATTCATCTTTTTAAGCACATGGGGCGCCACTTAGTACAGACTTATTAGCTGAATATCTAATTTATTTTATATATATTATGTGTCATAATATATATAACACGTGCAAAAATTTTGAATTTAATCAGAGAAAAATCGTGTAATCGCGTAATCGACGAAAGTGTAGTACAGACTTATGAGCTGAATATCTAAGTCTGTACTCATAAGTGTAGTAGAATATTCAAATAAGAGCTGATTAAAATTTACCTTGTATGTGTAATTATTGTGCATTATTTTACTAAGTTTACCAAAATGAAATTCATCGCACATGTTCAAGATGGTTTACACGCCTACTACAGCCTAAATGGAGTCTATGTGGAGCTTAGTTGGCATCTTAGTTGTTGGAGAATATGCTACACAAGGTTAAGTGACATAAAAGAGGGAGCTACACAAGGTAACAATTCAAACATTTTGTAAATATAACACATGTTGAAAATTCAGCATGCTCGCCGATTTTATTGTCTTGTTGGTGGCTAATTGGCATCCCAAAATTGAAGGGATTAAATGATGATTATTTGGAAACATTTTGAACTCTTTTTGGTACATTTTTTGCAATTTATTCTCAGATTTTACAGCACACCAAATGATGACATGTTGGACCAGTCATCAAGTGTCAAGTAAGCAAAGCTAAGTCATTCATCCAATCATGTTGTGCCAAGTGAGCAAGATGGTGTCATATCTACACAAGGCAATCTTCCAAGGGCATAAAAGAGAATTCTCAAGGATGGAAGAACCCTAAGGGGGTCGGCCATGAGGTGCTTAAAAGGAGAAGAGATATAGCAAACAAAAGCAAGACAACTCTCATATTCTATCAAGTGCAAAAGGGTCTTCTACTTTCTTCTTCTTCTTTTCTTTCTTCTTCTTCTTCTCTCAAGCCTATTGTTCATATATTTTAGATATTGTATAGGCTTTGATCATACCACCATACACATTTCATTTGTTGTAAAAGGTTGATCAAGGTGTGATCAAACCTTCATTCGTTCGGTGGTGGTGTCCGTGATCCGTTTCCTTGTTTGTATTGTTTGTGAAAGGGTGGAGTTGGTGTGTAACTCCACCAAACCTTGTGGTAATGTGTTTTTGGTGTTTAGTGATAACCGAAGAAGGTGTCCTTGAATACTGGAGTAGGTTGATTTAATCGAACCAGTATAAAATCCTTGGTGTCTTTACTTTCAGCACTTTACTTTCAGTTTCCAGCATTTTGCATCCATTTCGTCGCAACAGAAAAAATAGTAACCGTTTTTCAAAAATTACAAAACTTTCCAGAAACATAGTCACACTTCCTAGCTTAAATTTGACGCAAGTTTCAACTCATTTGGTTAAGTATAAGTCAGTCAAAATTGATTAGCACTGAGACTAGTGCAATCTGATTTTCAGATTTGCAAAGGTTGAGAACATCAACGTGGTTGATATACTTTCCAAAAGAATTTTTGAAAATTGTTTCAACCCATTACAATACATATATTGAGGGTCTTGTATTTAAATTTTCAGACTATTTGGAGTCATAAATTAATCGGAATAAATTTTTAAAGTCGGAGTACAGTTTCTGGCAGATTCGCTCAATCTGACCAAAAACGTATTTTCAAGGCGTTAGGAATGGCATTTTAATCTGAAATTTTTAGAAAATACTCAGAACATCTGAGAGTAGATTCTCACTGAATTTTATAATTTGTGAAGGTCTCTAACTAGGTCTTTTAATTATTTCAAATCATAATCTAAAAACAGAAATTGTTTTCAGAAGTGAGGTTTTTGGTTAAAAGGTTTTTAAAAACCAAATTTTCCGCACACACTATTCAATCCTCCCCCCTTCTAGTGGTGCTATACAGGTCCTACACGAACTAAATATCCATTGCGGATTAGATATGCCAACCCTTACACTTCCTCGACACGAGACTAAGTACTCAAAATTACTCCGTGTATACCAACACGATAGTTTCTAAGTCCATTGATCTCCGCTTGTATAGTCAGGACCTAATCTATCTATAATTCTAGATTCAACCTTAAGGGTAGTGTCACCATACTGGGGCTTTATAACCCAATCGTCAGTCTATGTGGGACTCTCTCTTATCTGTCGTCATTAGCAGCCTTCTATAGTCGGTACTTATGTGTACTACAATCTTAACTTAACGTCTTCTTCACAAGACTCATCCCTTAAACCGTATATATTTTTGGAACCTGTTTTATTCTAGTACGATTCAACTTAGTCATCACTAGCATCCCACAAGATGATGTAGTCCTTACAGGGTTCAATCCTTAACTTACTTCTCCATATTTATAACTCAGAAGTTTCCCATATACTATATCGTTCACATCCAAGCCCACTTGTCTTTATGGATCGTTATTCCTAGTAACGATATCACAACTTATCAATTGAATGCCTAATCATAGCTTAGCTCCACTCGTTCTACATCTAAGATTTAGCCTAGAAGTCATTTAACCTGGCCATCTTAAGGCATCCTAATCCCCAATGCTTCTGCGCCACTCTGATCTACCGTATATCTTTAATTAGTTATTCTATATGTTACTTGTTCATGCTTACGCCACCTATGTGTATCATTCAAATGATATCATTGTAGTCTACAATTTCTGAATTGGCAAGAATAATCATATGTGATCCATTACCTAGATAGATACTCAAAGCTAAGTATCGATCGAGTCTTCCAATATGCTAACCATCACTCTTCCTCAACATAAAACTAAGTTCTCAAAATCAGTTCTGGTATACTTACAGTAAGCCGTATAATCATATCCTTACTCCTTCTCGCATTTACTCAATAACCTAGTATACAAAATATGTGTATGGACATGTTTTTCTTCAAATAAAAATGTAGTTTATATAGCTATAATTTGGAATATAGTGTTAATTATTTAAAATAATATCCATTCTAATTTTTGTAAACACAAGAACCAAAGTATTATATATCTGTTTTTGCAACGCGGTGCCTCACGTGACAACTTATAAAAAAATGGTAGACTTGTTAGCAAAAGTATTACAGTAAAACCGTATTAAAACAGTTGAAACTCAACAATGTAAGGTTTTGTTACTCGGGTAAAGATTTCCTAGTCATTTTCTTTATCTCATTTTCTAACCTTTCAATAAAATCATGTCGCATACCCTACTCCATGAAAAGTAGAGTACACTTGGCATTGCCTTCTGAAAGGGATCATAGAACATGAGATAGGGAGGGGGTTATGGATCCAAATTCTTACAATTTTCTTTGTCCAAAAAATATTATCGTAGTTGATTTTTGAATATAGTGTAATTTGTATCATGTTGAAAAGTCAATTGCGACAATATTTTCTAGAACGAAAGGATTATTTTTGTTTCTTTTGGTGTAGCTTTGGGTGAAACAATTAAAAAAGCATCAGCAATCAGATAAAATATAGTCTTTTCATCCTAAAAATATTGTTCTTGTTTGACTTGAACATAATTTAATCAAACTATTTTAGTCACTGTTCTTATTTTAACTTTATTTGATAAATAAATGTAAATCAGAAAAATCATGTAAGTGTGTAAATCAAAAAACATAGTATGCAAATTTTGACTACTATATATTATCATTTGTAGAAAATGAATAATATTTTTAGAGTAACTTAAAATAGAAAGTACAACAATATTTTTAGAATGGGTGGAGTATTCAATACCTACCGTTTGGCACCAACATTTAAATTATGTTTTTGACGCAGCATATGTTCTAATAAAATTTTAACTAACTTTTTTTCTTCTACTTTTTTTAGAAATAACTTTAATACAAAATAACGACAAAACTTAAAAATTATTTTTGTATTAAGGAGCATGCTATTAGTATTTTTTTAAAAAAAAAGCATCATATTGAATGTTTCGTATTATTTATATGGACGATATAACAAAGTAGTCATAAAATTTAACCAAGTGAATCCAAACAAAACATAATGACAAATTGAAATTATCACTACAATATAGTTTCAAACGGTGGCAGTAAATTTTAGAATAGTGATGGTCTAGAAAAAGAAAGTTGCAGGATACGTGATTTTATGCATTTATGTTTAGATGCGGATGAGTTTTGGAACAACTGATAAAGTTGTTATTTTGTGATCTTGAGGTGACAGGTTCGAGTTACAGAAACAACATCTTGCACAAGAGTAAGACTGCGCATATCAGATCGCGAAGCGATCAGGCTCCTTCCCAGAATCCGTACAAATGCAAGAGTCTAGTGCACCAAGATCGCCCTTTATGTTATATATGTTTCACTCAAAATTTATTTACGTGTAGAAAAAGAAAGTTTAGGATACGTAATTTTATGCATTTATGTTTAGATGTATTTGTTTAACTCAAAAGTATATTTATGGGTTGAATGCGCTAATACATTATACCTCTAGCTGTTAGTCAATGAAGGGTGAAAAAGCTAGACTATAGAGTATGTTATATTGTTTCAAAAATATTATCTACTTTCGATTTCTTATCTCATGTTTACTTTTCGTGACAAAATATCAATTAAAATGGAGGGTTTCTTCAAACAACAAAGGAATGGATCAACTCATTCTACAAACATTGAAGTTGATAAAGTAAATTCGATTACCTAGTGAGTTTTCTTAAACCTACATATTTTGATGTTGATGAAGCAGATTTTATTAAGCATACATATCTTAAAGTTGATGAATTAGATTAGATTAGATTCAAATAATGGTAATATTTAACAGTCAAAATTTATATATTGCTCTTTCAATTAATACTCAAAGATTTTTTTCTATTTTATCTTAATTAACCAACTAGATAGAATATAAATAGTAAATAAAATAGTTTAAATTCTTTAAATTATTTTCAGATCAAATTATTAGAATAGGTTTGAGACGAAAGGAGTACTTTATAGATAACAGGGCAACGACAAATCTAGCTACAGATGAAAATGATCGAACCAAACATTTTTTTTTTTTGTTGAGCCAATTTTTCTGTTCCATCTTAGACAAATTAAGCATTGTACTTATTTATTTATTTTCCTTTCACTTATTATGATCAGAATTTTATGCAGAAGTATTTCATCAACATGCTCCCTCTTTTCATTGCCTTAAAGAATTTTAATTATTCAGTTTCATATTTATTGTATCAATTTTCATTTTAAACATCAAAATAATTTTATATAACATTTTTTTGTTAAGTAAATACACGTTCAACTTATGTATAAAAGTGTTAGCGTTAGCGTTAAGTTATACTGTAATCTTTTTCTCCGCAAGTCCCGCGTAACCGCCATTTACGTATACACAACCGCTATCTCGGCGTAATGCTGGGTACGAACGACGGCCGATCGTCCGGTGGCGACGGCCGGGCTTCTCTTGGAACCATGGAGGATGATCATATGGAACGATCCCCAGAGGAACTAGATCAAAGACACCGTAGTGTGAAGAAATACAAGCGACCGGCACCCTGCGACCCTCCTTCTCCCACGCTGTCCACCGGTCATCAAGGAGTTGCCTGGACCACGTTATTGACAGATCCGCGCTTTACCAGCAGTTTGGGGGAGGAGTACTATGTCGGTGAAGGCGAAGAAGATGATCCTGACATGACCGAGTTTACCGAAGTGCATTCCTGGATACATCAAAACGTTTTAGAAAGACACGGAAGGGTAATTGTGGACGTACCGGCTGAAGAATGGCAAAAGCTGTGGCTACCATGGAGGCGTGCGCTGGTAATAAAACCTTTGGGACGCAATATTTCTTATCGAGTATTATCACAAATACTCACTGAGATGTGGACCAGATATCGTCTATATATTGTGGATATAGAAGACGGATTCTTTGTCGTGCGTTTCTTCGCAAAGGAAGACTATATACATGTTCTTGAAAATGGCCCCTGGGTCATTCAAGGCCACTACTTGACAATCCAGAAGCTACGGCCTAGATTTGTCCCTTCAGAGGCGAGTATCTCATCTACGCTTGTGTGGGTTAGAATCCCTCGCGTTCCACTTGAGCTTTTCCACGAAAAAATATTGATGCGAATTGGAGATAAACTAGGCAAAGCAGTTAAAATTGACAGTACTACCATGCAAGTTTCACGTGGAAAGTATGCCCGGGTCTGTGTGGAGATAGATCTCCGCAAGCCTCTAACATCGGAAGTGATACTAGCTGGACATTGTTTGAAAATAGAATACGAAAGTCTCCATCAGATATGCTTCTCGTGTGGGAGATACGGACACCGCAAGGAGACTTGCCCATCCCAATGTCATGCTGAGGAAGACAACTGTCGTCAGCCTAATCCTCGCCCGGATACCCCTGCTGATCCATTTGGACCATGGATGGTGGTACGACCCAACCCTCGGAGAACCAACAATTTGTCTGCCAACAACGGAGGGAAGACGATCACCAACTCTGGTGGAACGCAAACACATGGGCAGTCCTGAGATACTCCTAAGGTGGGTAATACGAAAATGAACATGGGATCCAGGTTTAATCCTATTGCAGCAGAAGGGGATGAAGCGAATGAATCTGTTCTAGAAGATGGCTTGCTTGATGATATTCGACGCATACCGGATTCCGGCCCGCCAGTCTCCTTCAATGTAACCACAAGGGAACATGTCCTCAAACTGCGCCCCCGAAAAACCAAAGGCATAGCAGTGGCTGGCGGATCAAGATCACAAAAAAAACAAGCTGCTGCTTCTGTCCCACACAAAAGTAAACAAGGTGATACACATTCGGACAAAGGGTACAAAGCAGCGAACCCAAAATTCACCATGGACCTGCAAGCGCATGAATGGCCTCGACTCCCTACCATGTCATCACACCCAGTTATATTGCCACGTCCATTACAAGATATTACTAACCTCCCTGCTACAAATAATCAAGGTGATGGGGAAGCGCAACCCAATAAGAATCAGCTAGAGGGAGATGGAATGGAACACCAAGAGGTTGGGGACCAAACCAAATACCAACCTCCAGACGCAATGACGTGCGACGTATTAAACGTGGAAGGCACTTCAATTGAGGATGCACTAGTTGTCGATATGGAAACGAACGTTACTGAAGTAGCCGGGGGGCCTCAGGAACACGGGTCCTCTTGTTGATGTTCATCATGACAAACATACTTGCTTGGAATTGCCGTGGGGTGGGTTCCCCAGAAACGGTACGCGTCATTACTTCAATGGTATGTGATCACAAGCCGAGTCTATTATTTCTTATGGAGACTAGGGTACCAAGCTGTAAAGCCAAGAGAATCCTCTGTCACAGCCACTTCACTCACCTAGCAGTCGCAGAGGCGAGAGGATTCTCTGGAGGTCTTTGGTGTTTTTGGGACAGCGTGACGATCGATGTTACTATCCTCAGTTGTACTGTCCAACTTATGAATATTGGTGTCATGGATGGCAATGCAATATCATGGATTTTGAGTCTTGTGTATGCCTCTCCAACGGCGTCAGCGAGGGAGACTTTCTATGAATATGCGGAGAATATGCAAAACAGTATTAACATCCCCTGGCTTATGCTAGGCGATTTCAATCAGGTAATAAGGCCAGAAGACAAGTGCGGCGGACGACCAGTGCGAGGATACAATGTTAATCGCATGATAAGAATGCTCGATAAATGCCGTATATTGGAGGTAAGTTTCTCAGGTCCTCAATTCACGTGGTCTAACGGACAATCTGGAAATTCTCGTATTGAACACAGACTAGATCAAGCGTGGGCAAATGAACCATGGCTTCACAAATTTCAATCAGCCGCGCTGCATCACCTCCCACGCATTGCTTCGGACCACCACCCACTCCTACTGTCGATAAACGGCAATGCCCCGACACCAGTCCTTCGTCAGCGCCCATTCCGTTTTCAAGCCTGCTGGATGCTGCATAAAAACTTTAACACTTTCTTTCAGGAGGCATGGACAGCATACCCAGGAGATTTTATTCGTACAACACAGGAATTTACAAGCAAGATGATCAGATGGAACAAGGAAATCTTCGGTAATCTCAACCAATGAAGAAGGCGGGTACTTGCGCGGCTAGCGGGTATTCAACGTTCTATGTCAAAGGGACCTTCTTCGTTTCTTCATCGTCTTGAAGCAGAATTGACGGAGGAATATAATGATATCCTACTTCAAGAAGAAATGTTTTGGCAACAAAAGAGCAATATGCAATGGTTGTGCGATGGCGAGCGCAATACGCGCTATTTTCATTTATCCTGCTCCATGCGACGGCGCTCCAAGCAAATTACCAGACTGAAAGATCACGAAGGCATATGGTGTGATGACCTGGCAAAAATTAAAACCATCATACAAGATTATTACAAGACCCTTTTTGCCCATGAAGATAATTTGATGACTGAAATTGGAGGGGTGAACATTCCGTCACTCACTGAGGCGGATAAAGAATGGATCAACCGACCCATTGAAGACATTGAAGTTGAAGCTGCCGTCTTTCAAATAGGAGCGTATAAAGCCCCCGGCCCCGATGGTCTGCCGCCAGTTTTTTATCAAAAAAACTGGAATACTGTAAGACCTGCGGTGATCGAATTTGTGCATGATGCCTTTCGGAATCGCTGTTTCCCGGCTGAACTAAACAACAGTCTCATTACTTTGATACCCAAAACGAAGACACCGGAAGAAGCTTCTCAATTTCGACCGATTGCACTAACAAATGTGATCGTAAAGGTGATCACTAAACTCATTGCCAACCAGTTTAAACGAGTGATCGGAAAGGTTGTCTCCCCCTACAATGTGCCTTTATTCCCGGTCGACAAGCGGCGCACAACATAATAATCGCCCAAGAGCTTATGCACACCATGCGTATTAAACAAGGGAGGAAGGGTCTTATGGCGATTAAAATCGATTTGGAAAAAGCCTACGATATAGTAGCATGGCCATTTTTGGAAAAAATACTTCTACACATCGGCATCAGTAAGGATTTGGTGGACCTCATTATGTTCTGTATTACCTCAGCCTCTATGTCGATACTATGGAATGATGAATGCTTGGAGTCATTCCAACCTAGCCGTGGTGTACGCCAAGGTGACCCTATAGCGCCTTACTTATTTCTACTATGTATGGAAGTTCTTAGTCAGAAGATTACACGTGCGGTCCAAATGGGAGAATGGCAGCCTGTCAACATATCACGGAGAGGCCCGTCCATTTCACACCTATTCTTTACGGACAACCTTCTTCTATTTAGTCAAGCATCTGAAGCGCAAGCCATAAAAATTTCTCGCATTCTAGACGATTTCTGTACACAGTTGGGTCAAACAATTAGCATGAGGAAATCGTTGATTCTACTCTCCAAGAACATTGCAGATAACCCGCCAGCTCAGATTCTCTCCCACCTTGGCATTACTTATACACGGGACTTTGGACTATATTTAGGCGTCCCCTTGCTACACGGCCGAAGCACCAGACAACTGTATGACTTCATATTAGCAAAACTTCGGCTGAGACTTGGCAGTTGGCAAACCAAATTGTTATCACGGGTAGCGAGGTGCATACTAATCCAGAGTGTACTCTCACTAATGCCATCATATGTGATGCAAACTGTACGTTTACCTGCGGGCTTACTTGACGAGATGGACCGAGTAATGAGGCGCTTCTTTTGGGGCGACGAAGACCACGCAACATCACTACATTAGTGTGATTGAGACACTATCTGATTGCCCAAGAACCGCAGAGGATTGGGTATTAAACGGATACGTGATATGAACCTTGCGATGTTAGCCAAACTGGGATGGCAAACAATGACACAAACGGAGCTTCTTTGGGTCCAAGTTTTAAACGGTAAATATGGGGATCTGCTTAACCCAAGAGTACGACGTAACGTCTCCAAGCTATGGCGGCATCTCCGATCTATCGTACCAATATTACTGGATGGGTGTCTAAGATAGGACACTCCAAATACCGCGGATGGGAACAGAATGCAGTGGTCCCTCACAACCACATGACAGTTTAGCGTTGCAAGTGCCTACGATTTATTGATATCGCAGTCTTCATCTCCGAAGAATCGCCTATGGCAGCTCTTGTGGAGCATGAAAGGTCCTAGCCGTCTAAATCTATTTCTATGGCAGATATATAGAGACAATCTCCCCACAGGTATGTTTCTTTTTAGGCGACATATTAGAGACGACAGCAGATGCACCATATGTGACCATGCATATGACGATACACTGCATGCTTTACGTGATTGTTGTTGGGTGAAAAACATTTGGCAATGGCTGGGGCAACATCAAGCACATACCCCTTTCTGGCAAATATCGAAAATCCAAGAATGGATCATGCATAATCTTCGACCTCCAGACCTTCATTCCGAGCAAGATGTCGAGTGGCGCTACACGTTTCGTGAGGTATTGCTGAGTGTGTGGTATTGGAGAAACCAAGTATCTCATGGGAACATCGATGGACCGCCGCCAAAACAGCAAGTGTGCCGTGAGATAGAGTGGCGAGCACGGAAGCTAACGTATATAGTGACTTCGCATAGGGATAGCACTCTTGAAAATTCCTTTGATGTACATTGAAATGAAGGATTACCCTTGTAAATGTTTTTGATATTATTGATTAATACAAAGTTCATTTCCCCCCCCCCCCAAAAAAAAAAAGTGTTTAGCGTTACAGTTGAAGTTTTATATTCCCATTCACATAGTCTTTTCCTTTTATTTTGTGATGCTTCCCTGTGCTTAGCGCGGGTTACCAGTTACTATTATTGTATATAAATTGTGCCCAACTATATAATATTGAGTCGAATTCGCTCTATCTTCCCATTCTAAAATTTATTTATGCCACATTACAAGATTTTCTTCCTTTTTCAAAAATACTTTGGATAGCGGACATAACATAATTGTTTCTGGTACATACAATACTTTTACAGCATGACAAAGTATATTGTTGATTGAACCATGCACCACGAGGGCGGTCGGCTATACATCAGACTCGTAAGGATCGCTATGAGTTAGACCTTGTGATAACGATAGTTGTTAGCTGCATTGTGTTGTTTTATGGTGTTGACTATGTACATCGTAGAATGGTAAAAAAAAAAATACATCATGTTCATTATGTATGCATATATTAGAATCTTTCAATTTAAGATTTTGAACACTAACGTTGACATACACACCGTAATACGATACCTTGTACACCATGACTACAGTGTCCAGGAAAAAATGTAACATATTCTATCATCTTATAAACTAACTTTAGATGCTCCGTTAGTCTTAAAAATACTGTTACACATGATCAAACAAATAAGTGGTCAAATATCAAATTATAACCAAAATTTAAAAGCATGTAACGCAATAGTTTATTTAAATAGTTTTTGCATCATTTATGGCCAAATTCCAATTAATAAAATATAAAATATTTTTGACAATTTGATTTTAAATAATATTTGACCAACTGTTTGTTTGACCAAGGTTGACAATATTTTTGGAAGGGAAAAAATATATTATACGAACGAATAAAAACTGAAATATTTTAACTGACTTGTAACAGAATTAGATGTTGTACCCTTGATTCTATTGAACTATATAGATGAAAGTAAAACAAAAAACAAAAGTCACAGTGTTCTGAACATGTGAACAGATATGACAACAATAACAATGAGAGGTATTTGACGTTAAAGATGAGTGAGATGTTGACTAGGTTTTGAAGAATGTTATTATAACAAATATAATCTTAAGTTCGATGACGATCATTTTCTTGTTTAAGCTTTGTTGTTTCCCGTTTTGTTAGTAAGAGAATGCAAGTGGTTGAGTTAAGGTAGGGTGATCAGATATAAAACTGTTAAAAAGAGGTTCTTAAGTGTTGTTGGGTGACTATGTAAAGTAAAGCGTTTTTTGGAAAATAAAAAGCCATGGGTTATTGATAAATTTATCGGATTCATTGTTTTTACTATATATAGATGCATTAGATACATACGCGGTGGTGAAAAAAAAAAAAAGACAATTGTGATGATGGTGTGTTATATACCGTGGCGACGGTATATCATACACTATGAGCACGGCGCGTAATGAAGTTAAATAAATATATGAATGATGTCTAATCGTAGAAGCAGGTGTGATTTAAAAATTTATGTATTATCGTATATGTTATTGTTAATAGGAGCAGGTTTAGTACATTTGAGTTTTTGAGTAACTTAATATGCATTTACAGCTTGACAAACGAAAAACATTTTCTACAGCTCCACATACACCATATGTCACGGTGTATGTAGGAAAATAAAAGTTTGAATTTATTTGAAATTCTTCACTGTCACAATTATTATGATGTGATCTATGAAATGGAGCTTTGAATTTTTGCAAATTTAGTGAAAATGTTAATTTTTCATAAATATTTTATAATTATTTGTTTGGAAGAAATCAAAAAGAAAGAGAGTGCACCGGGCCATATAAAACCGGTGTTAAAATAACCAGTATTGATATATAAAAACAAAAAAAAACAGATGAATAGTTAGGAGCCACCTTTTGCGCTGTAAAGGTATTACAGTCCCTTTTCAATCAGATGAGGCTCGGATCGAATTCGGCCTAAAATATGGACCATCGAACTTCCGCCCTTAATATTATTATAGTCTTTGCAGTTAGATGTTTACAATTACAGGGCGTATATTTTCTATAATAAACTCCATCATTTTATGTAACTAAATTTCAGAACTCTTACGGCGACACTTTTTTTTTTTGCCCAATACTCTTATCTAATGCGTATGCAAAAATTCAACTATGTCGTTACATCACTATATTCAAAACTCTTACGGCCATTTTTTTTCTCAACTCTTATCCATGTGTATGCCAAAATTCAACTATTTCGTTACAACACTATATCAAGGCCTTTCCTTAAAATCTATATCAATTATTTGTTTGGTGTTATAGAAAGAACAAAATTATTGTGCCACCGCATCAAAAAGTTCCATAATCATTTAAACAATTAAATGCTTATGAAAGTTTTTGATGTCGTGGCACTGTAATATACATATATTCTGTTAAATTCTTAGAGTTTAGCGATAGCTTTACTGTCGTTGTAATATATATGTTGATGATATATTCTGTTAAATCGGTGATATGTTTTGGACATTCTTAAATCTCTGATATGTTTGTAGTTACAAATCTTCGAATTTGACTCAAGGCTAAATTATTTTTCCTTGTACACAGGAATGTCCGTTGGCCGGACGCCGCGAAAACTAAAAGGTGGAGCCCTTAATTACTATAAACCGAGCTAAGTTTACATTGAGATTTAGGTTTCTAACTAAAAGTGAGCCGACCTTGGATTTGTAAGCCTCAGCCTGTTCTAAGCTCGGCCCAAAATTTTTATTAATTATTTTATTTCATATATATACACACACATATACTTTTATGTAAATACTGTTACATTTAAAATAGAAGTAGAATTAGTAAACTAATGTTGAATGCGGCATTTGAGTTATGGTTATAAACATTTGTCATGTTGTCATTTGTATTGCTATTTCAATTTATGCATTGCAATTCTAAAGTGGACGTCTTTTGATATTACCAAAAAGTACGGGTGGTTGTACTCTTGGTAAATTGTTAACATTAAAGGTTCAAAAAATTTAGATCACTCGCTCAGTTTGGCTCTTAAGATACAGGTTGGCTTTAACTTTAATGTGAGTCTGGGTCAGACCGGAGCTCGTTGAGCTAAGCTTGAAACGTGAGTCTAATGGTTTATGTTGAACCAATACAGCCCTACGTATACAGTGTCTCATGTTTATTTAAATATTTAATCATTCCGTTCTTATGCATCCATGACTAGGACTGTGAATTGCGCGGGTTCGGCCCAAATTTGGCCCTCTCAACCCAAAAATAAAGGGCTGAACCTTGATACTGTAGCGCCCCGCCCGAAACTAAGGTTTCAACCTGGTGCACCCGCCGTACTCTGCTAGGAAAAGTACAAGGCGTCGATACTATATATATGCATGTCGACATGAATCATGAATCGATAAGCGGAAGCAACATAACATAAACAAATCATAATCGACATGCAATGCACTACATCATAATATGTACAAGTCATAATATACAGAATATTGAAACCTCCTGAAATACATAAACCAAGACCTAATGCCTTAGAAGCAAATCTCTCGGCAGGTTTCTTCGTAATCAATGACCTATCTAGCCTGTCCTCAACAAGCGTGTATAGTGATACTTGTTATCTGAAAAGTGATAAATGAGACAAGTATGAGTGATAGCCAATTTTTTAATCGCTCAGCATGTAGTCCTACTAGATACGTCATGTGGATCATACATGTGAAGACGGAGTAAATAAATAGTAGTAATCTTGAAAATAATAAAGCACGTCTTCAGTTGCAACAAAGGAAATAACAAAGCAGTAAATGAGTCGCGGTAACACGTATCAAAGCAGTAAATGAATCACAGTAAAACTTTTATCTTTGTCTGGTATTCCTGTATACTGTCAAGTTCTAGTTCATGCTACTATCATGTATATCCACCCTTAGGATTCCGATTCGAGTCTAATATCTCATCATCCTAAGTTTTATCATCCAAGTAACATAAATCCATGTACGAGTCATGTAAATGCGATGTCATACTATGCGGTATCTTTAAAATGATGTAAAAATACACGGTAAATCATGTAACAATATCTGTATATCTATACCATTTCAAAAACGTAACTTTTCTGTAAAACATGTCATTTTCATACTGTAACGGTAAACGGTAACGGTAAATCGGTATGCCGGTGATCCTTTGTCCGTCAACAGAGAATACACACAAGCCTGTATGCCCATGACATCAATCCCCCTTGGATTCCGATATCATGCAGCGCTCCAAACGGTAACATACTGTATGCCCCATAACATCAGCCACCACGGTTCAAATGTTATGACGGCGCACCTCTGAACATATAAATACGGTAACACAATATGACATATTCGACTGTAAACCTTTCAAAACATGTATACGATGCAACATGTATGCAAATGAATCCGTTTGTAATCCATATCTCATACATAAATACTCTGATCATATTCCTGTTATCATATTCTTAAAGTCACTACATATCCACTTAATCGATAACTTAAATCATGAAATTTTCATCTTCTACTTAACTTAAAAGTCAAAACTCTAATTTTCTATACTAATCCATATTTCATATTTCATATAAATATACTAAAGTAACCATGTCTTTATCATACCTTGTATTCTATCTCTTATCTTTATAACATATATCAAATGATTTATTCCTATCACCGTATTCTTAAACCAATCTCTACATACACATATACCTAACCCAATACTTAAATCATGATAATCACTATCTGTTTTTCTTTTCTACCCCTTGGCCGACCCGGCTACTTTTATACAATTTCTATTCCACAACATATCCTTAACATATTCATCTTACACTTAAGTAGAAGAAGTCAAAGACCCTAATTTCTTATACCATTCCATAACTTTTCGTATTTCGTATAAATACACATAAAATAACCGTGTCCTTTATAAGCGAAAAACATTTAGGCCTAGCGGTTGAGTAGCATTTATCCTAACCCCGGGTCTCGAGTTCGATTCTCCTCCCCAATTAAAAAAAACCATGTCCTTTATAATACTTTATATTCTATATCTTATCATTATAAACATACATCAAATAATTTATTGTCCAAATACATATATAAAACGGGTATAAGCGTATAAATGCCAAAGATAGGTTCAAACCCTACTTTAGTATACTTATATAAATAAATTCATATCTCATGTATTAAAATTGCAAAGTAACCGTATTTCTTATAATACTATATTATATATCGCTTTATATATATATATATATATATATGTAATTTTTTGTGACATAAAACTTAGTCACTTTCATATCTTAACATATATACATATACATAAACTATTTTAAACCTTTTTACTAAATGAAGGCCTATTGGCCGAATTTTTGTACACACACACACACACACACACATATATATATATATATATTTGTATAAATTCTATACACTTTACATATATAAATCCATAATACTTAAAATGACCAATTTTCATGTCTTAACTTATATACTATACATATATGTATGCCTAAAGTATATTTAATCTATTATCATTACATAAAAGGCCTAATGGCCGATTTTAACACATGTATGTATACACTTGTAAAAATTTTTGTACACTTTACATATATATATCTATAAAACCTGAAATAACATACTTTCATATCTTAACTTGTATATTATACGTATATGTAACCTTAAAGTATTTTTAGGCCATTTTTCACCAAATAAGGCCCTATGCCCGTATGTGTATATACTATATACATATACAAATTTGATACCATATAACCATGATTTTTGTTTTAATAAATATGGTAAAAACTGTTTTTATAAATATATACATACTTCTTGGCCGTTTTGGTATATAGGTACATTTATATATATAGATTTTTTAAACTTGTACAAATAAATATTAGTAATACTATATAAAACTATTTTTGCTATGAAAGTATATCTTTTAGCCGAATATACATGTAATGTATATATATAATTTTAACTTTATACATTATACATATAAATGTATAATATATAATAATAAAGCTATTTTTATTCCCAAAAATGGATTAGGGCCGTGTATTATTCTAGGTATATACATACCTTTTATATTTTTATCAAGCTTGTATTTATATTTCCTTTATGTGTTTATTTCATTTAAGTTATATCTTTAGGTCCATTTTCAAGCTATGGCCGTGTGTATACACCTATGTATATACATTTATATTTTCTTCTCTTATGAATATAATACTTACATATCCTTGAAAATCAAACTTAAACATATATCATAGATGATCCATTTTTGTGTATGAACATATATATACATAGATCTTCTGAAATCCATGAAGGATCTAGGAAGAATACTTGCCTTTACCACTTTTCTTACATTACAAAATGAAGATTTCTTCACTTAGATTGCAAGGAAAACTCCATCTTTTTCCCTTTGAGGTCACGGTTTGGAGGGAAAAAATAGAGTTAGTATGAAACTTATGAAGCTAAACAAATGAAGGAATATAACCTTAACTTAGATGATGTGTTTACCTTGCTAGATCTTGGTTTTTAACCTCTTAAAATTCGGCCTTGATGTTGTAACAAAAAAATGTTGGAGCTTGATCTTAGATGTGTGTAAATGAGATGGAAAAGAGAAGAAAATTTATTCCTTGGCTTTGTATACCTCACGGCTACTTGAGAAAGTGGTGTTGAAGAACTTTGTTTGTTTTCTTGAAAAAGAGAGAGTTTTGTTGTAAATGGATTTATTGTTGTATAGGATGAAGAAAAAAAATCTCTTCCTTTTGTTCTTGGTTGTATTTTCGGACAAAATGAAGAGAAAGAGAAGTTGGAAGACTTGTTGTTTGGAGAAGGAAGAGAGTGTAAGAAGATGAGATAGTAGAAGATGAAGTGTGTTGAAAAATACAATTGAGAGGGAGAAAAAGGAGTGTACGTTAGATAAGGGAGGAGAGAGGAGAGAAAATGAATAAAGTGAGTTGGGAGAAAGTGGAGGAATGATGATGATGTGTGAGGTGTGTAAGAGAGATGTGTAAGAAAAGAAAAAGAGCATAGTGACTTGTGAGAGAGGTAGGGGGTGCCCATAGGGTTATTGAGGAGGGTGGGGATTTGTATTTTGTGCTATGTAGGGTAAAGTGGAAGAAAATATGATAATAGCGTGTATTGGAATTATCAGATCGGGTATTTTTATTTGGTTTGATTTACATTTAATGACTTAGATTGCTACCGACTAACTTATTTAAATCATATATTATGTCTGAATGGTTCTTTATCTAGTCCCGTCAAGTCTCGCTATATCCGATGACTTATCGTTCGGTTATTTTTTCGAGTGATTCTAACCCCGATATTTAATGTGATGTCTTTATTAATCCAAAAAAATTTAAATTCCATCGAAATTTTATCAACATCGCATTCGCGTTCTATTTTCTTATTATATTATTTCATTGCTATTGATCCAAAAATTCAGGTCGTAACAGATACACTGTGAGACGAGCCAAGTTTGGGCTTTAATATTAAGCCGATTTACATATGACCGAACTTGCTTTGCCAAGCCCATCCGTTTAAAGCTTGGTTGTGTTAGGAAATCATACGAGATCACTGCAAAACGCGCAGCGGAAAAACAAAACTTGATCTCCGATTTCCTACCAAGGATCTATGTTGTTCGTTTAATCGATGAAAAAAACTCAAAAATTACCTCCGAAGATTCGAAATCCGCAGATGGAAGAGGTGCGAAATCACAAATACCCTCTGTCGGTATCCACACGAATGCTTCCGCCCGGAGTGCTAGCTCTTGAACGGCGCGGCTGAGAGAACTCGCTTTTCTCCAAAAACGGCTCTAGGGTTTCTGTTGTTTTCGTGTGTATTTCGTATGTCTCTATGTACAAGATACATAGATATATATACACATATATGGATATTAAAAACTGAGTCCTAATCGGTTTCGTTGATGCCAATCAAAATCCATATCAGATATGGATTCTGTCAGGATATTCAAAATCCATATCAGATATGGATTCTCTCATTATTATCCGACAGCATATATATATATATACATATAACCACAAAAACGAAAATAATAATAATAATATTAATAATAATTAATATCCAATATTAATATTATCAATATTAAAACGATAATAATAATAATAATAATTAATATCCAATATTAATATCATTAATATTATTAATCTCAGCCATACGCATTCTTGTGTGTGACCCGATAGGTCCATATTAATTGGCAGTTGATTAAGTCTCTATTAAACCAACAAGTCGTAATTGGTCTCTAGCAAGACATCACGACTACCCAATTAATACGAGTAAAGTCCAACTAGCCTAATAGCACATGCATTAATCCCTTTGTCACACGATATCTGGTTTGAACATAAGTCATGGTCAGCGTCATACTTATATTGTTCAAACATATGATTACTCGATCTCTAAGTGGACTGATAAAACAAATGATATTGATCACACTATCAATTCATCTGAGCACGGCCATGCATTTCACAGTCTCACTAATCGAGGGGCCCAAAGATATCACTCTCAAAAGAGAGGGACAAATTCTATCTTGATTGTTCAATATCCTCTACATAATTTCTATCACATTCAATCATGACCTTTATTATTATCCAATTACGGATAACGTTTGATCATGTCAAAATATAATAGTCCTTATGTTGGAAACTATGACAATCTCAAGTCAAAGGATTAAAACATGACTATCGTGAGATTTACTTATGACGCTAATCCATGTAGTAATCTCATGATGGGTCTATCCAATACACTGTTCTCTAACAAGTATCTATGAGATTGATTCGTATCACCATACACATAATCATCTCATGATTATCAAATCAATACTCATACTGATTATAAATTATTTTATCTCTATAACAATAATGAATCAGGGACATATATCAAAATTGTGTAACATACTAACCAACAATAATGATAATAAACCTCTTTTATTAATAATAAATGCATAACATTAATATCCAAATCATGGCCTATGGCACATGCACTAACAATCTCCCACTTGCACTAGGCCTACCTAGGCTCTTATGCTTGTGCTATGGCACTATTGTTGTCACAATAAATGTCCACAGGATTTGCAATGCTAGGTACCACTCCTAGCTCAGTGATGAACTTCTTCAACCAAACTGCTTCTTTAGCTGCATCTGATGCTGCTATATACTCAGCCTCTGTTGTAGAATCAGCCACAGTGCTTTGTTTTGAACTCTTCCAACTAACAGCTCCACCATTCAATGTGAATACAAAACCGGACTACGATCTGAAATCATCTATGTCGGTTTGGAAGCTAGCATCTGTGTAACCATTTACAACTAACTCGTCATCCAAACCTCCATAAACCAAGAATACTTCTTTAGTCCTTCTGAGGTACTTAAGAATATTCTTGACAGCTGTCCAGTGACCTTCACCGGGGTCAGCTCGATATCTACTGGTTGTGCTCAATGGATATGAGACATCCGGTCTAGTACATAACATGGCATACATGATCGATCCTATAGCAGAAGCATAAAGAATTTTATTCATTCGATCTCGCTCATCAGATGTCTGAGGACATTGATTCTTGCTAAGATGAATGCCATGAGACATAGGCATGAATCCTTTCTTGGACTCTTGCATGTTGAACCTCTTCAACATTTTATCTATGTATGTACTTTGACTCAAGCCTATTATCCTTTTAGATCTATCTCTATAGATCTTGATACCAAGGATATAGGTAGCCTCGCCCAAGTCTTTCATTGAGAATGAATTTTCTAACCAAGCCTTAACCTTTTGCAAGGTAGGGATATCATTTCCAATAAGCAATATGTCATCCACATATAGGACCAGAAACACTACTGCACTCCCACTAACCATCTTGTAAACACAAGGTT
This sequence comes from Eustoma russellianum, assembly GCA_036186865.1. Classification (NCBI taxonomy): domain Eukaryota; kingdom Viridiplantae; phylum Streptophyta; class Magnoliopsida; order Gentianales; family Gentianaceae; genus Eustoma; species Eustoma russellianum. The sequence continues at coordinate 11,474,189 of AP025042.1, forward strand.
CATCTTCATTCTTGATGAAACCAAAGTTCTTAACTGTTTCATCAAAACGAAGATTCCAGCTTCGAGATGCTTGCTTCAATCCATAGATGGACCTTTGAAGCTTGCAAACCTTCTTTGAATTCTCAGGATTTACAAAACCCTCAGGTTGTGTCATGTACACATCCTCGAGTAAATTTCCATTAAGGAAAGCAGTTTTGACATCCATTTACCATATTTCATAATCATAGTATGCTGCTATGGCAAGGAGAATTCGAATAGACTTAAGCATAGCTACTGGTGAAAAGGTTTCATCATAGTCTATACGATGAGTTTGCTTGAAACCTTTAGTCACAAGCCTTGCTTAGTAGGTTTGCACATTTCCATCCATGTCAGTTTTCTTCTTGAAAACCCATTTGCAACCAATAGTCTTAATACCCTCTGGAGGATCAATTAAAGACCAAACTTGGTTATCAAACATGGATTGCATCTCAGAATTCATGGCTCCAAGCCATTTATCTGAATCTGGACCAGACATAGCTTCCTAATAGGTAGTAGGCTCATCTTGATCTATGAGCATAACTTCACTATCATCAGTCACAAGAAATCCATATCTCTCTGGCTGACGATGTATCCTATCAGATCTGCGTTGGACTTGTGTTACATTTTCATGCTCCACAACTGTTTGTGGTTCTGAAATTGTCTCTAAAGACGGTTTAACGATATCTTGTGGAACTTGAGTTTCCTCAAGTTGTACTATACTCCCACTAGTTCTCTTGGAGAAAAACTCCTTTTCCAAAAAGACTCCATTTCGAGCAACAAACACTTTGTTCTCTGAGAGAATATAGAAATAGTACCCTTTAGTTTCTTTAGGATACCCCACAAAAATACATTTGATAGATTTTGGAGCTAGCTTATCTGACACTAATCTTTTCACATAAGCTTCACAACCTCAAATCTTAAGAAGAGACAAACTGGGTCTCTTACCAGTCCACATCTCATATGGTGTCTTTTCAACCGCTTTAGATTGTACACGGTTCAAAATGAATGCAGCTGTCTCCAAGGCATAACCCCAAAAAGATAAAGGAAGATCTACTTGACCCATCATAGATCGAACCATATCTAATAAAGTTCGATTTCTCCTTTCGGAAACACCATTCCATTGTGGAGTTCCTGGAGGAGTCAACTGTGAAACGATTCCATAATTTCTTAGATGTTGGTCAAATTCTTGGCTCAAATATTCACCACCTCGATCTGATCGAAGCGTTTTAATTGTCTTACCAAGTTGATTTTGTACTTCATTTTGAAAAGTTCTAAACATTTCAAAAGACTCATGCTTATGTTTCATTAGGTAGACATAGCCATACCTACTAAAATCATCAGTAAAAGTAATGAAATATTGAAATCCTCCTCTGGCACTAATGCTGATTGGGCCGCATACATCTGTATGTACCAAGCCCAATAAGTCATTAGCCCTTTCACTATGTCCAGTAAAAGGGGTCTTTGTCATCTTTCCAAGCAAACAAGACTCGCAATTTTCAAATTATTCAAAATCAAATGAATCTAATAATCCATCTTGATGGAGTTTAGATACGCGCTTCTCATTTATATGGCTAAGGCGACAGTGCCATAAATATGCAGGGTTTAATTCATTTGGCTTAGTTCTCTTTGAAGATATGTTATAAATATTACCGTCATTGGAATCATCAAGGTTAAGGACATAAATGCCATTATAACTACTTGCAATACAATAAAGCAAGTCATTTTTATCAAAAATAGAACACTTCTTATTTTTAATTAAAAATGAATAACTTTCATCATCCAAAACAGATACTGAAATAAGATTCCTACTCATAGTAGGAACATAAAAGCAATTGTTTAAAACTAACAAAAGCCCATTGGGCAAGACAAGCTCATAGGTCCCTACAGCTATAGCAGCAACTCTTGCTCTATTGCCAACACGTAGGTCCACCTCGCCCTTCTTTAGCATCCTACTCCTTTTGAGCCCCTGCATATTTGTACAAATATGGGATCCACATCCAGTATCTAATACCCAGGAAGAAGAAGTAGATAAATTAATTTCTATAACATAAATACCTGAAGATGTAGTCGCACTGCCCTTCAGCTTCTTCAACTCCTCCAAATAAACATCGCAATTTCTTTTCCAATGCCCAGGCTTGTTGCAATGGAAATAGGTTCCTTCCTTAGGAACCTTTGCCTTGGGACCAGGTTTCGGTTTAGCTTGACCCTTGGACCCTTTTGCAACCTTCGCACTTTTGGGCTTACCCCTGCCTTTACCTTTCTTTTTCATAGGCTTGATATTGACACTCAATACATGGGTAGGCTTTTTGATATTCCCCTCAGCAGTATTGAGCATACCGTGTAGCTCAGGAATGGACTTTTCCATATTATTCATATTGTAGTTCATAACAAACTGAGAAAAACTGCTAGGCAAAGAGTGTAGGATCAAATCCGTAGCGAGTTCCAAACTCAGGGGATATCCGAGCCTTGCAAGGTGATCTATATAGCCTTTCATCTTTAAAACATGAGCGCTAACAGATTCACCTTCAGACATCTTACAGTCAAAAAGTGCAACAGCGGTGTCGAACCTATCCTGCCTAGCCTGTTGTTGGAAAGCTTGTTTGAGATGCACACTCATCTCATAAGCTTCTAAGTGTTCCAGGTCTTTCTGAAGTCCTGAACACATAGTTGCCAACATAAGACATCCTATGTCGTTTGAATCTTCCACATGCTTCTTATACTTGTTCTTAACAGCAACAGAAGCATCAGCAGGAGGTGGTTCAGGGACATGGTCATCGAGCACGTAGGACTTCTTTTCTTGCTTGAGAACGATTCTTAAGTTTCGAAACCAATCAACAAAATTAGTCCCACATTCTTTTAATTTTTCCTTCTCAAGGATTGATCGCAACGATAAGGTGGAATTGTTATTAGCAGCCATTTATGATCTACAAAACATGCAAAGTAACACTTTATTAATAATGAGGTTAAAATTTATAAAATCCCACTAAAACATAACCCTCAAGAAAAATATTTTAGTGAGCTAAGATCCATATTTGACTTAATTCTAAACTCAGCTTTGGCATGACGCTTAAAATTAAGTTATTTAGATAGGTAACTTCTTTACCAATTACATCTCATGTAACTCTTAGAATTTATGGAATAATAACATCATATATCATTGTATGTTAGATTCCATCTAATGCCTTGGGCCCAAAACCGTTTTGATAGCCCAATTAAGTCTAACCAATTTTAAACATATGAGTAGCACTATTACTCATCCTACGTAGCTAGGAATGTTTAAATCACATTGCTTTGGCAATACCTACTTTAATACAATCCCAGTTTTAATAGGTGTTTAAGACATGGATGGCATAAAGACTTAAATTATTGATGAGGGTTCAACTTAGTTTATGTCTTGCATTGCATATCATTATATCGTAGCATCCTATATGCATATATAATCTATCATCCACGCATCTCATACAAAATGAAAATATGTAAACGTGACATAGCATGGCCAAACTAAATATGATCTTCATGAGACCAAATGAAGATCATAAAGGAAACCCTATGTGAAAGACTTCCTATTACAACATTTGCAATGATACATATCTTCTTGTCTTGAGCTCGTGCCTCCATCTCCATGGAATCCACTTGTCCTTGGTATGTGTCGTCATCACCACTTTTGTAGCTTGATTCTTCATTTATTACAATAATAAAGAAAAACCTAACTAATTGTATAATAAAATACAACAAAAACTACAGCGGCACGCAGACCATAATAACCCAAAACAGAAATACGACTAAGTCAATCACATAGGTCCTGAGGCCATGCTATGCACCATGCAAAGACATCAACAATTATAATATATTTTACACAAACATATTATAACAAATAGATATATATTGACATCCTTAATGTCACGGTACCGAACTATAGGGCGTACGCATACGGCGGTCCCGCTCGAAGCCAAACAGAAAGTATCAATCACATTGATAATTTTCTTTTCGAAACCCTAACACAGACGCGTCAATCATATTAACGATCTTACTGTTTTGATTACGTGTAAACCCTTATAGAAGCATCGATCGAATCGATGGCTGTCATTCGCGAACCTTAAAACAGAATATCAATCAAATCGATAATCTTCATCCGAAACTAGAAATCAGAATCATCATCAAATTGATAATCTGTCTTTCGAAACACGAAAACAGAACCATCAATCGGTTGTTCATATCGATATAAACATAATCGTTTTTGATCATCTCATGAAAAACGAAAACTTTATATCACATATAACAATCTCGAATTATAACATCTGATGAAAACGAATTGAAAACATCAATCCGATATCACCAGATGAGATTCGAATAAGGTTTTACACATATTGTGTGATTATATCTAATATAAACAAAATCGGTTTTGATCATCAAATGACAAACGATTACCGCTGTATACAAATCATCTCATGAAAACGAATTGAAAAACACCATTCTTCTCTCATCATATGAAATCCGAATTACTGTTTTATACATATCATGCCATACGAAAAGCAGTAAACACATAAGCATGATATAGTCGATTTAAACGAGACAACAAGTGGCTCTGATACCACTGTTAGGAAATCATACGAGATCACTGCAAAACGCGCAGCGGAAAAACAAAACTTGATCTCCGATTTCCTACCAAGGATCTATGTTGTTCGTTTAATCGATGAAAAAAACTCAAAAATTACCTCCGAAGATTCGAAATCCGCAGATGGAAGAGGTGCGAAATCACAAATACCCTCTGTCGGTATCCACACGAATGCTTCCGCCCGGAGTGCTAGCTCTTGAACGGCGCGGCTGAGAGAACTCGCTTTTCTCCAAAAACGGCTCTAGGGTTTCTGTTGTTTTCGTGTGTATTTCGTATGTCTCTATGTACGAGATACATAGATATATATACACATATATGGATATTAAAAACCGAGTCCTAATCGGTTTCGTTGATGCCAATCAAAATCCATATCAGATATGGATTCTGTCAGGATATTCAAAATCCATATCAGATATGGATTCTCTCATTATTATCCGACAGCATATATATATATATACATGTAACCACAAAAACGAAAATAATAATAATAATATTAATAATAATTAATATCCAATATTAATATTATCAATATTAAAACGATAATAATAATAATAATAATTAATATCCAATATTAATATCATTAATATTATTAATCTCAGCCATACGCATTCTTGTGTGTGACCCGATAGGTCCATATTAATTGGCAGTTGATTAAGTCTCTATTAAACCAACAAGTCGTAATTGGTCTCTAGCAAGACATTACGACTACCCAATTAATACGAGTAAAGTCCAACTAGCCTAATAGCACATGCATTAATCCCTTTGTCACACGATATCTGGTTTGAACATAAGTCATGGTCAGCGTCATACTTATATTGTTCAAACATATGATTACTCGATCTCTAAGTGGACTGATAAAACAAATGATATTGATCACACTATCAATTCATCTGAGCACGACCATGCATTTCACAGTCTCACTAATCGAGGGGCCCAAAGATATCACTCTCAAAAGAAAGGGACAAATTCTATCTTGATTGTTCAATATCCTCTACATAATTTCTATCACATTCAATCATGACCTTTATTATTATCCAATTACGGATAACGTTTGATCATGTCAAAATATAATAGTCCTTATGTTGGAAACTATGACAATCTCAAGTCAAAGGATTAAAACATGACTATCGTGAGATTTACTTATGACGCTAATCCATGTAGCAATCTCATGATGGGTCTATCCAATACACTGTTCTCTAACAAGTATCTATGAGATTGATTCGTATCACCATACACATAATCATCTCATGATTATCAAATCAATACTCATACTGATTATAAATTATTTTATCTCTATAACAATAATGAATCAGAGACATATATAAAATTTTTTTAACATACTAACCAACAATAATGATAATAAACCTCTTTTATTAATAATAAATGCATAACATAAATATCCAAATCATGGCCTAGGGCACATGCACTAACAGGTTGTACATATACATATACATACATACATACATACATATATATGTGTGTTAATATTTCCTTTCACGTCTTTATTAAGTTCTCCTTAATACTAAAAATTGGGTTTTATAACTATAGTGTAACTGGTTTTATTGTGCAAATGCTTCTTATTTTCCATTAAACATATGCTATTAAATAAGTTTTTGTATTGATATTTATGTTACTTGTTTTAAGATTAAACAAAATCATTTATTCTACGTGAGTAACTTGATGAAGGGATTGTCAATATTGTACGAAAGAGATATGTCAATCTTTTTATTTATTATGTATTTTGGGATATTAGATTAGTGGAAGTAGGTAGAGCGGAAACGAAATTGACAAGTATTAATGACTTGATCATGCAAGAATGATAAATCTAGAACAGGTGAATCTATTTTAGCCATTTATGTTGTCTTGGTAAATGTGTTTCCACATACTTACATACTATTAAAATAGGTCGAGGTGTAAAAACTGTGAGTTTGGGTGTCCCTAACTCGTCTTAAATTTCGTCGGGCTAAGCTTCAGTTGTATCTTAGTGAGCTTTTATATAAACCTAGGTCGTGAGATTAAGCTTTTATTGTGGGCGAGTTTAGATTTGTTAAAGTCCAGTTTAGAAAGCTCGATTGGCAGGTAAATATTTTTATTTATATATATTTATTAACTAATAGTAGTACTTATATTGTTCTTACAAATTATTTTATTTTTGGGAGAAGCTGAGCAGATTGTTTTGATACGACTCCTCTCCATTAACGTCTCCTAGTAAATCCCAGAAAACCGCCACCATGATTCCAGCTCCAGCTAAAGAAATTTCACCAATGTTGGTGTATCCCAAATCCCTTTACTCAATCTTGGCCTCGGTTGGAGGCCTAGCTCTATTTTTGATTGTTGCTTCATCCCTTTTGATTTCTCAGCCATTTGGGTCCTCCATTGGTGGTTATTTATATCCGGGTTCTCAAAATCTTGTTGGCAGCGAATCATCAGCTCGTAAGAATGACTCAAATGCCAATGATATTAGCAAGGATCTTAGTACATTCAATTCAAATGATTCAGGTGGATGGGATAATGAGAAGGGACCCGAGTTGATAAAGAAGGGATTTCTTGATGGGAAGGAGGAAAAGGAGAGCAATTTTTCATCTGAGATTGCTCTTGAATCGGATTCGGATAATTCTTCCGAAATTCAAGAGAACAAGAATAGAAGTTCCGTGTCAAATGTTAAAGTTCATCAGAGTGATGAAATTAGTATATTTTCATCATCCAAGTTGGGTTCCAATGAAGCAGCTCCGGAAAAAAGTAAGAAAAGCGGAGCTGGCTTGGAAGAATCAGGTATGCTTTTGTGATTTTAGTGTGCCTTTTTGTTTTTGATTTCAGCTCAGTGCTTTTCGTTTTTGCTTGCTTTTTATGTGTTAAGGGTGCCACCGCAGTTCATTGATCCTGTTGTGTGCTTACATAATTTGGGCTCTAGTGTCTTTTTCTAGTTGGAGAAACTGTTGCTTTAACTGTAAATAACATGTACTGTTTTTCATTCTGAATGAGTAGTGCTTAATGTTTTTCACTTGCCAAAGCAGAATGCGGAAATGAGAGATCGTTGTCCGCATGTATCCTCTCGAATAGGATAACTTTCTTGGATTATGAGTAGTGAATGGATGACCAATTAAAATTTGAATAGAATGGATTAAAGATGTGGATCATAAGTAGTTCGCAAAGGTTTGTTGCTCAGTGGCAAAAAATTGATGCTTGAGCTACATAATATTGGTTATGAATGATTATGTCCTCCAAAACATTAACACCTAAAACGAATATTATAGGCCTTCAAATGCATAATTTAAGACAACCAAGAAAGAGAATGTGTCTGACAGGCCTACCATGTCAAACTGATACTTGTAGATGGTTATCGAAGGCTAGTTGTCAATACCGTAGCAACTAGAAACATAGTATTCCTTTCTCTACTAATGAAGAAAGTTTGTAAAACAAGTCTGCTGATCTTTTGCTTTTTTTTTTTAAAAAAAAAAGTTGTCTTTTTTCACTTTGCTTGAAATTTCAGAGAATTCTGTATTGTATGGCTTGCAGGCTGTGATCTGTATGATGGAAAATGGGTTTATGATAGAATTGGACCACTGTACTCAAACAACACATGTCCTATCTTGACACAGATGCAGAATTGCCGAGGAAATGGAAGGCCTGACACGGAGTATGAGAACTGGCGCTGGAAACCTGCTCAGTGTGATCTCCCTCGGTTTGATCCCAAGAAATTTCTGGAGTTAATGAGAGGAAAAACACTAGCTTTTATTGGTGATTCTGTTGCACGCAATCAGATGGAGTCTATGCTGTGTATTCTTTGGCAGGTTCGTGCAGTATCCTTATTTAGGGATTCAGCTGTATTCTTGAATGCTTAAAGACCTTGTAAAAAATGTTACTACTCGTCATTTCTTTGCTTCTTCAAATAAATTTCTTTCAACCTGCTGCTTCTCTTTAAATGACTTCTAGAGTTTCCTTATATAATTTATATTTCCACCAGAAATTCATCTTATGTATCTACTTTTCATGGTCTGAACATAGAGCGATTCGAGGTTCCGTTTTCTTGTTGATATACAGATCTACCATAAGAACTTCTGTCACCATCGCCTGATGAGGACATTCGGACTTTCCAGTTTGCTGTTGGATTCTGTTTTCTTCCTTTTTTGTGCTTTTATGTCCTTTTTCTCCTGTGTGGATTATTAGTCATTCCTGCTTTGATGTCAGTTCATTGCACCTCAATAGAAAGAGCTACTGAGCTATGTTGATACATGCGTTTCTATTTTTTCTTTGTTTGGTGGTTGTGTTTGGATAAATTTGAGCATCTTTAGGATGTTTCGTTCTTATGTTTCAGAAGGGCTAGAAAAGCTGTTCTTGAAAGCAACTTAGAAAGAACCATTTGAAAGATGAAAAGAATGAATGCAAAAAGCATATTGCTTCAGCCTTGTGTAACCATATTCCTAAATGCCATCAATCTCAGCAGAAGTTAGTCATTTTCTCAACTTTTAGCTTTATCTATTAGTTGCATTCGAGTCAATAAGTAGAGGTTTAAAGGCTCTGTGTATACTGTGCTTTCGTACCATATTTTATCTTTTTAACAATTTTAAGGGATTTGTTTCTTGTGATAATTTTCTTGGCCCAAGCTTTTTCCCGTTCATGCGATCTTTTTTAAACACCTGCATTTTCAGACCATGATGTGTGCTTGACAGGTTGAGGTTCCCAGGAACCGTGGAAACAAGAAAATGCAACGCTATTATTTTAGATCAACATCCACAATGATAGTCCGCATATGGTCTTCCTGGCTTGTACACGTGACATCCGAGCCATTTGATTTTGCTCCTGCTGGTGTGGACAAGCTGCATCTGGACTCTCCTGATGAACATTTCATGGAATTTATTCCTACCTTCGATGTCATTGTTCTTTCCTCAGGCCACTGGTTTGCCAAGAGGTCAGTTTATATCTTGAATAACCAAATTGTGGGAGGACAGCTATGGTGGCCAGACAAGTCTAAGAAAATGGCAGTAAACAATATTGAAGCTTTTGGAATCTCTGTGGAGATAATTCTCTCTGCGATTGTAAATCATCCAAATTACACTGGCCTCACAATTTTGCGTTCCTTTTCACCTGATCACTATGAAGGTGGAGCCTGGAATACTGGAGGGTCTTGCACAGGAAAGGTAAAGCCAGCTACTGATGATGAATTAGTTGAAAATGGCTTTACCAAGATTATGCATGAGAAGCAAGTTATGGGTTTTAATCGGGCAATCTCAAGGCAGGCAAATAGATCAAAGTTGATATTCATGGACATAACGAAAGCTTTTAGCTACCGTCATGATGGCCATCCAGGTCCTTACAGAAGCCCAGATCCAAATAAAATCACAAAGCGAGGTCCAGATGGTAAGCCACCTCCACAGGACTGCTTGCACTGGTGCATGCCCGGTCCAGTTGATACATGGAATGAGTTGGTTTTTGAAATCATAAGAAGAGAGTTTAGGTCCAGACATGAAATGGATTTGTGATATCGGTCTTACATTTTTGTGGAGAGCTTTTAGCGCCCGCTAACCAGCAGAATGAGTTGATATGATATATATTGTTTGAAGGACTGGTGCGGAGTGGTTTGACCTCGCCCTGAATTTATTAGTCAAAATATGAGCAAGAGGCATTATTTGGAAGTCACAACTTGTATTCTTTGCATATAAACATGTAAGACTAATTGAGAGATGAAATTCAGACTGTATAAGGTGTTATTGGTTTCAACAGTTCTCTAAAGGTTTCCTCATCTCAGATTTCTGAGGAATAGGACTAACTAGGACCCTGAGGAAAGATTGATCCAGTGGTATCTTCTCTAGATCAGTTAATAGTTGTTCCAGTAAAAGATTCATATGTATTTATCTTTGCACGTCAGTCTTGACAGTGTCTATATTACGCCTGATTTGATATTTACGTTTATGTACTTCAGAGGAATGAAATGATCATTTTTTTCCCATCCAAAAGTTTGATGTATGTCTTGTCATGTGGCTGACTGTGAGTGACATGCAGTGATGTGGCAAGATAGATTTTTCTAATCTGATTCTGATCTATCACATGAATTGTGAGGTAATGTTCGTATAGGTAGTGTTTCTGTATCCTTAAGAGCTGATAAACAAGCACGATTCTCGTGATCACTTCAGGAAGGGAACTCTTAATTAAGATGAAATACATAATTTTAAAATTATCATATCATCCTAATAGTTATTCAGGTCTAAGCACATAAAATTCTCACTTAAATCTTGAACCATCTAAATGACATCATCCTAATAGTTATTCATGTCAACTAAACTTCTATTCTTTCTTTCAGCCAAACCATTCTGTTGGGGTGTATGAGGGGCACATTTCTGATGTATGATACCATTCTCCTCACAGAATAGATTAAATTTAAGAGGGGCGTATCCACTACCACGATCACTTCTTAGAATGTTTATTTTTAATCCCGATTGATTTTCAACTTCCATTTTGTAAACTTTGAACATGTTAAAAGCTTCATCTTTATGCCTTAGCAAATATGCATATGTATATATGGAGACATCATCAATGATATTCATGAAACATCCATTTCCTCCTCGGGTCAAAACACCATTCAATTCACAAATATTCTAATGAATAAGTTCTAAGAGTTTTGTTCGCTTGTATGCAAATCTCACATTTTCTTTCATTTTCATCTTTACAATAATTTAATGCATGCTTAGACATAAATTTAATCGTTGCACTACGTACAGGTGCAGGTCTATCATGCCTCAATGAAAAAGAAGTATCAACAGACTAAGCACAAATTTCATGATTTTTATTTATACTCAACTTAAACATCCCGTCGCAAGAATAACCCTTACCTACAAAGATCTTATTTTTGGACATTATTATCTTGTCCTCCTCCATAACAATCTTGAACCTATTTTTACAGACTAAATTAGCAGAAATGAGATTCTTCGAAATCTCAAGTACACGTAGAACGTTGACAAGTAACAACTTCTTTCCAAAAGTAAAGTCTAACTCTACACTACCTTTTTCCAAGACCATTGTGGTACTGCGGTTTTCCATGAGAACTTGCTGACCATTCTCCACAACTTGATAGGTCTTGAACATATCCTTGTTGTTACAAACATGAACTGTTTCACCTGAATCGAACAACCAATCACTTGTGATTTCGTTCAAAGCCATATGCAGTTCAGTTACCATACCAACATGAAAATAGGAGACCATTGCAACCAGTTCATCGGTTCCAATATCAACCATATTAGCATTATTGGTGAGGTGTGTGTTTAAGATATCTAAAGATCTTTTTCACTGCATTGTAATGAGATACCTTAGGACAAGATTGAAACCTAGAACACATACATACACTAAACATGATATCAAGTCTTGACGCGGTTAAGTATAACAGTGATCCAATCATAGACCTATAAAGTGTGTCATCAAAAGGTTACCGTTTCCATATTTGTCTAGTTTGGTGCTCATGCTCATAGGGGTAGGTTTTGGTTTTAACTCTTCAAAACCAAACTTCTTAATCATATCATTGACGTACTTAAGTTGTCTAATGTGGATTCTGTAGGACCTGCAAGGCACCACTAGAAGGGGGGTTGAATAGTGGGTATGGAAAATTTGGTTTTTAAAATGTTTTTGAACCAAAAACCCAACTTCTGAAAACAGTTTCTATTTTCATGACCTGTTTTGCAACGTTTGAAAAACTAGGTTACAGTCCTTAAAAAATTCTGAAATTCAAAGAGACTTTAGTGTCAGATGTTCTGAGTATCTCCTAAAAATTTCAGATCAAAATTCAACCTCTAACCCTTTGAAAAAATCGTTTGTGGTCAGATTGCGCAAATCTGCCAGAAACAGTAGTCTGACTTGAAAAATTTATTCCGATTAAACCGTGGCTCCAAATGATCTGAAAATGTAATGACAAACCCCTTAATATGTGTATTTAATTGGGTTGAAATAGTTTTGAAAAATTCCTTTTGGAAGTTAGTCAAATACGTTCAAAGTCTCAACCTTTGCAAGCCTGAAAATCAGACTGCACTAGTCTCAGAACTTTTGACGTTTGGATGACTTATACTTGTCCAAAAGGGTTGAAACTTACGCCAAATGAAACTTAAAAGTGTGGCTATGTTTCTGGAAAGTTTTGTGATTTTTGAAATTCGTTTGATCGCGATGAAATGATGCACAGTGCAGGAACTGAAAGTAGAGTGCAGAAAAGTAAAGAACACAAGGAATTTTATACTAGTTCGGTTAAATCAACCTACTCCAGTCTTCGAGGACACCTTCCTCGGTTATCACTAAACACAAAAAAACAAACAACAACTTACCACACAGGGTTGATGGAGTTATACACGAACTCCAACCCTTTACAAACCTTACAAGCAGTCACAATGATCACGAACACCACCACCGAACGGATGAAGGTTTGGTCACATCTTGATCAAAATTTTACAATTAAAACGTGTATGGTGTTTTATATGAAGCCTATACAATGTATTTGAATGTAGATACAATAGGCTTTTAGAGAAGAAGAAAGAAAGAAGTGTGGAAGAAAAGTATGGAAACGTTTTTGCTCTCTTGAACTTGTAAGACTTTTCTTGTGTTTGATTTGCTCTTCTTTTCCTCTTTTTATCAAGATGTGGCCGCCCCCTATTGCCTTTTTTCCCCTTGGAAATTATCTTTTAAGTCCTTGGAAGAATACCTTGCATCATTGTGACATTCACTTGCTTACTTGGCAACACTTCATTGGATGATCATCTTGAGTTTGCTTATTTAGCAGTCATTGATTGGATGAGATTTGTCATCATTTGATGACTATATAAATCTGAACATTACACTAAAAACATGTGCCAATTAGTGGTTAAAATATTGCCATAAGTCACATAATCAATCCCATAAAATTTGCAAGACAAATTGTCTTCATTTACATCCATAAAATCGGCCAAATCATATTTCCACATGCTGAAATTTTCAGCATGTGCACTATTCAAGACACATTTAAAATACTTCCATTTTATCATCAAATCACTCCATTTAAATTGAAGAAGTAAATAAGTCACCATTTAGTACCAAAATTCGGTCAGCCTTATTTACACATGCTGAATTTTCAGCATGTGTAACAAATGTGACATAGTTTGAAACATTACCTTGTGTAGATCCCTCCTTTATGTCACCAACCTTGTATACTTCATTCTTGGCCAATCAAGATGCCAACTAAGCTCCACATATGCTCCATCAAGGCTGAGCTAGGCGTGTGACGTAGGATTGACATGTGCTGAATTTTATTTTTGCAAACTTTATATAATAGTGCACAATAATTATACACATATGGTATAATCCAATCAGCCCTAAATTGATTTTTCTAGAACACTTTAGAATTTATTGAATATGTAAAAAGTGTCTAGATACATGCTATATGTCATGCCAAAAACGTTCCATGTGTCGTGTTCGTAGAAAACCGAATTTTTGACTTTTGTCGATTACGCGATTTTTCTCCGATTGAATTCAAAATTTTTGCACATGTTATATATATTATGTCACACATAATATACATAGAATAACTTGAATATTCATCTCTAAAGGCTGAGTGTAAGTGGCACCCCATGTGCTGAAATGTTGAATTTGAAATTTCCACAATTTGGCCTTAATTGAGGGTGATTTGTGTGTGCCAACATGGAATGATTTTATGACTGTAATACCATGTAAGCCATGAAATTTGTGACCATTTTTGAAGTGTAGGGGATGACCATCTATATATGGCAAGTACATGACACGCTGGCGAAGTTTCGGTTGTCACCAGATACGACAATTTTTGGTTTAGAACATTGTAACGTGTCGTAATAATTTTGTCATCACCATGACATATATCATATGATATAAGACCTGAATATACTCATAAATATGAGGTAAGTATAGTGGTGTGATGTTAACGTACGTTCGTAAAATATATAACGTGTCGGCAGTACGTTAGAATATATGTGTATAGTGCCTTTTTAAAAAAATCTGAATATATATATATATATGTATATATATATACATATATATACATATATATGCATCTCTCATGGCTCCCCAGAATTAGGTCTCCACGACCGCATCTCGTTCGTTGGCAAACCCCTCCATCCGGCCGATTAAAGATGAATATTGATGCTTCAGTTGGCAGGAATTCTGCTGCCGGAGGGGTAATTCTACGGGATCATTTGGGTACCTGTGTGGGGCAATCTCTTTTTGTCTACCACATTGTACTCTTTTTGCTGCAGAGACCCAGACCGCATTGTTTGGTCTGTTATATTTTCTTCCTCTTTTTCGTGCTGTTGTTCTGGAAACAGACTGTGCCCAACTTATTGCGCGTTTGAAGCAACCAATTCCGGTATTTGGGAGCTATCATCTTCGGCTGTTATGGGAACTATTGCGCCATCATCATTTGGATTATGTTCATGTATACCGAGAAGCAAACATGGCCGCACATTATCTTGCACAGTATTCCATGATGTTTCCTATTACTCAAAGTTACACTCAACATACACTGCCGTCACTTGTTCGTGGTGCAATGGCTTTGGACCTCTCCTCCGCAAATTTGCGAGTCCCTTAATATTCAAGTCTTCCAAATGGATTGGAATCTTACTGCAGTCTCTGTCTGTCCCTTGCTTGGGACAGGCAGACCGGGTATGATCTTCTTTCACTACATCTTCATGCTTTACATATGGTTCATACATGGGCTCCTCTCAGAATTTCTTATATTCATTGCATTGATGACTTTATTTTACATATTTGCTTGGACGGATGAGCGACATTTATGGTGGTTACATATGCACTATTTGGGTCTCATCCAAGTCTTCCATATGGATTGGCGTTACATCTATTTCTCTGCCAGCGCTATACTTAGTGCTGGCAGACTTGGTATGATCTTCCTTCAACTCATTTTCCACACTTCACAATTCTACATGCCTCTGCTTCACTCAGCTCTTATTATTTTGCATGCATGGACAGGAACACAGATGGAAACACGACTCGCTTTTCTACTATTGGGCGCTGGCGAAATAACTGATTGAACAAGGCCTACCCATCGGACTTGGATGATCACATAGCGTTGGATTTTATTACGTTTATGTATCATTGGGTTTCTATGTATTTTCAAATTACAGAATAGCGCATATCAACAGTCCATTTATATAAATATGTACGCTTTTCCCTTCGCCAAGGTTTTATCCACAAGGGTGGTTTTACTTGGCAAGGTTTTAATGCGGCATATCATATATCGAATGGATGTTGATAATCATACACTGCTATTATCATTTTTGTTTCTTTTGATGTAATAAGGTTTTCCTCCACCACAAGTGAGGTTTTCATAATAAAATTTCCTTTATAAATATATATATATATATATATATATATATATATATATATATATATATATATATATTGAAAACGTATGACTAAGGGAAGAATGAGACTTTCCATTCTTCAATTTGTTGCCTTTATGCCTTTTCCAAATATATCTTCATTTAATGTACTTAATTCATTTAACTAAGTACTTCACTTAATGAACTAGTTTAGTTCATTAATGGTGGCACCTGAAAATAGTTCAAACACAACAAATGTTCGCCATTTGATGTAAGCTTTAAATCTTCATGGCTTGTTAGTACGACAACACTATATATAAACTATATAAGGCAGGTTTCATGCAAAAACGTGTCAAGTCATAAAACGTGTTATGCATTTCTTTAGTACATGTTATTTAAATCATGCATTTTGTAATCACTCAAACCCTTTTTTCTCAATAATCTCCCCCTTTTGATGATTTACAAAATAACCTAAGTTCATGATTTAAATTTTGTCGCTCCCCCTCCAATCGTGCACAAATTCAAATTTTGAATTTTGAATTTTGAATTCTCTCCCCCTTGATTTGTGCAATCAATCTCTCTCTCCCTCTTAAATCATGCATTCTCTCCCCCTTTATTTTGGAAATACAATCAAAAGTGCATGTAAGTATGGAGATAGCAATTTTTAAAAAAATCATGCATTTCAAATAATAAGTGCGTTCGTAAGGGTTATTTATTCAACCCTTTGAAAATGTCCTTTTTGGTACCCAAATTTGGGTGACCTTTCTAGGTCTTCCAAAAGGTGAGAAAGGAGATGAAGATATAATATAATAGACGTTCATTGTAAATCCATTTGGCCTTTGGCCAAGAATGCCATCATGCACATAGTATGATGTTTTTTATAAACATTTTTGTTTGCATGCACGGGGCGTAATCTAGATGCATTTTTGGTAAATGAATTCTGTGTATGCATTACTGGTTTCTTTTCATATTTGTACGACGTAAAATTATATCTCGTATGATATGAAGATGAAGCACGATGAGATGTCATAGGGGAAGGTCTAGGCGTCTTCTTAGATGCCACATATGTCTTAGATGCATCTATTTTCTTAGATGAAATGAATTTGGTTGGTTTGTTTAGTGACTCATTTTTCTCAACGTATCTTAGTCTGGTTTTGTCACTATCATGCTTTTGTGAAGAAATGATGTGATCTAGCATGTTTGTTCTCGTGTCAAATTGTTTCACCATTTTCTCTAAATCCGCATTCCTTGATTTCAAGTTTGAAATCTCGGATTTCATTTCATTATTATGTGTAGTTAATGATAAGATCTCTGATTTTAATGTATTGATGATGCATGACGACTCTTCTTTTGAATCGTTTAATTGAGAAACAAGGTTCGTGTTAGAAGATTCTAACAACTTCTTGTCTTCAATTAATCGTTTCTTTTCTTTTGCAAGAGTCTTTGAGAACTTATGCAACTTTAAATATTGATTAAATAAATCATTGTAAGAACATTTAGAGTCAGAATCAGAGTCGGAAGATACCTCGTTTGATGCCTTAGATGTAAAGCATACTTGTGCCTTTTGTTCTTCCGTATCGTCAGTCTCAGAGTCGGATGTGTTACTCCCAAGTGGAGGCTTTGAAGGCTCTTCGCCTTTGGTTAGGTTCTGAGACGAGTCTAGTTTTGATCCGATCCTTGTCAAGGTGTTTGTTCGTTTGTTTGTCCTTGTTAGGGCAATCATATGACAAATGTCCAAGTTTTCCACATTCGTAACACTTTATTTCTTCATTATTTTTATTTCTATGGTTCTTAGATGAGGTAGGATTGTGTTTGTTTTTAATTGATTTTCTCAAGATCTTTCTTATTCTTTTAGCCATCGTGATTAAATCTTCGTCATCGGAATCTGTGTCACTATCATCTACGACGTATTCATTTGATTTAAATGCTATAGCCTTGTTATTTTTAGAAATAGACTCAGAATTTCTTAAAGCGAGTTTGTTTTCATATACCTTTAAAGATCCAAGTAGTTCCTCCATTTTTATTGATTTGGTTTCCTTGGTTTCCTCTATTGCTGTGACTTTAGGGTCCCATTCGAATGGAAGACTTCGTAGTACCTTTTGGACCTTTTCCTGCGTAGAGAAAGCTTTGTCAAGTGACTCAAGAGAATTATAGATGTTAGTCAATCGTAAATCCATCTCAACAATAGACTCATTTGACAACAATTTAAAAGACTCAAGTATGGACATAAGCATATTAATCTTGGACTCCTTTACTTGGCTAGTCCCTTCATGTTTCATTTCAAGAATTCTCCACATCTTTTGAGCACTAGAACAATTAGACAAATAACTAGACTCGCTTTTACTTAGACCATCTAAGAGTAGTTGCATGACTTTAGCATTCATACTTAGTCTCTTTTTATCATCACTAGTGTATTCTTGTTTTGGTTTTACAACCTCTAGTGTGACACCATCTATAGTAGATAATTTAGTAGGAACAAATGGACTGTCTTCTATGATGGACCATAGATCAATATCAATAGCCATAAGAAAAAGTTTCATTCTTAACTTCCATTGAATAAAGGACTCACCATCAAAAAGAGGAGGCGTTACGATTGACATTCCTTCTTGCACGATTTTGTAGCTCGTGGTTGCCATCTCACTAAGATCGTTGGATCTCCTTGTCGCGAATTCTTAAATTTGGAGAGATTTTAGTGTTGGATGTTCTGGGTATCTCCTAAAAATTTCAGATCAAAATTCAACCTCTAACCCTTTGAAAAATCGTTTGTGGTCAGATTGCGCAAATCTGCCAGAAACGGTAGTCTGACTTGAAAAATTTATTCCGATTAAACCGTGGCTCCAAATGATCTGAAAATGCAATGACAAAACCCTTACTATGTGTATTTAATTGGATTGAAACATTTTTGAAAAATGCCTTTGGGAAGTTAGTCAAATACGTTCAAAGTCTCAACCTTTACAAGCCTAAAAATCAGACTGCACTAATCTCAGAACTTTTGACATTTGGATGACTTATACTTGTCCAAAAGGGTTGAAACTTACGCCAAATAAAACTTAAAACGTGTGGCTACGTTTTTGGAAAGTTTCATGATTTTTAAAATTCGTTTGATATTTTTAAGATCGCGATGAAATGATGCACAGTGCAGGAACTGAAAGTAAAGTGCTGAAAAGTAAAGAACACAAGGAATTTTATAATGGTTCGGTTAAATCAACCTACTCCAGTCTTCGAGGACACCTTCCTCGGTTATCACTAAACACAAAAAAACAAACAACAACTTACCACACAGGTTTGATGGAGTTATACATGAACTCGAACCCTTTACAAACCTTACAAGCAGTCACAATGATCACGAACACCACCACCAAACGGATGAAGGTTTGATCACACCTTGATCAACCTTTTACAATTGAAACGTGTATGGTGGTTTATATGATGCCTGTAAAATGTATATGAATGTAGATACAAGAGGCTTTTAGAGAAGAAGAAAGAAAGAAATGTGGAAGAAAAGTATAGAAACGTTTTTGCTCTCTTGAACTTGTAGACTTTTCTTGTGTTTGATTTGCTCTTCTTTTCCTCTTTTTATCAAGATGTGGCCGCCCCCTATTGCCTTTTCTTCCCTTTGGAAATTATCTTTTAATTCCTTGGAAGAATACCTTTCATTATTGTGACATTTACTTGCTTACTTGGCAACACTTCATTGGATGATCATATTGGCTTTGCTTATTTGGCACTCATTGATTGGATGAGATTTGTCATCATTTGATGACTATATAAATCTGAAAATTACACTAAAAACATGTGCCAATTAGTGGTTAAAATATTGCCATAAGTCACATAATCAATCCCATAAAATTTGCAAGACAAATTGTCTTCATTTACATCCATAAAATCGGCCAAATCATATTTCCACATGCTGAAATTTTCAGCATGTGCACTATTCAAGACACATTTAAAATACTTCCATTTTATCATCAAATCACTCCATTTAAATTGAAGAAGTAAATAAGTCACCATTTAGTACCAAAATTTGGCCAGCCTTATTTACACATGCTGAATTTTCAGCATGTGTAACAAATGTGACATAGTTTGAAACATTACCTTGTGTAGATCCCTCCTTTATGTCACCAACCTTGTATACTTCATTCTTAGCCAATCAAGATGCCAACTAAGCTCTACATATGCTCTATCAAGGCTGAGCTAGGCGTGTGACGTAGGATTGGCATGTGTTGAATTTTATTTTTGCAAACTTTATATAATAGTGCACAATAATTATACACATATGGTATATTTCAATCAGCCCGAAATTGATTTTTCTAGAACACTTTAGAATGTATTAAATATGTAAAAAGTGTCTAGATACATGCTATATGTCATGCCAAAAACGTTCCATGTGTCGTGTTCGTAGAAAACCGAATTTTCGACTTTTGTCGATTACGCGATTTTTCTCCGATTGAATTCAAAATTTTTGCACATGTTATATATATTATGTCACACATAATATACATAGAATAACTTGAATATTCATCTCTAAAGGCTGAGTGTAAGTGGCGCCCCATGTGCTAAAATGTTTAATTTGAAATTTCCACAATTTGCCCTTAATTGAGGGTGATTTGTGTGTGCCAACATGGAATGATTTTATGGCTATAATACCATGTCAGCCACAAAATTTGTGGCCATTTTTGAAGTGTAGGGGCTGGCCATCTATATATGGAAAGTACGTGACACGTTGGCAAAGTTTCGGTTGTCACCCGATACGACAATTTTTGGTTTCAAACCTTGTAACGTGTCGTAATAATTTTGTCATCACCATGACTTATATCATATGATATAAGACCTGAATATACTCATAAATACGAGGTAAGCATATTGGTGTGACGTTAACGTACGTTGGAATATATGTGTATAGTGCCTTTTTAAAAAATTCTGAATATATATATATATATATATATATTTAGAAAATTTTTGTTATTATTGAAATCCCTCACTTGTGGCGGAGGAAAACCTTATTACAAAAGAATACAAGAAGAAAGTAGCAGTGTATGATTATCAAACATCCAACTATATATGATATGCCGCATTAAAACCTTGCCAAGAAAAACCACCCTTGTGGATAAAACCTTGGCGAAGGAAAAAGCGTACATATTTATATAGATGGAATACTGATAGGCGCTACCGTGAAAAAATATAAAAGCTACAATCCAAAATGAGTGGAAAAGTCAAAATGTGAAAGGAGATGATGCTGTGGTTCGCTGTAGATGAGTCCTCGTTCCGGCAGGTAGAGCCGAGTCGCCCGTGGCAAAGCAGATCAAGCAGATATGGTGCATCCATGCGCATAAGAAAGACGTGGATAAGTAAATGTGAGTTAGATGATACATTGAGGAGATCCAGGCATAATGAATTGGAAACGTACCAAGTCTGCCGGTACACAATACGGCACCGACAGCTGTTATTATGAAATGCCAATCCATGTGGAAGACCTGTAACCGTAAAGGACCACATGCGTGCATGCAGAAATACCAAGCTTGCCTGCCCTAATGATTAGGCAGGCAGAGAGAGGGAGAATGCGCCAATCCTTATGAAAGACCTGTAAAGTGCACAGCTTGTGTCTCGGCAAATTGGATGTAGTCAACCAGCGCGAGGTCAGCGTCTCCGTCGGGTGCCACGCAAACAAGGTAAAACATAATGAAGCGGAGGTTAGAGCAATCAACCAACATTGAGAAAGAATGAAAGCTAACCAAAAATTAATCATACCAAGCCTGCCCGAGCCCGTTAGAGCACAGGAAGGAAAATGCTGCTGATGCCAATCCATATGGAAGACGTAGATAGGTCAAGGCACGCGCAAATGCACTGAAGAAAGATCCAATGAGATGGAACTACGGACTAATGGTGGCAGAGAGTGAGAATGATAGATTTGAGTGCAGGGATTAAGCATAGCATTCTGCGCAAGATAATGAGCTGCCATGTTTGCCTCTCTGTAGATGTGATGATAGTCCAAGCGATGTAGTCTAACCAAGGTGTGTAGTAATTGAAGATGAGAGTTTCCGAACACCATCTGAGGACGGGATAGCCGCGATACAAGCATCGCACAATCTGATTCGAGAATAATAGTTCGATATAAAGGCAGGAAAAACAATAGTCCAAACAACGCTGCCTGTATCTCTGCGTGAAGAGGTGAACTTGGTGGTAATCTAAAGGACACTGCCCCTAGACATACACCATCATGATCTCGCAAAATAGCTCCCCCTGCACTATAATGGCGGCCAACCGCCGCATCAGTATTTAATTTAAATCGACCAGATGGAGGTAGCCTCCAGCGTACCAAAATTGGACGTGGACTCCGAAGCGGAGGAAGCCAAGCGAATGGGTGGTGCGAAACAGCCATCAATTTGGATCCCGAGATAGATTTGCACCACATTGAAATATCATACTGTATGGTAAACTTGAAGGATGTAAGCGAGAAAATGCGAGCCTCACCATAGACCAATGATGCATAGGCGCGCCAGACCGAATAAACAATGATTGCTGGGGCGACAACACGCAATACGCCAAGGAATGATGAAGAATGCGATCGACACCACCATGAAAGTAAATACTGACGTAAACTCAAGGACGTAGGAATGGGGCAGTGTAACTCGCTGGAAAAGTAAGTCCAGATCGACCGAATGCCCAAACAGTATATAAATATATGATCCAGCGTAGCAGACTCCTGTATACAAAATGGGCATTGGGATGGACGGGCAACAGAAAACTTACAAGTATAATCTTCAAATACTACCGCCGAATGAAAGATACGCCATAAGAATATCTGAGTGGTGGGCGAGTGATATTTAAACCAAATAAACCATGAGGAGAGGAGTGATAAACCAGATATACGACATATGTCATATGCACTACTCAAAGAGAATTCCCCAGATGGCGTTGGAGTCCATGTAAGATGCGTCGGCTGTCCCGCTGTGTGGGTCGAACATATAGGGTGAATCCTGCAGGTAAGCTTCCACACCGGGGAGTCTGGTAGGTGAGGCAAATAATCACGGCGGCGACCATATTTAGCATGCATAAAAGTACTCCAAAGTGTTTGTTGTTTTTGATATGACCACCAAATGCGACACTGATACGCTTTTTGTAGCACGTATAAGTTCCGAATGCCCAATCCACCCTCTTCCCGTGGTGTTGTAATAGTTGCCCAAGATACCCAATGATGTCTACTACCCCAATAAAATGCCGCCATTTTATGATGTATGACATGAATTACTGACTTGGGCAGCCCTCCTGCTGCTAGAATGTGTAAAGGCAAAGAAATAAAACCGAGCGCAACAAAACTAGTTGGCCCGCAGCAGATAATAACTTTGAGTGCCAACCATTCAGACGATCATCTATGTGTTGCAATAAGGAAATACAATAGTTGGATCTGTTGATGCCTTTATGCAGATAAGAACCAAGATACCGAAATGGTAGGTGTGAAGCCCTCATGCCCGTGATAGACTCATAGACGTGTCGCTGTTGTGGCGTAATTGCAGCCGATGAAATGAAGCTACTTTTTTGGAAATTTATTTTTTGACCAGAGGCATTTTCATACTGTGCTAGGAAAGAATGAAAATGGCGAAGATTACGCTGCGTACCTCGTAAGAAAACCAACAGATCATCAGCATAAGCTAAGTGGGTAATAGTGAATGGAATTCTACCCAAACGAAAAGGTTGTATGACACCCGATGCTACTAGCGATTTTATCCCCCTACTAAATCCTTCAGACGAAAGAATAAAAAGCAATGGAGATAAAAGATCTCCTTGTTTAACTTCCCTGCCTGGTCGAAATGATGTGGTAGGCTGTCCATTAAGTAGAACTGATAATGTGGTGGCATTCAAATGATTCAAAACGAGGCGAATAAAAAACTCCGAAAAACCAAAAGAATGAAGTAACCTCTCAAGGTATTCCCAGCTTACACGGTCAAAAGACTTCATCATGTCTAACTTTAAGCATAGCTGTGAACCTCCTTTATCCAATATATGTATCATCTCCCTGGCCAGCAGAACCTATGTAGAAATATCTGATCCTGGAAGAAAGCCAGTTTGCTCCGGGAAAATAAGCTGTGGGAGTAGAGTATTAAGTCTGGTAGCCAAGATCCTCGTGCAGACTTTACTCAAGAAATTGGTGAGACAGATAGGCCGAAAGTCACTGAACGTGTCCGGAGACGGTTTTTTTGGGATCAATGTAATAAGCGCACTTGCCATGACAGCAGGCTGAGGGATGCCAAGAAAAAATTCTTGGACAGCCTTAACCACATCAGAACAAATAACTGGCCAACAAGAATGATAAAAGTTACCATGGAATCCATCAGGTCCTGCAGCACTGTGAGGATCTAAATGCCACACTGATGTCTTGACTTCCTCTTCTGTAGGCACTTTTGTAAGCATCAAATTGTCCTCCGCTGTGACTATGGATGGGATGTTGCTAAGGATTGCCTCATAAGTGTGCGTGTGTTCCCGCTGGAATAAAGAGGTGTAATAAGATACTGCCTCATCTTTAATTGATGCAATATCTGTGCACAATCGACCATCAGATGCACGGATCTGCTATACTCGCAGCTGAGTACGCCGACCTTTCACTATGGAGTGGAAATAGCGGGTATTGGCATCACCATCTTGGAGCCATCGTACACGCGCCTTCTACTTCCAGAAATGAAACTCATATAGTAGTGCTTGAAGATATTCTGATTTTGCCTTATGATATATCTCACGATTTGACTCTGAAGAGTCAGCGTCCCAAGCGTGTTCCGCTTGTGTCAGAACTGATTCCGCATGTTTAACTTTGGAGAAAATATTCCCAAATATTTTTTTATTCCATCGCTGTATATCCTTCTTCAAATGGTGCAATTTCGAATAGAAGCCATACATACCTCCTGTGGTTGGATAGGATGTCCAAGCAGTTCTCATATAAGTGTGGAAGTCTGGATGATGCAACCACGAATCTAAAAAATCGAAAGGATCTGCGACCCTCCGAATTACCCAATCGACATAAGAATAGTAATAGTGTATGATCCAAAGTAGCTCGAGGTAGATGGGATAATTGAGTGTCGTTAAACACTTCCTGAAAAGAGGAGTTGAAGAATATCCATTCAAGCCAGTGCCGTACCCGACCTAGGCCCCTACCATCTGTCCATGTATATCGCGGCCCATGAAACTGTGGAGACATTAGTGAACACAATTCAATGCAATCGTTAAAATCCTACAGGGATGTTAGAGACGGTTGAGAATGTCCTGCATGATCCTCCAGAGATCTGAAAGTATTAAAGTCACCCCCAATAACCCATGGCAAGTCATTGGAGTCCGAAAAGGCAGACAGGGAATGCCATAGGGAGTGACAAAGAGAGACTGTATGATTGCCATAGACCACCAATAATACAAAGTGATGCTGTAGCTGCCGAAATAAAAAAGTAAAATGAACAACCTGTTGCTGATCCTGCGAGTGAACCAAATGAAGATCTACTTCATGCCAAAATAACCAAATATGTTCTGACTGAGAAAAGAAATGATTCGAAAAACTAATATCCATAGCAAAGCAATCAATATGAGATGGGGTGTGCTTTGGTTCAATAACTGCTAAAATGTTGAGATGATGCTCATGAATTAAGTTATGCAATCTAGGCAGAGAGGTACGCATGCCTCGTATATTCCAGAATAATATATTCATTGAGACAGAGTAGTATCACTTCCCTGGATGGTATGCGACGCACTACGAGTGAGGATTGTGGAGGGCGGTAAAGGTGGGAGATCTTTTCTAGAGCGACGCTTTCTACGAGGAACAATAGGAATGAACTCTGCATTATCTGAATCCTGTAGACGAGATAGTAAAACCTCGTCATCCGGCGATGTAGGAATCATCTCCATCCGCCTAACCACTTCGTCAGCAACTATAGTGATCTCCGGCGGCTGCTCATGTTCTGGCAAATCATTGTCCGAAGTGTGACCAATATCAATAGTGTCAGTAGGCTGAGGCGCTATTTGGTCCTCAGCATGAGGCAGATCCTCTCCCATCTGCGACTGTGGGACGATAACTGGAGGTTGAGATGTCGGGTGATCTGCCGACTGAGTATGAGGCTCGTCAGTCTCATCAGTAGGGTTATGCGGAGGTGCAGTAGTCGCGATCGTGCTGCCTTCCTTCCGTTTAACCGGAGTCCAACGCTGTGCCCTTGGACGTGGTGGCGGCGGTGGCGGTGGAGGCGGGATAGTGGCCTTGGCTGTAGGACGACAGTCTATAGCTGCATGGCCAAGCCTTCTGCATGATGTGCAAAACTGCGGCAAATCTTCATAAACAACAGATTGCAAAAGCATCCTATTTTTTGCCTGCACATAGATCTTCTGTGGTAATTCTTGAGATATATCAACTTCCACACATACTCTTGCAACAGACGACCGTAGTCCATCTGCCGTCGCAACATCAAGCTTGATCGGTGTACCTATAGTATGAACAATTTCGAAAAGCGAGTCCTGATGATGTAGATGAATAGGTAATCCGGGAAAGGCAATCCAAACTGGGACTATTGGAACGTCTGTAGCAGGATCAAAATCAATAGTCCATTTTGTAACACACATATGACATCCCGATATTAGCCAAGAGCGGCGATAAAAGCAGCGTAAATAATCTGATTCATTCCGAAAATTCAACAATATATGCGCTTGATCTATTAGAGTGATGCGCAAATCATGATGAAATCCAATCTTTTCAAATACCTCACGGATGACCTTCAATAGAGGTCGGCCATTCCAGAACGTGCCCACCAACGAATGCTTGAATGGAGCAGCAAGAGCATCAATCTCTGAATCAAGAAATGAAATCATTAGGATGCCCTTGTAACGTGAGACTGTTTTCGGCGATATCGAAATACGCTGTGAACAGGCTGCGCCGGAAACCACCGTAGCGAAAGACGGCTGCGGCGTCAAAACCATTGCAAGTAATGTGAAGATCAGGTCTTTGAAATGAAAATAATCAGCAAAATGGCTAAACATTGCAGTGAAGAGGAAAACGGCGGCGGCGGCGCGATCACTGTTCCGATAATCTCGGAGCCATGCGGCAGCAGCGAAAAAAATATATGTATATCTTTTAATATATATATATATCTGAATATATATATATATACATATATATTGAAAACGTATGATTAAGGGAGGAAGGAGACTTTCCATTCTTCAATTTTGTTGCCTTTATGCCTTTTCCAAATATATCTTCATTTTAATGAACTACTTAATTCATTTAACTAAGTACTTCACTTAATGAACTAGTTTAGTTCATTAATGGTGGCACCTGAAAATAGTTCAAACACAACAAATGTTTGCCATTTGATGTAAGCTTTAAAGCTTCATGGCTTGTTAGTACGACAACACTATATAAGGCATGTTTCGTGCAAAAACGTGTCAAGTGATAAAACATGTCATGCATTTCTTTAGTACACGTTATTTAAATCATGCATTTTGTAATCACTCAAATCCTTTTTTCTCAACAGATTCCTTGAGGGGTTTGTTTGATTTGAAGTCCTAAGAAATAATTCAACTCTCCAACCATTGACATTTCAAATTCTGACTTGATACATTCTTCGAAGTCCTTTACTAAGGTAGAGTTAGCTGAACCAAAGATTATATCATCTACATATATTTGAACTATTAATAAGTCATTATCTTTTCTTGTTAGGAATAGGGTGTTTGCTATGGTCCCCTTTTGATAATTATTTGCAACAAGAAAGTTTGCAAATCTATCATACCAAGCTCTTGGAGCTTGTTTCAAACCATATAGAGCTTTCTTAAGCTTGTAAACATGGTTAGGATTCTTTAGATCTTCGAATTTAGGGGGTTCTTTCACAAACACCTCTTCTTGGATGTATCCATTCAAGAACGCACTCTTGACATCCATTTGGAAGAGTTTAATATTGCTTAAACTTGCTATCGCAAGTAACAATCTAATTGCTTCTAGTCGTGCAACGGGTGCAAAGGTTTCTTCATAATCTATTCCTTCTTGTTGATTATAACCTTGTGCGACTAGCCTAGCCTTATTTCATGTGATGTTTCTTCGTTCATCCATTTTATTTCTAAAGACCCATTTGGTTCCTAGTATAGACTTGTTTTCAGGTTTAGGTACTAAGTCCCACACGTTGTTCCTTGTAAATTGATTCAATTCCTCATGCGTGGCATCTATCCTTGATATATCACCTAAGGCTTCCTTTACATTATTAGGTTCTAAGTGTGGGATCAAACTATGTCCTTCAAGTTGACTTAAGTTTCTACGTGTTCTAACCCCAACATTTGGATCCCCAATGATTAACTTTTTAGGGTCCCACTAATTCCTAGATTGACTAGGTTCACCCTCGTCTTGTTCAAATGTTTCATTTGTATGAACATTATCGTATGTAATTGGATCATTAGTAGTATTATCTTCCAATTGCAAAGTTTCTTCATTTACCTCATCTAAGGGTTCATGCATGTCTTGTTCAGGGGGAGTTGGTTCTAGATGATCAAGTACAAGCTCAAGTAATATATAATCATAATCAAATATATTTTCAACATTATTCTCATATTTATGTTGAGTTTTATCCCTAACTTCAAAGAATGCATTTTCATTGAATTTCACATGTATAAATTCAATTATTTTTCTAGATGCAGGATTATAACACCTATATGCTCTTGAATTAGTTGAATAACCAACAAATATGAATTCAATAGACTTTTGTTCAAACTTATCTAGACTACCCTTAGTGTTCAACACAAAGCACTTACAACCAAAAACTTTAAGATAAACTACTTTAGGTTGTCTATTGTTTAATAATTCATAAGGTGTTTTATTCAATTTCTTTCTAATAGAAAGCCTATTTATTATATAACATGCACAGCAAACAGCTTCACCCCATAAATATTTTGGTACTCTATTTTCACATAACATTG
Organism: Eustoma russellianum; assembly: GCA_036186865.1. Classification (NCBI taxonomy): domain Eukaryota; kingdom Viridiplantae; phylum Streptophyta; class Magnoliopsida; order Gentianales; family Gentianaceae; genus Eustoma; species Eustoma russellianum. The sequence continues at coordinate 11,503,061 of AP025042.1, forward strand.
TTCTAGCAACTTCTTAAATTGTTCTATTTTTGCGTTCAACAACTCCATTGAGTTGTGGTGTTCTAGGTAGTGAGAATTCTGCTTAATTCCATGTAATTCACAAAACTTGATTACATCTTTGTTTTTAAATTCTCCACCTCTATCACTTCTAATTCTTTTAACATTTTATTCGTAAATATTTTCGTGTTTCTTGATAAGAGTTTCGATTGCTAATGGAGCATCGTCTTTATGTGTTAAGAACAATGTCCATGTGTATAGTGAGTAATCATCTATTATGACACACACATAGTAGTGCCACCTAGACTTCTTGTCCTACTTGGACCAAATAAGTCTAAGTGAAGCAATTCTAGTACATGACTAGTACTCACTTCATGTTTCGATTTTAATGTTTCTTTAATGTGTTTTCCTTTAATACATGCTTCACACATTTGAAATTTATCTAAGTCTAACTTAAGCTTTCCTCTAATTAAATTCTTCTTAGATAATTTCTTAATGGTTGAAATTCCTATATGGCCTAATCTTCTATGCCACAAATTCACATCTAAGTCATGTGATATTAAACACTTAACCTTAGCATCTAACATGTTATCTAAGGTAAGAGTGTAAATGTTACCAGCTCTATTTCCTTTTAATACACTTTCTCCTTTTCCATTTATTATCTCACAAGAATTGAGAAGAAAAGAAACATTATATCCGCAATCTATAAGTTGAGAAATACTTAAAAAATTATAAGAAAGATTACTTACTAACAACACATTTCATATTTGAAATGTGTTAGGGTCCCCAAATGTTCCTTTTCCAACAACTTGTCCTTTGTTGTTGTCACCGAATGTTACCTTTCCTCCATTCTTGATATATTCCAACTCGGTGAATAGTTTGGGGTTGCCCGTCATATGCCTTGAATATCCATTATCTAAAAACCATTTAGTTTTTAGATTCTTTGACTTTGCCTCCTTCTTGCATTCCTTGCGATTTTCCTATAATAGAGACAAAGTTTTAGGTACCCTTTACTTGAGTCCTTGAATGTTAGGGGCACCATCCTTGTTTATATACCCTTTCGGTATCCAAACTTGGATGTACCTTTTTGGCACATTTTTAGCATAGTTATAAATGGAAAAATAAGGAGAATTAGCATATACATTCCATGAAGATGCATTGTTATACATGTTGTACCTTGGTTTATATGTACTCTGTTGGGGCCGATTTTGATAGCTTATGTAAGGCATATGATTTTGTTTCTTATATTATGCTATGTATGTATGTTTATGTGCATTTCTATAAGACTTATATGAGTGTTTCCTATATTTAGGTTCATAATAAGTTGGATGCATTTTATTATGTCTAGTTTCATTTGTATACATATAGGCATAATTTCTAGGTTGTCTAGATGCAAAACTTTTCCTAGTAGCATGTTGTTACGTGTGTGATTTTGTGGGTGCATGTTATATTTTTGCCTTAGAATAAACAAAAGAAGGAGTAGAAAAAGATGTAGCAGGCAAAGTTGATTTCGTTGAATTGTATGGCAAATTTGTACTAGATGAAAGAAATTTAGTATTCTATCTTTCTTTACATTTTCTTCTTTATAGCCTAACCCGGTTTTATCGTTTCCAAATTTTTGAGATGATATAAGTGTATCTAACATGTTTGTACCAGATTTAAATTGTTCTAACATTTCTAAGTTTAGTTTAGTGGATTTAAGTTGTACTATCTCATTTTCACAACTTTCTAACTTAGTCTTTAACATACTATTTTCAGTTTTTAATGTTTGTTCATTTTCCCCATATGATTCAATTTTAATCTCTAAAGAATCAAGAGTATTAGTAGATTCTTGTTTAAAAGATTCTAATTGATCGGAAAATTCCAAGTTAGACGTCTTCAACTTGTCATTTTCTTCAATTAGTTTCTCCTTTTCTTTAGAGAGCCTCTTACAGTGAGCATGCATTCTTAAAAATTCTTCATATATTTCATCAAATGTCATTTCAGTATCATAATCATCATCAGAAGAAGAACTTATCTCGTCGGATACGAAGCAGACTTGGGCTTCCTCAGTGTCGGATTCTGAGTCGGATGAGTCGCTCCATGTGCTCACCTTCATTGCTCGTTTCCTTTCCTTGTCTTGGTCTCCTATGCCTTTGATTTTTGCGTCTCCTTTTCTTGTTTGTTATTATTATTATTGTTGACATTTTTCTTTGTCGGACAATCATAAGAGATGTGTCCTCTTTGTCCATATTTATAACATTTTAACTCTTTATTATACCATTTGTTGTTATTAGAGTTATTTTTCCTTGGTTGAGAAGAAGAAGAAGAAGAAGAAGATCGTTGTCTATTCTTCTTAGGACGTTTAAAAAACTTTCTAAGTTTCCTAGCTATCAATATCAAGTCATCGTCTAATTCATTTTCACTATAACTATCATCATTATTTGCATGTGATTTAGTTGATTTAAAAGCTATGACTTACCGGATGACTTAGATGATTTGGACTTCCGTTGGTTTAGTTTTACCTCATATACTCTAAGTGAACCGTGTTGAGAAAAAGGGGTTTGAGTGATTTTAAAATGCATGATTTAAAGAAATGCATGACTTGATTTATGACATGACATGTTTTTGCATGAAAGTTGCCTTATATAGTTCATATATAATGTTGTCGCAATAACGAGCCATGAAGCTTTAAAGCTTACATCAAATAGCAAACATTTGTTGTGTTTGAACTATTTTCAGGTGCCACAATTAATGAACTAAACTAGTTCATTAAGTGAAGTACTTAGTTAATTAAACTAAGTAGTTCATTAAAGGAAGCAATATTTGGAAAAAGGTACAAAGGAAAAAAGGTGAAGAAAGGAAAGTCTTCCACTCTCCTATCCAAACATATATTGCACGCCATTATATATATGTATATATATATATATTTTCAAATTTTTTGAAAAAGGCACGTACACATTTATTCCAATGTACTACCGGCATGTTATATATTTTACATACGTACATTAACGTCACACCACTATACTTAACTCATATTTATGAGTATATTCAGGTCTTATATCATATGATATAAGTCATGGTGAAGACAAATTTAATATGACACGTTAAAAGGTTCTAAACCAAAAATTGTCGTATCGGACGAATACCGAAACTTCGCCAACGTGTCATGTACTTGCCATAAATAGATGGCCAGCCCCTACACTTTAAAAATATCCACGAATTTTGTGGGTTTCACGCTATATGCATCCATAAAATCATTCCATGTTGGCACACACAAATCTCCCCACATTAAGGCCAAATTGTGGAGATTCCAATTTCAATTTTGTCACATGTTTTGGGCACCACTTTAATCAGCCTAAGTGCTGAATATTAAAGTTTAATTTATGTATTTTATGTGTAACATAATATATATAATATGTGCAAAGAGTTGGAATTTAATTAGAGAAAAATCGGGTAATCGATAAACGTCGAAAATTTGGTTTTCTACGTACACGACACATGGAACATTTTTGGCACATCATATAACATGTATCTAGACACTTTTTACATATTTCATACATCTCAAAGTGTTCTAAAAAATTCAATTAAGGACTGATTGGAATATACCATGTGTATATAATTAAATGTGCACTATTTTACAAAGTTTGCAAAAATAAAATTCAGCACATGTATCATCCTAGTCACACGCCCAAGTCACCTTGTTCGAGCATATGTGGAGCTTTGTTGGCATCTTGATTGGTCAAGAACAAAGCATGCAATGTTGATGACTTAAATAAAGGAACTACAAAAGGTAACATTTCAAATCTTGTCACAATTGTGATACATGCTGAAAATTCAGCATGTGTGCTAATAGGCTGGCCGAATTTATTCCCATTATGAGCCATATTTTGTTGTCTTGAAACATGTGGATAATTGAGAGATATTTTGGAAGGATTTTGAATATTCTAAGGAAACAAATAAGGTGATATTTTTAAATATCACACATGCTGAAAATTTCAGCATGTGTGGATGTATAGTTGCCAAAATATTGGCCTTATTGGTGTCGTTATTCCATAAATGATAAGAATATTGTATACTAAATGGTGATTGAATTATTCTTTGATTTTTTGGATTAAATCAATGTAAAATAGGCAATATTTTGAATAAAAGATGAATGTTACACATGCTGAAATTTCAGCATGTGCAAGTGATGTTATGGCCGATTTTTGCATGCCTTTTTGGAGAAAATTGTCTCGCTAATTTTGGGTGATAATCTTGTGAATTATGGTAATCATTTTATGATGATTTTGGCACATGTTTTAAGTGTTATTCTCAGATTTGTCTAGTCATCAAATGATGACAACATCTAACCAATCAATGAGTGCCAAGTAAGCAAGAGCTTAATGATCATCCAATGAAGAGATGCCAAGCAAGGAAAGACATGTCACAATGACGCCATATGCTCCTCCAAAGACTTAGAAGTTTCAAGAATGGAAGAGGAGCATAGGGGGGCGGCCAACTCAAGATAAAAAGAGAAAGAAGAGACAAAACAAAAACAAGAACAAGCCTTGCAAAATCCAAGATAAAAAACGTTAAGCACCTTCTTTTCTACACTCTCTTTCTTTCTTGTCTCTAAAATCCTATTGTAATTACATTCATATACTTGAATAGGCTTCATATAGTCTACCACATATTCTTTATCATTGTAAAAGATTGATCAAGGTGTGATCAATCTTGCACTTGCGTGGTGGTGGTGTTCGTGTGAATTGTATTCTCATACAAGGTTTGTAAAGGGTTGGAGTTGGTGTGTAACTCCATCAACCCTGTGGTAAGGTGTTCTTTGTGTTGTGTGATTAGTGTGAACCGAAGAAGGTGTCCTCGAAGACTGGAGTAGGTTGTTTATAACCGAACCAGTATAAAATTCTTGGTGTCATTTACTTTCAGCACTTACTTTCAGTTTCAGCACTGTTTATCGTTTTTGATCACGTTCGTAAAAATAGTAAACAAATTTCAAAAATTATGAAACTTTCCAGAATCATAGAAACACGTTTTAAGGTTAATTTGGCACAAGTTTCAATCCTTTTGGATAAGTATAAGTCATCCAAACGTCCAAAGGTATGAGACTAGTGCAGTCTGATTTTCAGGCTTGCAAAGGTTGAGACTTTGATCGTATTTGACTAACTTCCCAAAAGAATATTTCAATGCTGTTTCAACCCATTTAAATAAAACTTATAAGGGGTTAGTATTTAAATTTTCAGAGCATTTGGAGTTGTGTACAAATAGGAATTAATTTTTCAAATCAGTCCATCGTTTCTGGCAGATTTGCGCAATCTGACCACCAATGAATTTTCAAGGGGTTAGAGGTTGAATTTAAATCTGAAATTTTTAGAAAATACTCATAACATTTGAGGCTAAGTTCTCTACAAATTTCGGAATTTTTGAAGACCTGTAACCTAACTTTCAAAACGTTTTAAAACTGGTCCTGAAAACAGAAACTGTTTTCAGAAGTTGAGTTTTTGGTTTAAAACTATTTTAAAAACCACATTTTCCGCACCCACTATTTTGCTGTCATGGGGATATAATGGGTTTGGATGATGATGATGATGATGATGATGATTTTCTGCACCCACTATTCAACTCCCCCTTCTATTGGTGCCTTGAAGATCCTACAAACCGATCAATTCATCCATCTTAGTGATAGACTTTGTCTCCTCGATTGCAGTTACCTTTGGATCCCATTCAGCAGGAAGGCTTCGCAGCACCTTTTGAACCTTTTTATTATTCATGAATGATTTGCCTAAAGCTTCAAGGGCATTGAAAATGTTAGTAATCCTCAAATCCATAGGTGTTATGGATTCGTTTGGTAACATCTTGAAAGATTCAAGCTTAGACATAAGCATGTTTATTTTTGACTCTTTTACCCCGCTAGTACCTTCATGCTTTTATTCTAATGATTTCCACATGTCGTGTGCACTTGTGCAATTTGACACATATCCTGCTTCAGAGGTCGATAGTCCATTTAAAAATAATTGCAAAGCATTAGCGTTCATTGACATTTTCTTTTTATCTTCCAGTGACCATTCACTTTTATATTTTTCTACTTCCTGTGTGACTCTACTAACTTGTACAATTTTCATTGGAATGTACGACCCATCTTCAACTATAGACCGTAAATCGATGTCTATAGCCATTAAGAATAGCCTCATTCTAAGTTTCCAATGAACGAAATTATTTCCATCAAAAAAGAGGAAGACGTTGTATGGACGTACCTTCCAACTCACCTTTGTGAGAAACTATGACCATTGTATGTACCTTTGATTTGAGATTAGTAGGCTACTTTGAAATATTGTTTCTTGGCCTTGTGTTGTTTGTACGGTGTTGAATCTTGCTTTTATGAGGAGTGGACCTCGCTCTGATACCAATTGTCAGACCGTGCGCCTGTATTAAACACTACTAGAGGGGAGGTGAATAGTGGTTAGCGGAAATTACACTACTACCCTTGATAAAAAATCCCCTTTGAAAAAACAATCTGAGACTACCCCAGATTCAGAACGCGTTTTTGAAAAATTCAAAAACTAGTGTACACTACTCCAAAAATTATGAAAATTTCCAGAACTCAACTTCAACTGCTTGACAAGACTCTGTCCAAAAATCAGATAAAAATAAGACCGTTGGCCCTTCAAACAAATAAAAAAATTCAGATGGTCAATCTGGACAGAATTGGACAGAGTGTTGCTGAAATTGAAAAACGTGTTTCTCTTTTAATACTTAACCAAAACGGTTGATTTTTATACCAAAACACTCCTTAGGATGTCTAGTTTATGTTTCCAAAAGGCCCTGACCTTAAACAATTCTTGGCTAAAACATAATTCAAGTTTTTTCAAAACTGGTCATATTGCAGCCAGATTGAAGCAGTTATCTTGCAAAGACTGAAAGACTAATTTTTCCTTTCTCAAATCAAGTGATTTCTGTTGCAAATGAAAGCTAACATTCTGAAGTATAACTCCACCAAAAATCACGAATTTTGAAAGTATTTAGCTATTTTTTCAAAGCGTGAGAAATTGTGTGAAAACTGTAGTGAATAACGGGCAGAAAATAGAAATGTAGAAACGAGATAAGAACACCGAGAATTTATCCTGGTTAGGTCAATATGACCTACTCCAGTCCAAGGAACATATTTCCTTGGATTTCACTATGGTATGAATCAACTTACAACAAGAACCATGCTTGATCCTTGGGTTAAACACCAACCCTATTCAAGATTTGGATGAACACCTTCTATGCAATACTTAGTTGCAACACCTCTACCTCCTATTGATGTAGCCTTATAGAATTGACTAATCAATCTTACAAATGAAGCTCAAGAGGCTTGTAGCTCTCCAACAAATACAACAAGAACACCTTGGCTACAAAGAATGGAACAAGAATGACAAGAACAAGATAGCTAGACAAATCAACTAATCTTTGAAGTGAGCTTCAAGTGTGGTCTTCTTCTTCTTCACCATTACCTCCTATTTATAGTGTGAGTTGAGCCTTGTAGATAAGAATGCACATGTGTCACCATCTTCATCATCAAGCCTAAATGTCTTCACATCATTGGTTGACCTTGTACACTTGGCAAAATGAGGCAACATAATTGGTCCACCTTGGACACACATTTACACCTTGGAATATCTTAATTATACTTTGCAAAATGAAGATAATAAGAATAAGATAGAATGGCATATTCCTCCAATATCCCCTCAACTCATTGGCTTGAGAATAGGCATGTGAGAGTTGAACATTTCAAACAAAAATCATCTCCATTTTCAGCCTAGTATCCGTTGGGTATAATTCAAACATTTCCTAGTTGGCAACTGTTGCCAACTATCTTCTTTTTGGTTGGTCCACTTGTCACCAAGACATAAAATGAATAAAATATCAACTCAACCTAAATATGAACATTTTTGAACATATATACAAGTATATCAACTCAGATTTTTGAAGAAGAAATCACCAAATGATAGTTGACAAGATTATGTCAACATGTAACACCAAAATTCTCATAATTTCTTCTTGTATGTTGTGATAATTTCCCACACCTTTAACACCATTAATTCTCTGTAAAATGATGATAAATATACTCCAATAACATATAGAAGAGAGTCTTTAAGAAAAAAATAGATTGTGACATCACAACTCGTCACATATCCCGCTATAGTCAATAATATCATCATGTGAGAGAAATAATATAAAACCACCATATAATCTTTAAGATAACCATAACTCAACTTCAAAATGAAGATAAGAATATACTCAAGATATTCTTTGAGCGAAAATACCAAAAATACCCTCAGGGGTAAATGACCAAAATGCCCCTAGGGAGAGAAAACTCCAGAAATGACCCCGATGGTCAGAAATAGTCATAATATCATATTTGTCATGATAAATACGATGAGAATAAGTCCTTGATGTATTTCCTTTATATCATGTTCCACAAAACTCAAAATACCAATTTTGCCCTTTTTGGTAAGTTGTAGAAACTTCCAAGGCACATTAGTCACAAGACATTTAGAATCATCAAAAACACATAATTTCAACATAATGAACATGTATAAATAATGTACAAATGAAAACAACCATTTTATCACATTTTAGAAAAATATTTCTAAAAACACTAGACATCGATCGATCGAAGTGCCTCAGCTTCAGAGATCGATGTCTCATAGTGAGTTTCAGAATTTGTCTCTGACCTGCATCAATCGATCAAAGTGAGGGTTCGATGTACATCGATCGATCGATGTGTCTCATGTTTAGAGATCGATG
>AP025042.1:11520830-11534990 GCA_036186865.1 Eustoma russellianum
TATATATATATATATTTGAAAAAAACGATTTATTGATTATGTTGATGCCTCACTTATGGTGGAGGAAAACCTTAGTACATGGAGAAAATATAACGTACAATGGAAATGAGAAGTTCCAACATCCAAGTAATATATGATATGCCGCATTAAAACCTTGCCAAGTAAAACCACCATTGTGGATAAAACCTTGGCGAAGGAAAAAGCGTACATATTTAAACTCTTGGAGTGTTGAGACGTTTTACAATGAAAAAGTAGAAAAACAGTAAGCCACATATGAGACACTTGAAGCAAGTGATGTTGAAGCCGAAGGAGCTCCCTAACGCCATCCTCATTACGTAAATCAACCGCATGTGTGTGAGTAGCCAGCAGGAATGTTGAGTCCGTCCATGCATCATGAAAACAGGAGATTGTGTTAAACATACAGTGAAGACATAAGACAAGGCAGCCAACCCAGTGAATGTAACGCATACCGAGACTGCCTGTACTTGCCGAAGTACAGGCAGAGGAATCAAATGAGAGCCAAGCCATGTGGAAGACGTGTGAAGCAGCAGCGTAAAAAGTGCAAAGATGTGTTACAGCCCATGTACCAACGAGGCATAAAAGTGCGTCAAGCAGAATTAGTAAATATAAACGATTATTACAAAATGAGAAGATGTGGATCTCACCGAGGCTGCCTGTACTTGTCAAAGCACAGAAAACGAATGCAAATGTATGCCAATCCGTGTGGAAGACGTGATAGTATTGACCCTCGCCCGATGATGAAATGAGAAACATCAAGCAGATTGAGTTGTGGTCCATGCATAAAGAAAATAAACTTTGCGTCAGTAGGCAGCAGACGATATGAGATGACATGAAGGAGCGAGGGAAACATACCGAGTCTGCCTATACTCACATGAGTACAGGCAAAGGATACTATAGTGCGCCAATCCATATGGAAGACATAGAGCTCAATGAGTACGCAAGGTTGCTGACGTGAGGTCCAAAGTGACTGAAGCGCGTACCATGGGTGGCAGACTGTTGGAGTGAAGGAGCATGTGCTCGGTGATGTCATTGCATACTGAGCAAGGTAATGTGCCGCATTTGGCCTCGCGGTATATATGCGTGATTTCCAAATGATGATGGTTAATCAACATGTGTAAGAGCCTGAGATGATAGTTTCCAAAGATAGGCTGCGGTTGACGGAGGCGCAGCATTTGCGCACAGTCTGTCTCTATGACAAGCGTCCGATATAATGGAAGAAAGTAGAGTAATCCAAAGAGCGTAGCCTGAATTTCAGCCATCAACGGTATGCATGGTGGTAAGCGAAATGATAAGGCGCGCACACAGGCGCCGGCGGAATCACGCATGATGACGCCGCCTGCAGCATATTGTCGTCCAACTGCTGCATCCACATTAAGTTTGAATCTTCCTGATGGAGGAGTGTGCCATCTTACCACTTTAAGACGGGGAGGTCGAACATACGGAATCCATGCAAGAGAGGCAGGTGGCCCTGCTGCGAGTTTTGAGCCGTGTAATGTGTGAATCCACATATCAATGTCAAAATGGACAGCGGCCCGCAGTGCCGATAGAGAAAAAGATCAGTGTCCCCATACACTAAACTAGCATAACAGCGCCATATGTTATGCACTAGGATACCCGGAACAACAATTTTTAAAACCCCAAGTAGGGAAGAATAGGAGGAGCGGTACCACCAGGATAAGAGGTATTGGCGCAGATTCAGAGTAGTGAGGTAGACGCTGTGCAATTCCGCCGCCAAAAAAGTCCATAATAGACTAATTGGCTGACAATATAGGAAAACATGATCAACCGTTGCCGAGTGTTGTTTGTAAAACGGGCATTGCGTGGGGCGTGCTGTAGAATAATGGCCAATGTAATCTTCAAATGGCAGTGCTGAGTGAAATAAACGCCAAACTAATACTTTTATGGTTGGCGAATGTTGCTTGAACCAAATGAACTTCAGAGAGTAGCGTTGGCCTGGATGGCCGACAACAAAATCATAGGCTGATTTTAGAGTGAATTCACCCGAGGGTGTGGCTTCCATGTAAGATGGGAACAATACCTGTCGTTTGCGAAGTAAATGTCATGAATGCGACAGATGAGTTTCCAAACCGGCGAATCCGGCAGTCTTGGCCAAAAATCCCCTCGCCGTCCATATTTGACATGCATATACCGACTCCACAAAGTGTCTGTTTCTGATATAGCCACCAAATTCTACAATGATATGCCCGCTGCAGCATGTTAAGATCCCGTAGTCCCAAGCCTCCTTCCTCAACAGGCAGAGTGATTTTCGACCATGCCACCCAATGATGTCGTTTGCCCCAATAAAAAGTGGCCATCTTTCTGTGTATCATTTTAATGACAGACTTTGGCAATCCTCCTGCTGCAATGATATGGAGAGGGAGAGCAGAAAGTACTGAACGCAGTAATACTAAACGACCCGCTGATGAGAGGAGACGGGAATGCCAACCATTTAATCGATCATCAAAATGCTGTAGCAGAGTAGAACAAAATGGATCGATTGATCCCTCTGTGGAGATAGGAACCAAGATAGAGAAACGGTAGAGAAGAGAGTCACATGCCCAGTATTTCTTGTAAGGTCCGAACCCGTCGGGGTGTAAGGCGTGCTGACGGGATGAGACTACTTTTTTGGAAGTTAACCTTTTGACCAGAAGCAGTTTCATACTCCGTTAAGAACTTGTGAAAACGTCGTAAATAGCTGTGTTCCACTGCAGGAAAATAAGGAATCCAATCATCCGCTAAAGCTGGGGTTATTGCAAAAGGAATGCGACAGAGACGAAATGGCAGTATATGGCCCGCCGCAACTAATGAATTTAACCCTCTGCTGAAACCCTCCGATGTCAAAATGAATAGCAATGGAGATAGAGGATCTCCCTGTTTGACACCTCTTATGGGTGGAATTTAGGTGATGGCTCTCCATTGATCAAAACTGATAACGTAGAAGCCCGTAGATGGTTGAGGATAATCCGAGAGAAAAAATCTAAAAAACCAAACTGCCGCAGGAGACGCTCTAGATAATCCCAACTGACCCGATCAAATGCTTTCATCATATCCAATTTCAGGCATAAATGAGACCCACCACTATCTAGCATATGTACCAATTCTCTTGCCAATAAAACTTGAGTTGAAATATCATGTCCCGGAAGGAATCCTGTTTGCTCTGGAGAGATTAACTTGGAAGAAGCATCCCAAACGCGTGGCAATAATGCGGGTACAAACTTTGCTCAAAAATTTGTAAGACAGATAGGTCGAAAATCACTGAAATCTGAGGAGGATTGCGTCTTAGGTATCAAAGTAATTAATGCACTAGCCATGACAGGCGGCTGTGGGATACCAAGAAAAAACTCTTGCACTGCTTAATAATATCAGAGTGTATGATAGGCCAGCATGAACGATAAAACGTACCATGGAAACCATCCGGACCTGCTGCGCTGTGAGGGTCTAAGTGCCACACTGCCTCCTTAACTTCAGCCTCAGTAGGGAGCTGCGTCAACATAATATTGTCAGATTCTGTTACCAGCTAGGAATGTGCGAAAGTATAGCAGAATGATTTTGCGTTGGTGCCTGAGCAAATAAATCAGTATAAAAAGAGACTGCCGGCCATGATGTCAGTCGATTAGTCAAAAGCTGGCCCTCTGCATTGCGAATGTTTTGAATTGCAATGTGCTCGCTTCCCTTTGACAATGGAATGAAAGTACTGTGTATTGCATCACCTTCTTAAGCCATTTGATTGGGCTTTTGTTTCCAGAATTGTAATTCAGAAGTAGACGCTCGTAGATATTCGGCCTTGGATCTATGATATTCTTCTTTGTTTCCGCTGTCGGATGCGCATCCCAGGCTGCCTCTGCATGATTAAGTTGAGCCTCTGCATGTTTCAGATTACTGAAAATGTTGCCGAAGATGTCCTTATTCCACCGTTGGATATCTCTTTTGAATGAAAACAATTTTTTATAGAAACCATGCATGCCACCAGTAGTGGGATATGATAACCATGCCTGCTGCATATAAGAATGAAAGTCTGAGTGATGTAGCCAGGTGTCCAAAAATCGAAATGAGCGTTTGCCATGTGAACAGTTTGCCGACACAAGAATAATAATGGCATGTGATCGGAGGTGACCCTCGGCAAATGCGACAACTGTATATCCGCAAACACATCCTGAAAAGCAGAATTTATAAAAATCCAGTCCAATCTACGACGTATCCGGCCAAGACCTCTGCCGTCTGCCCAAGTAAATCTAGAGCCTTGATGCGGTAGCGTCATTAGGAGCACTTTCAATACAGTCATTAAAGTCTTGTAATACTGCTAAAGACGGAGTTGACGACCGCTATGATCCTCGATGGTTCGAAAAGTATTAAAATCACCACCCACCATCCAGGGCAATTGACATGATTCAGCAAAGTCACATAATGAATGCCAGAGGGTCGACGCTGGAGAGGTGTATGTTTCGCATACACAACCGAATACAAAGGTCCATTGCAGTGAAATTGACTGGAAAGTAAAATGTACCACTTGTTCTTGATCCTGAGTAGCAAGCAAACGAAACTCAGTATCACGCCAGAAAAACCAAATACGTTCCGATTGTGAAGCATAAGAATGTGAAAAACCAAGCTGTAAAGCAAATCCATGTATACGGGAAGGTGCATGTTTGGGTTCGAGCAAAGCAAGTAAGTGTAAACGATGTTCATGAATCATTTGTTTTAATCTAGGTAACGAGGCACGCATGCCTCGGATGTTCCATACGATTGCATTCATTGAGTAAGTGAGGAGGTACTTCCCTGTACGATGTGCGACGCACTTCGCGTTAAGATCGTGGATGGCGGTAGAGGGGGTAAATCTTTGCACGCCCTTCGCTTACGTGGGACAACTGGGATGAATTGGTCTCAGCAGCATTTTCTTCTAAAGCGATATTAATACCTCCTCATCAGGCGAAGGCGGTATTAGTTGCATTCGACGTGCTACGTCCTCAGGGACATTAGGTATCATCAACATGATCATCAATCGGCAAATCTGTATCTGATGAGTGACCCGTTTCGACTGGATTTAGTTCGGCGGGTAGATGCTGATCCGCAGCATCACAAAATTCCTCCACAATCTGGTCAGATGTAGTGAGGTAGGGTTGTGTCTGAAGGAGGTATCACTCGATATCCGGCTGGTCATCTTGATCAGTATTTTCAACAGATACATCTGGGTTTAGCAGAGTAGGAGCTGACAGTTTCTTTTTGACTGGTGTCCAGCGCTGCTTAGTTGAGTGTGGCCGCGGTGGGGGAGGTTGCGGCGGTGGGGAACGTTGCTGTTGTCCTTTGGAGGGCATGCAGCTGTTGAATGACTGAGTCTGCGGCATGAAGTGCAGAATAAAGGTAGATCTTCATAAACTATCGATTGCAAGATCATCCTACCCTTAGCATGTAAATATATTTTTTGTGGCAAGTCTTGAGAAACATCAACCTCAACATAGACACGAGCCACTGACGGTCTTAGGCCATCCGCAGTCGCAACATCTAATTTCAATGGCGTACCAATCGGCCGTACCACTTCAAAGAGGGCTGCACGATGGTGCAGATGAATCGGCAAGGATGGCAGTGCAATCCAAACCGGACAATGGGGACGTCCGCCGAAGGATCAAAATCAACTGTCCACTTGGTTATCCTCATGTGACACCTAGAGATATGCCAAGAGCGACGATAAAAGCACCTCAAATAATCAGCTTCATTGCGGAAATTTAAAAGTGTATAAGATTGATCAATCAGTGTAATGCGCAAATCCTGATGAAATCCAATTTTCTCAAAAACCTCACGTATAATTTTCAGAGGTGGCCGACCATACCAAAAAGTACCAACCAAAGAATACCTGTAAGGCTCAGAAAGTGCATCAATCTCAGCATCGAGAAAAGAAATCATGGGGATTCCTTTATACCGGGAAACTGTTTTCGGCATGATGGAAATATTGCTTACTGCGCTTGATCCGGTGACAACCGCAGCAAAAGAAGGTGCGGCTGTCATGATTATGGCAATGCGGGTTGAAAAAATAAGAACTTTTGATGGAAGTTGATCGAAGCAGGGATGGAGAGGGTGATGTGATAAGCGGTCGGGCAGAAAAGTGGGAAGAGAGCGGTATGGCTAAGGCGGCGGCTAGCGCTGTAGGTGTGCTTCAGCGCCAGAGCAGATTGTCATTTTATATATATATATATTATATGCATATATATATATATATATATATGAATTGTATATATATATATACATACAATTCATATATATATATATATAATATATATATAGAAAAAACGCTCTGGCGATCCGCCGCCACCTTCCTTGCGATCGCTTTCTTCTTGCGCCGACATTGCGATGCCACCTTCAGGGCCGACGACTTTGGCTGTCTGGTCCTTTGCTGCTGTTCTCACTGGTGATCCGCCACCGGTACTCTCTTCAATCTCTAAAAAACAACCTCAGCGTTTCAAAGGTTATCCCTCTATGATATTTGATGAATCTGAGGTTTCGGCTTCTTGACTCCATTCCGCTACACGCTTGTTGGTTCCTTTTGGAATGGAAGGCCATCCATGGTTGCTCTTCAATAAACTTTGGAACACATTGGTTTCGTTGGAAGCATCCATGTTGGTTTATTGGATAAATCGCACGTGCTTTGCGATTTGAGAAGGAGGAGGACTATAATCGTTGTTTTTGTCGTCGATCTTGGAATATCCTTGGATTCCACATGCGAATCACTAAATATACACACGATTTTGATCCAAGGTATGATGCCCCTATCGTTCCTGTGTGGATTGCGATGCCTGGTTTGTCGGTATATCTGCAGAATCAGTCTGCACTTTTTGCTATTGCATCGATGGTTGGTACTCCGATCAGAATTGATACAGCCACACAAAAATTACTTCGTCCTTCAGTGGCTAGGGTATGCGTAGAAGTTGATGTCTCCAAGGAATTACCAACTAAATTACACATTCAAAGCATTGATCATCATCATTATCAGACGGTAGTATATGAAGATGTTCCTGATTACTGTGACAAATGCAATATTCATGGTCACAAACGTGATCGCTGTGGTGGTGATAAGAATCCTGCTGATGCTCATCCCGCTGCAATATCTCAACAATGGCGTCCAAAACCAAAAGACAATGCCCCCCTGCTTCTGAGATGCAACCCCTTACAGAATCTAAGTCTGCAGCTCTCCCAGTCATTGACACTGATCTTGCGCCTCCAGTCCAAACTTCTGATCCGAATGATTTATCAGAGGAACATATTTCAGAGGATCAACCTGCTATCGCCTCTGATCCTGTATATATAGTCCCTGAAGATTCCGCTCCTCCTACTAAAGATTTATCTGTTTTAAGTCGATCTGTAGCGCCCCGCATCCGGCCTCGTCCGGATACGGTGCACCCCGCCGTACTTCACTAAAGAGAGTATAAAACGTCATGCGTAACATGCGAAAATCCATAACATAAGTCGTGGACTCCCATGCTAACATTTAACATGGTAGTAAAATTTAGGCAGAATTAAAACTTTTCGAACTAAACATACGTTACTAAACAACTAAACTCTAAAGTAGCAATCCCTCAAAATAACATAACTGAAATCCAGAGAGTTCAATCATAGTCATAATACAAAACATCTTGGCAGCACAAAAGTCCTTAAGCTTAGCTCCCTTCATATCTCCTCGCCCATGGATAAGGTACCCTCGGCTCATCTTCGATCCATTCTACCTTGGCATTATCTGGTTCTGGGGAAAAATAAAGTGTGAGTGATAAAAATCACCCAGCAAGAATACAATAAACTACCATGAAACACGTAAAGAATCATAACATGAATGTATTACCCCGAAAACCTCAAATAATCATAATTCATACCTGATCTTAAATCCTGAGCTTGCTTGACGTTCGGCTTAAGCATGTGTTTAGGTAATGCTATACCAATTATAACTTATAACCATTAACTGTAACATGCAACATGTCCTCATGATCGTGAGTTATGCAAGATGCAATGCATGATGTTATGTCATGTCAAAACATCATTTTGGTCCCATAAAGTAACATGTCGTAAAAACAAAGTGTCAGATCAATTAACCCTGGATCTGAGCGGGTCCAGAACATATCATCAGACCAACTAATACTGGGTCTGGGACGGGTCCAGAATAGATATCAGATCAATAAACCCCGGATCTGAACGGGTCAAGAACAGATATCAATCAATTAAACCCCGGATCTGAACGGGTCCAGAACAGATATCAGATCAATTAACCCCGGATCTTAACAGGTCCAGAACATATCATGTCAACAACCAATTAACCCCGGGTCTGGAGTCGGGTTAGTCGCATGCTTGGCCGGCAAAGGAATCATGAAGCTTTCTTTAAAACATGGGACCGTAAAAACTTTTCATGCATAACGAAAACATAGTTGCTTATAAAACTTGCTTGCATAAGTAAAATCCATGAAAATCAGTTTCATGATCATGCGTGATACATGCCGTGAAATGCAAGTCATGACGTGAAATAGCATAATGCATGGTTTCGGAACTAAGGAAACCCCATTTTTAATTTATTAACTTTTCAGCTTTCGTACATTAACTTCGCGTCCGTACCACTCCCAAAACATTAAGGTTAACCTGACTATCTTGCGTGACCTTACTCCTAAACGTCTTGAGTGATCACCATAAAATTTTTGGATTAATCCTATAACCACAAAGGGTTCAATTATTAACTTTCTGACATGGTTTAAGTGCTGAACCAGAACTGACCCATTTTGCTAAAAATTCAATTCCGGCAAATCCGTAATTCGTTATTCAGAAATTCCAACTCACACGAGTCATAAAACATATGGAATTAGTATCCTGCTGAAATTTAGCCCATTTGCTTATCTCTAAGTCCTATTTCTGAGTCCAGTAAACCGTTACTTAATTCCAGCTTGGTTCCAGTGACTTCAGTTGAGCGTTTTAGTAATTAATTTATTAAAATAATCCAGAACTTATTTTACCAAAATTCCAGCTGGCGTATTCACTACACTCATAGTATTATTACCATGCCAAAAATCAGCTTTATTGGCACTCTACAAGGTCCCTTTTCAAGTTAGTGAAAAGAGGCACAATTCTGCTCAATTCTTTTTTCAGGTCTGACCAGTCTTACCAAATATTTTATTAAAATTTCACCATAGCTCATTTCACCAAACTTCCAGCTGGCATCTCTACTACAACTCATGGGGCTAGGTTTGTGCCGAAATCAGATTTATTGAAGGTCCATAAGGTCTTCTTTTAATTCGTTGAAATCAGTGGTCAATTCTGTCCAGTTCCAGAATTTTCTACTGGAGCAGTTTTACCGCGTAATTTCTTAAAAATAATCCTTAGCTTATTTTAACAAATTCCAACTCATACATGTCATAAACATGTAAGTCTAGCATCCTACAGAAAATTAGCCCATTTTCATGTCCCTAAGATTCGTTTTTGAGTCCATTATCTCGTTACTTAATTTGCTCTGTTCCAGTACTTCTCATTGAGCAGTGTTACCAATTAAATCATTAAAATTAATCCACAACTTTTTTTACCATAATTCCAGCTGGAGTACTCACTGAACGCTTGGTATTGTTATCGTGCCAAAAATCAGCTTTATTGAACTACTGCAACGTCCTTTTTCGAGTCAATCCAAAAGATGTTCTGTTCTGCTCAGTTCCAGGATTTCCAGCCTGAGCAGGTTTACCAATTATTTTATTAAAATATTCCACATCTCCTTTTACCAAAATTCTAACTTTTACATTTTCTATACACACAAGGCTATCCCCACACCGAAAATCAGCTTTATTGAACATCTGCAAGATCTCTTTTCAAGCCATTCAAAACGCTACATCATTCTGTCATATTCAGAATTTACAGCCTGAGCAGTCTCACCAATTATTTATTAAAATTAACCATAACTTATTTTACAAAAATTCCACCTCAGCTCTGCTATACACATGGGGATAGCTCTGTGCCAAAAATCAGATTTATTGAAGGTCTAAAAGGTCCGGTTTTAAGCCGTTGAAATTAGTGCTCAATTCTGCCCAGCTCCGGAATTTCCAACTGGAGCAGTTCTACTAAATATTTTATTAAAATTAATCTGTAATTTATTTTAACGAAATTCCAACTCTCACTTGTGCTACACTCATAAGGCTAACTTGGTACCAAAAATTAGCTTCATTGAAGGTCTGTAAGGTCAGTTATTAGGCCGTTCAAGATGCCATCCCATTCTGTCTAGCTCCAGTAGTTTGATATCTTGTCATTGGTTCAAGTCAAAGGTCCACCATTCATCTTGTTCTTATGAGATATATTATTGATTACCACTTACACCTTATTGTAACATAAATGTCCAGATTGCATGCTCATTATAAGGTCACGTTTTCCATATACCAAAGAGTTGTAGATAGTATTTCAAGCAAGTATCATCTATGCACAAAAACAAGTGTTCTTCCTTAAAGACACTACTCACCTTCTCTTCCCTCCTTAGAGCCGAAACCTAGGTGGTACCTTAGCCTCATTTTGTAACATATATCAAGCATGCAATCACATTCAAGGGTCATCTTAAACCAATCTTGCACACAACTTCATAAAACTCTTATCTTTCACATGCATGCTTTTCTTAGACCTTTCAAATTTCAATCAAGAACCAAACTTGCCTAGACTTACTTAGTTGCACCTTACATCATCTCAAAACAGCCTTGTAACTAAATGCATGTAATAAAAGATTCCATCTTTGAGAGAATAAGCCACATGAAATGCATTGTTCTTAAGGAATCTCTAAGAAATAATCTTAAACTTAGAATATTCAACTAAAAATCAAATCTTAAGAACCTCTAGTCATTCAAGTCACTAACTCTTTAAGTAAATATTGAGAGATCATTGTATACTTTCCTCTTCAAGCTAAAGCTCTTGTCTTTCTTGGTTATGGAGTGAGTTGAGTGGAAATCCACCTTTTTCTTCACCCTTGTGTATACGGTTTTTGAAGGAGAAGAAGAAGAGGGTTAGCCTTCATTCAATAGTGAAAATAGGATATTTAAGACTATAATATCTTACCAAAATGAGTCTTGAGTGAGGCTTCAAGTATCACAAGTTAGCACCACCTAAGAGAGTTGAAGGCTTTGCACCTATTGCCAAAGGTGGGTCACGGTTGGTGGAGGAAGAAAAACACCCTTGTGAGCTTCATCAATTTGCATGAAGAAGTTACTTAATGGACTTAGAAGAAAACTTACCTAAACACTTGTTGGCTTGAAGATGGAACTTGAATGAGAGCTTCTAGCCTTCAAGGGTGGAGGGGCCGAAATGTTGGAGTGTGGAGGGAGATGAAAAACTTCTTAAATGTTGGCTTGGTTTGCTTGAGGGAAGATTCAAGATTGGAATGAAATGTAGTGGATTGTGATATTTAAAAGGATCTAGAGGGGCATGGGAGGGGGAATTTCGGCAGCATGGTCAAAAAGGGGAGGGGAACAAGTCTTGTTAAAAGTTGGGAAAAGAGGGTGTTGGGTTTGTGTAGTAAGAAGACTTGTCTTGCATGCCTTGATTTCTTTATTATTTTTTTTGCATTCATCCTTTCTTTATTAATTTAGTTTTTGCATGCTTGCTTATTTTAAATCTTAATTATTATTTAGTTATTTATTTGTGGTGGATTCTAGAAGCCTTGAGAGGCTTGGCCGAAATTTTTGGCTATTGGGGGGAAAGAAATGTTTTGTTATTTCTTCTATCTTGTATCCCATGTTTATTATCCCTTTCTTTATTTTATTTTTTCCCAAAATTAGCATAATATATATATATATATATATATATATATATATATATGGTAGGATATACAATGTGCAAGTCCTCTAATCATATATTAGTGTACATGTATCCGCATATATATAAATATGTATACACGCTTATATGTACATTAGGTATATATATACCTCTTTATGTACACGCATATATATACATATACATCATACACGCACATACCTACACATTGATGGGTATTGTTCATATAACTCTATATTCCTTGTATCACTTTCTTGAAGTCCCCTTATTTAATTATTTAGTATCATCTCAATAGTATTTACGTAAAGAGGCTTAAGTTAGCTTAAGTATTACGCGCTTAAAGAAATTATCGCTTTCATTCCGTCACTTAATCACAGTTCCAAGTACATGTCGTTGGGGGTACAACATCCTCCCCCCTTATCATAAGTTTCGTCCTCGAAACTTTAGAACTAGTCAAAAAGATGAGGCGTCTACTCCTCACGTTGTCTTCCGTTTCCCATGTGGCTTCTTCTTTAGGTAAATAAGATCGCATAAAGCGTCTATTTAGTTCCCTCAGAACTGCTTTGTTCCATTCATCTTAGAGGTCTCATCAGAACTTATTCTAATTCTCGAAAGGTGTTATCGTAACCTATCCCATATCAAGCACTCGCAACCTTGATACTATGTACTTGATAATGAAATCCATTCCGTGTAATCATGATCATAGCAGGCTTATAATTTCCTTTTAAAAATGAACAACTAGCAGAGATCATTAATCTGGGGTATAGACCATTAGCTCTTTTCTATAAACATCCTTTCAGTGATCATGTAACGGTCATCCTACTTACGAAATAGCTTCCAAACACCCGGGATAATTCCCATAAGGTACACATACCAAGCTCTTCATAAGGTATGTCCCGTATTCATCCGTCTTGCTGATTGCCTTATTACGTACTAACTTTTACCCCTTTTTGCGATCATTTCATAGAATCGAACTAGAAGTTGTGGGTTCTCCTTTGAAACTTATGTTCCCTTTATGACATTTCAAATCATCCTAAGGTGGCCCGTTCTCTTAAAACATGGTTTTCATAGTCATGACCTATTCCCCATAGTGCAATAAATGGGTACAAGTGCTAATAGTGACGCATCATGACGAGGACCCTGCGTCCCATACACAGTGTCATACTTAGTAATGTTATCACTAATAACCTTACCTACTCGCTTGTGGTCTACTCATCATAACTTAAGGAAACTATCATAATCACTCCTACTTGGTTAATAGGAAGTAGAGCAGAGGACATAGGTACTTTACACTTATTAGGCGTACCTTGGTTGTTTTTTGTCATCCGCATAAACTAGCCTTATATGGATACGGTTTCCACCTTCTACTTTTTTCTTGTTAAATCGTTTCTTTCATTCTTTCGTCCCCTTACCATCGCATTCTGCTCCATAGCGCCCTCCAATAATTCACCAAAGGTCCTTGAATACGACTTAACTTAGCCTAATTGATCTGGGGGTCTAAACCTTTCATCTCTCATAATCAAAGGAACATACTGTCCCAAAGTAATGAATGAGTACGGAAATGCCTGGCCCTTGTCTTAGTGAGTTAAATTCCGACAACGATATTCCTTCAGGGTTAGTATGATGTAATTGACCTATCATGATTATGTACTATTGGAGTTTCCTTCTTTTCATGACAGAGGCCTTAAGTCCTGACTGTGAACCATACGCTTTCCTTCGATAAACATCCTTCTGTATCCATGCGTTAGCCATAAAAGCGTTTCCATCGGTGTTAGAAATTTCTTCCCTAAAATACATATGATGACTCGTACCTTAGTCTGAGATTGTACTCTTATAGAATGGTGAAACCCCAATCTTTCGCCAAGTCCTACCTGACTCATCCGTTTCGTCGACACGCCAATCTCGTAATAATCGAACCTAGGGTCGAAGTTCTTCAAGCTTGGTTCTCTCGTTGGAAATAGTCAGTTTGTAATTCAGTTTTGTTAACACTTGTGTTTCCCGAAGTGGTCAAACAAATCATTGATCCTAGGCAACTGGTATTTATCTTCCATGGAAACCTTATTGAGCTCCGACTATTATGGTACTAATCCAACCGTTAAGAGCAATTTGATAACTTATTCTAGTTTTTACGCTTTAGTTGGGTTACTCTATCGCATTGCTCTAATGACCGTTTATACCTGGCTAAAAGACATAATAGAACATAGGTACTTCAGATTTAAATTAAGCAGTTGGGCGTACCTGTTACGGGTTTTGATGTTTCAGGGATTTCTGCATCAAGCACTCTTTTGGTCTAGGTTAGTGTTTTGTTGGTTGACTCCTTACTTGTTCAAAAACAGTCAGATATTCTGTACTTTTTTTTATCCTATTCGGTATCTGTATCGTCAT
>AP025042.1:11535000-11589434 GCA_036186865.1 Eustoma russellianum
GGATACGATCTTAAGGTCTTGCAAGCAGGCATGATTACATTCCATAGATGGCCATCGACTAGGGTTTTATCATCCGGTCAAAACCCTAATTTCCAGTCTAAGTCATCCTAGTCTAAGGTCAACTCTCATCTAGGATCATGACTTAGATCTAAGATCAAACTTAGTTGACTACGATCATAACTTAGTTGACTACGATCATAACTTAGTTGACTACGTTCATAACTTAGTTCTATATTCTGCCCGGATCTGGAGCCTCGGCTCTGATACCACCTGTAGCGCCCCGCACCGGCCTCGTCCGGATACGGTGCACCCGCCGTACTTCACTAAGAGAGTACAAAGCGTCATGCGTAACATGCGAAAATCCATAACATAAGTCGTGGACTCCATGCTAACATTTAACATGGTAGTAAAATTTAGGCAGAATTAAAACTTTTCAACTAAACATACGTTACGAAACAACTAAGTCCAAAGTAGCAATCCCTCAAAATAACATAACTGAAATCCAAGAGTTCAATCATAGTCATAATACAAAACGTCTTGGAGCACAAAAGTCCTTAAGCTTAGCTCCCTTCATATCTCCTCGCCCATGGATAAGGTACCCTCGGCTCATCTTCGATCCATTCTTCTTGGCATTATCTGGTTCTGGGGAAAAATAAAGTGTGAGTGATAAAAATCACCCAGCAAGAATACAATAAACTACCATGAAACACGTAAAGAATCATAACATGAATGTATTACCCCGAAAACCTCAAATAATCATAATTCATACCTGATCTTAAATCCTGAGCTTGCTTGACGTTCGGCTTAAGCATGTGTTTAGGTAATGCTATACAATTAATAACTTATAACCATTAACTGTAACATGCAACATGTCCTCATGATCGTGAGTTATGCAAGATGCAATGCATGATGTCATGTCATGTCAAAACATCATTTTGGTCCCATAAAGTAACATGTCGTAAAAACGGAGTGTCAGATCAATTAACCCCGGATCTGAGCGGGTCCAGAACATATCATCAGACCAATTAACCCCGGGTCTGGGACGGGTCCAGAACAGATATCAGATCAATTAACCCCGATCTGAACGGGTCCAGAACAGATATCAGATCAATTAACCCCGGATCTGAACGGGTCCAGAACAGATATCAGATCAATTAACCCCGGATCTGAACGGGTCCAGAACATATCATGTCAACAGACCAATTAACCCCGGGTCTGGAGTCGGGTTAGTCGCATGCTTGGCCGGCAAAGGAATCATGAAGCTTTCTTTAAAACATGGGACCGTAAAAACTTTTCATGCATAACGAAAACATAGTTGCTTATAAAACTTGCTTGCATAAGTAAAATCCATGAAAATCAGTTTCATGATCATGCGTGATACATGCCGTGAAATGCAAGTCATGACGTGAAATAGCATAATGCATGGTTTCGGAACTAAGGAAACCCCATTTTTAATTTATTTTTTCAGCTTTCGTACATTAACTTCGCGTCCGTACCACTCCCCAAAACATTAAGGTTAACCTGACTATCTTACGTGACCTTACTCCTAAACGTCTTGAGTGATCACCATAAAATTTCGGATTAATCCTATAACCACAAAGGATTCAATTAATTAACTTTCTGACATGGTTTAAGTGTTGAACCAGAACTGACCCATTTTGCTAAAAATTCAATTCCGGCAAATCCGTAATTCGTTATTCAGAAATTCCAACTCACACGAGTCATAAACATATGGAATTAGTATCCTGCTGAAATTTAGCCCATTTGCTTATCTCTAAGTCCTATTTCTGAGTCCAGTAAACCGTCACTTAATTCCAGCTTGGTTCCAGTGACTTCAGTGGAGAGTTTTAGTAATTAATTCATTAAAAATAATTCCAGAACTTATTTTACCAAAATTCCAGCTGGCTTGTTCACTAAACTCATAGTATTATTACCATGCAAAAGATCAGCTTTATTGGCACTATACAAGGTCCCTTTTTAAGTTAGTGAAAAGAGGTCACAATTCTGCTCAATTCCCGTTTTTTCAGGTCTGACCAGTCCCTACCAATATTTTATTACAATTTAACCATAGCTCATTTTACCAAAATTCCAGCTGGTATCTCTAATCATGGGGCTAGGTTTGTGCCAAAAATCAGATTTATTGAAGGTCCACAAGGTCCTCTTTTAATTCGTGAAATCAGTGGTCAATTCTGTCCTGCTCCAGAATTTCTACTTGGAGCAGTTTTTACCGCGTAATTTCTTAAAAATAATACTTTGCTTATTTTAACTAAATTCCAACTCATACATGTCATAAACATATAAGACTAGCATCCTACAGAAAATTAGCCCATTTGCATGTCCCTAAGATTCGTTTTTGAGTCCTTTAACTAGTTACTTAATTCTGCTCTGTTCCAGTACTTCCCATTGAGCAGTGTTACAATTAAATCATTAAAATTAATCCACAACTTGTTTTAGCTGGAGTACTCACTGAACGCTTGGTATTGTTATCAATGCCAAAAATCAGCTTTATTGAACCACTGCAAGGTCCTTTTTCGATTCAATCAAACGATATTCTGTTCTGCTCAGTTCCAGGATTTCTAGCCTGAGCAGCTTTACCAATTATTTTATTAAACATATTCCACATCTCCTTTTACCAAAATTCCAACTTTTACATTTTCTATACATACAAGTCTGTCCCCAAACCGAAAATCAGCTTTATTGAACATCTACAAGATCTCTTTTCAAGCCATTCCAAACGCTACACCATTCTGTCATGTTCAGAATTTACAGCCTGAGCAGTCTCACCAATGATTTTATTAAAATTAACCATAACTTATTTTACCAAAATTCCAAATCTCAGCTCTGCTATACACATGGATATAGCCTCTGTGCCAAAAACCAGATTTATTGAAGGTCTAAAAGGTCCAGTTTTAAGCCGTTGAAATTAATGAAATTCTGCAATTCTGCCCAGCTCCAGAATTTCCAACTGGAGCAGTTCTACTAAATATTTATTAAAAATAATCTGTAACTTAATTAAAAATATTCCAACTCTCACTTTGTGCTACACTCATAAGGCTAACTTGTACCAAAACTTAGCTTCATTGAAGGTCTGTAAGGTCAGTTCTTAGGCTGTTGAAGATGCCATCCCATTCTGCCTAGCTCCAGTAGTTTGATATCTTGTCATTGGTTCAAGTCAAAGGTCCACCATTCATCTTGTTCTTATGAGATATATTATTGATTACCACTTACACCTTATTGTACATAAATGTCCAGATTTCATGCTCATTATAAGGTCACTTTTTCCATATACCAAAGAGTTGTAGATAGTATTTCAAGCAAGTATCATCTATGCACCAAAACAAGTGTTCTTCCTTAAAGACACTACTCACATTCTCTTCCCTCCTTAGAGCCGAAACCTAGGTGGTACCTTAAACCCATCTTGCACACAACTTTGTAGAATCTTCAAGGCACCACTAGAAGGGGGAGTTGAATAGTGGGTGCGGAAAATGTGGTTTTTAAAATTTCTTTAAACTTGAACAATTCAAGTTCTGAAAACAGTTTCTGTTTTCAGGACCAGTTTTAAAACGTTTTGAAAACTAGGTTGTAGGCCTTCAAAAATTCTGAAATTGGAGAGAACTTAGACACAGATGTTATGAGTATCTCCTAAAATTTCAGATTTAAATTCAACCTCTAACCCTTGAAAGTTCGTTGGTGGTCAGATTGCGCAAATCTGCCAGAACCGATACACTGATTTGAAAAATTTATTCCAATGTGTACACAACTCCAAATGCTTTGAAAATTTAACCACTAACCCCTTGTATGTTATATTTAAATGGGTTGAAACAGTTTTGAAAAATTCTTTTGGGAAGTTAGTCAAATACGATCAAAGTCTCAAACCTTTGCAAGCCTAAAAATCAGACTGCACTAGTCTCAGAACTTTGAATGTTTGAATGACTTATACTTGTCCAAAAGGGATGAAACTTGCGCCAAAAGAACCCTAAACGTGTGAATATGTTTTCTGAAAGGTTCGTAATTTTTGAAATTGTTTATTATTTTTACGAACGTGATTAAAAACAGTAAACAGTGCTGAAACAGAAAATCAGTGCTGAAAGTAAATGACACCAAGAATTTTATACTGGTTCGGTTATAAACAACCTACTCCAGTCTTCAAGGAACACCTTCCTTGGTTCACACTAATCACACACACGCAGTACACCTTACCGCAGGGTTGATAGAGTTACACCTAACTCCAAACCTTTACAAACCTTGTATGACGAGTACAATTCACACGAACACCACCACCTTGCTAGAATGAAGATTGATCACACCTTGATCAATCTTTTACAAAGATGTATGAATGGTGGTTTATCTCAAGCCTATTCAAGATTGAAAGAATATGAATACAATAGGCTTTACAAGAAAGAGAAAGAAAGAAGAGTAGGAGAGAAGAGCTTGGCAATTGATCACTTTGGAATGCAATTCTTGTTGTTGTATTTGTTGCTCTCCTCTTCTTTTTTTAAGGTTGCAGCCGTCCCCTATAGGCCATCTCCCCCTCTTGAAAATTTCCTTTTAAGTGCTTGAGAGAGTGTAAGACATCATGGTGACAATGCCTTGCTTACTTGGCATCATTCTATTGGATCATCATTTAGTCTTCGCTTACTTGGCACCTCTTTATTGGCTCAATGTTGTCACCAAGATGACATAGAAATAATCTGAAATAATCACTTAAAATGTGCCAGAAAATCAAACATGAAATCATACCATAAGTCAAGAGATACACCATAAATTGCAAGACCAACAATTCTTCCATTTTCATGCCTAAAAATCGGCCAAGACAAATCTTGCCATGCTGAATTTTTCAGCATGTGCAACCTTCCTTTTCTTTCAAAATAATGCCCATTATTCTTTGATTTTTCACCATAAAAATGAATCAACAATACATGGTAAGTCTTGCTATCAATTGAGAAATGAATTTGGACACAAAATAGTGCTAGAATTCGTCCATCCCCCTTGTACACATGCTGAAAAATTTCAGCATGTGATATGTATAATATCCCCTTTTATTTATTTAAATTACATTCAAAACATTACCATATCTTCTTCCAATTTATCACCTAATAAAAGATGACAAAATATATCACATTAAACATATAAAATTCGGCCACTTTAATGTTAGTATGCTGAAATTTTCAGCATGTGACATAAGAGAGATATATGTTGAATCTTACCTTTTGTAGCTTCTCTCTTGATTCACCAACAATGTATGATTGATCCTTGACCAATCAATATGCCAACAAGGCTCCACATGTGCTCCATCTCAGCTGTATGTGTGTTGGAAGATGTATATACATGTGCTGAATTTATTTTTGTTAACTTTGTAATATAGTGCACATTTAATAATACACACATATAATATTCCAATCAGCCCTTAATTTAATTTTCTAGAACACTTTAAGATGTATATCATATGTAAAAAGTTTCTAGATACATTTCACATGATGTTCAAGAAAAACGTTCCATGTTATGTACGTAGAAAACCGAATTTTCGATATTTATCGATTACCCCCCGATTTTTCTCTAATTTAAATTCCAACTTTTGCACATGTTATATATATTATGTTATACATAATATATATAATATATACTTTAAATCTCAGCACTTGGCTGGTTTAAAGGGGTACCATTAACATGTGACAAAATTAAAATTTGAATCTTCACATTTTGGCCTAAATATGGGGTGATTTGTGTGTGCCAACATGGAAAGTATTTTTGGCTGATCATAACATGTATATCACGAAATTTACATCAATTTTTGATGTATATGGGCTGGCCATTTATTTATGGAAAGTACGTGACACGTTGGCGAAGTTTCGGTATTTGCCCGATACGACAAATTTCGGTTTAGAACCCTTTATTATCGTGTCGTATTTATTTGTCATCACCATATCTTATATCATATGATATAAGACCTGAATGTACTCATAAATATGAGTTAAGTATAGTGGTGTGATGTTAACGTACGTACGTAAGATATATAACGTGTCGGTAGTACGTTGGAATACATGTGTATGTGCCTTTTTTTCAAAAAATCTGAAAATATATGTAGTGTATATATATATGACGTGTGTAATATATTAATCTATATTCCTTGTATCACTTTCTTGAAGTCCCTTATTTAATTATTTAGTATCATCTCAATAATATTTACGTAAGAGGCTTAAGTTAGCTTAAGTAACACGCGCTTAAAGAAATTATCGCTTTCATTCCGTCACTTATTCACAGTTCCAAGTACATGTCGTTGGGGGTACAACATCCTCCCCCCTTATCATAAGTTTCGTCCTTGAAACTTCAGAACTAGTCAAAAAGATGAGGCGTCTACTCCTCACGTTGTCTTCCGTTTCCCATGTGGCTTCTTCTTTAGGTAAATAAGATCGCATAAAGCGTCTATTTAGTTCCCTCAGAACTACTTTGTTCCATTCATCTTAGAGGTCTCATCCGAACTTATTCTAATTCTCGAAAGGTGTTATCGTAACCTATCCCATATCAAGCACTCGCAACCTTGATACTATGTACTTGATAATGAAATCCATTCCGTGTAATCATTGATCATATCAGGCTTATAATTTCCTTTTAAAAATGAACAACTAGGCAGAGATCATTAACTCTGGGGTATAGACCATTAGCTCTTTCTATAAACATCCTTTCAGTGATCATGTAACGGTCATCCTACTTACGAATAGCTTCCAAAGACACCCGGGATAATTCCCATAAGGTACACATACCAAGCTCTTCATAAGGTATGTCCAGTATTCATCCGTCTTGCTGATTGCCTTATTACGTACTAACTTTTACCCCTTTTTGCGATCATTTCATAGAATCGAACTAGAAGTTGTGGGTTCTCCTTTGAAACTTATGTTCCCTTTATGACATTTCAAATTATCCTAAGGTGGCCAGTTCTCTTAAAACATGGTTTTCATAGTCATGACCTATTCCTCGCATAGTGCAACAAAATGGGTACAAGTGCTAATAGTGACGCATCATGACGAGGACCCTGCGTCCCATACACAGTGTCATACTTAGTAATGTTATCACTAATAACCTTACCTACTCGCTTGTGGTCTACTCATCATAACTTAAGGAAACTATCATAATCACTCCTACTTGGTTAATAGGAAGTAGAGCAGAGGACATAGGTACTTTACACTTATTAGGCGTACCTTGGTTGTTTCTTTGTCATCCGCATAAACTAGCCTTATATGGATACGGTTTCCACCTTCTACTTTGTTTTCTTGTTAAATCGTTTCTTTCATTCTTTCGTCCCCTTACCATCGCATTCTGCTCCATAGCAGCCCTCCAATAATTCACCAAAGGTCCTTGAATACGACTTAACTTAGCCTAAGTTGATCTGGGGGTCTAAACCTTTCATCTCTCATAATCAAAGGAACATACTGTCCCAAAGTAATGAATGAGTACAGAAATGCCTGGCCGTTGTCTTAGTGAGTTAAATTCCGACAATGATATTCCTTCAGGGTTAGTATGATGTAATTGACCTATCATGATTTTGTACTATTGGAGTTTCCTTCTTTTCATGACAGAGGCCCTTAAGGTCCTGACTGTGAACCATACGCTTTCCTTCGATAAACATCCTTCTGTATCCATTCGTTACCCATAAAAGCGTTTCCATCGGTGTTAGAAATTTCTTCCCTAAAATACATATATGATGACTCGTACATTAGTCTGAGATTGTACTCTTATAGAATGGTGAAACCCAATCTTTCGCCAAGTCCTACCTGACTCATCCATTTCGTCGACACGCCAATCTCGTAATAATCGAACCTAGGTTCGAAGTTCTTCCACGAGCTTGGTTCTCTCGTTGGAAATAGTCAGTTTGTAATTCAATTTTGTTAACACTTGTGTTTCCCGAAGTGGTCAAACAAATCATTGATCCTAGGCAACTGGTATTTATCTTCCATGGAAACCTTATTGAGCTCCGACTATTATGGTACTAATCCAACCGTTAAGAGCAATTTGATAACTTATTCTAGTTTTTACGCTTTAGTTGGGTTACTCTATCGCATTGCTCTAATGACCGTTTATACCTGGCTAAAAGACATAATAGAACATAGGTACTTCAGATTTAAATTAAGCAGTTGGGCGTACCTGTTACGGGTTTTGATGTTTCAGGGATTTCTGCATCAAGCACTCTTTGGTCTAGGTTAGTGTTTTTGGCTGACTCCTTACTTGTTCAAAAACAGTCAGATATTCTGTACTTTTTTTATCCTATTCGGTATCTGTATCGTCATGAAGTTATCTTCAACTTTACTTAACCATCTTTCTGCCTACTATGAACTAAATTCCTTGTCAAACCTTGGAATACGTGTTCTTACTAACTATTGCTAGTAAAGTTTACTGCCTACTGGGGCGATAACGATGATGTCATTTTACTGAATTGTGGTGCCATCCGCACTACGAAGTGTCGGAGTCTCACTTAAGGCATAAATATGCAGAGTAGCGACAGAATTTAATTTGTAATAGGAATACGATCTTAAGGTCTTGCAAGCAGGCATGATTACATTCCATAGATGGCCATCGACTAGGGTTTTATCATCCGGTCAAAACCCAAATTTCCAGTCTAAGTCATCCTAGTTTAAGGTCAACTCTCATCTAGGATCATGACTTAGATCTAAGATCAAACTTAGTTGACTACGATCATAACTTAGTTGACTACGTTCATAACTTAGTTCTATATTCTGCCCGGATGTGGAGCCTCGGCTCTGATACCACCTGTAGCGCCCCGCATCCGGCCTCGTCCGGATACGGTGCACCCGCCGTACTTCACTAACGAGAGTACAAAGCGTCATGCGTAACATGCGAAAATCCATAACATAAGTCGTGGACTCCCATGCTAACATTTAACATGGTAGTAAAATTTAGGCAGAATTAAAACTTTTCGAACTAAACATACGTTACGAAACAACTAAGCTCCAAAGTAGCAATCCCTCAAAATAACATAACTGAAATCCAGAGAGTTCAATCATAGTCATAATACAAAACGTCTTGGCAGCACAAAAGTCCTTAAGCTTAGCTCCCTTCAAATCTCCTCGCCCATGGATAAGGTACCCTCGGCTCATCTTCGATCCATTCTACCTTGGCATTATCTGGTTCTGGGGAAAAATAAAGTGTGAGTGATAAAAATCACCAGCAAGAATATAATAAACTACCATGAAACACGTAAAGAATCATAACATGAATGTATTACCCTGAAAACCTCAAATAATCATAATTCATACCTGATCTTAAATCCTGAGCTTGCTTGACGTTCGGCTTAAGCATGTGTTTAGGTAATGCTATACCAATAATAACTTTTAACCATTAACTGTAACATGCAACATGTCCTCATGATCGTGAGTTATGCAAGATGCAATGCATGGTGTCATGTCATGTCAAAATATCATTTGGTCCCATAAAGTAACATGTTGTAAAAACGGAGTGTCAGATGAATTAACCCCGGATCTGAGCGGGTCCAAAACATATCATCAGACCAATTAACCCCGGGTCTGGGACGGGTCCAGAACAGATATCAGATCAATTAACCCCGGATCTGAAAGGTTCCAGAACAGATATCAGATCAATTAACCCCGGATCTGAACGGGTCCAGAACATATCATATCAACAGACCAATTAACCCCGGGTCTGGAGTCGGGTTAGTCGCATGCTTGGCCGGCAAAGGAATCATGAAGCTTTCTTTAAAACATGGGACCGTAAAAACTTTTCATGCATAACGAAAACATAGTTGCTTATAAAACTTGCTTGCATAAGTAAAATCCATGAAAATCAGTTTCATGATCATGCGTGATACATGCCGTGAAATGCAAGTCATGACGTGAAATAGCATAATGCATGGTTTCGGAACTAAGGAAACCCCATTTTTAATTTATTAACTATTTCAGCTTTCGTACATTAACTTCGCGTCCGTACCACTCCCAAAAACATTAAGGTTAACCTGACTATCTTGCGTGACCTTACTCCTAAACGTCTTGAGTGATCACCATAAAATTTTCGTATTAATCCTATAACCACAAAAGGGTTCAATTCATTTAACTTTCTGACATGGTTTAAGTGTTGAACCAGAACTGACCCATTTTGCTAAAAATTCAATTCCAGCAAATCCGTAATTCGTTATTCAGAAATTCTAACTCACACGAGTCATAAACATATGGAATTAGTATCCTGCTGAAATTTAGCCATTTGCATATCTCTATGTCCTATTTCTGAGTCCAGTAAACCGTTACTTAATTCCAGCTTGGTTCCAGTGACTTCAGTTGAGCAGTTTTAGTAATTAATTCATTAAAAATAATCCAGAATTTATTTTACCAAAATTCCAGCTGGCGTATTCACTAAACTCGTAGTGTTATTACCATGCCAAAAATAAGCTTTATTGGCACTCTACAAGGTCTCATTTCAAGTTAGTGAAAAGAGGCCACAATTCTGCTCAATTCCCGTTTTTCAGGTCTGACCAGTCTTACCAAATATTTTATTAAAATTAACCATAGCTCATTTTACCCAAATTGCTGCTGTATCTCTACTACACTCATGGGGCTAGATTTATGCCAAAAATCAGATTTATTGAAGGTCCACAAGGTCCTCTTTTAATTCGTTGAAATCAATGGTCGATTCTGTTCAGCTCCAGAATTTTCTACTGGAGCAGTTTTTACCGCGTAATTTTTTAAAAATAATCCTTAGGTTATTTTAACGACATTCCAACTCCTAAATGTCATAAACATGTAAGACTAGCATCCTACCGAAAATTAGCCCATTTGCATGTCCCTAAGATTCGTTTTTGAGTCCATGAACTCGTTGCCTAATTTCTGCTCTGTTCCAGTACTTCTCATTAAGCAGTATTACCAATTAAATCATTAAAATTAATCCACAACTTGTTTTACCATAATTCCAGCTGGAGTACTCACTGCACGCTTGGTATTGTTATCATGCCAAAAATCCGATTTATTGAACTACTGCAAGGTCCTTTTTCGAGTCAATCAAAAAGATGTTCTGTTCTGCTCAGTTCCAGGATTTCCAGCCTGAGCAGCTTTACCAATTATTTTATTAAAAATATTCCACAACTCCTTTTACCAAAATTCCAACTTTCACATTTTCTATACACACAAAGCTGTCTCCACACCGAAAATCTGTTTTATTGAACATCTACAAAATCTCTTTTCAAGCCATTCAGAACGCTATACCATTCTGTTATGTTTCAGAATTTACAGCCTGAGCAGTCTCACCAATTATTTTATTAAACATTAACCATAACTTATTTTACCAAAATTCCAACTCTCAGCTCTGCTGTACACATGGGGATAGCTCTGTGACAAAAACCAGATTTATTGAAGGTCTAAAAGGTCCGGTTTTA
Source organism: Eustoma russellianum (assembly GCA_036186865.1). Classification (NCBI taxonomy): domain Eukaryota; kingdom Viridiplantae; phylum Streptophyta; class Magnoliopsida; order Gentianales; family Gentianaceae; genus Eustoma; species Eustoma russellianum. The sequence continues at coordinate 11,546,393 of AP025042.1, forward strand.
AGCCGTTGAAATTAGTGCTCAATTCTGCCCAGCTCCGGAATTTCAAACTGGAGCAGTTCTACTAAATATTTTATTAAAAATAATCTGTAACTTATTTTAACGAAATTACAACTCTGACTTGTGCTACACTCATAAGGCTAACTTGGTACCAAAACTTAGCTTCATTGAAGGTCTGTAAGGTCAGTTCTTAGGCCGTTGAAGATGCCATCCCATTCTGCCTAGCTCAAGTAGTTTGATATCTTGTCATTGGTTCACGTCAAAGGTCCACCATTCATCTTGTTGTTATGAGATATATTATTGATTACCACTTACATCTTATTGTAACATAAATTTCCAGATTGCATGCTCATTATAAGGTCACGTTTTCCATATACCAAAGAGTTGTAGATAGTATTTCAAGCAAGTATCATCTATGCACCAAAACAAGTGTTCTTCCTTAAAGACACTACTCACCTTCTCTTCCCTCCTTAGAGCCGAAACCTAGGTGGTACCTTAACCTCATTTTGTAACATATATCAAGCATGCAATCACATTCAAGGGTCATCTTAAACCAATCTTGCACACAACTTCATAAAACTCTTATCTTTCACATGCATGCTTTTCTTAGACCTTTCAAATTTCAATCAAGAACCAAACTTGCCTAGACTTACTTAGTTGCACCTTAAATCATCTCAAAACAGCCTTGTAACTAAATGCATGTAATAAAAGATTCCATCTTTGAGAGAATAAGCCACATGAAATGCATTGTTCTTAAGGAATCTCTAAGAAATAATCTTAAACTTAGAATATTCAACTAAAAATCAAATCTTAAGAACCTCTAGTCATTCAAGTCACTAACTCTTTAAGTAAATCATGAGAGCTCATTGTATACTTTCCTCTTCAAGCTAAAGCTCTTGTCTTTGCTTGGTTATGGAGTGAGTTGAGTGGAAATCCACCTCTTTCTTCACCCTTGTGTATACGGTTTTTGAAGGAGAATAAGAAGAGGGTTAGCCTTCATTCAATAGTGAAATAGGATATATTTAAGACTAGAATATCTTACCAAAATGAGTCTTGAGTGAGGCTTCAAGTATCAAAAGTTAGCACCACCTAAGAGAGTTGAAGGCTTTGCACCTATTGCCAAAGGTGGGTCACGGTTGGTGGAGGAAGAAAAACACCCTTGTGAGCTTCATCAATTTGCATGAAAAAGTTACTTAATGGACTTAGAAGAAAACTTACCTAAACACTTGTTGGCTTGAAGATGGAACTTGAATGAGAGCTTCTAGCCTTCAAGGTTGGAGGGGCCGAAATGTTGGAGTGCGGAGGAAGATGAAAAACTTCTTAAGTGTTGGCTTGGTTTGCTTGAGGGAAGATTCAAGATTGGAATGAAATGTAGTGGATTGTGATATTTAAAAGGAATCTAGAGGGGCATGGGAGGGGGAATTTCGGCAGCATGGTCAAAAAGGGGAGGGGAACAAGTCTTGTGAAAAGTTGGAAAAAGAGGGTGTTGGGTTCGTAGTATGCAAGACTTGTCTTGCATGCCTTGATTTCTTTATTATTTCTTTTGCATGCATCCTTTCTTTATTAATTTAGTTTTTGCATGCTTGCTTATTTTAAATCTTAATTATTATTTAGTTATTTATTTGTGGTGGATTCTAGAAGCCTTGAGAGGCTTGGCCGAAATTTTTGGCTATTAGGGGGAAAGAAATGTTTTGTTATTTCTTCTATCTTGTATCTCATGTTTATTATCCCTTTCTTTATTTTATTGTTTTCCCAAGATTAGCATATATATATATATATATATATATATATATATATATATATATATATGGTAGGATGTACAATGTGCAAGTCCTCTAATCTTATATTAGTGTACATGTATCCGCATATATATACATATGTATACACGCTTATATGTACATTAGGTATATATATATATACCTCTTTATGTACACGCATATATATACATATACATCATACACGCACATACCTACACATTGGTGGGTATTGTTCATATAACTCTATATTTCGTGTATCACTTTTTTGAAGTCCCCTTATTTAATTATTTAGTATCATCTCAATAGTATTTACGTAAAGAGGCTTAAGTTAGCATAAGTAACACGCGCTTGAAGAAATTATCGCTTTCATTCCGTCACTTATTCACAGTTCCAAGTACATGTCGTTGGAGTACAACACGATCGTCTGAAGATATTCTACCGGATCGTCCGTCATCCCCTGTAGCACCTGACATAATCCATACATCATCAGACACCGATTTATCGCAGATGTCTATAGTATATCAGATATGGAGACTATACATAATGTCCAGAATGAGTATAGACAATCATCTGAGAATTTATCTAGACGTATTCTAGCAGTGAAGGAGGGCTCATCTGATGCTGAACTATTGCATCGATTATTTAATCCTAGTATAGAGCCGGATGAGGATAATTTTATGCCTTGCATTCGCAAACGGAGCTGTCGTTTGCATTCTCAGATACCACGACCACCACACTAGGTCCTTACTCGTAGTGTTACTCGTACTTCAAATTTAAATCTCACACTTTCTCAATGAACGTATTAACGTGGAATTTACGAGGTCTGCGCACCTCTATATCTCGTTTGAGACTGTTAATCAATCAGTACTCAATACATTTTTTGTTCATTATTGAACCTCAGCAATCTGTTACGCGATTGATTAGGGCATAGATAAATCTGGGTTTCACTTCTTCTCAAAGTATTTGTGATGGCCGTGCTTGGTGCTTTTGGAAGACCTCGTATATGGAATTGCTAGAGGTGCGGCTTCTGGATCAGGTTGCTCATTTCCAATTTAAGCTTCACAATTAGCATGTAATATTGGTGTCTTGTGTATAAGGCTGACACACAGTTCAGGACAGACAATCATTATGGCATGCACTACGTTAATGTTATGATGCATGTGCGGAGCCATGGATTATCTCCAGTGACTTTAATACGTTCTTATCTCCTTTAGATCATAAAGGTATTTCTCGTCCAGCAATGTCAACCCTACATGATTTTAATGACATGGTCCAATACGCTGAATGACATTTGGTGCCGTATGTTGGAACACGCTATACATGGCAGGGTGGGAGAGGTTTAGGTCGTGTTTGGCGTCGGTTAGACCGGGTTTTTTGCAATGAGAGATTTTATGATCTATATCCATTGGTGAAGTTAACTCATCTGAGTCGAACGACATCCGACCATTTTCCATTGCTACTACAATGTATGCATGATTTATTTCATGGGCCTAAACAGTTTCGCTTCCTCACAGCTTGGACAGCTCATCCGAACTTTCTTGTTTTTGTGCAATCCACTTGGGCATCATATTCTACAGTTGGAGGTATGAGAGGATTGTGTGCTAAGTTGCGAGCTTTTAAAAAATATATTACTAGGTGGAATTAAGACATTTTTGGAAATATCTTTCGTACTTTGGAAACCGCGGAGCATAGAGCCCGTGCATCGTAGATGGAATATGATCTTGATCCTAATGATCACAACTGGACAATATATTTTGAAACTCAGTCTGAATTTAAGCAAGCAATGCATAGAGAAATGGAGTTTTGGAAGCAAAAGGCACATGTAAAGTGGCTTAAGGAGGGTGACTGCATTTCACATTATTATCATTCCATTGTTAAAGATAAGCATCGTCGTCAGAGGTTGCATGGCATTTATGAGTAAAATGGAGATTACTGCGATACGCCGGAAAGTTTAGGTACGGCTGCAGTTGATCATTTTACATGTATGTTCACCGCATAATCAGTAGAGGATAGTACAGAATTCATAGCTTCCATTCCATCATTGGTTACGTCTGAGGATAATAATATGCTTACACACATGCCAACCTTGGAGGAGGTTAAAAAGGCAGTTCGGAGTTTAGACCCACATAGTGCAGCAGGCCCGGACAGTTATAACGGATGGTTCTTTCGCAGCTATTGGGAGATAATATCTTTGGATGTGTATAAAGCGGTTCAAGAATTTTTTCTTGGCTTCCCAGTACCACGCGCTATGGCCCATCCTATGATCATATTGATCCCCAAAGGCACGGTCCAACAAACATTTAGTGATTTTTGACCCATTGCTTTATCTACCTTTATGAGCAAGATCAAAACCCGTATTCTTACAACGCGTTTGAATTCAATTCTACCTAAGGTAATTTCCCCGGAGCAGGTAGGATTTTAGAAAGGCCGCGGCATTACTGGGCAGGTATTGCTAGATAGTGAATTAATACATTGGTTTGACAGAGGTACAAGACCACACAAAGCCATTATCAAGTTGGATATGATGAAAGCATTTGATCGTGTTAGCTGGTAGTATTTAAAGGCGATCTTGCTACGATTTGGCTTTTCATCTTATTTTATCACGCTTATCCTTAATCATCTGGAGAGTATTCATATCTCAATATTGGTTAATGGTGCCCCTTACAGTTTCATTTGGCCTACCAGAGGAGTTAAGAAAGAGGATCCCCTATCATCCCTCCTTTTTATTTTGGCAGCTGAAGGATTTACTAGAGGATTAAAGAAGTTGATTGAGCAATCAGCTATACTACTGTATTCTTTAGGCCGATTGCCCATGATCATTTCACATCTGTCTTGTGCAGATGATTTGTTAGTTTTCCTCATGGCAAACCGCATGAATTTACTTAGATTCAAGCAGTTTCTTTCTGAATATGAGTGTGCTTTGGGACAAGCAGTAAACTGGCATAAAAGTTTTGTGGTATATTCTGATGCAGTGTCAGTATCTCAAAGACATGTCTTTACCATATTTCTTGGCATGCGAAAATCGGCCCTCCCTATGAAATATTTGGGATCATATTTGCACAAAGGAATTGCACGGTCAAGCCATTGCCAAGACATAATACAACATGTAGATTCCAGACTGAATGGTTGGCAAGCAAAATTATTGAGCATGGCAAGCAGGTTAGTCCTCATTCGTTCAGTGTTATTGTCCATTCCCACTCATGTCCTTGTGGCTACATGTCTGCCACGTAGCATTATTCATGCATTGGAGCGACATTTTGCAAGATTCCTGTGGGGTACTAATCTTCGTCATTGGGTAGCATGGTCCACATTATGTAATTCGAAACTAGAGGGCGGCCTTCATATTCGGCGACTAAGTGTGGTCCAACAGTCATTCATGGCCAAACTGTGGTGGAATTATCATACAAATACATCTTTGTGAAGTGAATGTATGCGCTTGCGTTATAGCAGATGCGATGACTTCGTCCCTCGTATTTATGACTCTCCAGGTTGGAAATGTCCACGTTGCTCATTGCTAGTTCAATGGGACGGCAACACGCCAATATGGCCTACTACCTCAGGAAGATTTCTTCTTAGTAATGCTTATGAAGCTTTTCGTCCGCCTGCTATCAAACAACTGTCTAATACTATTATTTGGATGCCGCGTCAACTTCCAACTATCCAGGTATTCCTTTGGAAACTTTTACATCAAGCATTACCATTACCGAATGTTGTGTCTCGATTTGTACAGGTTCTGTCGAGTATTTGTCCTTTTTGCCGTTTGGAGTCTGCAACTACCAATTACTTATTTTATCATTGCTCGGAAATCCGTCTCATACAAAATTATTTCAATGCCTTACTTGACATTGCTGCACACTGAGCTAGGGACTGGCGCTCTTTCCTAATTACTGTATGGTTGGAGGCTCCATCAAATTTTTTAGGTCATGTTCAGGCATATATCTGGGTATTCTCTTTTGGAATATATGGTAGAACTATGCTGCTTTGGTGTTTGGCGATGGATCATGGTCACAACGTGGCATATTTAGAGATATTAAGAGGGACATCTTCCTATGGGCAAAATCACAAAGCGGGACTAAGATTGCAGCTTCTGTTCCACGTCTCGTTCAAGTGGGCCTCTCTCCATTACTTCGTTCAAACAGGGTTCAGATAAATCATTGGTGTCCTCCACCATCAGGCAGATTAAAGTTAAACACGGATGCGTCTGTTGGTAGACATGCAGCAGGCGGCAGGGCTATTGTTCGTGATCCAACAGGAACCATGCTCCATGCATTCTCTTTCCCCTTGCGACATGATTATCTATTAAGGGTGGAAGCTCAAGCAATGCTTATTGCCCTTACATATTACCTTCCACGATTTGGACATCTTGAGGTTGAGGTTGATTGTCAACAGTTAGTTCATTTTATGCATACATCTACTACGCTTGCTTTGGATTTACACAAACTTCGGGTCCTTCTTGATGCCTCCTCTATACGATTGCATTATGCTCCTCGTGAGATTAATCAGGCAGCACACTTTTTGGCACAAGAAGCATTGGGGCATTCGTCTATTGTATACTATCCTTGTTTGACAGCTCTTCCATCGTATCTTCAGGGTATCATCTTCACTGACTCTACCTTTCTCACCTTTCGACAATCTTCTGATCCAGACGCCTAATATCCTGTCTCTATGCATCGCTACAACTTCTGATCGTATGGGTCGCAGCATATACACTTCATCTTACTTTATGATTTGGATTGTACAGTGTTATGGTTGCAACAATATAAATATGCATGCTTTTCCCTTCGCCATGGTTTTATCCACAAGGGTGGTTTTACATGGCAAGGTTTTAATGCGACATATCACATATTGTTGCCCATTCACTTCCATCATGTACTTATATTATTTGTTCTCATATGATGACGTTCATTGCATTTTTGTAATATGGTATTCCTCCGCCATAAGAGAGGCTACTTAATAAATTTTCTATTTGCATAAAAAAAATATATATGAATTGTGAATTTTGTGTGAGTTTGTATAAGATGACCGAATAAATTATGATTAGGTGGGGAAATATAGTTTCGGCCAACTGATTGATCTTTTGCATAAGTGGTGATATAAGTTGGTAAGCATATGAATTGTAAGTTATGATATGTGTGTGTTATATTTGATATGAATTTGGAAAATTGTATGGGCTTTGGACAAATTTGATATTGGTGCAAATTAGGTTTTTGCATAATTTGATGGTAGAATAAGGTTGAAAATAGCATAAGATGGATTCCGGTGGAAAGACGTCAGCGCTAGTGATGGCACACGCGCTACACGCACCAGACAAGTGAAGTCGCGTGAGGGACGTGGCAGCACATGCACAGGTGCAATGTGTTAGACATGAAACGTACTTGTTTTTTGTTGTATTAAATATGAGAAAATATGAGTGGTGTGAGTTTCAGAGGGAGATCAAGTGGTATAGGGGCTGGCCGAGGGAGTGGCGTGGGAATGGATGTTCTGGTGGCTAGACAGTGGGGGAGCAGAGGGTTTTAGGCCGGGGTAAGGTGTGTTGGGAAATGGGTTGGGGGAAAAGTGGGCTGAGGGGAGGTATGTGTATGAATATATGTGTATGTACAAATGTATGGGCATGGACATGTATATGTATATAGATAAACGAGTGATAGGAGTCGTTTGGTATATTTGGTAATTGTTATGTGTGTGTTTGATTTTTGTAAGATTTGTGTTTGAATGTTTGGAATTGTTGGTGATTTGAAATTTTGGAAAATTAAAAAATATTTGGTTTTGGAAAATATTTGGAAATTTGGAAACGATTTGGAAAAGTTTGGTTTGGAAATTATTTGGACATTTTGGAGAAAAATCGTGCATTGAATTTTGCGAATTCACCCTTACCACGAAAATATATCAGTAAGCTGAATTGGTCTCAAACAAACGGAGCGTCCGAGCGTAACTACCTAATCTGGGACAAGGTGCGAGGGCATATTGATCGGTATTAAGGCGTCCAGGCATATTGGCTATTTCGATAGAGCGTCTAGGCATATTGACTATTGAGGTGATCAGTGCGTAAGTCTTAATTGTAGGAATTGCAAGGCACCACTAGAAGGGGGGGGGGTTGAATAGATGGTGCGGAATTTGTGGTTTTTAAAATTCCTTTAAACCCAACCAATTCAAGTTCTGAAAACAGTTTCTGTTTTCAGGATCAGTTTTAAAACGTTTTTAAAACTAGGTTAGAGGTCTCCAAAAATTATGAAATTTTGAAAGAACTTAGCCTCAGATGTTATGAGGGTCCCCTAAAAATTTCAAATTAAAATTCAACATTTAACCCCTTCAAAAACCGTTGATACTCAGATTGTGCAAATCTGCCAAAAACGGTAGATGGTTTTGAAAAATTAATTCCTATTTGTGTGAACGTCCAAATGATCTGAAAATTTGACCACTAACTTTTTATATACTATATTTTAATGGGTTGAAACAGTTTTGGAAAATTCTTTTGGGAAGTAGGTCAAATACAATCAAAGTCTCAACCTTTGCAAGTCTGAGAATCAGACTGCACTAGTCTCAGAACTTTTGATGTTTGACTGACCTATACTTGTCCAAAAGGGTTGAAACTTGTGCCAAATTAACCCTAGAACGTGCAAGTATGTTTCTGGAAATTTTTATAATTTTTGGAAATCGTTTACTATTTTTATGAACGTGAACAAAACTGATAAACAGTGCAGAAACTGAAAAGTAAATGCTGAAAGTAAATTGCACCGAGATTTTTATACTGGTTCGGTTATAAACAACCTACTCCAGTCTTCAAGGAACACCTTCCTTGGTTCACACTATTCACACACACAACACACATTACCACAGGGTTGATAGAGTTACACCTTAACTCCAACCCTTTACAAATCTTGTATGGTTAGTACAATTTGCACGAACACCACCACCTTGCTAGAATGAAGATTGATCACACCTTGATCAATCTTTTACAAAGATGAATGAATGGTGGTTTATATGAAGCATATTCAAGATTGAAAGATGTAAAGAACAATAGGCTTTTTACAAGAAAAGAGAAAGAAAGAAGATGTAGGAGAATAAGAGCTTGGCAATTTGATCACTTTGGAATGCAATTCATGTTATTGTTTTTGTTTTCTCTCCTCTTCTTCTTTTTAATTGTGGCATCCGTCCCCCCTTCTCTTGTCTTCCCTCTTGAAAATTTCCTTTTGAGTGCTTGAGAGAGTGTAAGACATCATTGTGACAATGCCTTGCTTGCTTGGCATCATTCTATTGGATCATCATTTAGTCTTTGCTTACTTGGCACCTCTTTATTGGCTCAATGTTGTCATCAAGATGACATGGAAATAATTTGAAATCAACACTTTAAACATGTGCCAATATCAATCATAAAATCATACCATAAGTCAAGAGATACACCATAAATTGCAAGACCAACAAATCCTTCCCAAACAAGGCATAATTTCGGCCATATAGTCATCTTGCCATGCTGAATTTTCAGCATGTGCACCATTTAATTTTATTCAAGATAATTCCCAATTTACTTTGATTTTTCTCATTAAAAATGAATCAACAATACATGGTAAGTCTTGCTTTCAATTGAGACATGAACTTGGACACAAAAAAACTCATCATGTTCGGCCACAACATGTAAACATGCTTAAAAATTTTCAGCATGTGTGATATGCTATATATCACCATTTATTTATTTTAAATATTATTCAAAACCTTACCATATCCTCTTCCAATCAATCCACCTTAATCAAGAAGTAAAATATGTCTCATAATGACCTTAAAAACGCCACCCATTAGCACACATGCTGAATTTTCAGCATGTGTCACAATTGTGACAAGATTTTGAAGTATTACCTTGTGTAGCTCCTTCCTTTATGTCACCAATAATGTATGATTGATTCTTGACCAATCAATATGCCAACAAGGCTCCACATATGCTCCGTCTCAGCTGTAGGGGCGTGTATACATGTATATGCATGTGCTGAATTTCATTTTTGCTAACTTTGTAAAATAGTGCACATTTAATAATACACACATGTAATATTCCAATCAGCCCTCAATTTAATTTTCTAGAACACTTTAAGATGTATATCATATGTAAAAAGTGTCTAGATATGTGTCACATGATGTACAAGAAAAACATTCCATGTTATGTGCGTAGAAAACCGAATTTTCGATATTTATCGATTACCCGATTTTTCTCTAATTTAAATTCCAACTTTTGCACATGTTATATATATTATGTTATACATAATATATATAGTATATACTTTAAATCTCAGCACTTGGCTTGTTTAAAGTGGTACCATTAACATGTGACAAAAACTAAAATTGGAATCTTCACATTTTGGCCTTAATGTGGAGTAATTTGTGTGTGCCATCATGGAAAGTATTTTTGGCTGATTGTATCATGTATGGCACGAAAATATCATCATATTTTGATGTATATGGGCTGGCCATTTATTTATGGCAAGTACGTGACACGTTGGCGAAGTTTCGGTATTCGCCCGATACGACAAATTTCGGTTTAGAACCTTTTATCGTGTCGTATTTAATTTGTCATCACCATATCTTATATCATATGATATAAGACCTGAATATACTCATAAATATGAGTTAAGTATAGTGGTGTGACGTTAACGTACGTACGTAAGATATATAACGTGTCGGTAGTACGTTGGAATACATGTGTATGTGCCTTTATTTAAAAAATCTGAAAATATATAGTGTATTTATATATATATGGCGTGTTCATTTAAGATGGAGAGGAGGAGAAGACTTTCCTTCTTTAGCCTTGTTGCCTTTGAGCATTTTGTAAATGAATCTTACTTTAATGAACTACTTAGTTTATTAAACTAAGTACTTCACTTAATGAACTAATTTAGTTCATTAATGGTGGCACCTGAAAATAGTATAAACACAACAAATGTTTTCCATATGATGTAAGCTTTAATGCTTCATGGCTCGTTAGTACGAAAACATAATATATAAGCTAAATAACGCAAGTAATGGCAAGTTATCATGCACACATGTACACATTTATGCACGTTTTATATATATATATATAAACATTCAAATTGCTTATTTGGAAATCACTCAGACCCCCTTATCTCTACAATCTCCCCCTTTTGATGATTTTCAAAATAACTTGTGTACATGATTTAAATGCTATCTCTCCCCCTTGAATTGTGCGCAAATTTGAAATTTGAATTTCGAATTTCAAATCCGGCTCCCCCTTGATTCGTGCAATTAAGATCTATCAGTGTCTCTCTCCCCCTTAAATCATGCTTTTCTCTCCCCCCTTTATTTTGGAAAGTAAATCAAAAGATTTCTGAAAAAAAATCATGCTTTTCATATACGTGCGTTTGTAAGGGTTATTTATTCAACCCTTTGAAAATGTCCCTTTTGGTACCCACATTTGGGTGACCTTTCTAGGTCTTCCAAAAGGTGAGAAAGATGATGAGAACGCAACATAATATACTTTAGGTGCACCTTTATCTGGCCTTTGGCCAAGAACTCCTTTATATGCATTATGTGTAGGACGTTTTTGATATGTCCTTGTGTTTGTATGCGTAGTGCATGGATGGAATGAATGTCGTGTATGTAATATTCTTTTCTTTTCATGTCTATATGGTACAAAGTTGTGTTTCACGTGATATGAAGATGTAGTGGGACGTGATAAGGGATGTGACGGTTTTTGCATCATCTTAGACGCCACTTGGGGCTTTGAAATGTCTACTTTCTTAGACACCACAAACTTAGTTGGTTTGGTTGATACTTCATTAGTATCAACGTATCCCAAACCCGTTTTGTCATTGTCATGCTTTTGTGATAATATAATGCGATGCAGCATGTTGGATCCGATATCAAACTGTTTCACCTTTTTCTCTACATCGGCATTCCTTGATTTTAATTTTGAAATCTCGGATTTCAATTCAACGTTTTCGGATGTCAATGATGAAATTTCAGATTTTAATGCATTGATGATGCGAGATGACTCTTCTTTAGAATCGTTTAATTGAGCGACAAGATTTTCGTTAGAAGATTCTAACAATTTCTTGTCTTCAATTAATCGCTTCTTTTCTTTTGCAAGAGTCTTTGAAAACTTATGCAATTCTAAATATTGACTAAATAAATCATCATATGAACATTCAGAATCGGAATCAGAGTCGGAAGATACCTCATTTGATGCTTTAGATGTAAAGCATACTTGTGCCTTGTGTTCTTCCGTATCATCAGTCTCAGAGTCGGATGTGTCACTCCAAGTAGAGGCTTTGAATGCTCTTCTCCTTTGCTTAGGTTCTGAGACGAGTCTATTCTTGTTCCAATCCTTGTCAGGGTATTTATTTGTTCGCTTTTCTTTATTAGGGCAGTCATATGATAGATGTCCAAGTTTGCCGCATTTATAGCACTTTATTTCCTTATTTTTATTTTTATGATCCTTAGATGAGGTAGACTTATCTTTAATCGATTTTCTCAATATTTTTCTTAATCTTTTAGCCATTCTGATTAAGTCCTCGTCATCGGAATCTGTGTCACTATCATCTACGACGTATTCATTTGATTTAAATGCTATGGCCCTATCATTATTAGAAATAGACTCAGAATATCTTAAAGCAAGTTTGTTTTCATATACCTTAAGTGATCCGATTAGTTCTTCCATTTTAATTGATTTGGTCTCCTTGCTTTCTTCTATGGCTGTTACTTTAGGGTCCCACTCGGATGGAAGGCTTCGCAAAACCTTTTGTACCTTTTCCTGCATAGTGAAAGCTTTGCCAAGAGACTCAAAAGAATTGTAAATATTAGTCAAGCGTAAATCCATCTCAACAATAGACTCATTTGGCAATAATTTAAAGGACTCAAGTGTGGACATAAGCATATTAATTTTGGACTCCTTTACTTGGCTAGTCCCTTCATGTTTCATTTCAAGAATATGCCACATTTCTTGAGCACTAGAACAATTTGACACGTAACTAGCCTCACTTTTACTTAGGCCGTTTAATAATAGTTGCATGGCTTTAGCATTCATGCTAAGTTTCTTTTTATCATCACTTGTATATTCTTGTCTAGTTTTAACGACTTCTAATGTGACTCCGTCTACAGTGGACAACTTAGATGGAACAAAAGGACCATCTTCTATAATGGACCAAAGATCAATGTCTATTGCCATAAAGAAAAGTTTCATTCTTACCTTCCATTGAATGAAGGACTCACCGTCAAAAAGAGGAGGCCTTATGGTTGACATTCCTTCTTGCACGGTTGTGGTTGCCATCTCACGGAATCATTGGATTCTTTGAAGTGAGTGTTCTTGCGCTCTGATACCAATTGTAGGATCTGCAAGGCACCACCAGAAGGGGGGGTTGAATAGATGGTGCGGAATTTGTGGTTCTTAAAATTCCTTTAAACCTAACCAATTCAAGTTCTGAAAACAGTTTCTGTTTTCAGGATCAGTTTTAAAACGTTTTTAAAACTAGGTTAGAATTCTCCAAAAATTATGAAATTTTGAAAGAACTTAGCTTCAGATGTTATGAGGGTCCCCTAAAAATTTCAAATCAAAATTCAACCTTTAACCCCTTCAAAAACCGTTGATACTCAGATTGTGCAAATCTGCCAGAAACGGTAGATGGTTTTGAAAAATTAATTCCTATTTGTGTGAACGTCCAAATGATCTAAAAATTTGACCACTAACTTTTTATATACTATATTTTAATGGGTTGAAACAGTTTTAGAAAATTCTTTTGGGAAGTAGGTCAAATACAATCAAAGTCTCAACCTTTGAAAGTCTGAGAATCAGACTGCACTAGTCTCAGAACTTTTGATGTTTGACTGACCTATACTTGTCCAAAAGGGTTGAAACTTGTGCCAAATTAACCCTAGAACGTGCAAGTATGTTTCGAGAAATTTTTATAATTTTTGGAAATCGTTTACTATTTTTATGAACGTGAACAAAACTGATAAACAGTGCAGAAACTGAAAAGTAAATGATGAAAGTAAATTGCACCGAGATTTTTATACTGGTTTGGTTATAAACAACCTACTCCAGTCTTCAAGGAACACCTTCCTTGGTTCACACTATTCACACACACAACACACCTTACCACAGGGTTGATAGAGTTACACATTAACTCCAACCCTTTACAAACCTTGTATGGTTAGTACAATTTGCACGAACACCACCACCTTGCTAGAATGAAGATTGATCACATCTTGATCAATCTTTTACAAAGATGAATGAATGGTGGTTTATATGAAGCCTATTCAAGATTGAAAGATGTAAAGAACAATAGGCTTTTTACAAGAAAAGAGAAAGAAAGAAGATGTAGGAGAAGAAGAGCTAGGCAATTTGATCACTTTGGAATGCAATTCTTGTTATTGTTTTTGTTTTCTCTCCTCTTCTTCTTTTTAATTGTGGCAGACGTCCCCCCTTCTCTTGTCTTCCCTCTTGAAAATTTCCTTTTGAGTGCTTGAGAGAGTGTAAGACATCATTGTGACAATGCCTTGCTTGCTTGGCATCATTCTATTGGATCATCATTTAGTCTTTGCTTACTTGGCACCTCTTTATTGGCTCAATGTTGTCATCAAGATGACATGGAAATAATCTGAAATCAACACTTTAAACATGTGCCAATATCAATCATAAAATCATAAGTCAAGAGATACACCATAAATTGCAAGACCAACAAATCCTTCCCAAACAAGGCATAATTTCGGCCATATAGTCATCTTGCCATGCTGAATTTTCAGCATGTGCACCATTTAATTTTATTCAAGATAATTCCCAATTTACTTTGATTTTTCTCATTAAAAATGAATCAACAATACATGGTAAGTCTTGCTTTCAATTGAGACATGAACTTGGACACAAAAAACTCATCATGTTCGGCCACAACATGTACACATGCTGAAAAATTTTCAGCATGTGTGATATGCTAAATATCACCATTTATTTATTTTAAATATTATTCAAAACCTTACCATATCCTCTTCCAATCAATCCACCTTAATCAAGAAGCAAAATATGTCTCATAATGACCTTAAAAACGCCACCCATTAGCACACATGCTGAATTTTCAGCATGTGTCACAATTGTGACAAGATTTTGAAGTATTACCTTGTGTAGCTCCTTCCTATATGTCACCAATAATGTATGATTGATTCTTGACCAATCAATATGCCAACAAGGCTCCATATATGCTCCATCTCAGCTGTAGGGGCGTGTATACATGTATATGCATGTGCTGAATTTCATTTTTGCTAACTTTGTAAAATAGTGCACATTTAATAATACACACATGTAATATTCCAATCAGCCCTCAATTTAATTTTCTAGAACACTTTAAGATGTATATCATATGTAAAAAGTGTCTAGATACGTGTCACATGATGTACAAGAAAAACGTTCCATGTTATGTGCGTAGAAAACCGAATTTTCGATATTTATCGATTACCCGATTTTTCTCTAATTTAAATTCTAAATTTTGCACATGTTATATATATTATGTTATACATATTATATATAATATATACTTTAAATCTCAGCACTTGGCTGGTTTAAAGTGGTACCATTAACATGTGACAAAAACTAAAATTGGAATCTTTACATTTTGGCCTTAATGTGGAGTAATTTGTGTGTGCCAACATGGAAAGTATTTTTGGCTGATTGTATCATGTATGGCACGAAAATATCATCATATTTTGATGTATATGGGCTGACCATTTATTTATGGCAAGTACATGACACGTTGGCGAAGTTTCGGTATTCGCCCGATACGACAAATTTCGGTTTAGAACCTTTTATCGTGTCGTATTTAATTTGTCATCACCATATCTTATATCATATGATATAAGACCTGAATATACTCATAAATATGAGTTAAGTATAGTGGTGTGACGTTAACGTACGTACGTAAGATATATAACGTGTCGGTAGTACGTTGGAATACATGTGTATGTGCCTTTATTTAAAAAATCTGAAAATATATAGTGTATTTATATATATATGGCGTGTTCATTTAAGATGGAGAGGAGGAGAAGACTTTCCTTCTTTAGCCTTGTTGCCTTTGAGCATTTTGCAAATGAATCTTCCTTTAATGAACTACTTAGTTTATTAAACTAAGTACTTCACTTAATGAACTAATTTAGTTCATTAATGGTGGCACCTGAAAATAGTATAAACACAACAAATGTTTTCCATATGATGTAAGCTTTAATGCTTCATGGCTCGTTAGTACAGCAACAAAATATATAAGCTAAATAAGGCAAGTAATGGCAAGTTATCATGCACACATGTACACATTTATGCATGTTTTTATATATATATATAAACATTCAAATTGCTTATTTTGAAATCACTCAAACCCCCTTATCTCTACATTAATGTATAAGTCACTTGTAAGGGAAGTGTTATACCCATTGCATTGAAATTGGTTTTGGAGATTTGGATTTGGTATCGAGTTAGACTTGGATTTGGTACCGGTTTAGAACAGGATTTGGCTTTGGTTTTGAAATTGAAAACTTTGGAAATGTGGAAATTGATTTTGGACTTTGACTTTGACTTTGCATTCATCGGTTTGGCAAATTGCATCATTGGATTTGGATTGTGACTAAATTCTGATCGGATATTGAGTGAATGATTGGATTAGTTTGACTTGATGACTGTTTGTTTATATTGGCACAATATTAATTTTATTTACGAATGAGAAACTTGATATTTTCTATATTGTTACTTATTTAATTACACTTGTTTCCCCATGTATGATCTCATAGTGGATACATGAAGGATACTTGCTGACAAATGTTTTGTCGCTCATTCTATACTTTACTGTGGTTTTGCAGATAATCAGGGGTATGATATGAGGTTGGTCGAGGATAGATTCTGAATGGAGCTATTGAGGATTTGATGGGCTTATTTGTAATGGGATTACTCCGAGACCTGTATTCGTGGATTTAAATTTGCAATCTTAAATCTTAAGACGTTAGAAATATTTTGTTAATTTTCGATTTATTTACTGTATATCGGATTTTTGTCTAGACTTGTATATGATAACGATTTATGATCATTGAGGATTTTTAATTTTATGACTTCCGCTGACATCAGTTTACGTCACTTTGCTGATGTGTAATTTATTTATATCGACACTTTGTATTTCTCTAAGCAGAATACAGTGGGTGAACCGTTTTGATTACTAAAGTTCGAGATGAGTCACTGCACCTTTTGTTAGCTTTGTTCACGTGCTAGACAAAAGACAAATGACGTCAAACAACTATGAAGAGCCTCTCATAACCGAATATTAAGTGTACACCACACAAATCAGATGATCGATGCAAGATGATCTGAAGAAAACACTAACAGTTGCGCTTATTCGTGTGATTCTAGAAGTAACATAAGCATTGCACGATTAACTCGAAACATGACGTTTTTATAGAAGTGGTTCCAAATATAAAAGAAAGATGCCAAAACTAAAGAAAAAGATAAATTTTTCTGAAGACCATAGGAGATAAATTTTCATTCACAGTTCAAGAATGGCTCACAAGAGAAGGCCTTATAGGCCATTACATGGTTAGCTACAACAATCAGCTTCCTTTTTCGTTCCCAAGAGGGACCTGACAAAAGGGTGCCCATCCACGTCCTTTCTTTGGATAAGAAGACAAAACAGTAATTAAAACAGTAATAAATTAATAAATGTCCAGTTGATCCAGAGGTTAACTCCACGCTATCTAACAGCTTCAGTCCCAATTGAACTAAAACGGTGTCACATCCGTTGATTCATGATGAACCCAGAAATTGACGGCTGGATACGACAAGTAATTCTACCTCAGCCAGTAACACTCAACGTTACTGGACCCCACTAATGACCGCAGTCCAGTTCAGCTCGGCCAGCTTAGTTCCGCCCATGAAGTCCTTTTGCTGAGCTAATAGGCCTACCTAGCCTAAAAGGAAAACTTTCCCAGTAGGCCTTGATCAGTTTAACTCAACTAGTGCCAAAACGAAGTCCAGATTAGCGTGTCCAAGCCTAATATTTTAGCGCAGCCAAAGGATATGTCATGTCAGAACTTACCTCAGGTCAGCTCGGCAAGAAGCCAAGGCCAATATCTTTCAGGTCAGATCGGTAGAACACCACAGACCAGTTTCAGACATGCTACCTCCACCTTGGTTTTCTAGCTGAACTGCTCAAGCAGCACCTTAGCTTGGCCACAACATGCTTAGGAAGACACATGTCAGCCAGCGGCCTTGGCCATGCGCCATGACATGTGGCACCATACGGCAGCCATGCAAACGAAAGATGCCAACAGAATTGCCATGTGTCATCATTATACCGCTCCTTGCGATACAACGTCTACTCCAACATCTATAAAAGGAGCACTCCCCCACATGAGGGCGGAACAAGCTGAGTTTAAGCTAATGAAAGCTCAATTAAGCTGAATTAAGGCTAGCTTAAGCCGCATCCAGCTCCTCCCAGCAAAAACAACCAATTTCTCTACGAAGAGAACACCTTCTAGGTTGTTTTGAACCTCCACTTTCAATTTATATTCATACAACCATTCCTATAACTTACTTGAGCATCAGAAGATTTTTCCCAGGGTAGTAGCCCTGAGCCTCTAACGTTGTCTTTCCCTTGTAGGTTCCAAAAAAAGCCTACCAAGGAGCTGCTGACATTATCTCCGGATCACATATAATCCACATAGCAAAGATCCGACTTCATCATTTGGCAGTAGAAAGAGGGGTCAAAACCTCCGACTCTTCTTAAACTCACTCTATATAAAGCCTTTTAGGCAAACAACTTACGACCCATCCTCTAAAAAATGGATAAAGATAGTCAGCGAGGGGGCACATGATCTTCTACTCCTCGAAGGCACGAACGCAACCCTCGACCCCTACCAGAGCAGGTCTCCCCAGGTCAAGGAGAATCCTCAAGTCCAGTTTCTGGATTTACATATGAGGAGCACGTGAGAGCCATTCAATATGTGGCCCAAAAGCTAAACGTATTTCAGGCCATGGTGGACGAGATGAAGGAAAAAGCTCCAGCTGTCGCAACTAGTGAAGTCTCCTCCAACGAGTCTCGCCAAAGGCGGAAGCATATGGAGTACCCCCAACATGTCCATGGTATTACACTGATGTTTCAGGTGAGTTTATGCCTCTTCCATCATGATATTGGTCATGACACTGAGGACTGCAGGCAGCTCTCCAATGAAATTGAGTGCTTGATCGAGTTGGGTTATCTACAGAGATATTACATGAATAACAGGATGGAGTTTACCCGGCCTCCTCCTGATGAAAGATGCCGACCTGATTATCAACATAGGTCGCCTGATTATAGGGACCCAGCATGATTGGGCAGATGCAGCAAAGCGCTGCACATGCAAGGTTGACCCAGATTGGTCGTCCTTCAGGTTGCCCAAGGACACTTGACAAGATCATCTTGGCTGACCATCAAAGTGGTTTTGTAAATAGGCCGAGGTGAGCAATCTTATGTAAATGCAAGTCTCTAGGGTCGTATGGCTTAGTCGGCAGATGTGCCAACCTGAAAGCTAGAAGCCCGAATACTCGATATGTATCCAAATTTTGTTGTATTGCAAATTACATAATAGAAAAAAGTATGTCTTGTTCAATATTTGCTGTTATATTCAAAATGTGCTCAGATACGAAGCATGACTAATCCGAACAGTCTTAGCATAAATGGGGCATGGAGCCTTACTTTGTTATCGCTTCCAAATCGCTATTTTATTCTCAATAACTCTGAGGATTATATGATGCCCTGCCATCGCAAGGTTTAAGAAATCAATTTTGCTTATGGATGAGCTGTGTATGGTAAGGCTCTTATTATGATCCTGGTTTGATACTGAGGTCGTTTACACGGTTGAAGCTGGGTTCAACGGAACTCATCCATTATTGTTACCGCTGCTCTGAATATTTCGCTGCAATTCTTATGACTAATTGCTGCAAGTCCTAGCGGAGCCCAGCTCGGCTAGGAACATCCTGCTGTTGTGTTTACCCTTTTACCGTTAAGCTCAGTGTAGCTTATCGAGTCTCTTCTACGCTTTCTAATTATTCAATTCGGCTCAGCTCAGTATAGTGCCTAACATCTGGCATTTTTTAGCCTATTTCGGCTGGACTCAAAACATGCATGTGTGAATATGCATGTGTTACATCCTGTGCATTGAATGGTAAAAGAAAAAGAAAAAAATTAAAATTAATTAATTTCATATTGGATAAAAACAAAAAAAACTAAAAGAGAACGTCAGTTAAGGTGAGAGCAAATCACTCCCCCAATTCTTAAACTGCAGCCCCAAAAGAAACAATTTCTCCTCCAATTATGTCCATCAGTTTATTCTTTTCCTTAATAAAAAAAGAAACCCCCTCCCTCAATTTCCACTTCCTTCTGTCCATTGTTTTCCCCCAAGCATACAAACCGAAATAACAGAAGGGAGGCATATTGCACATTCAGTTTTTATTAGCAACATAAGCAACATTCAAACTACCCTCCGTATCCGAGGAGAACAAGAGGAGAAAAGGAGAAATAGTCCTTGGTTTCAACCCACCCCAACTATATTTACGGTATAGTATACGAATCAATGTAAGTAACTTTGGTGTATTTACTATGAGATTTGGTAAAATCTATGTTTATATTTTAGGTACCAACTTGGATCATGCATTAGTACTTTTGAATTGCATAGATGAATTGTATATATATATATATATATATATATATATATATATATATATATATATATATAGATATACGTTTGTACCATTTGTATATGTGTAGATACATGAATTAGGTGTAACCGTGTAAGTAACCTAATTATATTTGCGGTGCTTTTGCAAAATATAGGTGCTTATTTGATATAGATAAGTGGATCATACATTCGAAAAATTTGTTTGAATAGATGATTAGATGAATTCATATGTGTACTGTGTATGTGAATATGTATATAATTTATGTACAATTTGTAAAGTTAGATAATTATGGACGTTAAAGGATGAAATTGTCATAAATTATAATAGTATACTTTTCTAGTCAATTATTTGTATCACATGACCGAAAAATATAAATAATTGATATCATTGTCTAAAGTGACTAAACCCCCACCTCCGTTTCTCAAAAGCTAATTTTCACTGATGGCCATTGACTCTTCTCCACATGCCTATCCACAGCATGCATAATTACAGGGGAAGGGAAAAAAAGAAAAATATTTTCGAACTCTTGTATGAGTGGAGCTGAGGCCGTGTCCTGGGGGTATATGAATGCATGATTGTATTTATGTATTATAGCCGAATATAGGGACTGACGGCCAGGCCTGATGGAGAATGTAGTTAATTGGATGATACGTGCACGTATATACGTGTATGAGCACATGTATGGACGTGAGCATATATATGTGTATATGTATACGGACGAGAAAAATTATTTGGTATTTTGATTATTTTGGAAATTAATTGGACTATTTGTTGGGTTTCTTTGAATTTGGGTCATTTTGGTACTTTCCTTTTTTTTAAATAATATTGGCTAACTCTTGATATTTGGAAAATTATCGAAAATTTGAAAATTGTTTTGGACATCGTGCATTTCATATTTCGAAATTCACCCTAAAACGTGAAATATATTGTTAAGCCGTATTGGTTCCAATTGAACAGAGCGTCCGGACATATTGACTATTTTGGATATAGAGCGTCCGGACATATTGGCCGCTATTGAGCGTCCCAGCATATTGGCTATTGTAATATAGAGCGCCGGGACATATTGATTATTGGGCGCCCGGCATATTGGCTATTATGATATAGAGCGCCGGGGCATATTGACTATTGTGGGACAATTCGCAAGTATTACGGTATAAGTCACTTGTAGGGAAAGTGTTATAGCCATTGCATTTGATTTTGAACTTTGGACCGATTAAACCGGATATTGGATAATTGGATTTTTGGACCGGTTTAATCGGATATGGACATTGGATTTGGACGATGAATATTGGACATTGGAATTGGAAACTTTGGTTTTGAAATATTCGAATATTGGCATTGCATTGTTTTGTAAAATTGCATTCCGTTTTGGACTTGGACTAACCTTTGCTTGGCTATCGTTTGGTTTGACTTGGTTATTGGTCTATTTCATTGTATGCCTTTGTTTGGCTTATTTGCTATCGTTGTTTTTGGATGTTAAGGGTAAAACTGTAAAAATCATTTGTGAATGAGAAGCATGTTATTTTTTGTATTGTTATTTATTCTTATTACACTTGCTTCTCCATGCATGATCCCATGGTAAATATGTTAATGTTACTTGCTGGGCGAAGTGTCGCTCATACCACTCTTTATCATTTTTCAGATGACCAGGAGTATGATTTAGTGTACTTCGAGGATGATGCTGAGTGAGGACATTGACTGATGGATCAAAGACATTATTGATATTTGGACTAGAGAGGGCAATTTCATTTTATGTACTTGTGGAGACCTAGACGTTTACCGTTATTCTCGATGATGTATTATTGAATATTGATTAGACCATAGTACGTACTTATTATTTATGATGATTTGAGGTTTTATTTGACTTCTGCTGACATCGATTTACGTCACACTGCTAACGTGTTTTGCATCGATATCGACGCCTTGTATCTTCCTTAGTAAAATACGGCGGGTGAGTCATTCCGAGTACTAGAGCTCGAGACGGGTCGCTACAGCATGTCCTCCAATGTAGGAGACCCAACTGATGTCCTCCGATATATGGGGCCCAATTTCCTCCAATGTAGGGGAACTGATGTCCTCCAATGTAGGGCACCTCACTGTTGATCCTCTACCTTATGGTTTTAGGGGAATCCATATAGGCTGGCTCTAAAGGATGATCCTTGGCTCTAAGGCTCATTAGGCGTTCACCTCGGCGAATTAGTCCTCTGCCTTATGGTTCATAAGAGGACTTAAAACGTGACAGGTTTCTTCCAGACCTTAGAAAAGGTGATCTTTGGCCTTATGGCTCATAAGGGGTTCACCTCGGCAAATCAGTCCTCTACCTTATGGTTCATAAGGGAACTCAAAACGCAACAGGTTTCGCGCATACCTAAGAGAGGGTGACCTCAGTCTTATGGCTCATAAGGGGTTCATCTCGGCAAATCAGTCCTCTGCCTTATGGTTTATAAGGGGACTTGAAATGCGACAGACTTTGCGCAGACCTAAGAAAGGGTGATACTCAGGGGGTTCAGTTGACAAATCATTCCACTACCTTATGGCTTTTAAGGGGACTTGAAATGCGACAGGTTTTGCGCATACCTCAGAAAGGGTGATCCTCGGCCTTATAGGCTTATAAGGGGTTCACCCTGGCAAATCAGTCATTTGCCTTATGGTTGATAAGGGGACTTAAAACGTGACAAGTTTTGCTCATGCCCAAGAATTGGGGCCAAAGAGGATTAAATCGCAGCAGGCCTCGCGCACCCTCTGAATGTCTAGCAGGTCTAGATATTCAAAATAGAAGTTTTGCTCAATTATGACAAAAACAGATCTTGAAAATGTGATCCTCGCCTTATGGCTCATAAAGGGTTCACCTCGGCAAATCAGTCCTCTATCTTATGGTTTATAAGGGGACTTGAGATGCGACAGGTTTCACGCAGACCTCAGAAAGGGTGATCCTCGGCCTTATGGCTCATAAGAGGTTCACCTCGACAAATCATTCCTCTGCCTTATGGTTCATAAGGAGACTCAAAACGCAACATAGGTTTCAGCGCATACCTCAGAAAGGGTGACCTTGGCCTTATGGCTGATAAGGGGTTCACCTCGACAAATCATGTTGAGAAATCGGGGTTTGCATGATTTGAAAATGCATGATTTAAATGTTACACGTTTTCGAAATGCATGATTTAAGTGTTACATGACATGCGTACGTGATAAATATGCTTTATATGTTTTATATATAACATCGTTAGACTAACGTGTCATGAAGCGTTAAGGCTTAAATCATATGGCAAAAATTTATTGTGTTTATACTATTTTCAGGTGCCATGTTAAAATGAATTAAACTAGTTCATTTAATAAAGTAATGAACTAAACTAGTTCATGAAATGAAGTACTTGAAGAGATATATTTGAAGATACCTATTTGGCAACAAATTTGAAATGAAAAGTGATTCTCCACACCACACACACACACGGCTGCCTACATAGTGTGTGTATATATATATATTTATAGCGACGCTCTATGTATTTCTATTACGACATTTCACCGACACATCATAAACATACGTCAACATCAAGCTACCATATACACATCATATTTTTGAGTATGCACAGGTTCCAAGTCATACATTCCATGTCATCAAGTTACCAAAACTATATCGACATGTCACAAGTCCGTAAACAAAAAATTGCCAAATCGAATGACCGAACCGTCACCGACATGTCACATACTTACCATACAAAGATGGCCAGCCAATATACACTCCAAATACACAATAATTTCGTGCACCACATGTCCAATATAGCCCCAAGTCATACCATAATTACACATATCATTTACCTTCATTTGCCTTGATTTGTCGGAAATTCAAATTCAAAATAAATCCCCACATGACCAAAATTCTTTTCAGCTTTTGGAGCTGAAATTACACATTTTATTATGTATATTATACGGTACATAACATATTTTACATGTCTAAGGGGTTTGAGATTAATTGGAGAAATATCGCTTAATTGACGGAAGTCGAATATTCGTTTTTCTACATTCTTGAATGAGACATTTTTTCTATAGGTTGTGACATATATATAGACATGTCTTACACATCCATGTCATATCTTGGAGTATTCTAGAAAACTAATTTAAGTGATGATTGAAGTATACCATGTATATGAAGATACTATATCATTATTTGTCAAAATTCAAAATTGATTTTCAGCACATGTGAGCTGAGGTTGGGCGGTTGGTTGAGCATGTTTGGAGCCTAAGTGGAGCTTATTTGGCACTATGATTGGTGGAGAATGATCCACAAGTGAATGTTGACATTGATGAAGACCAAGACACAAAGGAAAGGATTCAAAATTCAAACAAAATGCTGAAGTTTTCAGCACATGCTTGCCAATTTTCTACATGTGTTTATCTTCAAATTCATTCCAAAAATGAAGGGCAATCACACTTATGATTGATTGGCTATCAAAATTTGAAATTTTTTAAGATTTTCTTGATAATTTCAAGGTCATATTTGATGTGCTAAGGTGGATAAATGAAGACCATATCATAGAGTGACAACAAGACAAAGACACATCAATTGTCCAATCACATTTCGCCAAGTAAGCAATGGTATGTCAAAAGCTATACAAGACATCTTCCAAGGGTATTCAAGACATTCTTCAAGGAGGAATTCTGTCAGATGAATACGAGAATTCATTTCTCGTTCTAGAAATCTATGTAACTCCTCAGCCCGGCTGAGAAGCTCCATTTGAGTGGCTTGGGACTGCAAAGAGACCAGAAAAGTTAAAAACTCTTGTTATGCAAATCAAGATCTTAAACAAGTACAAATACTTACCCGTGCTAGGTCGTGATGTACTTGTTCCACCAGCTCCCCAAAGGAGAGGTTATCGAATTTCTCCAGGTCAACAGATGATACTGACCCTTTATTCAAGCGCTGAGCTACTTCAATCTCCTCAGTGATCCCCTCTTCAGGAAGCTTGCTCTGCCTCTCTGCCACTTAATCTCTCAAAGATTGTGGCACCTTGGGAGTTGGAGACCCGGCAGGGCTGAGCCACTCTTCCAAACTAAAGTGTGGCTGCACAGAGGGGCCAAGTCCTTGGCCCCACCTTCTCTTTGCTAGACGCAGTGCCACCTCAGCCTCGTCCCCATCCTCGTCGTCTTCAGAACTGACCACACCAACTAGGCGTTGATGGGGTCAGCTGGCACAGCTCCAACTGGGGTCAAAAACTATGTCTCTTGTAGTAACTCTGCATAATTCTGCAGGTCATCAGATACACAGGAAAAACAAAGAAGATGAAGATTAAACTTACCTGGTGCCAAATGCACCCCTTGCTCTTGTAACTCTCTGAGCTAACTGCCCTCAGGAGCTCCGAGCGCTAGCCTAGTTGGTGCAACTGATTGGGACTCTGCCCCTTGAGCAATCGCTTCATCCTGGTTCGTTGCTGCTATTTTCTTCCCTCTCTTTTTTGATATTATCGCAGGAACGAGATCATCATTAAAAGGCTCCATAGTTCCTGCAAAATCACCAAGTCAGCTTAGCCTCAAATCAAAAATGCCATAAAAATACAAGGCTGGATTCCTAACCTGGACGACCTCTAATTTTCCTCCTCTAAAATGCTGAAACTGGGACCACATACCAAACGATCCAGCTCGGCCTTCTTCAGCACATGGCCATTAACCTTAAGCCAATTCACAGTGGCCTCGAAGCTCTACAGACTCTTAGCTACCTCTTGGAATTGAACAGCGGCTAATTTGTTGTCAGCCTTGGACGTTCTCCAAACTTATTGGCTAGTGGTGCCAACCTTCCTTACATAAAAAAATTTTCCTTTTCAATTTTCAATTGAAGAAGGAAGGTTAATGGCAAAGCGGAATGCCTTTTCCAAAGCCTATCTACTAAAATAGAACCAACTTTCAAAGGCCTTACAGGTGAAGAAACCTCTGAAAATCTCAATGTCAAAGCTAACTTGGACATACTGAAGAAAAAGAAAATAAAAAGCTAAAATCCTGAGGCCATTAGGTCCTATCTGAGGCAATCTAAGTTGATAGAATAGGAGAATCAGCTTCAAAGGAGTTGGGATAGGCAGAGAAAAGCCAGTTTTAAAATACTCTTCGTACACTGCCTCATATCCCTCTAGGAGATCGTGGGCAATGCACTCAGCTAGGGGAAGAAGAGGATCAAACCTATCACAATCTATTTGATAAATTTAGTATTTCTCAGAGAGCTCAACCTGGGACAAAGTGTAGAATTGATTCTCCACCAAGCCCGCGACTTTGCCACAATTAATCGACCCAAAAGATGGAGAAGCAAAATCTACTTCTCTAGGTTTGTAATTTAAGTTGGGACGCTTAGAGGGTGCCTCTATGGGGACCACGCTGCTAGGGCCAGCTATGTCGCTTGGTCCCGCTGCAGCATCCGAGTTCTCCTTGGAAGATGACCAGAAAAAAGAACCCTTCGCTGCGCTGCCAGCAGAGGTGACTCAAGGGTTATGAGAATCACTAGATGACATAAAAGCATAAAGAAGGCGATAGGACTTACTTGAAAACAGAGAGAGAAGGCTGCTGAAGACGGAAGGCAGTAAAATTTTAATCGATTGCAGAAAGTGAAGAAGAAATGCCTTCCCAGGCGGACACTTATAATTTCAACCCACGGAACGAGTTGACTCTTTGTAGAATTCACCCTCAAACTTTTCAAACGTCATACAAATGATTCGCTGCATCTGTGATGATATCGGTATCGACACCCACTTTCCATTAGTTACTCGACACTACCCAATCAAAAATGGACACGTCAACACCTCAACCGAGCAGAATGCCTCGCCCAGAAGATTAGTCTACCTACGTTGTGTTGAACTCAATGCTCAGCTCGGTCAGACTAATTTGGGGGTATGTGACGAACCCAGAAACTGACTGCTGGATACGACAAGTAATTCTACCTCGGCCAGCAGTAGTGAACATCATGTAGGACTTGTATATCACCACTAGAAGTGGGGTTGAATAGTGAGTGCGTAAAAATTGGTTTTTATAACTTTTAGTTACCAATTACTGACATCTGAAAACAGATTTCTGTTTTAAGATAGTGCTTTTGATTAACTGAATGATCAGATCCTGGCCTCCAAAAATCATAAAATTTGGTGGAAATGTACACTCAGATATAATCTATGTACCATAAAAATTTCATATTAAAATTCAAAGTGTAAGGCCCTGAACCATTGTTTTTACTTGGACTCTATCAACATGCCATAAACTTTTCCTTAAAAAGAAAAATTAATTACTATTCAATGACAACTCTAAATGCTCTAAATTTTTTTTTAAAATGACCCTTAAGATGTATAATTTAAAGGGTTGAAACAGTTTTTCAAAATTATTTTGGCAAGTATATCAACCACGTTGATGTTCTCAACCTTTGCAGCTCTAAAAATCAGATTGCACTAGTCTCAGAACTATGAACGTTTGCATGACTTATACTTATCCAAATTCAATGAAACTTGTCTCAAATGAAACCTAAGACCTTTATCTATGTTTTTGCAAAGTTTGATGATTTTTAAAAAAAACGTTTGCTATTTTTCTGTGGCTATAAAAATGATTCAATGACAGAAACTGGAAGTAAAAATGCATAAAGTAAGAACACCACGAATTTTATACATGTTCGGTCAAAACAACCTACTCCAGTCTCCGAAGACACCTTCCTCAGTATTCACTAGTCACCAAAAACACCTTAAGACAAGAGTGGCTGGATTTATATACCAACTCCTTTAATATCCATTCTTCTTACAAAGAACAACATAAACAACCAACACAAATACCACCACCTCACTAATGAAGGTTTGATCACACCTTGATCAATCTTGTACAAGAATAGGAAGTGTATGGGTGGTAAGAACAAAGCCTATATAGATTATGGAATGTAAGTATAATCAGCTTGAGGCTATGTGCAAGAGAAGAAGATAGGAGAAGAAGAGAAGTCTTGCTTTAAACTTGCTTGGACATGAAATTGTGTCTTGCCTTGTCTTAAACATCTTCCTCCCTTTTTATAGATAGTGTGGTCGCCCCCTATGGCTGATTTCTCCCTTGAAGATTGTATTCAATACCCTTGGAAGATGCCTTGTATAACTTTGTGACACATCTTTTCTTACTTGGCAAAATGTGATTGGACAAACGATGTGTCTTCGCCTTGTTGTCGCTCTATGATAGGGCCTTCACTTTTTCACCTTGGAACACATACTATGACCCGGAATTTAATCATAAAAATCTGAAAACATATCAAAATTCAAATGTGTTAATTTTCAATCAAACATAATGTGATTGCTCTTATTTTTGGAATGATTTTGAAGATGAAAGCTAGCAAAACTTGGCCACATCATAAACATATCCTAAAAACTTCAGCATATGTTTGAATTTTAATCATTTCCTTATGTGACTTGGTCTTCTTGAATGTCAGCAATCCTTTGTGGACCATTCTCTAGCAATCAAAGTGCCAAACAAACTCCACCTTTGCTCCACATAAGCTCAAATAGGCGTCCTACTCTCAAGTAAATTTTCAAAAATAATGGTGTAGTATCTTCACACACATGATAAATTTCAATCGTCGCTTAAATTTTTTTCTAGAATACTCCAATGTGTCTTAGGTGTATAAAATGTGTCTAGGTACATGTCACAACAAGATAGAAACAAAGCCGAATTTTCGACTTCCGTCGATTACGCGATTTTTCTCCAATTAGTTTCAGACCTCTTAGACATGTAAAATGCGTTATAAACATATAATATACATAATATAAAGCGTAATTTTAGCTCCAAAAGGTGAGAAAGAATTTTCCCATGTGGAGGTTTGAATTTGAATTTACAAAAAATCAAGGCAAATGATAGGTAATTGATATGTGTAAATATGATATGACTTTGGGGCTGAAATGGACATGTGATGCATGAAATTTTTGAGCATTTGGAGTGTATATATGCTGACCATCTTTTTATGGTAAGTATGTGACATGTCGGTGACGGTTTGGTAGTCATCCGATGTGGCAATTTTCGATTTATGGACTTGTGACTTGTAGATTTTGGTAACTTGATGACATGTAATGTATGACATGGAACCTGTATATACTCACATATATGATGTGTATATTGTAGCATGTGTTGACGTACGTTTATGACGTGTTGGTGAAACGTCGAGGTAGAAATATATAGTTCATCGTT
Organism: Eustoma russellianum; assembly: GCA_036186865.1. Lineage (NCBI taxonomy): Eukaryota > Viridiplantae > Streptophyta > Magnoliopsida > Gentianales > Gentianaceae > Eustoma > Eustoma russellianum. Next base: position 11,575,997 of record AP025042.1, read on the forward strand.
ATAAAAATTTGTATATATAAATATAATATATATATATATATATGGCCACGTGTGTCTGTAGTGTGGAGTGGAGAAGCACTTTCCATTTCAAATTTGTTACCGAACAGGTATCTTCAAATATATCCCTTTAAATACTTCATTTAATGAACTAGTTTAGTTTATCTCTTTAAGCACTTCATTAAATGAACTAGTTTAGTTCATTTAACATTGCATCTGAAAATAGTATAAATACAACAAATGTTTGCCATATGATGTAAGCCTTAACGCTTCATGTCATTTTAGTACGACAACAATATATATAAACATATAAAACATATTTATCACGTATGCATGTCATGTAATGATGAGGATCAGGGATCCCATCAGGAGGTCACAGGACCTATAACAAGAAGGAGGGCTAGAGAACTTGGACATCAAGTTGGAACCTTCTTGTATAAGCATGCTCAAGATGAACCTAAGGTTCATTGGGTTCACTTCATTGAACCCACACTATGAGCGTGTATGAGTGTGCGTGTGTGAGTGTATTCTTTATTTTGAATTTTTGTCTTGTTTTCTTGTGATCCTTGTTTCTTTGTGTTTGCTTTGCAGGTAAGTAGGTACATGATAAGTTACAATCCAAACGGAGGACCACAAATGGCTTTAAAGGCGTGTGCTCCCAAAAAGGAGACAAAAAGAATGTTTGTCTTGAGAAGAATGTTTGTCTCTACAAGGAGAAATTCAAATGTGGTCCAAGATGAAATTCCTTTTCAAAAATTAGCTCAAAATATATCCAAGGGGGGCGGCCACATGAAGCTCAAAAAAGGAAGATCAACTTGAAGTTAAACATGAATTTAAATTCAAAGATGATTTGAATTTCAAGTTCCAACCAATTTGAGACTTAAATTTCAAGATAGAAGAAAAGACATCAGCCACCTTTGGAGCTCTAATCACACGCCAAATTGAAGGATAAAGGAGGATAAATCACAACTCAAAATTGAATCCAACTTTGAATTCAGATTTAAACTCAATTTGGATTCAAACTTCAACCAAGTTTTGAATTCAACTCCAATCACTTCCTCATCATCAAATCAGGTCTCTAACACCCTCGTTACTCATCAAACACGGCTGGAAGGAGTGGAGAAGACAATCAACAACCAATTCAAATTCAAACTCAATTTGGATTCAAACTTCAACCAACTTTTGAATTCAACTGCAATCACTTTCTCAACATCAAATTAGGTCTCCAACACCCTCATTACTCACCACAAAACGGCTGAAAGCATTGGAGGTGGAAATCAACAATCATTTCAAATTCTAGCTAGAATTTGTTTTAGTTTTGAATTTCAAACAAGTTTCAATTTTTAAACACTTGTTAGGTAGTTTAGTTGAGATAATATCCAGCCATTTTAAGGCTTGAAAGGGGCAACATTCAGCCTATAAATAAATCCCTTGGGGTGTGCAAAAAAAGGCAGAACTTTCATGAAATAAAACTTGATATTTTCTCCAAATCTTGTGAGACTTTGTTTTCTTGGTTTTGCATTAAAACCTAGGTTAATATCCTTCAAATTTGAGCATTTTGAATGTGCTTCCATTGCTCTAAGGTGCCGTCCAGGAGGGCCATATGGTTTGCCTGATCAACGAACATCTTGAAGTTTCGGTTCTTGCCCATTGGAACCATTCGTTTGCATCACTAAGGAAGCAAGGGGAAGTCTTCTTCGTTGTGCCTAAACCCTAGTGAAGGACGTTTGGAGGTGGAAAACTTAGGAGCCCACGGTTTGCATGTATTAATTGGTATCAGAGCTCAGGTTACTCTATTCCACCATCTACTATCATTTTCTTTTCACTTGAGTCCATTCATTTCAAGTCCATTTTAAGCCCTTATTCTACCTCATTCTTCACATCATTTGTGTCTTCCATATATATATAAAAAACGAGAGTTATTGCCCTAAGAGTCTTACTTTGAGTCTTTGCATTTTGTTGGATCTTGTTATTCATCATTCAAGTGTCTTTGTTGATTCTTGTTGTTCATCATTCTAGTGTCATGTTTACACATCTTTGGCGTCAAATTCTAAGTTTTGTCAATCAAACTTGAACAAAGTAGGGTTCATTGCATCTAGGATACATTCAGCTTTATAAAACTACGATCATTGCCAACAAAGCCACCTAGGTCTCAACCCATCTGGTTTCTACTGAAGCTTTTAGTTGATGATGATTGTATGCATCTTGTGATTCACATTGTGATTAATTTCATGCTTCAATCTTGCTGATCATACGTGAGAAAGCCATATCCAAAACAAACACAAAATCTGAAAACCGCCAACTTAAAACCCTAATTTTTCAAAACCTTAATCTCGGCTTACACACTAAACCCTAACCGCGATTCATCCACATTCAGATTCACCTTGCATAATATTGCATATTTCAAATTACCTTGGCTGAAATTGAAAACTCCTTGCACGTTTTTGTCAAAAAACAACAGTTTGGGCAAAAACGCAAGAAAAGAAGAATAGGAAAAGGGGGAAAACGTCTGTGCATTATTTGAAATTTTTTGAAGCAGTTTGGTACCATCTTTCTTCCTTGCTATCTACACCCGTACTCCACATTTGTTTTCCATATAGTGATCCTTTTGAACCAATCATACACTTGGATGCTAGATTATTGCATGATTTGAATCATATTGTGGATAGTAAGTGTATATAATCAAAATTAACTAAAAATTGCTCACGGCAACACTTAGTTCGTCTTTGGTTTAGCCTTACATAAATTTTGGTTGCTATATTCTTTGAATCTTAGTAGAAAAGTTCAAGTTTGTATCCATCTTCCTTGATTCCGTTCTGATACTATTTGGTGCACATTGGAAGGAAAAAGGTTGAGACAAGTGGAGATCATTGTGATTTGGAGAAGAATTGGCAAAAACTTCCTTAATTGATCGCTTTGAATCCTATTAACTTCAGGTTGCACCAGAGACAAAGTGGTGAGAGAGTGGAAATAAGAGAAAGAGGAGTGCCTGTATTTTGTTTTTCACTAATTAGTTAACGTTTGCTTGTTTTGTGTCAGTTTGCTTCTTTTCTTCCTTTTCGTTTTATTTCATTCACTTTAGGTAAAACATGGAGAGCATCACTCAATCCTCACCTAGCAAGTCAAAGGAGGCTGAGACGTTTGACAGCACGCAACAACAAATGCTGGGCATGTTAAAGAAACTCATGCACGATAACAAGGTAATCAAACACAGGTTGGAGGATATCGAAAGGAGCCAAAAGATGAGTGATGGACAAGGCATTAGCAGGGCCGTACCCATGCCTCAACTATGGCAGCATCCACCTGAAAAAGTTGAGGATGAAAGCCTTAGACCACCGCATATCAAGCCAAGAAGGTTTGTCCCTCCACCGCAACGAAGGAGATACGCTCCGAGAAGGTATAATGATGATTATAATCCATTTGAACAGGATGTGTATGACTTTGATGACCACCCTACCCATGGTTACTAAAGACAACAACCCCATTTACCCACAATATGACGATTTTCTAAAAACAAAAATAAGCATTCCAACGTTTTATGGTAAAAGTAACACAGAGGAATACTTAGAGTGGGAAACAAAAGTGGATCTAATCTTTTCTTGTACCAACTAAACTGAGTTACAAAAGGTGAGGTACGCTTCTATTGAGTTTTTGGGGTACGCATTAAATTGGTGGACAAATTTTGGTCGAAACAGTTCTAAAACAAGACAACCTCCAATTGTCACTTGGGAAGAAATGAAATTTGAAATGAGACAACGATTTATCCCAAACAATTTTGAGAGTTCTATTTTCACAAGTTTGGAAAAATTACGACAAGGTTCCAAAAGTGTAAACAAATTTTACAAAGAACTGGAAATGTTGTTGGAAAGGTCTAACTTGCAGGAACCTGAAGAAGCAACCAAGGCCCGCTTCCTACATGATCTAGACAGGGAGATTGCGCAAAGGGTTAAACTTCAACCTTATCTCGACCTAACAACCATAGTTCACATGGCTGAGAAGATTGAGCACCAACTAAAGGTACGTAGTTCCTCTAATTTCAATTCCACTTATCGTACTAATCAAACTTCTTCAAGGTTTTCAAGCAAGCCTTCAGGAACGGGAAGTTCATGGCCTACAAGAGGCCAAACACGTGACCAAAGTGCGTCACAAAGGAATGACAACCATATGCAAGGCACACAAAAGCGAGATGACCGAGCCCAACAAAAAGTTCCTACAGAGAATTCTTCTGAACTCTCTAACAGGTTTAGGGACATTAAATGCTATAAATGTCAAGGTCGTGGTCACATAGGAAAAGAGTGTCCTAATGCTAAAAGAGTCATGTTAATTGAGGAAACTAATGAATATGTGACTAAGTCCGAGTATGAAAACGAATCTGAGCATGATAATGAAACTGAAACAGATAAGGATCTAGGCGCACTACATGATTATGACACTAAGGAATTTCTTATTGTGCGTAGAGCTTTGAATGCATATCCAAAATTACATGATCATGAACAACATAGAGAAAACATTTTCCATATCCACTGCATGATAAATGGCAAAGTGTGCACTATGATCATTGATTCCGGTTCTTGTGCGAATGTGGCTAGCATTGAATTTGTAAGGAAACTGAATTTGCCTATGACTAATCATCCGCATCCTTACAAACTTTCATGGTTAAATGATTGTGGTGAAGTTAGCGTTAGTAAGAAAGTTTTGATTTCTCTTAGCATTGGTAGTTACAAAGATGATGTTTTATGTGAGGTTGCACCAATGCATGCTAGTCATATCTTACTTGGTAGACAATGGCAATTCGATAGACATGTGACATATGATGGATATTTGAATCGTTATTCTTTCAAATTGAATGGTAAACTCTACAAGTTGCATGCACTTCCACCCCATAAGGTCCACGAAGATCACCAACACATGTCTAAGTCTAGGACCGACCCTAAGGAAAAGGATGCTAAGCGAAAATTTGTGGAATGCATGAAAAGTGAAAGTAAGAAACAAGAGAGTAAGGGAAAAGAGGTAATACCCATAGGTGTCAACGATTCCAAAAAGAAGTGTGGGTATTTTGCAAAGAAAAGAGAGGTCAGATGAGCGCTTTATAACAACCAAACCGTCCTCATCATCATTCCCAAAATGTGTTACCTTTCGGTAGATGATCTCCCATCCAACCTCCTTACCTCTGTTGCATCCCTTATACAAGAGTACAATGTTCTATTTCCCACCGAGTCACCATCCAGATTACCACCTATAAGAGGAATAGAACACCAGATAGACTTGGTCCCAGGAGCTATCCTACCCAATAGACCAGCCCACCGAGCCAACACTGAAGAAACCAAGGAAATCCAAAGGCAAGTAGAGGAACTCCTAGTGAGTGGAAAAATTCCGAGAGAGCCTAAGCCCGTCAGCCGTCCATGTCATTTTAGTACCTAAGAAGGATGGAACCTAGAGAATGTACATGGTGTTATATGTGACTAAAAGTTAAAAAAGTTGACATCGATCTCTCAGGTTGTTGCACTTCGATCGATCGATGTACTTTGATCCCTCACATCGATCGATCTATATAGGGCACTGAAAGTTCAAGACCTTACTGTGAGACATCGATCTCTAAACTTGAGACACATTGATCGATCGATGTATACATCGAACTCTCACTTTGATCAATCGATGTAGGTTAGAGACAAATTCTGAAACTCACTGTGAGACATCGATCTCTGAAGCTGAGGCACTTCGATCGATCGATGTCTAGGGTTTTTAGAAATATTTTTCTAAAATATGATAAAGTGATTGTTTTCATTTGTACATGTTTTATGTATATTCATTATGTGATTATTATGTGATTTTGATAATTACAAATGTCTTGTGACTAATGTGCCTTTGAAGTTTCTACAACTTACCAAAAAGAGCAAGATTGGTATTTTGAGTTTTTTAGGAACATGATATGGTGGATATATATCAAGGACTTATTGTTATCATATTTATCAAGACAAAGGTGGTATTATATTTATTTCTGACCATCGGGGTCATGTCTGGAATTTCTCACTAGGGGCATTTTGGTCATTTCACTCCTGAGGGTATTTTTGGTATTTTTGCTCAAGGAATATCTCGAGTGTATTCATATCTTCATTCTGGAGTTGTAATATGATTATTTTGAAGATTATATGGTAGGCTTATATTATTTCTCTCACATGATGATAGTATTGACTATAACGGGATACGTGACGAGTTGTGATGTCACATTCTATTTTTTTCTTGAAGATTCTCTTATATATGTTATTGGAGTATATTTATCATCATATTTCATAGAATACAAAGGTGTTCAAAGTTTGGAAATGATCACAATATACAAGAAGAAATTATGGGAATTTCGGTGTTATATGTTGACATAATCTTGTCAATTATTATTTGGTGATTTCTTCTTCAAAAATCAGAGTTGATATACATATATGCAAGCCTCCAAACGTGTATTAACAGGTGAAAATGATGATGTACTCATTTTATAGCTTGGTGACAAGTGGACCAATCAAAAAGAGCTAGTTAGCAAAATTGCCGACTTGGAAATTCTAAATTCAAACCCAACGGCCATAAGGTGTCTTTGGTGCTGATTTTTTGTTTGAAATTGTCAAATCCCACATGCCTATTCTCAAGCCAAGGAGTTGAGGGGATATTAGAGGAATATTCCATTCTATCTTCTTCTTATTATCTTCATTTTCCAAAGGATAATTGAGACTTGCCAAGGTGTAAATTTTGGCCAACATAATGTGCACCAAGGTGGACCAATCATTTTGATTTATGTTTCCAAGTGTACAAAGCCAACTAGTGATGTGAAGACAACTTGGACTTGATGATGAAGATGGTGACACATGTGACATTCTTATCTAGAAGGCTCAACTCACACTATAAATAGGAGGCAATGGTGAAGAAGATGAAACACACTTGAAGCTCACTTGAAAGCATTTGTTGATTTGTCTAGCTATCTACTTCTTGTTGTTCTTGTTCCATTCTTTGTAGCCAAGGTGTTCTTGTTGTATTTGTTGGAGAGGTACAAGCCTCTTGAGCTTCATTTGTAAGATTGATTAGCTAATTCTATAAGGCTACATCAATAGGAGGCAGAGGTATTGCAACTAAGTGTTGCTTAGAAGGTGTTCATCCAAGTCTTGAATAGGGTTGGTGTATAACCCAAGGATCAAGCTTGGTTCTTGTTGTAAGTTGATTCATACCATGGTGAAATCCAAGGAAAGGTGTTCCTTGGGACTGGAGTAGGTCACATTGACCGAACCAGGATAAATTCTCAGTGTCTTTATCTTGTTTCTACATTTCTGCATTCTGCCTGTTTTTACTACAGTTTTCACACAACTTCTCACGTTTTGAAAAAATAGCTAAACACTTTCAAAATTTGTGATTTTTGGTGGAGTTATACTTTGGACTGTTAGATTTCATTTTCAACAAGAATCACTTGATATGAGCAAGAGAAAGTTAGTCCTTCAGTCTTTGCAAGATAACTGTTTCAATCTGACTGTAATCTGACCAGTTTTGAGAAAACTTGAATTCTGTTTTAACCAAGAATTGTTTAAGGTCAGGATCTTTTAGAAACATCAAAATGACACTCTAAGGAGTGTTTTTATGTAAAGATCAACCTTTTTTGTTGAATATTCAAAGAGAAACATATTTTCCAAAATCAGCAACATTCCATCTAGTTCTGTCCAGATTGACCATCTGAATTGTTTTATTTGTTTGAATGGTCAAACGATCTTGTTTTTATCTGATTTTTTGGATAGAATCTTGTCAACACATTGAAGTTAAGTTCTGAAAATTATCATAATTTTTGGAGTTGTGTACATGGAGTTTTGAATTTTTCAAAAACAGGTTCTGAATCTAAGGTAGTCTTAGATTCTGTTTTCAAAGGGGTTTTTAATCAAGGGCAGTAGTGTAATTTCTGCTAACCACTATTCACCCTTCCTCCTCTAGTAGTGTTTGTTGCAGGTGTCCGGTCGAACAATTGGTATCAGAGCAAGGTCTACACCACTCAAAGAAGCAAGATTCAACACTGTACAAACAACACAAGGCCAAGAAACAATATTTCAAAGTAGCCTGCTAGTCTCAATACAAAGGTACTTACAATGGCAATAGTTTCTCACAAAGGTGAGTTGGAAGGTATGTCCATACAACGTCCTCCTCTTTTCGATGGTAATAATTTTGTTCATTGAAAACTAAGGATGAGGCTATTCTTAATGGCTATAGACATCGATTTATGGTCTATAGTTGAAGATGAGCCGTACATTCCAATGAAAATTGTAAAAGTTAGTGGAGTCACACAAGAGGTTGAAAAATATAAAAGTGAATGGTCATCAGAAGATAAAAAGAAAATGTCCATGAATGCTAAAGCTATGCAATTACTTTTGAATGGACTTATAACTTCTAAAGCAGGATATGTGTCAAATTGCACAAGTGCACACGGCATGTGGAAATCATTAGAATTAAAGCATGAAGGTACTAGCAGGGTAAAAGAGTCAAAAGTAAACATGCTTATGTCTGAGCTTGAATCTTCCAAAATGTTGCCAAACGAATCCATAACATCTATGGATTTGAGGACTACTAATATTTTCAATGCCCTTGAAGTTTTAGGCAAATCATTCACGAACAATGAAAAGGTTCAAAAGGTGCTGCAAAGTCTTCCTGCTGAATGGGATCCAAAGGTGACTGCAATCGAGGAGACAAAGTCTATCACTAAGATGGATGAATTGATAGGTTCACTTAGAGTATACGAGGTAAAACTAAACCAACGGAAGTCCGAGTCATCTAAGTCATCTGGTAAGTCTATAGCTTTCAAATGAACTGAATCACATACAAATAATAATGATAGTAATAGTGATACTGAATTAGACGATGACTTATTGATAGCTAGAAAACTTAGAAAGTTTTTTAAACGTCCTAATAAGAATAGACAATGATCTTCTTCTTCTTCTTCTCAACCCAGGAAAAATAACACTAATAACAACAAATGGTATAACAAAGAGTTAAAGTGTTATGAATATGGTAAAAAAGGACACATATCTTATGGTTGTGCGACAAAAAAATGCCAACAACAACAATAATAATAATAATAACAATAAACAAGAAAAGGAGACGCAAAAATCAAAGGCAAAGGAGACCAAGCCAAGGAAAGGCAAAAGAGCAATGATGGTGAGCACATAGAGCGACTCATCCGACACTGAGGAAGCTCAAGTTTGCTTCGTATGCAATGAGGTAAGTTCTTCATCTGATGTTGATTATGATAGTGAAACGACGTTTGATGAAATGTATGAAGAATTTTTAAGAATGCATGCTCACTGTAAGAGGCTCTCTAAAGAAAAGAAGAAACTAATTGAAGAAAATGACAATTTGAAGACATCTAACTTGGAATTTTCCGATCAATTAGAATCTTTTAAAAAAGAGTCTACTAATACTCTTGATTCTTTAGATATTAAAATTGAATCATATAGGAAAAATGAACATACACTAAAAACTAAAAAATAGCATGTTGAAATCTAAGGTAGAAAGTTGTGAAAATAAAATAATACAACTTAAATCTTCCAAAATTACCTTAGAAAAAAATGTTAGAACAATTTAAATCTGGTACAAATATGTTAGTGCACTTATATCATCGCAAAAATATGGAAATGATAAAACCGGGTTAGGATATAAAGAAGAAAATGCAAAGTAGATAAAAAGACCAAGTTTGTCTCATCTAGTACAAAAATGCCATATAATACAACGAAATCTATAGGACCTGTAAGGCACCACTAGAAAGGGAGGTTGAATAGCGGGTGCAGAAATTTTGGTTTTTAAAATATTTTGACCCAAAAACCCAACTTCTGAAAACAGTTTCTGTTTTCAGATCCTGTTTTGAAACGTTTGAAAGACTAGGTTACAAACCTTCAAAAATTTTGAAATTTAGAGAGATTCTACTCTCAGATGTTTTGGGTATCTTCTAAAAATTTCAGATTAAAATTCAACCTCTAACCCTTTGAAAAATCATTTGTGGTCAAATTGCGGAAATCTGCCAGAAACAGTAGTCTGATTTGCAAAATTTATTCCGATTAATCCGTAACTCCAAATAGTCTGAAAATTTAATGACAAACTCCTTAAGAAATGTATTTTAATTTTTTGAAACAGTTTTAAAATTTTTTTTTGAGAAGTATGTCAAATATGTTGATGTTCTCAACCTTTGCAAATCTAAATACCATATTGGACTAGTCTCAAAACTATTAACGTTTGATTGACTTATACTTGTCTAAATGGGTTGAAAATTACGCCAAATGAAACTTAAGAGGTGTGGCTATGTTTCTGCAAAATATTACGATTTTTGAAAGTCATTTTCTATTTTTAAGATTGCTACGAAATGGATACAGAATGCTGGAAACTGAAAGTATTGTGCAGTAAAGTAAAGAACACAAGGAATTTTATACTGGTTCGGTTAAATCAACCTACTCCAGTCTTCGAGAACACCTTCCTTGGTTATCACTAAACAAAATTAACACCTTACCACAAGGGTTGCTGGAGTTACATACCAACTCCAACCCTTTACACAAACGTTACAAGCAATCACACCTTTCACGAACACCACCACCAAACGGATGAAGGTTTGATCACAACTTGATCAACCTTTTACAAAAATGAGGCGTGTATGGTGGTACAACAAAGCCTATTCAATATGTTTGAATATAAGTACAACAAGCTTGAGAGAGAAGAAGAAGAAAGAAATATAGAAGAACAGAGCAGAAGACACTTTTGCACTTTGGAAATTATGAGACTTGTCTTGTATTTGTTTTGGCTCTCTTCTCTTGCTTTTATTTGGTGTTGGCCGCCCCCCTAGGGCTTCACCTCCATCTTGATAATTCTCTTTTAAGTCATTGGAAGAATTCTTTGTCTAGATGTGACACCATCTTGCTTACTTGGCACAACTTGATTGGATGTTTGTCTTGGCCTTGCTTACTTGGCACTCCTTGATTGGATGAGATTTGTCATCACTTAATGGCTGAAATAATCTGAGAATAAAACATAAAACATGTGCCAAATTGAAGTTCAAAACATTTCCAAATATTCTATAATCAATCCCCTCAAATTTGGAAGCAATTTTGATCACATTGAAGACCATAAATTCGGCCAGCACCATTGTCTCGCATGCTGAATTTTCAGCATGTGCTATATTCTCAAGACTTTGAAATGTTACCATATTATTACACATTAATCCCTTGAATTTTGAGAATCAAATTGATCAATCATTAAGACAAAAAATCGGCCAGCTCTTATTCTCACATGCTGAATTTTCAGCATGTGTTTCATTTGCTAGAAGGTTTGAAATGTTACCTTGTGTAGCTTTCTCCATTATATCACTAAACTTGTATGGCTTATTCTCCACCAATTGAGATGCCAACTAAGCTCCACATAAGCTCCACCAAGGTTGTAGTAGGCGTGTATATGCATCTTGAACATGTGCTGAATTTTATTTTTATAAACTTTGTAAAATAGTGCACAATAATTACAAATGTATGATATATTCCAATCAGCCCTATTTTGAATATTCTAGAACACTTTAATATGTATTGAATATGTAAAAAGTGTCTAGATACATGCTACATGTCATTCCAAAAACGTTCCATGTGTTATGTTTGTAGAGAACCGAATTTTCGACTTTTGTCGATTACGCGAATTTTCTCCGATTAAATTCAAACTTTTTACACATGTTATACATATTATGTCACACATAATATACATAAAAATAACTTTAATATTCAGCTCTAATGGCTGATCAAAGTTGGCGCCCACATGTGCTTAAAAAGTGAATTTGGAATCTCCACAATTTGGCCTTAATTGAGGGTGATTTGTGTGTGCCAACATGGAATGATTTATTGCTGAGTGTACCATGTTAGCCATGAAATTTGTTGCCATTTTTGAAGTGTAGGGCTGGCCATATATATACGGCAAGTACGTGACACGTTGGCGAAGTTTCGGTTGTCACCCGATATGACAATGTTTGGTTTACAACCTTGTAATGTGTCGTAATAATTTTTGTCATCACCATGACTTATATCATATGATATAAGACCTGAATATACTCATAAATATGAGTTAAGTATAGTGGTGTGACGTTGACGTACGTTCGTAATATATGTAACGTGTTAGTAGTATGTCAGAATATATGTGTGTTGTGCTTTTTTAAAAAAATCTTAATATATTATATATATATATATATATAAACATGTGATTAGAGTGGGAGGAGACTTTCCATTTCCATGTTTGTTGCCATCATGCCTTCTCCAAATATATCTCCATTTAATGAACTACTTAGTTCATTTAACTAAGTACTTCACTTAATGAACTAGTTTAGTTCATTAATAGTGGCACTTGAAAATAGTTCAAACACAACAAATATTTGTCATTTGATGTAAGCTTTAAAGCTTTATGGCTTGTTAGTACGGCAACAATATATATAAAGCATATAAGGCATGTTTATCACAACTGTGGCGCTCTGCATCCCGGCCTAGCCGGAACCGGTGCACCCGCCGTACTTCACTGAGGAGAGTACCAGGCGTCATCCCATACATGTCATGATCCATGAAATAATGCATGGATTTTCGCGCTTACACGTAAATAAGTAAGCGAAACCGTGGCAGAATTTAAAACTTCGAATTAAAAGAAAACATCCACAAGACCATTCTTAGTTTTACAACCCAAATCAAAAGTAGCGAAAGTCACAAAGGCAAATGTTTTCCATCACAAATACATCATCAGTCATCGGTCATAGCTGGCCAGTCATGTCTCCTAAATCCGTCCACTCTTCGCTGTGCTCACGGGTAGGGGACCCTAGGTTCATACTCAATCCACTCTACTTTATTCCCTGCAGCCTCTGGGAGGAAAAATAGGGGGTGAGTGACAAAGTCACCAACAAGTATACTATAATAATTGAGGATTAAATGGAAAGTTCTTACAAGAACCGAACCCCAAAAATTTCGGTTTAGAAACATACCTGTCCTCCATTCAATACCCGAGGGTGATCAACACTTAATGCGTCAAGAACATAACTTAAACAAAATTGTTACTTAATAAAGAACATAACCATAAAAGACTGTGACTCGCATCAATTCATAACATAACAAGGATCATCACTTAATAAGGTCATACTTAGGATCTACAAGGTCATAACGACTTAGCCTGAGTATCATGTGTCGCTACACAAGGACTCCATAAACGTGACATGCATGCATATGTACGTGTGATGCATCATGATAAAAATGAGAATATGATTTTTCATGCTTTTCTTTCAAATCATCATTGTCAAGAAAACCATAGAGTGTTCAGATCTATCTTCCCGGATCTGAGGCAGTAACGTCTCCCCTTCGAATCTATTATTCCCAGATTCGGAACGGTAGCATCATCACTTATCGGGTCTATTCTCTCCAGGCCCGAACTG
>AP025042.1:11591267-11601355 GCA_036186865.1 Eustoma russellianum
GGGTTCTTATTGGCCAGGCACATACACACACGGTACCGGTGGGAAGCGTTCTTTTAAAACAGAATCTTTCTTTAAAAACGCTTTTCATCTTTCTTTTGCATAAAACCCATGCAATAAATCATGTAAATGACGATGATGCAATGCATGACATGTATTATGCAAATCATGACATAATGTGTTACATATACACACGTGTTCAACTCGTCGCTATGGTGGAAAAATTTCCAGCATGAACACTCCTTATATTTGGCCCTAGACCCTTGTGGTTGGGCCCATTAACAATAATACTTGTCATGCGTATGCATAAAAATGCCTCATTTGTTCATAATAAAATTCTCGTGACGATACAAAATGCGTAAGACACTTAGTTTAATAAATCACAAAACAAGACCGCTGAGTTTCGGTAATCCAGCGCCCCTTTTCTTTGGTCTTTCAAGTAAACCCATTAAACCTCTCTTAACTTGGACCAGCTGAGAAAACTTATTATAATATTCTATTAATTGGTGGTTGTAAGCCCAAGTCGTGCAACTAGTCTATACCCATTCGATTAAGGCCCTATAATAAGTTCTTCAATTCTGCCCAAAAATATCAGATTAGTGACACCCACTTAATTATGGTATATACCCTTCAATTAGTTGTTCAAAAAATAATTGGTTTACATAGATGGGTTCACCTATGTATTAGGTAGTTGGTAAATAAATTTCGCAGATTTATAATATCGTTAAGGGCATCATTTATTCTTTTCCTTAAAACCGCTACATGAAGATTTCTGGAGCGACCGATTTTACTATAAATGTTAGTGTGACCACAGCGTAACTCCTTTTTTGGAAATTCCAACTCCCAAGCTTAGTAAACACCTTGAACTAGTATCATACCGAAAATTAGCCCAATTGCATATTCCTAAGGTCTATTTTTCAGGTGACTCATCATGTCATATAACCCAGTCCAGTCCAGTAAAATTTCTAGCATGACCAGTTTTAGTTAAAATTTCACTAAAAATAATTCGTAACTCCTTTTTAACGAAATTCCAACTCTTGCCTCTAATATACACATAAGGCTAGTGTCATACAAAAAATCAGCTAAATTAAACGTCCCTAAGGTCTCCTTTCAGGTCTCATAAAACACCCCAAAATTCTGCCCTGCTCCAGTAAGTAATTTTCAGATTTAGTCATGTTTCATCCTTAATGACCCTAACTTGTATGTTTATCATAAACCCTTTACTATCCTTCAAACACCACCTCTTAGGGAAATTTTTCAGATTCAATACGCTACAACATCATATGCAAACCCCTTACAAAACAGTTTGTACATGCATCATTCTTTGGCCAATCACACCCCATTTCCACTAATTCAACCTTTACAACAATTTGGTGCACGTGCACCCTAGTCACCAAAAGCCATTTTTCGGTACATGTAAGGCAAAATAATGCATCCACAAGGAACATGTTAGACTTAACACACTAAAGCATAACTTGGTCTCCACTTTATCACATAATTTATCGTTTCATGTCAAAACCACCCCTATTTCCTTAACCCCTCTCCACCGTGTGCCCTTTTCATGGAAAAGAAAAGATCTTTAGCATGTTCAACTTAGATTAACACATAATGGTGCATAAAAACCACAAAGATTCAATCTTTAAGCTAAGACACACTCTTACACACCATTTGACCCCTAGGCCGAAAGTTTAGGCATCAAAACTTAGCACATCACAACTAACATTAAATCTTAAGTTTATCTAGTCATTCATGCAAACACTCTCACATTCAAGCCACAAGGAGTATAGTGTACTTGCCTTTTTTGCTTACTCTGCTTGAAAGGTGTATGGAAAGTTGAAATCTTTCTTCTCTTCTATGCATGCATCCCACGGTGGTGGAGAGGAAAAGAGATGTAAGATTAATTTACACCCTCAACTAAAATATTCACTTGGAAAAAGGGTTAGATGGACTTACCAAAAAGGAGTTGGAGTAGTATTCAAGCTTCTCCAACCTAGAGTCCTCAAAACTTGAGATTCTTGAGCCTAGTGACCATTGAAGGTCACGGTTTAGGATAAAAGAGATGAGTGAGTTTTTAGCTAAATAAATGTAGGGGTTTTCCTTGAATGGTTGAGTATGCACTTGCCTAATTCCTCTTGAGCTTGTATGAATCTTAAGCTTCCTGGTTTACCCTTTGGCCGTGTGGGGTTGTGAATGGAGGAAGAGAAGAATGTTTCTTGTTTGAGTGTTGGAAGATAGGAGATTAGGTTTTTGGAGGGAACCTTTCTTTTGGCTAATATGTTGTAGCCGTTGGGGGTAAAGGGTGGGGGTGAAGGTTTTACCATAGTAAGGTTAAAGAATTAACCTTAGTCACCTAATTTAATTTTTTTAACCTTGGTTACTTTTGAGCTAATCCAAGTTACTTTATTCAATCATGGTTGCCTTAACCTTGGTTTATATGAAAGGTAACCATGGTAGGATTTAAAAATCCCCCATGGTTAGCCATTAGGATGGCCGGTTGGTTGGGTGTCTCTAATGACCCCCAACCACACTCTATCCCCATTTAAGAGTAGCTTTATTTAATTTATTTTTAGGTTCTTTTCCTTTTTCTTTCTCTTACAATAACTAATTTGGCAAATGTTGAAGCCCCCTTTGGTCTAAGGGCCGAAAGAAAGGGAAAAGAAATTTTGGGTTGCAACCAAGTCCTCTTGCTATTACCCACTTGTTCAAGGGCTTATTATCTTACTTAGAAGATGGCCCTAATAATCTTAAGAAATTCAATTGGGCCCCTCCCTAACCTTGGGGCCGAAATCTCCCAAACACTTGGGGGTGAATTGGGCCTCTCTTCATGGTCCAATATTCACGCTCGTATGTTACTTTCCGTAAGGTAATCTATATAATGATCATCGGCTCAATAAATTATAATTGCAATCATACATATTCTCTCAAATAAATCATAGGTACAAAAGGATTCCCTAGTGAGTTACAATATCCTCCCCTTCTTATTATAAGTTTCGTCCTCGAAACTTAAGAGTGCTGATCAAAGAGGTGAGGGTACAAGTTCTTCATGTTCTCTTCTACTGCCCCAGGTAGATTCATCCACAGAATGGTTCTTCCACTGCACCTTGACCATTGGTATTGATCGTTTCCTTAGCACCTTTTCCTTATGATCACTATCTTTTCTGGTTCTTCCTCATATGTCGTGTCAGCTTCTAGCTTCAAAGGTTGTTCCTTTATGACATGGCTAGGATCGTGCACATACCGTCGAAAGTTGAGATACATGAAATACGTCATGTATTTGAGATAATGTGGGCGATAGAGCGAGTCGATAAGCAACTTCCCCAATCTTCTCAAGAACCTCGTATGGCCCAATAAATCTTGGGCTTAACTTTCCCTTAATACCAAATCTTTTAACTCCTTTCGTCGGCGATACCTTTAGAAACACTTTTTCCCCAACTTGAAATTCTAATGGTCGCCGCTTCTCATCTGCCCAAACCTTGCTTCTATCTTGGGCTGCTTGTAACTTTGCTTTATGATTTTTACTTTCTTTCGAGTCTGCTCCACTAGATCGAGTCTAGTAAAAATCTTATCCCCTATTTCATCCCAGTAGAGCGGAGATCGGCACTTTCTTCCATAAAGCGCTTCATACGGGGCCATCCCTATGGATCGATGATAACTGTTGTTATAAGAAAATTCTACCAGCTTGAGACTCCGATCCCAGCTTCCCCCCAAGTCAAGTACGCAGGATCGCAACATGTCTTCCAGTGTCTGAATGGTCCTTTCTGATTGACCATCAGTTTGGGGATGAAATGCCGAGCTCATGTGGATCTCTGTGCCCATCGCTTTCTGAAAAGCTATCCAAAATCGTGATGTGAAGCAAGGATCGCGGTCACACACGAACTTAAGGGTACTCCATGAAGGCTCACCAATTTGTTCCACATACATCGTAGCCAATTTCTCCATTGGAGCCTTGATTGTCATAGCCACGAAGTGAGCGGATTTTGTTAACACGACTACCCAAATGGTATCGTATCCGCTTCTCGTTCTGGGCAAATCTGTAACAAAATCCATAGTAATGTGGTCCCACTTCCATTCGGGGACTTCGAGAGGCTGTAAACAACCCAGCGGGTTTCTAATGTTCCACTTTCACCTTCTGGCAAACGAGGCATTTTTCCATGAATTCTGCAATCTTTCTTTTCATGCCACACCATGATTTGAAACACCAACAATTTGAAACACCAAAAGACGATTCTGCAATCGTCTTTTCATGCAACGATTTGAAACACCAAAATCATTGTTTCAAATCTTGCTACATTTTATTGGCTCCAGGGTGAATAGATAATCGAGAGTTGTGAGCTTCCTTAAGAACTTCATTCATTATGTCCTCGTCATTGGATACACACAGTCTTTCTCGAAACCACAAACTGTGTCATTTTGGACTTTAAACTCTCCTGAAGGTTTTATCCTCACCCGGTCCTTATCTTCTTTAAGGTTTCATCCTTTTCTTGTCCTTCTTTGATCTTGTCTATTAGCGAAGGAATTAATACCAACTTTGCGAGCATGCCTTCAATTGAATCAACCTCTTCTAGATCAAATTCTTCCATGTCACGCTGCAAAGATGGTTGACGCGGATGGCTTGTTTTTCTACTTAATGCATCAGCTACCTTGTTGGCTTTCCCCGGATGATACTGAATTGTAGATCGTAGTCCTCATTAATTCTAGCCATCTTTGCTGTCGCATGTTTTGCTCTTTTGGATGAATAGATACTTCAGGCTTTTGTGGTCTGTGAAAATTCGCACTTTTCACCGTATAGATAGTGCCTCCATATTTTTAGTGCAAAGATCACGGCTGCTAACTTGAGGTCATGTACAGGGTAGTTCTGTTCAAATGGCTTCAATTGTCGGGATGCGTACGCAATCACTCGATCTTTTTGCATTAATACACATCCCAGCCCGTTCTTAGAGGCATCACTGTATACAACAAAGTTTTCTCCAGGAATGGGTTGTGCTAAAACTGGGGCAGAGGTCAGCTTCTTCTTTAATTCAGTAAGCTCTTTTCGCAATCTGAGGTCCATTCAAATTTGGTTTTCTTTTGGGTCAAACGGGTCAGAGGCATAGCGATTCGAGAGAATCCTTCCACGAACTTACGATAGTAACCCGGCAAGACCGAGAAACTACTTCGTACTTCTGTAACGTTGGTCGGTCTGGGCCATTCCGTGATTGCCTCGATTTTTCTGGGGTCTACCGATATACCTTCTTCAGATATTACATGCCCCAGAAACGCTACACTTCGTAGTCAGAATTCGCATTTAATAAATTTCGCGTACAGTTATTTCCTTCGTAGAATGTCCAAAATGACCCTTAAATGGTTTGCGTTGGTCTCCTCGTCAGGTGAGTAGATCAATATGTCATCGATGAAGACTACAACGAACTTGTCTAGTTGGTCTTGAAAGACACGATTCATTAGATCCATAAACGCTGCGGGGCGTTGGTCAGTCCGAATGACATTACTAGAAATTCGTAATGTCCATAACGGGTTCTGAATGCAGTTTTCTGGACGTCCTCATCCTTGATCTTTAATTGGAAATATCCTGAGCGAAGATCAATATTACTGAAGATTCTTGCCCCCTGCATCATGATACCTTTAGGTAGGGTTTATAATAGGCTCATTACTAAAATAAAATTTTAGTTTGCTTACCTGAAGCTGATCGAACAGATCGTCGATTCTTGGCAAAGGGTACTTATTCTTTATAGTGATCTTGTTGAGCTCCCTATAGTCAATACATAACCGCATACTTCCGTCCTTCTTCTTGACAAAACAGCACGGAGCTCCCCAAGGTGAAACACTTGGGCGAATCAGTTTCTTTTCTAGTAATTCGCGCAGCTGTTCCTTCAGCTCTTTTAGTTCTGCAGGTGCCATTCGGTAGGGAGCCTTTGATATTGGTTCAGCTCCTGGAACCAAGTTGATTTCAAAAGATATCTCCCGGTCCGGAGGAAGACCTGGTAACTCTTCTGGAAAAACATCTGAGTATTCACGAACTACTGGAACTTGGGTCAGATCTGAGGGTTGCTTGATCGACATTTATTGCATAGACCAGATATCCCTCATGGCCTTTCTTCAGTGCCTTATTAGCGCGAATCGCATTTACATAAATGTTCTTAGGACACTTCCGTAACTTTGATCCTCCTTGAAAGGTTATTCCTTTACTTGTGGGATCTTTAAAGGTAACTTGTTTTTCACTACAATCGATGTTGGCATAATTCTTGGAAAGCCAGTCCATCCCAAGAATTACATCAAAGTCCGTCATGGGTATGGGAATTAAATCGGCGTCAAACCAATGATTATCGAACTCAAGTTCGCAATTTCTGAAAACATGGTAAGATACAAGCACCTGTTCCCCAGCTGCTTGGATTCGATACGGTGTATCACTATACGTGGGGTTATGCTCAATATTCTTTGCGAATTTCTTGGATATGAAGGAGTGGCTAGCGCCACTGTCAAATAACACGTTGGCAGGTATTGAACACACTAGGATAGCGCCACTGTCAAATTTTTTTTTGTAAACTTTGTAAAATAGTGACAATAATTACAAATGTATGATATATTCCAATCAGCCCTATTTTGAATATTCTAGAACACTTTAATATGTATTGAATATACAAAAAGTGTCTAGATACATGCTACATGTCATGCCAAAAACGTTCCATGTGTTATGTTCGTAGAGAACCAAATTTTCTCCGATTAAATTCAAAATTTTTGCACATGTTATATATATTATGTCACACATAATATACATAAAATAACTTGAATATTCAGCTCTAATGGCTGATCAAATTTGGCGCCCACATGTGCTTAAAGAGTGAATTTGGAATCTCCACAATTTGGCCTTAATTAGGGGTGATTTGTGTGTGCCAACATGGAATGATTTTATGGCTGAATGTACCATGTTAGCCACGAAATTTGTGGCCATTTTTGAAGTGTAGGGGCTGTCCATTTATATGTGGCAAGTACGTGACACATTGGCGAAGTTTCGGTTGTCACCCGATATGACAATGTTTGGTTTACAACCTTGTAACTTGTCGTAATAATTTTTTCATCACCATGACTTATATCATATGATATAAGACCTGAATATACTCATAAATATGAGTTAAGTATAGCGGTCTAATGTTGACATACGTTCGTAATATATGTAACATGTCGGTAGTACGTAGGAATATATGTGTATTATGTCTTTTCAAAAAAATCTGAATATATATATTTCATATATATAAAAACGTGTGATTAGAGTGGGAGGAGACTTTCCATTTCCATGTTTGCTGTCATCATGCGTTCTCCAAATATATCTCCATTTAATGAACTACTTAGTTCATTTAACTAAGTACTTTACTTAATGAACTAGTTTAGTTCATTAATGGTGGCACCTGAAAATAGTTCAAACACAACAAATGTTTTGCCATTTGATGTAAGCTTTAAAGCTTCATGGCTTGTTAGTACGGCAACAATATATATAAAGCATATAAGGCATGTATATCACAAAAATGTGTCACGTAATAATTTTGTCATGCATTTCTTAAACACGTAGTATTTAAATCATGTATTTTGTGAATCACTCAAACTCTTTTTCTCAACAAAATCAAATTTGCCTGCTGCATCTTCTTCTACTCCTTCTTCTGTTTATTCTAAGGAAAAAATACAAACACGCACCCATAATGTACACACGTATAAACGTGCACTAGGCAAAAATTTGCTTCTAGACAACCTAGTAATTATGCCTACATATATACAAATGCAACTAGACATAATAAATGCATCCAACTTATTATGAACCTAAGTATAGGCAACACTCATATAAGTCGTATAGAAATGCATATTAACATACATACATAGTGTAGGATCTACAAGGCACCACTAGAAAGGGGGGTTGAATAGATGGTGCGGAAAGTGTGCTTTTTAAAATTTCTTTAAACTTGAACAATTCCAAGTTCTGAAAACAGATTCTGTTTTCAGGACCAGTTTTAAAACGTTTTTTAAAACTAGGTTAGAGGTCTCCAAAAATTATGCAATTTTGAGAGAACTTAGCCTCATATGTTATGAGGGTCCCCTAAAAATGTCAAATTAAAATTCAACCTGTAACCCCTTCAAAAACCGTTGGTAATCAGATTGTGCAAATCTGCCAGAAACGGTAGATGGTTTGAAAAATTAATTTCTATTTGTGTGAACGTCCAAATGCTATGAAAATTTGACCACTAACTCTTTATATACTATATTTAAATGGATTGAAACAGTTTTGGAATATTCTTTGGGAAGTAGGTCAAATACAATCAAAGTCTCAACCTTTGCAAGTCTGAAAATCAGACTGCACTAGTCTCAGAACGTTTGATGTTTGATTGACTTATACTTATCCAAAAGGGTTGAAACTTGTCCCAAATTAACCTTAGAACGTGTAAGTATATTTCTGAAAATTTTCGTAATTTTGAAAACGTTTACTATTTTTTACAAATGCGAACAAGACGGGTAAACAGTGCAGTAACTGAAAAGTAAATGCAGAAAGTAAATGGCACCAAGAATTTTATACTGGTTCGGTTATAAACAACCTACTCTAGTCTTCAAGGAACACTTTCCTTGGTTCACACTAATCACACCACGCAGTACACCTTACGCAGGGTTGATAGAGTTACACCTAACTCCAACCCTTTACAAACCTTGTATTGTAGGTACAATTCGCACGAACACCACCACCTTGCTAGAGTGAAGATTGATCACACCTTGATCAATCTTTTACAAAGGTATATGAATGGTGGTTTATCTCAAGCCTATTCAAGATTGAAAGATATGAAAACAATAGGCTTTACAAGAAAAGAGAAAGAAAGAAGATGTAGAAGAAGAAGAGCTTGGCTTTTTGATCTCTTTGAAATGCAATGCTTGTAGTTATTTTGTTTGCTCTCTTCTCTTCTCTTTTAACATTGCAGCCGTCCTCTTAGGGTTGTCTCCTCCTCTTGAAAATTGTCTTTAAGTCCTTGAGAGAGTGTAAAACATCATTGTGAACAGGCCTTGCTTACTTGGCATCTTCTTATTGGATGATCATTTAGTCTTCGCTTACTTGGCACCTGCTCCTTATTGGTTCAACATTGTCATCATGATGACATGGAAAAAATCTGAGATATACACTTTAACATGTGCCAAAATCAATCACAAATCATTCCATAATTTAAGAAATACACCATAAATTGCAAGACAAAGAAATCCTTCCTATTCAAGTGAGAATTTCGGCCATTAAGGGTGTCTTTGCCATGCTAATTTTCAGCATGTGCATCATGGGGATAAAGTTCAAATCATTACTATTTTCTTGAATTTTCATCATAAAAAATGAATCAACAATTTATGGTAAGTATTACTACCAACTAAGAAATGAATTTGGACACAAATAGGCTTAAGAATTCGGCCATATACCTTGTACACATGCTGAAAAATTTTCAGCATGTGATATGTAGAATATCACCATTTATTTATTTTAAATAATATTCAAAACCTTACCATATCTTCTTCTAATCATCACCTAATAAAAGATGACAAAATATGTCACATTAAAGACCTAAAAATCGGCCAGCTTGTGTGTAGTATGCTGAAATTTTCAGCATGTGACATAAGAGAGATATACCTTGAATTCTTACCATTTGTAGCTTCTCTCTTCAATTTACCAACATTGTATGATTGATCCTTGACCAATCAATATGCAACAAAGATCCACATGTGCTCCAAATCAGCTGTATGTGACGTTGGATGATATGTATACATGTGCTGAAATTTATTTTTGCTAACTTTGTAAAATAGTGCACATTTAATAATACACACATGTAATATTCCAATCAGCCCTTAATTTAATTTTCTAGAACACTTTAAGATGTATATCATATGTAAAAAGTGTCTAGATACGTGTCACATGATGTACAAGAAAAACGTTCCATGTTATGTGCGTAGAAAACCGAATTTTCGATATTTATCGATTACCCGATTTTTCTCTAATTTAAATTCCAACTTTTGCACATGTTATATATATATTATGTTATACATAATATATATATAATATATACTTTAAATCTCAGCACTTGGCA
>AP025042.1:11601365-11628276 GCA_036186865.1 Eustoma russellianum
AAAATTATTTTCTAAAAGGAAAGTAGCAAAACGATCATACCATGCTCTCGGTGCTTGCTTTAGGCCATATAGTGCCTTCTTTAGTTTGTACACGTGATCTGGATGTTTCAAATCTTCAAAACCGGGTGGTTGCTTCACGTATACTTCTTCTTGTATGAATCCGTTTAGGAAAGCACTTTTTACATCCATTTGATATAATTTAAAATCTTTCATGCAAGCAATAGCAAGTAATAGTCGTATAGCTTCTAGACGTGCTACGGGTGCGAATGTTTCATCATAGTCAATTCCTTCTTCTTGATTATATCCTTGTGCAACAAGTCTCGCTTTATTTCTAACAACCTTTCCTTCTTCATTCATTTTATTCCTAAATACCCACTTTGTGCCTATAATAGTCTTATCTTGTGGTCGTGGCACTAAATCCCATCATTTCTAACGAATTGATTAAGTTCGTCATGCATAGCATCAATCCAAGATGAATCACTCAAAGCATCATGCACATTTTTGGGCTCAATTTCAGAAATCATAGCATGAAATTCATTTATTTCATCCGAAGTGATTCTTCTACGTGGTCGCACACCGTGAGTGAGGTCGCCTATGATGAGATCATGTGGGTGATCTCTATGCCATCTTGGTTGATTATTTTCTAAGTTATCATGCATTTCTATTGATCATGCATTTCTAGTGTCTCATTCATATCATGCATATCAAAAGAATCATTATCTTCATTCAAAACGGGTTTCAATTCAAAATCATCGTCATATTCCTTATCTTTATCAATCTCACCAAATTCATTGAATTTAACATGAATAGATTCTATAATTTGTCTAGTGAGAGGATCATAACATCTATATGCCTTTGAATTTATAGAATATCCAACAAAAATGCACTCAATTGATTTGGATTCAAATTTATCTAAATTATCTTTTGTATTCAAGACAAAACATTTGCATCCAAACACACGAAAATAGTCAATCTTAGGCATGCGATCATTCAAAATCTCATAAGGCGTCTTGTTTATTTTCTTTCTTATAGATAGGCGATTTACAATATAGCATGCACAATTTACGGCTTCCGCCCACAGAAATCTAGGCAATTTATTTTCGCAAAGCATAGTTCTAGCGATTTCTTGTAATGTACGATTCTTTCTTTCTACTACTCCATTTAGTTGTGGAGTTCTAGGTGGCGAAAACTCATGTTTAATTCCTTTTTCTTCACAAAACGAAATCATCTCTTTGTTTTTAAACTCACCGCCTCTATCGCTTCTTATCCTTTTCACATTTACACCGTATTGATTTTCAAGTTGTTTAATTAATTTAGCAATCTCAACGGCGCTATCATCCTTATGTGCAAGAAATAAAGTCCAAGTGTAACGAGAAAAGTCATCAACAATTACGCATGCATAGTGACGCCCACCAAGGCTTGTAGTGCGACTAGGACCAAACAAATCGATATGCAATAGTTCTAATATTCTAGTCGTGCTTATTTCATTTTTCGGCTTAAGTGACTCACGTGTTTGTTTGCCTTTTATGCAAGATTCACACAACTGAAAGTTGTCTAAATCAAGCGTAGGCAATCCCCGTACTAGGTTCTTTCGTTGAAGTTTTTCTAGTGTGGAAATGCCAATGTGTCCTAAACGTCTATGCCATAAATTCACATTGGGTTCATTTGACATAAAACACTTAACTTTAGCGTCTACTACATCATCCATAGATAGCGTAAAAATATTGCCTTCTCGTTTTCCTTTTAAAACGGTTTCTCCATTTTTATTTATTATGTTGCAATAAGGGTGAGTAAAACACATTAAAACCATTGTCAACAAATTGAGAAATGCTAAGAAGATTGTAGGATAAGTTGCTTACCAAAAATACGTTGGAGATTTGGAGTGTGTTCGGATTACCAATCGTACCTTTTCCAATGATCTTGCCTTCATTTTGTCTCCAAAGGTCACGGATCCGCCTTTTGTGACCTTCTTTAATTTGGAGAACAAGCTCGGTCACCCGTCATGTGCCTCGAGCAACCACTGTCAAGGAACCACTTTATTGATGTGTCTTTCGAAGTGTGGTCTCCCTGCAATGTGAAAAGGTGATTTAGGTACCCTTTTAATTTTGGGTCCTTTCGAGTTAGTTAATCACCTTTTGGTAAAGGTACCTTTCGGTACCCATACTTGGGTGATCCTTCTCGGTCTATCAAATGGCAAGAATGTAGATGAAGGTGCAATATAATAGACATGTGGTGCATGTGGCGCCCCGCACCCCGGCCCCGCCGAAGTCGGTGCACCCGCCGTACTTCACTAAGGAGAGTACTAGGCATCATCCTTACGCATGTGATCCATGATAGAATTTCATGGAATTTTCGTCTTTTGCGCAATTAGTAATCGAAACCGCGGCAGAATTTAAACTTCAAATTAAAGTACCATCAAAACAGTTAAAGTAGCATCCCACATAACCAAATTCCGAAAACAAAGAAAGTAAATTGTTCCCATCACTATTACAAAACATCATCAATCCTTCAAGCTGGGTGCTCGGTTCACCTCTCTTGGCCATCCTTTAACTCTCTCACGGATAGGGTACCCTAGGCTCGTCATCAATCCATTCAACTTTATCTCCTGCCACTTCTGGAGAGAAAAATAGGGTGAGTGACAACGTCACCAGCAAGTATACTATAATAATCATGAGTTAAATGGAAAGTACGAGCAAGAACCGAACCCCAAATTATAATTGGTTTGGAAACATACCTGACCTCCATTGCAGGTTTGATAAGGATCATCGCTTAATGTAACAAGATCATAACTTAATAACATCACTAGATAAAATGAAATATAACATAAGGTGATTGGTTCATGCATTGTTTAATAAAACAGTCATCATCATCCTTACGGACACGCAAGGTCATGTCAACACAGCATAGTTCATGCGACGCTACGTTACAACTCTACAAGTGACATGCATGCATATGCACATGAAATGCGTTATGAGGAAAAATGAGAAAATGCCTTTTCATGCTTTGCTCTTTTAAAAACATCATCGTCATAAAACCATAGAGTGTTCAGATCTATCTTCCGGATCTGAGGCGGTAACTTCTCCCCTTCGAATCTATTAATCCCGGATTCGGATCGGTAACATCGTTCCTTTCCATTCAGATCACTTAACCCGGATCTGCTCAGGTTCCTTTCATTTCAGATCTATCTTCCCGGATCTGAGGCGGTAACTTCTCCCCTTCGAATCTATTAATCCCGGATTCGGATCGGTAACATCATTCCTTTCCATTCAGATCACTTAACCCGGATCTGCTCAGGTTCATACTGGCCAGTTCATACTCACACACGGTACCGGTGGGGAAGCGTTTTAAGAAAACAAACGAAGTCATTCTTTTGAAAAACGCTTTTCATCATTCCTTTATGTAAATACACATCATAAAATCATGCATGTGACGATGATGCAATGTATGACATGCAACGTGCAAACTCGTACACGGCATATGACATAAGAACGGGCACATTTCGCTAGCAATGCTGGAATTTTTCCAGCTTTGTATCATACACTTAACCTTAACGAATTCTTTGTTAAACTACTCATGTTAAACTCACGCAATCACATCTACTCATTCGTGACCATTATAAGCGAGTGTCATGCATGCATTGCGGACTTACGATGTCATTAAGAGACTCATTTACTCCTTTTTACGAATCCATGCAATAAAATCCTGCCATGACCATATTTTACTATAAAATTTATTGTGGTCAATCCTTTGATCTTTTTCCAGACATTCCAACTCCCTAATCTCATAAACTCTTTGGGCTAACATCCTGCCAATTTTTAGCCCAAAACTAATTCTTTAAGGCCTTTATCCAGGCCATACAAAATAGGTCATATATTCTGTTTTTCCAGCCTAGCTCGATTTGACCAGTTTTAGTAGAAAATTTATTAAAAATAAACCACAACTTATTTTGATGGAATTCCAGCTGTCATTTCTTCTTCATTCATGAGGCTAATGTCCTGCCGAAAATTATTGGATTTGCACACCTCTAAGATCCCTTTTTAAGCTGCTAAACATGTGGCTTAAGTTCTGTCCAGAACATATTTTCCAGCAAGACCAACCTTAGTAAGAAATTCATTAAAATAAACCGTGACTCTTTTTAAGGTGATTCCAACTCTCACTACTAACAAACACATACAACTAACGTCATACCAAAAATAAACGAAATTAAAGGTCTCTAAGGTCCCTTTTCTGGTCTATCAAGTCAGCCTAATTTCTTGCCCAGCTCCAGAATTTTCAGTAGCCCTAATTTCATCCTAAATGTTCTTAGCTCACCTTTTAGTCACCATTCATGGTATCCACCCTAAAATGAACACACACACACCACGTCAGCCCCATTTGCGGGTGTTTAGAGAGAAAATGACCAAAACCAAAAGCACTTTAAGCCTACAAGCACAAGATCAAGTCTTTTCCTCATTTTCTTGCTTTGTTATTATTTTGCATGCAACTTTACCTCACCTCCCTTTCTGCCTTCAACCGTGACCCCCCCCCCTTCAACACAAAAGAAGAAATCTTTAACACATTCAAGCCTAGTTTAAGACATAAACATGCATAAAATCTTCAAAGAACTTATCTTTATTACGAAATGTTCATCCTACCCTTATGTGTGCCTAAAGCCGAAAGCTTTTGGCTCAAAGCTAGCCATTTTACAACTAAGGTCAAACCTTAAGTCTTTCTAGCCATTCATGCACACACTTTCACATTCAAACCATGAAGAGTATAGTGTACTTGCCTTGTTTGCCTTCGGGTATGGCTCGAGTTGGTTGACACAAGAAGCATTCCCCTTTCTCTTGTCCTATCACGCACGGCTTGGCATTTCTTAGCTATTCTAGGTTATACAATACAACTTAGAGGAGAGATGAAGAGTCTTACCATTTGCACCTTGGATGAATGGAAGGAGATCTCCATTTGCTTAAGTGTTCCTCTTGTTTGGAATTTTAGGAAAACTCTCCCCTTAGAGCCGTAACACCTACGGCTTAGCCAAGGAAGGGAATATAAATTTCTCTCTTCTTAATATGTAACTCATTAGGGTTTATGGAGGGATCTTACCTAGATGGCCTTGGAATGGTGTAGTTCTTTGGTCCTCCTTCTTGTTCCCTTATTTTCGCCGGTGCAATGGAAGGAGAGGAAAGAGCATTTCTCTTGAAATAGCCTTTTAAGGTTCCTTTGTTTGAAAGAAAGGCCTCCTTGTAACAAGGAAGGAATTTACTCCTTCTCTTGGAGGGTGCAGCCGGCGGTCCTCATGGGGGAGAGGGAAAGTCCCTTATTTAATTGACTTGTAACCATCAACTCAACTACATCATTTATTTAGATTCCTTCCCAATCTTGAATACAAGGGTTAATTTTCCTTGGGCATGGTTGGCCGAACGCATATATATGTATATGTATATATATATTCTAATTATAATTGTTTCCTCAGTATTACCTGTACTTATATGTTTGTATAATTATAATTATCCTTCTCTTATCTTTGCCATTTCAAGGATGTTCTTCAGACACAATTCATCCCGTGGCCCTTTCATACCGTATTTTCCTTAATCCTTATCCATACATGCGGAACTTATGTATATATACCTGGATATATGCCTGTACACCCATATACATTCATAGAATTAACCCTATGGGTATACATTTAGATATATATATAGGATATGCTTTCCGTAGATTATTTTATTGTCCTACCTATACTTCTAGACCCGTGCATGAAGATGCGTATACCCACATATAAGCTATCTATTCGTTCCTTAGATCCCGTTGTTACTCCTTAATTCGTGCCTATGATTTCTCATACTCATCTTATGCACTTATATATGTTTATACACATATTTATCTCATATCCCGATCATTTAAATGCTCTTTCATGAATCCACTAGGCTATACTTGTATGCATATGACCGACCTATATATGTACACCTAGCCCTCTTGAATTTCCATAACTCTTGTCTATAGGTGGGTAGCTATACATATACTCACGCACGCATTGTTACATGTATATATATCTATAATTCCTTCTTGAATTAAGCCAATAACCTCAGAAAGAAATATTCATGACATTTGATAATACTAAGTATATGTACATACCTATATATATTCCTTTGAAAATTATTCTGTCGTTGTTCGTATATGCTTTGAGTCGTATATGGATATACACATGTACCCCTATGCACGCTCACGTATCTTTCCTAATCTGTCCGTGACCGGAGCCTTATCATTGTAGTCCTAACACCTGATCATGGATGTACGCTTAAGTTTCTAAAACTTACTAAGTGTCAAAAATTCTTAAAGTGAAATATTTTCTATATGCCCCTTTAGGTATGGGCTTCATTGCGTTGTAGTCCTCTAGAGCCATCTTCTTCATGCTAGCTTCCTCCTTTTATGAGGCACGTGCCCATTTGTAGTGTATCTTTACCCTTGGATGCACACCCTTACTGTTTCATGTGTGGGTTTGACATGACCTAGGTTTTCCTTAGTGGTCAACGTAACACTTGGCTCTTTAATTTTACTGCTTGTTTTTTCTCCCTTTTTCGCTTGTACTTGGTGTGTACTTCCCTTTCCTACATAAGATTTGGTAGCATATTTCCTTTGAGATCTTACTATCTAGGTGTGCTCTGCTTCTGACCCTAGTTGCCACACTAATTTTGAGCGGGGTGCGACAGTGCATGCACTTTGGACCTTTGCCCAAGGACTCCTCTATACTCATTGAATGAAGGACGCTTTTGATATGTTCTTGTGTGTGTATGCGTAGTGCGTGGATGAAATGTATTTCGTGTATGCATTGTTCTTCTATTTTCATATCTATATGGTACAACGTTATATTTCACATGATATGAAGAAGTGGGGCGTGAGGAAGGGGGCGCTTTTTGTGTCATCTTAGACGCCACTTGCGGCTTAGGGGTGTCTACTATCTTAGACACAACAAACTTGGTTGGTTTGATTGATACTTCGTTAGTATCAACGTATCCCAGTCCAGTTTTGTCGCTGTCATGCTTTTGTGATAATATGATGCGATGCAGCATGTTGGACCCTGTGTCAAACTGTTTCATCATTTTCTCTAAATCGGTATTCCTTGATTTCAAATTTGAAATCTCGGATTTCATTTCATTATTTTGTGTGGTTAATGATGAAATCTCTGCTTTTAATGTAGTAATGACACATGATGACTCTTTCTTTGAATCGCTTAATTGAGCGACAAGATTCTCGTTAGAAGATTCTAACAGTTTTTTGTCTTCAATTAATCGTTTCTTTTCTTTAGCGAGAGTCTTAGTGAATTTATGCAATTCTAGATACTGACTAAAAAGATCATCATAGAAAGGTTCAGAGTCAGAGTCAGAATCAGATGATACCTCATTAGATGCTTTAGATGCAAAGCATACTTGTGCGGTCTCCTCTTCGGTCTCAGTTTCAGAATCTGATGAATCACTCCAGGTGGAGGCCTTTAGAGCACGTTTCCTTTGTTTGGGTTCTAAGACGAGTCTATGTTTGTTCCGCTCCTTGTCAGGGTACTTAGTAGTTTTCTTTTCTTTATTTGGGCAGTCATATGATAAGTGTCCGAGTTTGCCACATTCATAACATTTAACGTCTTTATCGTTTGACTTGTTCTTATTTTTCTTAGTAGTAGTGCCCTTATTTTTGTTTCTAAATGATTTTCTCATAAATTTTCTCAATCCTTTAGCCAATAGAATTAGGTCATCATTATCCGATTCGGAATCACTATCATCTACGTGATCGGAGGGAGGGGAGACGTATTCATTTGTTTTAAAAGCAATAGCTTTACCTTGTTTAGATGATTCCGTTTTCCGAATGGTGAGTTTATTTTCATAAACTTTAAGTGATCCGATTAGTTCTTCCATCTTTATTGATTTAGTTTCCTTGCTTTCTTCTATTGCGGTCACTTTTGGGTCCCATTCAGAAGGAAGGCTTCGTAGGACTTTCTGTACCTTTTCCTGCGTAGTAAAAGCCTTACCAAGAGACTCAAGAGAGTTGTAGATGTTAGTCAAACGAAGATCCATATCTACAATAGACTCATTGGGCAATAATTTAAAAGACTCAAGTGTGGACATGAGCATGTTAATTTTTGACTCTTTTACTTGACTCGTGCCTTCGTGTTTCATTTTTAATATCCTCCACATTTCTTGTACACTCGAACAGTTTGACACATAACTAGACTCACTTTTACTTAACCCGTTTAAAAGCAATTGCATATCCCTAGCATTCATACTAAGTTTCTTTTTATCATCACTCGTATATTCTTGTCTAGTTTTAATAACTTCTAAAGTAACTCCGTCTACAGTGGATACATTAGATGGGACATAAGGACCATCTTCAATGATTGACCAAAGATCTATATCTATAGCCATAAGAAAAAGCTTCATCCTAAGTTTCCATTGAATAAACGACTCACCGTCAAAAAGTGGAGGCCTTTGGCTTGACATACCTTCTTGCTTGGTTTTGAGATTTGTGGATGCCATCTCACTGAATCGTTGGATTCCTTGAAGTGAGTATTCATGCGCTCTGATACCACTTGTAGGATCTGCAAGGCACCACTAGAAGGGGGGTTGAATAGATGGTGCGGAAAGTGTGCTTTTTAAAATTTCTTTAAACTTGAACAATTCAAGTTCTGAAAACAGATTCTGTTTTCAGGACCAGTTTTAAAACGTTTTTAAACTAGGTTAGAGGTCTCTAAAAATTATGAAATTTTGAGAGAGCCTAGCCTCAGATGTTATGAGGGTCTCCTAAAAATCTCAAATTAAAATTCAACCTGTAACCCCTTCAAAAACCGTTGGTAATCAGATTGTGCAAATCTGCCAGAAACGGTAGATGGTTTTTTGAAAAATTAATTCCTATTTGTGTGAACGTCTAAATGCTCTGAAAATTTGACCACTAACTCTTTATATTCTATTTGTAAATGGGTTGAAACAGTTTTGGAAAATTCTTTTGGGAAGTAGGTCAACTACAATCAAAGTCTCAACCTTTGCAAGTCTGAAAATCAGACTGCACTAGTCTCAGAACTTTTGATGTTTGATTGACTTATACTTATCCAAAAGGGTTGAAACTTGTCCCAAATTAACCCTAGAACGTGTAAGTATATTTCTGGAAATTTTCGTAATTTTTGAAAAACGTTTACTATTTTTACGAATGCGAATAAGACGGGTAAACAGTGCAGTAACTGAAAAGTAAATGCAGAAAGTAAATGGCACCAAGAATTTTATACTGGTTCGGTTATAAACAACCTACTCCAGTCTTCAAGGAACACTTTCCTTGGCTCACACTAATCACACACACGCAGTACACCTTACGCAGGGTTGATAGAGTTACACCTAACTCCAACCCTTTACAAACCTTGTATTGTAGGTACAATTCGCACGAACACCACCACCTTGCTAGAGTGAAGATTGATCACACCTTGATCAATATTTTACAAAGATATATGAATGGTGGTTTATCTCAAGCCTATTCAAGATTGAAAGATATGAAAACAATAGGCTTTACAAGAAAAGAGAAAGAAAGAAGATGTAGAAGAAGAATAGCTTGGCTTTTTGATCTCTTTGAAATGCAATGCTTGTAGTTATTTTGTTTGCTCTCTTCTCTTCTCTTTTTAACATTGCAGCCGTCCTCTTAGGGTTGTCTCCTCCTCTTGAAAATTGTCTTTTAAGTCCTTGAGAGAGTGTAAAACATCATTGTGACAGGGCCTTGCTTACTTGACATCTTCTTATTGGATGATCATTTAGTCTTCGCTTACTTGGCACCTCCTTATTGGTTCAACATTGTCATCATGATGACATGGAAAAAATCTGAGATATACACTTTAACATGTGCCAAAAATCAATCACAAAATCATTCCATAATTTAAGAAATACACCATAAATTGCAAGACAAAGAAATCCTTCCTATTCAAGTGAGAATTTTGGCCATTTAGGGTGTCTTGCCATGCTGAATTTTCAGCATGTGCATCATGGGGATAAAGTTCAAATCATTACCATTTTTCTTTGAATTTTCATCATAAAATGAATCAACAATTTATGGTAAGTATTGCTACCAACTAAGAAATGAATTTGGACACAAATAGGCTTAAGAATTCGGCCATATACCTTGTACACATGCTGAAAAATTTTCAGCATGTGATATGTAGAATATCACCATTTATTTATTTTAAATAATATTCAAAACCTTACCATATCTTCTTCTAATCAATCACCTAATAAAAGATGACAAAATATGTCACATTAAAGACCTAAAAATCGGCCAGCTTGTGTGTAGTATGCTGAAATTTTCAGCATGTGACATAAGAGAGATATACCTTGAATTCTTACCATTTGTAGCTTCTCTCTTCAATTTACCAACATTGTATGATTGATCCTTGACCAATCAATATGCAACAAAGATCCACATGTGCTCCAAATCAGCTGTATGTGACGTTGGATGATATGTATACATGTGCTGAAATTTATTTTTGCTAACTTTGTAAAATAGTGCACATTTAATAATACACACATGTAATATTCCAATCAGCCCTTAATTTAATTTTCTAGAACACTTTAAGATGTATATCATATGTAAAAAGTGTCTAGATACGTGTCACATGATGTACAAGAAAAACGTTCCATGTTATGTGCGTAGAAAACCGAATTTTCGATATTTATCGATTACCCGATTTTTCTCTAATTTAAATTCCAACTTTTGCACATGTTATATATATATTATGTTATACATAATATATATATAATATATACTTTAAATCTCAGCACTTGGCTGGTTTAAAGTGGTACCATTAGCATGTGACAAAATTAAACTTGGAATCTTCACATCTTGGCCTTAATGTGGAGTAATTTGTGTGTGCTAACATGGAAAGTATTTTTGCCTGATTATTATGTCATGTGCACGAAATTTACATCACATTTTGATGTATATGGGCTGGCCATTTATTTATGGCAAGTACGTGACACGTTGGCAAAGTTTCGGTATTCGTCCGATACGACAAATTTCGGTTTAGAACCTTTTATCGTGTCGTATTTAATTTGTCATCGCCATATCCTATATATCATATGACATAAGGCCTGAATATACTCATAAATATGAGTTAAGTATAGTGGTGTGACGTTAACGTACGTACGTAAAATATATAACGTGTCGGTAGTACGTTAGAATACATGTGTATGTGCCTTTATTGAAAAAATCTGAAAATATATGTAGTGTATATATATATATATATATGGCGTGTGTATTAAAGATGGGGAGGAGGAGAAGACTTTCCTTCTTTAGCTTTGTTGCCTTTGTGCCTTTTCCAAATGAATCTTCCTTTAATGAACTACTTAGTTTATCAATCTAAGTACTTCACTTAATGAACTAGTTTAGTTCATTAGTGGTGGCACCTGAAAATAGTATAAACACAACAAATGTTTGCCATATGATGTAAGTTTTAATGCTTCATGGCTCGTTAGTACGGCAACATAATATATAAGTTAAATAAGGCAAGTAATGGTAAGATATCATGCATTCATGTACACGTTTATATATATATTTATGCACGTTTATATATATGTATACATTCAAGACACTTATTTTGAAATCACTCAAACCCCTTTATCTTTACACATAGCACCATATAAGAAACAAAATCATATGCTTACATAAGATATCAAAATTGGCCCAAACAAAGTACTTATCAACCAAGGTATAACATGTATAACCATGCATCATCTTTCAAATGGAATGGACAATTACATGAAAATCCTTTGTATTATTCAACTTATAATAATGTCAAATATGTGCCTAAAAGGTATGTCTAAGTTTGGATACCTAAGGGATATCTAAACAAGGATGGTGCCCTTAACATTCAAGGACCTAAGTAAAAGGTACCTAAAACTTTGTCTCCATTGTAGGAAAATCGCAAGAAATGCAAGAAGGAGGCAAAGTCAAAGAATCTAAAAACTAAATGGTTTTTAGATAGTGGATGTTCACGGCATATGACATGCAATCCCAAACTATTCACAGAGTTGGAACATATAAAAAATGGAGGAAAGGTAACATTCGGTGACAACAACAAAGGACAAGTTGTTAGAAAAAGAACAATTGGGGACCCTAACACATTTCAAATACGAAATGTGTTGTTAGTAAGTAATCTTTCTTATAATTTATTAAGTATCTCTCAACTTATAGATTGCGGATATAATGTTTCTTTTCTTCCCAATTCTTGTGATATAATAAATGAAAAAGGAGAAATTGTATTAAAAGGAAATAGGGATGGTAACATTTATACTCTTACCTTAGATAACATGTTAGATGCTAAGGTTAAGTGTTTAATATCACATGACTTAGATGTGAATTTATGGCATAGAAGATTAGGCCATATAGGAATTTCAACCATTAAGAAATTATCTAAGAAGAATTTAATTAGAGGAATGCCTAAGTTAGACTTAGATAATTTTCAAATGTGTGAAACATGTATTAAAGGAAAACACGTTAAAGATACATTAAAACCGAAATATGAAGTGAGTACTAGTCATGTACTAGAATTGCTTCACTTAGACTTATTTGGTCCAAGTAGGACAAAAAGTATAGGTGGACACTACTATGTGTGTGTCATAGCAGATGATTACTCATGCTACACATGGACATTGTTATTAACACACAAAGACGATGCTCCATTAGCAATTGAAACTCTTATTAAGCAACTTGAAAATATATACGAAGAAAATGTTAAAAGAATTAGAAGCGATAGAGGTGGAGAATTTAAAAACAAAGATGTAATTAAGCTTTGTGAATTACATGGAATTAAACACGAATTCTCACCATCTAGAACACTACAACTCAACGGAGTTGTTGAACGTAAAAATAGGACAATTCAAGAAGTTGCTAGAATAATGTTATGTGAAAATAAATTACCAAGATATCTATGGGCTGAAGATGTAAGTTGTGCTTGTTATATAATAAATAGGCTTTCTATTAGAAAGAAATTAAATAAAACACCTTACGAATTGTTAAATAATAGACAACCTAAGATAGATTATTAAAGAGTATTTGGATGTAAATGTTTTGTGTTGAACACTAAGGATAATCTAGACAAGTTTGAACAAAAACCTACTGAATGCATATTTGTTGGTTATTCAACTAATTCAAGAGCATATAGGTTTTATAATCCTGCATCTAGAAAAATAATTGAATCTATACATGTGAAATTCAATGAAAATGCATGCTTTGAAGTTAGTGATAAAACTCAACATAAACATGAGAATAATGTTGGAAATATGTTTAAAGATGATGTTGTATTACTTGAGCCTGTAATTGATCATCTAAAACCAACTCTCCCTAAACAAGACATGCATGAAGCCTTAGATGAAATAAATGAAGAGATTTTGCAATTGGAAGATAATACAACTAACTTACAAGATGATTCAATTGTATACGATAATGTTCACACTAATGAAACATTTGAACAAGATGAGGGTGAACCTAGTCAATCTAGGAATTGGTGGCAACCTAAAGAATTAATAATTGGGGCCCTAAGTGTTCAGGTTAGAACACGTAGAAACATAGGTCAACCTGAAGGACATAGCTTAATCTCACATTTAGAATCTAAGAATGTAAAAGAAGCATTAGGTGATATATCTTGGATAGATGCCATGCATGAGGAATTGAATCAATTTACAAGAAACGTGTGGGACTTAGTACCTAAACATGAAGACAAGTCTGTAATAGGAATGAAATGGGTGTTTAGGAATAAAATGGATGAACAAAAAAACATCACACGAAATAAGAAGGAATAGATTATGAAGAAACATTTGCACCCGTTGTACGACTAGAAGCAATTAGATTGTTACTTGCGATTGCAAGTCTAAGCAACATCAAACTCTTCCAGATGGATGTCAAGAGTGCGTTCTTGAATGGATACATCTAAGAAGAGGTGTTTGTGAAACAACCCCCTGGATTCGAAGATCTAAAGAATCCTACCATGTTTACAAGCTTAAGAAAGCTTTACATGGTTTAAAACAAGCTCCAAGAACTTGGTATGATAGATTTGCAAACTTTCTTATTGCAAATAATTATCAAAGGGGGACCATAGACAACACATTATTTCTAAGAACAAAAGATAATGATTTATTAATAGTTCAAATATACGTAGACGATATTACCTTTGGTTCAACTAACCCTACCTTAGTAAAAGACTTCGAAGAGTGTATGAAGTCAGAATTTGAAATGTCAATGGTAGGAGAATTGAACTACTTCTTAGGACTTCAAATCGAACAAACCCCTCAAGAAATTCACATTAGCCAACTTAAGTATGTCAATGATATGATTAAGAAGTTTGGTTTAGAAGAGTTGAAACCAACACCTACACCCATGAGTGTTAGCACCAAACTAGACAAGGATGAAAATGGTAAACCTTTTAATGACACACTTTATAGGTCTATGTTTGGATCACTGTTATACTTAACTGCATCAAGACCTTATGTTTAGTGTGTGTATGTGTGCTAGGTTTCGATCTTGTCCTAAGGTATACTTGAGAAAAAATGTTTGAATGATTTACAAATGCATGATTTAAATAGTACGAGTTTACGAAATGCATAAAAAAATTATTACTTGACACGTTTTTGTGATATACATGTCACATATGCTTTATATATATTGTTGCCGTACTAACAAGCCATGAAGAGTTAAAGCTTACATCATATGACAAAATTTTGTTGTCTTTGAACTATTTTCAGGTGCCACAATTAATGAACTAAACTAGTTCATTAAGTGAAATACATAAGTTAATGAACTAACTAGTTCATTAAATGGAGATATATTTGGAGAAGGCATGATGGCAAAAACTTGGGAATAGAAAAGTCTCCTTATTCACCTATTAAAAACGCCTATATATATATATACACTATATTTTCAGATTTTCTATAAAAAGACACAATATACATATATTCCGACGTACTACCGACACGTTACATATATTACAAACGTAAGTCAACATCACACCACTATACTTACCTTATATTTATGAGTATATTCAGGTCTTATATCATATGATATAAGTCATGGTGGTGAAAAAATTAAAACGACATTACAAGGTTATAAACCAAAAATTGTCGTATCGGGTGACTACCGAAACTTCGCCAACGTGTCACGTACTTGCCATATAAAGATGGTCAGCCCATATACTTTAAAAATAGCCAAAATTTCGTGTCTCACATGTTAAAATAAGCCATGAAATCATTCCATGTTGGCACACATAAATCACCAACAATTAAGGCAAAATTGTGGAGAATTCAAATTCAATTTTTTAGCACATGTGTGGCGCCTCTTAATCAGCCATTAGAGATGAATATCTAATTTATTTTGTGCACACTATGCATGACATAATATATATGACATGTGCAAAAAGTTTGAATTTAATCGGAGAAAAATCGCGTAATCGACGAAAGTCGAAAATTCGGTTTTCTACGGACACAACACATGGAACGTTTTTGGCATGAGTTGTAACATGTATCTAGACACTTTTTACACATTCAAGACATGTTAAAGTGTTCTAGAAAATTCAAATTAGGACTGATTGGAATTTACCATATATGTGTAATTATTGTGCATTATTTGACAAAGCTTGCCAAAATAAATTTCAGCACATGTGCAGCCTTTCTACGTGCCTAGTACATCAATGTTGGAGCTTAGATGGAGATTTTTTGGCACTTTAATTGATGGAAAACAAGACACACATGATTGGTGACATTGAAGAAGGCAGCACACAAGGAAACAATTCAAAATACAACACATGCTGAAATTTCAGCACATGTTGCATGTTATGGCGGAATTTTGACTCTCTTTTGACTTCGATTTTATTCCAAAACTGAAGGGGCATTAATGTGTGATTGTTTGTAAAATTTTGACTACTATTTGGCACATTTTTAATTAGTTTATTTCAGATTTTTTCAGCATACTAAAGGATGCCAAGTTGGACCAATTATTAAGTGACAAGCAAGATCAAGTCATTCTTCCAATCATAATGTGCCAAGTGAGCAAGATGGTGTCATATCTACACAAGGCAATCTTCCAAAGGCATTAAATAAAATTTTCAAGAAAGAAATGAAGTCCTAGGGGCAGTCATGAAGTGCATAAAAGAAGAGTAGTGCAAAGTGAAGCCAAGCCACTCTCATTGTGCAAAAGGATCTACTATTCTCTTCTTCTACATTTCTTTCTTCTTCTTCTTATCTCAAGCCTATTGTTCATATATTCAAAATATTGTATAGGCTTTAATTATACCACCCACACTCATACATTGTTGTAAAAGGTTGATCAAGATGTGATCAAACCTTCTTCGATTGGTGGTAGTGTTCGTGATCAGTTTGTTTGGTTGTTTTGGTTGTATTGTTTGTGAAAGGGTGGAGTTGGTGTATAAATCCAGTAACCCTTGTGTTAAGGTGTTTTGGGTGTTTAGTGATAACCGAGGAAGGTATCCTCGAAGACTGGAGTAGGTTGTTTTAACCGAATCAGTATAAAATTCTTGGTGTTCTTACTTTCAGCACTTTACTTTTGGTTTTTAACATTTTGCATCAATTTCGTTGCGACAGAAAAAATAGTAAACATTTTTAAAAAATTACAAAACTTTTAAGAAACATAGCCACACCTCTTAGTTTTCATTTGGCGCAAGTTTCAACCCATTTGGATAAGTATAAGCCAATCAAACTTGAATAGTTTTGAGACTAGTGCAATCTGATTTTCAGAGTTGCAAAGGTTGAGGACATCAACGTGATTGATATACTTTTTAAAGGAATTTTTGAAAACTGTGTCAACACAATGAAATAAATATATTGAGGGTATTGCCATTAAATTTTCAGACCATTTGGATTCTCCAATCAATTGGAATAAAATTTTCAAATCGGAGTACTGTTTCTGGCAGATTTGCACAATCTGACCAAAAACATATTTTCAAAGGGTAAGGAGTTGAATTTTAGTTTGAAATTTTTAGGAGATACTCAGAATATATGAGAGTAAAATCTCATCAAATTTCATAATTTTTGGAGACCTGTAACTAGGTCTTTAAACCGTTTCAAATCAGAATCTGAAAACAGAAACTGTTTTCATAAGTTAGGTTTTTGGTTCAAAACTTTTTAAAAACCAAATTTTCCGCACCTACTATTCAACTTCCCCTCCTTCTAGTGGTGCTATACAAGTCCTATAAGTGGTATCATAGCGCAGGCACACCCACGACAAGGAGATCTAACAATCTTAGTGAGATGACAACCACTAGCTACAAAACCGAGCAAGAAAAGACAAGTCAACCGTAAGATCTCCTCTTTTCGATGGTGAGTATTTATTCAATGGAAATTTAGAATGAAACTTTTCTTTATGGCTATTGATATTTATTTGTGGTCTATTATAGAAGACGGTCCTTTCGTTCCTTCTAAGTTATCTACTGTTGATGGTGTCACACTAGAGGTTGTAAAATCGAAACAAGAATATACTAGTGATGACAAAAAAAATTGAGTATGAATGCTAGAGCTATGCAACTACTTTTAAACGGGCTGAGTAAAAGTGAATCAAGGTATGTGTCTAATTGCTCTATTGCACAAGAGATGTGGAGAATTCTAGAAATGAAACACGAAGGGACTAGTCAAGTCAAAGAGTCTAAAATAAATATGCTTATATCTACTCTTGAGTCTCTTAAATTATTGCCCAATGAATCTATCGTTGATATGGACTTACGATTGACTAACATCTACAATTCTCTTGAGTCTCTTGGCAAAGCTTTTTCTACACAGAAAAAGGTTCAAAAGGTGTTAATGAGTCTCCAATCCGAATGGGATTCAAAAGTCACTGCAATCGAAGAAAGTAAGGATATTAAATCGATAAAAATAGAGGAATTGATCGGATCATTAAAGGTATATGAAAACAAACCCACTTTAAGAAATTCCGAATCTACTTCTAAATAAGATAAGGTTATAACGTTTAAATCAAATGAATACGTCTCTACTACTTATGATCGTGTAGATGATAGTGACACAAATTCCGATGATGAAGATCTAATCACGATGGCTAGAAGATTAATAAAGATCATGAGAAAATCAATTAAAAACAAACACAAGCCTACTTCATCTAAGAACCATAGAAATAAAAATAATGAGGAAATAAAGTGTTATGAATGTGGGAAACTTATACACTTGTCATATGATTGCCCTAACAAGGACAAACAAACGAACAAACACCTTGACAAGAATCGGATCAAAACTAGACTCGTCGCAGATGCTAAACAAGGGAGAAGAGCCTTCAAAGCCTCCACTTGGAGTGACTCATCCGACTCTGAGACTGACGATACCCAAGAACAAACGGCACAAGTATGCTTTACATCTAAGGCATCAAATGAGGTATCTTCTGATTCTGATTCTGATTCTGAACCTTCTTATGATGATTTGTCTAGTCAATATTTAGAATTGCATAAATTCACAAAGACTCCTGCATAAGAAAAGAAACGATTAATTGAGGACAAGAAGTTGTTAGAATCTTCTAACACGAACCTTGTTTCTCAATTAAACGATTCAAAAGAAGAGTCATCTTGCATCATCAATGCATTGAAATTAGAGATGTCATCATTAACGACACAAAATAATGAAATGAAATCCAAGATTTCAAATTTGAAACCAAGGAATATAGATCTAAAAAAAATGGTGAAACAATTTGACATAGGTACAAACATGCTAGATTGCATCATTTCTTCACAAAAGCATGATAACGACAAAACCGGATTAGGATACGTTGAGAAAAATGAGACACTAAACAAATCAACCAAATTCATTCCGTCTAAGAAAATAGATGCGTCTAAGACATATGTGGCACCTAAGAAGACGCCTAGATCCCCCCATATGTCATCTCATCGTGCTTTATCTTCATATCATACGAGATATAATTTTGTGCCATACAAATATGAAAAAAAACCATCAATTTATACACGGCATTCATTTACCATAAATGCATCTAGATCACACTCCATGCACACCAACATAAGAACATATCAAAAACAAAGATCATACTATGTGAATAATGGGATTCTTGGCCAAAGGCCAAACACAAACCCATATAACGTCTATTATGTTGTGTCTTCATTTCCTTTCTAACCTTTTGGAAGACCTAGAAAGGTCACCCAAATTAGAGTATCAAAAGAGACATTTGCAAAGGGTTGAATAAATAACCCTTAAGAACGCACTTGAAATGCATGATTTTTGTTGATATACTAATTGCTATTTCTTTCTTACATGCACTTTTGATATTATTTACAAAATAAAGGGGGAGAAAAAGTGCATGATTTAAGGGAAAGAGAGAGTGATTTAAGGGGGAGAAAAAGCATGATTGCACGATTCAAGGAGGAGACAATTCAAAATTCGAATTTGTGCCCAATTAAATCATGAAATAATGTTATTCTGTAAATCATCAAAAGGGGGATATTTTTGAGAAAAAGTGTTTGAATGATTTACAAATCCATGATTTAAATAGTACGAGTTTACGAAATGCATAACAAAATTATTTCTTGACAAGTTTTTGTGATATGCATGTCACGTATGCTTTATATATATTGTTGTCGTACTAACAAGCCATGAAGAGTTAAAGCTTACATCATATGACAAAAGTTTGTTGTCTTTGAACTATTTTCAGGTGCCACAATTAATGAACTAAACTAGTTCATTAAGTGAATTACTTAAGTTAATGAACTAACTAGTTCATTAAATGGAGATACATTTGAAGAACGCGTGATGGAAAAAAATTGGGAATGGAAAGTCTCCTTATTCACCAATTAAAAGGCCTACATATATATATATATATATATATATTATATTTTCAGATTTTTTATAAAAAGGCAAAATACACATATATTCCGACGTACTACCGACACGTTACATATCTTACAAATGTACGTCAACGTCACACCACTATAATTACCTCATATTTATGAGTATATTCAGGTCTTATATCATATGATATAAGTCATGGTGATGAAAAAATTATAATGACACGTTACAAGGTTATAAACCAAAAATTGTCGTATCGGGTGACTAGCGAAACTTCGCCAACGTGTCACGTACTTGACATATAAAGATGGCCAGCCCATATACTTTAAAAATAGCCAAACATTTCATGGCTCACATGTTAAAATCATCCATAAAATCATTCCA
This sequence comes from Eustoma russellianum, assembly GCA_036186865.1. Lineage (NCBI taxonomy): Eukaryota > Viridiplantae > Streptophyta > Magnoliopsida > Gentianales > Gentianaceae > Eustoma > Eustoma russellianum. Next base: position 11,621,549 of record AP025042.1, read on the forward strand.
TGTTGGCACACACAAATCACCCACAATTAAGGCCAAATTGTGGAGAATTCAAATTCAATTTTTTAGCACATGTGGGGCGCCTCTTAATCAGCCATTAGAGATGAATATCTACTTTATTTTATGTACATTATGTGTGACATAATATATATGACATGTGCAAAAATTTTGAATTTAGTCGGAGAAAAATCGTGTAATCGACGAAAGTCGAAAATTCGATTTTCTACGGACACAACACATGGAACGTTTTTGGCATGAGTTGTAACATGTATCTAGGCACTTTTTACACATTCAAGACATGTTAAAGTGTTCTAGAAAATTCAAATTAGGGCTGATTAGAATTTACCATATATGTGTAATTATTGTGCATTATTTTAAAAAGCTTGCCAAAATAAATTTTAGCACATGTGCAGCCTTTCTACACGCCTACTACATCAATGTTGAAGCTTAGATGAAGCTTATTTGGCACTTATTTGGCACTTTAATTGGTGGAAAATAAGCCACACATGATTGGTGACATTGATGAAGGCAGCACACAAGGAAACAATTCAAAATACAACACGTGCTGAAATTTCAGCACATGTTGCATGTTATGGCCGAATTTTGACTCCCTTTTGTCTTCAATTTTATTCCAAAATTGAAGGGAGATTAATGTGTGATTGTTTGGTAACATTTTGACTACTATTTGCACATTTTTTATGAGTTTAGTTCAGATTTTTTCAGCATACTAAAGGATGTCAAGTTAGACCAATTATCAACAAGTAAGCAAGGTCAAGTCATTCTTCCAATCATAATGTGCCAAGTGAGCAAGATGGTGTCATATCTACACAAAGCAATCTTCCAAGGGCATTAAAGAGAATTCTCAAGAAAGAAAAGAAGCCCTAGGGGGTGGCCATGAAGTGCATAAAAGAAGAGAAGTAGTGCAAAGTGAAACCAAGCCACTCTCACTGTGCAAAAGGAGCCGCTATTTGTAGGACCTGCAAGGCACCACTAGAAGGGGGGTTGAATAGTGGATGCGGAAATTTTGGTTTTTAAAATTGTTTTAAACCAAAAACCCAACTTCTAAAAACAGTTTCTGTTTTCAGGACCTGTTTTGCAACATTTTAAAAACTAGGTTATAGGTCTTCAAAAATTCTGAAATTTGGAGAGATCTTATTGTCAGATGTTGTGAGTATCTCCTAAAAATTTCAGATTGAAATTCAACCTTTAACCCTTTCAAAAATTGTTGGTGGTCAGACTGCACAAATCTACCAGAAACGGTAGTCTGACTTGAAAAATTTATTCTGATTAAACCATGACTCCAAATTATCTGAAAATTTAATGAAAAACCCCTTTCTATATTTATTTAATTGGGTTGAAACAGTTTTGAAAATTTCCTTTGGGAAGTTAGTCAAATACGTTCGAAGTCTTAAACTTTGTAAGCCTGAAAATCAGACTGCACTAGTCTCAGAACTTTTGACGTTTGGATGACTTATACTTATCCAAAAGGGTTGAAACTTACGCCAAATGAACCTTAAAACGTGGGGCTATGTTTGTGGAAAGTTTGGTGATTTTTGAAGTTGGTTTGCTATTTTTAAGAACGTGATGAAAATGATGCACTGTGCTGAAAACTGAGAGTAAGTGCTGAAAAATAAAGAACACAAGGAATTTTATACTGGTTCGGTTAAATCAACCTACTCCAGTCTTCGAAGACACCTTCCTCAGTTATCACTAATCACAAAAAAACAAACAACACCTTACCACACAGGGTTGATGGAGTTACACACCAACTCCAACCCTTTACAAACCTTGTAAGCGATTACAATGATCACGAACACCACCACCAAGCGGATGCAAGATTGATCATACCTTGATCAATCTTTTACAACAATATAACATGTATGGTGATATATATATATATATATATATATATATATATATGAAGCCTATTCAATATGTATGAATATGAATACAATAGTCTTTAAGAGAGAAGAAAGAAAGAAGTGTAGAAGAAGGAGATGTAGCACATTTTTTGGCTCTTGGAATTGTAAGACTTGTCTTATGTTTTGTTTGCTATCCTTCTCTCCTTTTTATCAAGAAGTGGCCGCCCCCCTTTGCCTTTTTCTTCCCTTGGAAATTATCTTTTAAGTCCTTGGAAGAATATCTTGCATCATTGTGACATTCACTTGCTTACTTGGCAACTCTTCATTGGATGATCATTATTGCCTTGCTTACTTGGCACTCATTGATTGGATGAGAGTTATCATCATTTGATGACTGTATAAATCTGAAAATAACACTTAAAAACATATGTCACTTAGTCATAAAAATGTTGCCATAAGTCACATAATAAATTCCATAAAATTTGCAAGACAATTCATCACAATTAACCACCATAAAATCGACCAACTCATATTTCCATATGCTGAAATTTTCAGCATGTGCACTATCCAAGACTCATTCAAATTGTTGCTATGTTGGTATTAGATTAATCCCTTGAAAATGAAAAATCAAATATGTTAAATTCCAAGACCTAATTTTCGGCCATATACATTCAACACATGCTGAAATTTTCAGCATGTGTGATATTTCAAATATCATTACAATATTTCCATAATATCTTCAATCAATCCATTAATATTGAAGAGGCAAATAAATCATCATTTAGTACAAGAATTCGGCCAGCTCAAGTGTACACATGCTGAAATTTTCATCATGTGTTACAAATGTGACATAATTTGAAATATTACCTTGTGTAGCTCCTTCCTTTATGTCACCAACTTTGTATACTTCATTCTTGGCCAATAAAGATGCCAACTAGGCTCCACATATACTCCATCAAGGCTGTAGCAGGCGTGTGACAATGGTTGCACATGTGTTGAATTTTAATTGCAAGCTTTATAAAATAGTGCACAATAATTATACACATATGATATATTCCAATCAGCCCAAAATTGATTTTTATAGAACACTTTAGAATGTATTGAATATGTAAAAAGTGTCTAGATACATGTTATATGTCATGCCAAAAATGTTCCATGTGTCGTGTTCGTAGAAAACCAAATTTTCGACTTTTGTCGATTACGCGATTATTCTCTGATTGAATTAAAACTTTTTGCACATGTTATATATAATATGTCACACATAATATACATAGAATAACTTGAAAATTCAGCTCTAATGGCTGAAGTAAGTGGCGCCCCATGTGCTTAAAAAGTTGAATTTGAGATCTCCACAATTTGGCCTTAATTGGGGGTGATTTGTGTGTGCCAACATGGAATGATTTCATGGATGAATATAACATGTAGACCACGAAATTTCTGGTCATTTGTGAAGTGTAGGGGCTGGCCATCTATATATGGCAAGTACATGACATGTTGGCGAAGTTTCGATATTCACCCGATACGACAATTTTTGGTTTAGAACCTTGTAACGTGTCGTAATAATTTTGTCATCACCATGACTTATATCATATGATATAAGACCTGAATATACTCATAAATATGAGGCAAATATAGTGGTATGACGTTAACATATGTTCGTAAAATATATAACATGTCGGTAGTATGTTGGAATATATGTGTATAGTGTCTTTTAAAAAAAATCTGAATATATATATGTGTGTAAAAGGCGTGTGATAGGAGAGAAGAAAACTTTCTATTCTTCAATTTGTTGCCTTTGTGCCTTCTCCAAATATATCACCGTTTAATGAACTACTTAATTTATTTAACTAAGTACTTCACTTAGTGAACTAGTTTAATTCATTAATGGTGGCACCTGAAAATAGTTCAAACACAACAAATGTTTGCCATTTGATGTATACTTTAAAGCTTCATGGCTCGTTAGTACGACAACATTATATATGAACTATATAAGGAAGGTTTCATGCAAAAACGTGTCAAGTTATAAAATGTGTCATGCATTTCTTTAGTACACGTCATTTAAATCATGTATTTTGTAATCACTCAAACCCCTTTTTCTCTACACTATTCTCTTCTTCTGCATTTCTTTCTTCTTCTGCTTGTCTCAAGCCTATTGTTCATATATTCAAAATATTGTATAGGCTTTGATTATACCACCCACACTCATACATTGTTGTAAAAGGTTGATCAAGGTGTGATCAAACCTTCATTCGATTGGTGGTAGTGTTCGTGATCAGTTTGTTTGGTTATTTTGGTTGTATTGTTTGTGAAAGGGTGGAGTTGGTGTATGTAGGATTTTCAAGGCACCACTAGAAGGGGGGTTGAATAGTTGGTGCAGAAAATGTGGTTTTTAAAATAGTTTTAAACCAAGAACTCACCTTCTGAAAACAGTTTCTGTTTTCTGAACCAGTTTTAAAATGTTTTGAAAACTAGGTTGCAGATCTTCGAAAATTCTGAAATTTGGAGAGAAATTAGCCTCAGTTGTTATGAGTATCTCCTAAAAAATGCAGATTTAAATTCAACCTCTAACCCCTTGAAAATTTGTTGGTGGTCAGATTGCGCAAATCTGTCAAAAACAGTAGACTGATTGAAAAATTAATTCCTTTTTGTACGTGAATCCAAATTCTCTGAAAATTTAAAGACTAACCCCTTATTAGTTTTATTTAAATGGGCTGAAACGGTTTTGAAAAATTCTTTTGGAAAGTTAGTCAAATACGATCAAAGTCTCAACCTTTGCAAGCCTGAAAATCAGACTGCACTAGTCTTAGAACCTTGGACGTTTGGATGACATATACTTGTCCAAAAGGGTTGAAACTTGTGCCAAATTAACCTTAAGATGTGTCGCTATGATTATGGAAAGTTTTGTAATTTTTGAAATTCGTTTACTATTTTTACGAACGTGATCAAAAACAATAAACAGTGCTGAAACTGAAAGTAAGTGCTGAAAGTAAATGACACCAAGAATTTTATAATGGTTCGGTAATAAACAACCTACTCCAGTCTTCGAGGACACTTTCCTTGGTTAGCACTAAATACACAACACAAAGTAACACCTTACCACAAGGTTGATGGAATTACACACCAACTCCAACTCTTTACAAACCTTGTATGAGAATACAATTGTCACGAACACCACCACTTCGCAAGTGCAAGATTGATCACACCTTGATCAATATTTTACAATGATAAAGAATATGTGGTGGACTATGTGAAGCCTATTCAAGTATATGAATATGAGTACAATAGTCTTTTAGAGAAAAGAAAGAAAGAGAGTGTAGAAGAGAAGGCTAAAACGTTTTTGATCTTTCAAATTTGCAAGGCTTGTCCTTGTTTTTGTTTTGCTCTCTTTCTTTCTTTTTAATAGTGTGGCTGCCCCCCTTGATGCTCTTCCCCTCTTGAAAATTATCTTCTAAGTCCTTGGAAGAGTATATGGCATCATTGTGACATGTCTTTGCTTACTTGGCATCTCCTCATTGGATGATCATTAAGCTCTTGCTTACTTAACACTCATTGATTGGTTGGATGTTGTCATCACTTGATGACTAGACAAATCTGAGAATAACACTTAAAACATGTGCAAAAATAATCATAAAATAGTTACCATAATTCCCAAGATCATCACACAAATTTAGCAAGACAATTTTCTCCAAATTACCTTGAAAAAATCGGCCATAAAGTCTCTTGCACATGCTAAAATTTCAGCATGTGTAACATTCACCTTTTATTCAAAATATTGCCAATTTTACATTGATTTAATCCAAGAAATCAAAGAATAATTCAATCACCATTTAGTACACAATATTCTTATCATTTATGGAATAAAAATTAGACACCAATGAGGCCGAAAAATCGGCCAACATTCATCCACACATGCTGAAATTTTCAACATGTGTGATATTTGAAAATATCACCTTATTTGTTTCCATAGAATATGCAAAACACTTCCATATTATCTCCCAATTATCCACATGTTTCAAGGCAACAAAATATGGCTCATTAAAGGGGATAAATTCGGCCAGCAATTTGTACACATGCTGAATTTTCAGCATGTGTCACAATTGTGACAAGATTTGAAATGTTACCTTTTGTAGTTCCTTTCTTTAATTCACCAACATTGTATGCTTCATTCTTGACCAATAAAGTTGCCAACAAGACTCCACATATGCTCCAATTCAGCTGAGCTAGGCATGTGAATGTGTAGATACATGTGCTGAATTTTATTTTTGCAAACTTTGTAAAATAGTGCACATTTAATTATACACACATGGTATATTCCAATCAGCCCTTAATTGAATTTTCTAGAATACTTTGAGATGTATGAAATATGTAAAAAGTGTCTAGATACATATTATATGATATGCCAAAAACGTTTCATGTGTCGTGTACGTAGAAAACCGAATTTTCGACGTTTATCGATTACCCGATTTTTCTCTAATTAAATTCCAAATTTTTACACATGTTATATATATTATGTTACACATAATATACATAAATTAAACTTTAATATTCAGCACTTAGGCTGATCTTAAAGTGGCGCCTAAACCATGTGACAAAATTGAAATTGGAATCTTCAAAATTTGGCCTTAATGTGGGGTGATTTGTGTGTGCCAACATGGAATGATTTTATGGCTGTACATATCATGAAAGCCACGAAATTTGTAGCCATTTTTGAAGTGTATGGGCTGGCCATCTATTTATGGCAAGTACGTGACACGTTGGCGAAGTTTCGGTATTCGCCCGATACGACAATTTTTGGTTTATAACCTTTTAACGTGTCGTATTAAATTTGTCATCACCATGACTCATATGATATAAGACCTGAATATACTC
>AP025042.1:11628286-11725686 GCA_036186865.1 Eustoma russellianum
GACGTTAACGTACGTACGTAAAATATATAACGTGTCGGTAGTACGTTAGAATAAATGTGTATGTGACTTTTTTAAAATATCTGAAAATATATATATATATATGTATATATATGTGTGTGTGTGTGTTTATAATGGCGTGTAATATGTGTGGAGAGGAGAGGGAGAACTTTCCTTTCTTCAACTTGTTGCCTTTGTGCCTTTTCCAAATAATGATTCCTTTAATGAACTACTTAGTTTAATTAACTAAGTACTTTACTTAATGAACTAGTTTAGTTCATTAATGATGGCGCCTGAAAATAGTTCAAACACAACAAATGTTTGCCATTTGATGTAAGCTTTAAAGCTTCATGGCTCGTTAGTACGACAACATTATATATGAACTATATAAGGCAAGTTTTATGCAATATGCCATGCATTTCTTTGTAACATGTTTAAACCGTGTATTTTGAAAGCACTCAAACCCCTTTTTCTCTACAATCTCCCCCTTTTGATGATTTTCAAAATAACCTACATTCATGATTTAAATCTTATCGCTCCCCCTTCAATCATGCATAAATTCAAATTTTGAATTTCAAATTTCAAATCCGCTCCCCCTTGATTTATGCAATCAGTTTCTCTCTCCCCCTTAAATCATGCATTCTCTCCCCCTTATTTTAGAAAGTCAATCAAAAATGCATGTAAATATGGAAAGATAATCAAATCAGCGGAAATCATGCCTAATTTAGAGCGAAGATTTTCGTACGTGGCTTGATTTAAGGCTTTAGTGAAGATATCCGCTACTTGTGCCTCTGTGTATACGTGATCTATGATAATATCACCATTATTTACGTGATCACGAAGAAAGTTAAAGCGTACTTTTATATGCTTGGCCTTAGAGTGTAACACGGGGTTCTTAGATAGGTTAATTGCACTCATACTATCACAATATATAGGAATTTTATTTACGGTAATTTCAAAGTCCGAAAGTTGTTGTTTTATCCATAGTAATTGTGTGCAGCAAAGACTAAGTGCCATGTACTCAGCTTCAGTAGTGGATAAAGCTACGCTTGCTTGCTTTTTGGAAAACCATGAAATAAGTGAGTTTTCCTATAAATTGCAAGTGACACTCGTGCTTTTTCTATCTATCTTACATCCACCATAATCAGCGTCAATGTAGGCATGCAAATTAAAGTCACAATCTTTATCATACCAAATGCCTAAAGTGGGTGTGTGTTTAATATATCGAAATATTCTTTTCACAGCATTAAAGTGAGACACCTTAGGTTGACTTTGAAAACGTGCACACATACATACGCTGAACATAATATCAGGCCTACTAGCAGTAAGATATAGCAAGGAGCCAATCATAGATCTATATAAGGCATTATCAAAATTCTTACCATGTTCATCTTTATCTAATTTAGTAGTAACACTCATACGGGTGGGGGATGGTTTTAAATTCTCAAAATTGGACTTTTTAATCATATCATTTACATATTTAGCTTGGATTATGTGAATACCTTTACTCGTTTGTTTAATCTGCAAGCCAAGAAAGTAGTTCAATTCGCCAACCATAGACATCTCAAATTCGGATTTCATGCAATTTTCAAAATCTTCAACAAGTTTATGAGAAGTAGAGCCAAAAATGATGTCATCAACATAAATTTGAATAATAAGTAAATCCGATTTATCTTGTTTTAAAAATAAAGTACTATCTATAATGCCTTTTTAAAACCATTTTCTAAAAGAAAAGTAGCAAAACGATCATACGATGCTCTAGGTGCTTGCTTTAGGCCGTATAGTGCCTTCTTTAGTTTGTACACATGATCAGGATGTTTCAAATCTTCAAAAACGGGTGGTTGTTTCACGTATACCTCTTCTTGTATAAATCCATTTAAGAATGCACTTTTTACGTCCATTTGATAAAGTTTCAAATCTTTCATGCAAGCAATGGCAAGTAAAAGTCGTATAGCTTCTAAACGTGCTGCAGGTGTAAATGTTTCATCATAATCAATTCCTTCTTCTTGATTATAGCATTGTGCTACAAGTCTAGCTTTATTTCTAACAACTTTTCCTTCTTCATTCATTTTATATCTAAACACCCACTTTGTGCCTATTATGGTCTTATCTTGTGGTCGTGGCACTAAATCCCATACGTCATTTCTAACAAATTGATTAAGTTCGTCATGCATAGCATCAATCCAAGAAGAATCACTCAAAGCATCATGCACATTTTTAGGTTCAATTTCAGAAATCATAGCGTGAAATTGATTTATTTCTTCCGGATTTATTCTTCTACGTGGACGCACACGTGTTTGATATCGCCTATGATGAGATCGTGTGGGTGATCTTTATGCCATCTTGGTTGATTATTTTCTACGTTCTCTTGCATTTCTAATTGATCATGCATTTCTAGTGTATCATGCATATCATGCATATCAAACGTGCCATCATCATTCAACATGGGTTTCAATTCAAAATCATCATCATATTCTTTATCTTTATCAATCTCACCAAATTCATTAAATTTCACATGAATAGATTCTAGAATTTGTCTAGTGAGAGGATCATAACACCTATATGCTTTTGAATTCACATAATACCCAACAAAGATGCATTCAATTGATTTGGATTCAAATTTTTCTAAATTATCTTTTGTATTTAAAACAAAGCATTTGCATCCAAACACACGAAAATAGTCAATTTTAGGCATGCGATCATTTAATATCTCATAAGGCGTCTTATTTATTTTCTTTCTAATCGACAAGTGATTTATTATGTAGCATGCACAGTTCACTGCTTCCGTCCACAAAAATCTAGGCAATTTATTTTCGCACAACATAGTTCTAGCAATTTCTTGTAATGTCCTATTCTTTCTTTCTACTACTCCATTTAATTGTGGAGTTCTAGGCGGCGAAAACTCGTGTTTAATTACTTTTTCGTTGCAAAATGAAATCATGTCCTTGTTTTTAAATTCACTGCCTGTATCGCTTCTTATCTTTTTCACATTGACACCGTATTGATTTTCAAGTTGTTTTATTAGTTTCGTAATCTCAATGGCACTATCATCCTTATGTGCAAGAAACAAAGTCCAAGTATAACGAGAAAAATCATCAACAATTACACAAGTGACGTCCACCAAGACTCGTAGTGCGACTAGAACCAAACAAATCAATGTGTAGTAATTCTAAAACTCTAGTCGTGCTTATTTCATTTTTAGGTTTTAGTGACTCGCGTGTTTGTTTGCCTTTTATACAAGATTCATACAACTGAAAGTTGCCTAAATCAAGTGTAGGCAATCATCGTATTAGGTTCTTTCGTTGGAGTTTTTCTAGTGTAGAAATGCCAATATGCCCTAAAATCTATGCCACAAATTTACGTTAGGTTCATTTGACATGAAACATTTAACCTTAGCGTCTAACATATCATCCATAGAAAGCGTAAAAATGTTTCCTTCCCATTTTCCTTTTAAGACTGTTTCTCCATTTTTATTTATTATATTGATATGAGTGAGTAAAACACACATCAAAACCATTGTCAATGAATTATGAAATGCTAAGAAGATTATAGGATAAGTTGCTTACCAAAAAGATATTGGAGATTTGAAGAGTGCTTGGGTTTCTAATTGTACCTTTTCCGATGATCTTGCCTTCATTGTGGTCTCCAAAGGTCATGGATCCGCCTTTTGTGACCTTCTTTAATTTCTTGAATAGGCTCGGGTCACCCGTCATGTGCCTCGAGCAACCACTGTCAAGGAACCATTTGATTGATGTATCTTTTGATGTGTGGGTTCCCTGCAATGTGCAAAAATGATTTAGGTACCCTTTTAATTTTGGGTCCTTACGAGTTAGTTATTCACCTCTTAGTAAAAGTACCTTTCGGTACCCATACTTGGGTGATCCTTCTCAGTCTAGCAAATGGCAAGAATGTAGATGAAGGTGCAATGTAGTAGACATGTGGTGAGTGCACTTTAGGCATTTGGCCAAGAACTCCTTTATACTCATTATATGTAGAACGTTTTTGGTATGTCCTTGTGTTAGTGTGCGTAGTGCGTGATCTAGATGGATGAAATGAATGTCGTGTATGCATCACTTGTTTCTTCTCATATCTATATGGCACAAAATTGTATTTCGCATGATATGAGGAAGAAGTGTAACGAGATGAGGGGAGAGGGGGTCTTTGCGTCATCTTAGACGCCGTATTTGGTTTTGGGGTGTTTACTTTCTTAGACACTACAAACTTGGTTGGTTTAATGGATACTTCATTTGTTTTAATGTATCCTAAACCTGTTTTATCACTATCATGCTTTTGTGATAAGATAATACGATCTAGCATGTTAGATCCCGTATCAAACTGTTTCATCATTTTCTCTAAATCTATATTCCTTGATTTCAAACTTGAAATCTTGGTTTTCATTTCATTATTTTACATGGTCAATGATAAGATCTCTGTCTTTAATGCAGTAATGATACATGATGACTCTTCTTTTGAATCGTTTAATTGAGCGACAAGATTCTCGTTAGAAGATTCTAACAGTTTCTTGTCTTCAATTAATGGCTTATTTTCTTTTGTGAGTCTTAGTGAATTTATGCAATTCTAAGTACTGACTAAAAAGATCATCATAAAAAGGCTCAGAGTCAGATGATACCTCGTTTGATGCTTTAGACACAAAGCATACTTGTGCAGTCTCCTCTTCTGTTTCAGTCTCGGAATCTGATGTATCACTCCAAGTGGAGGCTTTGAGAGCTCGTTTCCTTTGCTTAGGTTCTGAGACGAGTCTATTCTTGTTCCGTTCCTTGTCAGGGTATTTATTTGTTTGCTTGTCCTTATTAGGGCAGTCATATGATAGATGTCCAAGTTTACCGCATTCATAACATTTAACATCCTTTTCGTTTGTCTTGTTCTTATTTTTTTAGTCGAAGTGGCCTTAGTTTTGTTTCTAAAGGACTTTCTCATGAATTTTCTTAAGCCTTTAGCCAATAAAATTAAGTCATTGTTATCTGATTTAGAATCACTATCTTCTACGTGATCGGAAGAAGTAGAGACGTATTCATTTGATTTAAATGCAATAGCCTTACCTTGTTTTGATGATTCCAATTTCCGTATGGTGAGTTTGTTCTCATAAACCTTAAGCGATCCAATTAATTCTTCCATCTTAATTGACTTAGTTTCTTTGCTTTCTTCTATTGTCGTTACTTTAGGGTCCCACTCGGATGGAAGGCTTCGCAAGACTTTTTGTACCTTTTCCTGCATAGTAAAGGCTTTGCCAAGAGACTCAAGAGAATTGTAAATGTTAGTCAAACGAAGATCCATATCAACGATAGATTCATTTGGCAATAATTTAAATGACTCGAGTGTGGACATAAGAATGTTGATCTTGGACTCTTTTACTTGACTAGTGCCTTCATGTTTCATTTCAAGTATTCTCCACATTTCTTGAGCACTAGAACAATTTGAAACATAGCTAGATTCACTTTTACTTAGTCCATTTAAAAGTAACTGCATAGCCCTAGCATTCATGCTCAGTCTCTTTTTATCCTCACTAGTATATTCTTGTCTAGGCTTAACGACCTCTAGTGTGACTCCATCTACAGTGGATAACTTTGATGGAACAAATGGACCATCTTCTATAATTGACCAAAGATCAATATCAATTGCCATAAGAAAAAGTTTCATTCTTAACTTCCATTGAATGAAAGACTCACCGTCAAAGAGAGGAGGCCTTTGATTGGACATACCTTCTTGTTCGGCTTTGAAGTTTGTGGTTGTCATCTCACTTAGATCGTTGGATCCTTTTGATGTGAGTGAACCTGACTCTGATACCACTTGTAGGATCTGCAAGGCACCACTAGAAGGGGGGTTGAATAGTTAGTGCGGAAAATGTGGTTTTTAAAATAGTTTTAAACCAAGAACTCAACTTCTGAAAACAGTTTCTGTTTTCTGGACCAGTTTTAAAATGTTTTGAAAACTAGGTTGCAGGTCTTCAAAAATTCTGAAATTTAGAGAGGATTTATCCTCAGATGTTATAAGTATCTCCTAAAAATTTCAGATTTAAATTCAACCTCTAACCCCTTTAAAATTTGTTGGTGGTCAGATTGCGTAAATCTGCCAGAAACGGTAGACTGATTTGAAAAATTAATTCCTATTTGTACGTAACTCCAAATGCTCTGAAAATTTAAATACTAACCCCTTGTTAGTTGTATTTAAATGGGTTGAAACAGTTTTGAAAAATTCTTTTTGGAAGTTAGTCAAATACGATCAAAGTCTCAACCTTTGCAAGCCTGAAAATCAGACTTCACTAGTCTCATAACTTTGGACGTTTGGATGACTTATACTTGTCCAAAAGGGTTGAAACTAGTTCCGAATTAACCTTAAGATGTGTGGATATGATTCTAGAATGTTTCGTAATTTTTGAAATTCTTTTACTATTTTTACAAACGTGATCAAAAACGATAAACAATGCTAAAACTGAAAGTAAGTGCTGAAAGTAAATGACACCAAGAATTCTATACTGGTTCGGTTATAAACAACCTACTCCAGTCTTCGAGGACACCTTCCCTGGTTAGCACTAAACACACAACATATTGTAGCACCTTACCACAGGGTTGATGGAGTTACACACAAACTCCAACCCTTTACAAACCTTGTATGAGAATACGATTGCCACGAACACCACCACCTCGCAAGTGCAAGATTGATCACACCTTGATCAATCTTTTACAATGATAAAGAATATGTGGTGGACTATATGAAGCCTATTCAAGTATATGAATATAAGTACAATAGGCTTTTAGAGAGAAGAAAGAAAGAGAGTGTAGAAGAGAAGGCTAAAACGTTTTTGATCTTTCAAATTTGCAAGGCTTGTTCTTGTTTTTGTTTTGCTCTCTTCCTTTCTTTTTAACAGTGTGGCCGCCCCCCTTGATGCTTTTTCCCTTTTGAAAATTATCTTCTAAGTCCTTGGAAGAGTATATGGCATCATTGTGACATGTCTTTGCTTACTTGGCATCTCCTCATTGGATGATCATTAAGCTCTTGCTTACTTGGCACTCATTGATTGGTTGGATGTTTTCATCACTTGATGGCTAGACAAATCTGAGAATTGTAGGATCTGCAAGGCACCACTAGAAGGGGGGGGGTTGAATAGTGGGTGCGGAAAATGTGGTTTTTAAAATTTCTTTAAAACCAAAAACCCAACTTCTGAAAACAGTTTCTGTTTTCAGGACCAGTTTTAAAACGTTTTGAAAACTAGGTTGTAGGCCTTCAAAAATTCTGAAATTTGGAGAGAACTTAGACTCAGATGTTATGAGTATCTCCTAAAAATTTCAGATTTAAATTCAACCTCTAACCCCTTGAAAATTCGTTAGTGGTCAGATTGCGCAAATCTGCCAGAACCGACACACTGATTTGAAAAATTAATTCCTATTTGTACACAACTCCAAATGCTCTGAAAATTTAACCACTAACCCCTTATATGTTATATTTAAATGGGTTGAAACAGTTTTGAAAAATTCTTTTGGGAAGTTAGTCAAATACGATCAAAGTCTCAACCTTTGCAAGCCTGAAAATCAGACTGCACTAGTCTCAGAACTTTGGACGTTTGAATGGCTTATACTTGTCCAAAAGGGTTGAAACCTGCGCCAAAAGAACCCTAGAACGTATGGTTATATTTTCTGAAAGTTTCGTGATTTTTGAAATTCGTTTACTATTTTTACAAACGTGATTAAAAACAGTAAACAATGCTGAAACAGAAAATCAGTGCTGAAAGTAAATGACACCAAGAATTTTATACTGGTTCGGTTATCAACAACCTACTCCAGTCTTCAAGGAACACCTTCCTTGGTTCACACTAATCACAAAACTCAAAAACACCTTACCACAGGGTTGATGGAGTTACACACCAACTCCAACCCTTTACAAACCTTGTATGTTCAATACAATTCGCACGAACACCACCACCTCGCTAGAATGAAGATTGATCACACCTTGATCAATCTTTTACAAAGATGTATGAATGGTGGTTTATCTCAAGCCTATTCAAGATTGAAAGAATATGAATACAATAGGCTTACAAGAAGAAAGAAAGAAAGAAAGAGGATGTAGAAGAAGAAGGCTAGAACACTTTTGATCTTTGATTTTGCAACTCTTGTTCTTGTCTTTGTTTTGCTCTTCTTCCTTCTTTTTAACAAGTCTTGGCCGCCCCCTATAGGTCCTTCTCCTCTTGAAAATTATCTTCTAAGCCCTTGGGAGGATGTAAGACATTATTGTGACAATGCCTTGCTTGCTTGGCATCATTCTATTGGATCATCATTTAGTCTTTGCTTACTTGGCACCTCTTTATTGGCTCAATGTTGTCAACATGATGACATGGAAAAAATCTGAGATTAACACTTTAAACATGTGCCAATATCAATCATAAAATCATACCATAATGCATAAGATTGTCACATAAATTGCAAGACAAAAAAATCTCACAAAATTCACCTAGAATTCGTCCATTAAGTGACATTGCCATGCTGAATTTTCAGCATGTGCATCATCCAATTTTATTCAAAATAATGCCAAATTTGATTTGATTTTTCTTTAAAAAAATGAATCACCAACTTATGGTAATTGTTCCTATCACATGAGAAATGGATATAGACACTTTTAAGACCATACATTCGGCCACACCATGTCTTCACACATGCTGAAAAATTTCAGCATGTGTGATATATAGAATATCACACTTTATTAATTTAAATAATATTCAAATCATTTCCATAACATCCCCAATTAATCCTCATGATACAAGACACAAAATATAGGCTCATATGGATATAAAATTCGGCCACCACATTAGTGCACATGCTGAATTTTCAGCATGTGTCACAATTGTGACAAAATTTGAAACATTACCTTTTGTAGCTTCTTCCTTTATGTCACCAACAATGTATGATTGATTCTTGACCAATCAATATGCCAACAAGGCTCCACATATGCTCCATTTCATCTTGAGTTGGCGTTGGAATGAAGATAAGACATGTGCTGAAATTTATTTTTACTAACTTTGTAAAATAGTGCACATTTAATAATACACACATGTAATATTCCAATCAGCCCTTAATTTAATTTTCTAGAACACTTTAAGATGTATATTATATGTAAAAAGTGTCTAGATACGTGCCACATCATGTTCAAGAAAAACGTTCCATGTCAAGTGCGTAGAAAACCGAATTTTCGATATTTATCGATTACCCGATTTTTCTCTAATTTAAATTCCAACTTTTGCACATGCTATATATATTATGTTATACATAATATATATAATATATACTTTAATTTTCAGCACTTGGCTGATTTAAATTGGTACCATAAACATGTGACAAAAATAAAATTGGAATCTTCACATTTTGGCCTAAATGTGGGATGATTTGTGTGTGCCAACATGGAAAGTATTTTTGTCTCAATATACAGTGTATGGCACGAAATTTTTAATAAATTTTGATGTATATGGGCTGGCCATTTATTTATGGCAAGTACGTGACACGCTGGCGAAGTTTCGGTATCGCCCGATACGACAAATTTCGGTTTAGAACCTTTTATCGTGTCGTATTTAATTTGTCATCACCATATCTCATATCATATGATATAAGACCTGAATGTACTCATAAATATGAGTTAAGTATAGTGGTGTGACGTAAACGTACGTACGTAAGATATATAACGTGTCAGTAGTACGTTGGAATACATGTGTATGTGCCTTTTAAAAAAAATCTGAAAATATATAGTTTATATGTATAAATGGCGTGTGAGATTGATGTGGGGAGGAGGAGAGAACTTTCCTTCCATAGCCATGTTGCCTTCATGTCTTTTCCAAATGCATCTTCCTTTAATGAACTACTTAGTTTATTAAACTAAGTACTTCACTTAATGAACTACTTTAGTTCATTAATTGTGGCACCTGAAAATAGTATAAACTCAACAAATGTTTGCCATATGATGTAAGCTTTAAAGCTTCATGGCTCGTTAGTTCGGCAACATAATATATAAGCTAAATAAGGCAAGTTATCATGCATACATGTACACTTGTGTATATACATATATATATATCCAACGTTTATATATATATATATATATATATTCAAATTTCTTTATTTTGAAATCACTCAAACCCCTTTTTCTCTACAATCTCCCCCTTTTGATGATTTTCAAAATAACTTATGAACATGATTTAAATCCTATCGCTCCCCCTTCAATTATGCATAAATTCAAAATTCGAAATTTAAATTTCGAGTCCGCTCCCCCTTGATTTATGCAATCAGTATCTCTCTCCCCCTTAAATCATTTCTCTCTCCCCCTTAAATCTCCCCCTTAAATCATGCTTTCTCTCCCCCTTTATTTTGGAAAGCAAATCAAAAGATGCCTGTAAAGATGAAGAAAAGAAAATCATGCAGTTCCTATTTGTGCGTTTGTAAGGGTTGTTTATTCAACCCTTTGAAAATGTCCCTTTTGGTACCCAGATTTGGGTGACCTTTCTAGGTCTTCCAAAAGGTGAGAAAGATGATGAAAACGCAACATAATAAACTTTTGGTGCGACTGTATCTGGCCTTTGGCCAAGGACTCCTTTATACACATTATATGTAGAACGCTTTGGATATGTCCTTGTGTTTGTATGCATAGCGCGTGGATGGATTGAATGCCGTGTATGCATCACTCTTTTCTTTTCATATCTATATGGTACAACATTGTGTTTCGCATGATATGATGAAGAGGTGGGGCGTGATGAGAGAATATGCAATTTTTGCGTCATCTTAGATGCCACTTGAGGCTTTGGGGAGTCTGCTTTCTTAGACATAACAAACTTTGTTGGTTTGGTTGATACTTTATTTGTATCAACGTATCCCAACCCCGTTTTGTCACTGTCATGCTTTTGTGATGATATAATGCGATGCAGCATGTTGGATCCTGTATCAAACTGTTTCACCTTTTTCTCTACATCGGCATTCCTTGATTTTAATTTTGAAATCTCGGATTTCAATTCAACGTTCTCGGATGTCAATGATGAAATTTCAGATTTTAATGCATTGATGATACATGATGACTCTTCTTTAGAATCGTTTAATTGAGCAACAAGATTTTCGTTAGAAGATTCTAACAATTTCTTGTCTTCAATTAATCGTTTCTTTTCTTTTGCAAGAGTCTTTGAAAATTTATGCAATTCTAAATACTGACTAAATAAATCATCATATGAACATTCAGAATCGGAATCAGAGTCGGAAGTTACCTCATTTGATGCTTTAGATGTAAAGCATGCTTGTGCCTTGTGTTCTTCCGTATCATCAGTCTCAGAGTCCGATGTGTCACTCCAAGTGGAGGCTTTGAATGCTCTTCTCCTTTGCTTAGGTTCTGAGACGAGTCTATTCTTGTTCCAATCCTTGTCAGGGTATTTTGTTTGTTTGTTTTTCTTTATTATGGCAGTCATATGATAGATGTCCGAGTTTGCCGCATTCATAGCACTTTATTTCTTTATTTTTATTTTTATGATCCTTAGATGAGGTGGACTTATGTTTAATCGATTTTCTCAATATTTTTCTTAATCTCTTAGCCATTGTGATTAAGTCCTCGTCATCGGAATCTGTATCACTATCATCTACGTCGTATTCATTTGATTTAAATGCTATGGCCCTATCATTATTAGAAATGGACTCAGAATGTCTTAAAGCAAGTTTGTTTTCATATACCTTAAGTGATCCGATTAGTTCTTCCATTTTAATTGATTTGGTCTCTTTTCTTTCTTCTATGGCCGTTACTTTAGGGTCCCATTCAGAAGGAAGGCTTCGTAGAACTTTCTGCACCTTTTCCTGCGTAGTAAAAGCCTTACCAAGAGACTCAAGAGAGTTGTAGATGTTAGTCAAACGAAGATCCATATCTACAATAGACTCATTGAGCAATAATTTAAAAGACTCAAGTGTGGACATGAGCATGTTAATTTTGGACTCCTTTACTTGGCTAGTCCCTTCATGTTTCATTTCAAGAATATGCCACATCTCTTGAGCACTAGAACAATTTGACACGTAACTAGCCTCACTTTTACTTAGGCCATTTAATAATAGTTACATGGCTTTAGCATTCATGCTAAGTTTCTTTTTATCATCACTTGTATATTCTTGTCTAGTTTTAATGACTTCTAATGTGACTCCGTCTACAGTGGACAACTTAGATGGAACAAAAGGACCATCTTCTATAATGGACCAAAGATGAATATCTATTGCCATAAAGAAGAGTTTCATTCTTACCTTCCATTGAATGAAAGACTCACCGTCAAAAAGAGGAGGCCTTATGGTTGACATTCCTTCTTGCACGGTTGTGGTTGCCATCTCACTGAATTGCTGGATTCTTTGAAGTGAGTGTTCCTGCGCTCTGATACCAATTGTAGGATCTGCAAGGCACCACTAGAAGGGGGGGTTGAATAGTGGGTGCGGAAAATGTGGTTTTTAAAATTTCTTTAAAACCAAAAACCCAACTTCTGAAAACAGTTTCTGTTTTCAGGACCAGTTTTAAAACGTTTTGAAAACTAGGTTGTAGGCCTTCAAAAATTCTGAAATTTGGAGAGAACTTAGACTCAGATGTTATGAGTATCTCCTAAAAATTTCAGATTTAAATTCAACCTCTAACCCCTTGAAAATTCGTTAGTGGTCAGATTGCGCAAATCTGCCAGAACCGACACACTGATTTGAAAAATTAATTCCTATTTGTACACAACTCCAAATGCTCTGAAAATTTAACCACTAACCCCTTATATGTTATATTTAAATGGGTTGAAACAGTTTTGAAAAATTCTTTTGGGAAGTTAGTCAAATACGATCAAAGTCTCAACCTTTGCAAGCCTGAAAATCAGACTGCACTAGTCTCAGAAATTTAGACGTTTGAATGGCTTATACTTGTCCAAAAGGGTTGAAACTTGCGCCAAAAGAACCCTAGAACGTATGGTTATATTTTCTGAAAGTTTCGTGATTTTTGAAATTCGTTTACTATTTTTACAAACGTGATTAAAAACAGTAAACAATGCTGAAACAGAAAATCAGTGCTGAAAGTAAATGACACCAAGAATTTTATACTGGTTCGGTTATCAACAACCTACTCCAGTCTTCAAGGAACACCTTCCTTGGTTCACACTAATCACAAAACTCAAAAACACCTTACCACAGGGTTGATGGAGTTACACACCAACTCCAACCCTTTACAAACCTTGTATGTTCAATACAATTCGCACGAACACCACCACCTCGCTAGAATGAAGATTGATCACACCTTGATCAATCTTTTACAAAGATGTATGAATGGTGGTTTATCTCAAGCCTATTCAAGATTGAAAGAATATGAATACAATAGGCTTACAAGAAGAAAGAAAGAAAGAGGATGTAGAAGAAGAAGGCTAGAACACTTTTGATCTTTGATTTTGCAACTCTTGTTCTTGTCTTTGTTTTGCTCTTCTTCCTTCTTTTTAACAAGTCTTGGCCGCCCCCTATAGGTCCTTCTCCTCTTGAAAATTATCTTCTAAGCCCTTGGGAGGATGTAAGACATTATTGTGACAATGCCTTGCTTGCTTGGCATCATTCTATTGGATCATCATTTAGTCTTTGCTTACTTGGCACCTCTTTATTGGCTCAATGTTGTCAACATGATGACATGGAAAAAATCTGAGATTAACACTTTAAACATGTGCCAATATCAATCATAAAATCATACCATAATGCATAAGATTGTCACATAAATTGCAAGACAAAAAAATCTCACAAAATTCACCTAGAATTCGTCCATTAAGTGACATTGCCATGCTGAATTTTCAGCATGTGCATCATCCAATTTTATTCAAAATAATGCCAAATTTGATTTGATTTTTCTTTAAAAAAATGAATCACCAACTTATGGTAATTGTTCCTATCACATGAGAAATGGATATAGACACTTTTAAGACCATACATTCGGCCACACCATGTCTTCACACATGCTGAAAAATTTCAGCATGTGTGATATATAGAATATCACACTTTATTAATTTAAATAATATTCAAATCATTTCCATAACATCCCCAATTAATCCTCATGATACAAGACACAAAATATAGGCTCATATGGATATAAAATTCGGCCACCACATTAGTGCACATGCTGAATTTTCAGCATGTGTCACAATTGTGACAAAATTTGAAACATTACCTTTTGTAGCTTCTTCCTTTATGTCACCAACAATGTATGATTGATTCTTGACCAATCAATATGCCAACAAGGCTCCACATATGCTCCATTTCATCTTGAGTTGGCGTTGGAATGAAGATAAGACATGTGCTGAAATTTATTTTTACTAACTTTGTAAAATAGTGCACATTTAATAATACACACATGTAATATTCCAATCAGCCCTTAATTTAATTTTCTAGAACACTTTAAGATGTATATTATATGTAAAAAGTGTCTAGATACGTGCCACATCATGTTCAAGAAAAACGTTCCATGTCAAGTGCGTAGAAAACCGAATTTTCGATATTTATCGATTACCCGATTTTTCTCTAATTTAAATTCCAACTTTTGCACATGCTATATATATTATGTTATACATAATATATATAATATATACTTTAATTTTCAGCACTTGGCTGATTTAAATTGGTACCATAAACATGTGACAAAAATAAAATTGGAATCTTCACATTTTGGCCTAAATGTGGGATGATTTGTGTGTGCCAACATGGAAAGTATTTTTGTCTCAATATACAGTGTATGGCACGAAATTTTTAATAAATTTTGATGTATATGGGCTGGCCATTTATTTATGGCAAGTACGTGACACGCTGGCGAAGTTTCGGTATCGCCCGATACGACAAATTTCGGTTTAGAACCTTTTATCGTGTCGTATTTAATTTGTCATCACCATATCTCATATCATATGATATAAGACCTGAATGTACTCATAAATATGAGTTAAGTATAGTGGTGTGACGTAAACGTACGTACGTAAGATATATAACGTGTCAGTAGTACGTTGGAATACATGTGTATGTGCCTTTTAAAAAAAATCTGAAAATATATAGTTTATATGTATAAATGGCGTGTGAGATTGATGTGGGGAGGAGGAGAGAACTTTCCTTCCATAGCCATGTTGCCTTCATGTCTTTTCCAAATGCATCTTCCTTTAATGAACTACTTAGTTTATTAAACTAAGTACTTCACTTAATGAACTACTTTAGTTCATTAATTGTGGCACCTGAAAATAGTATAAACTCAACAAATGTTCGCCATATGATGTAAGCTTTAAAGCTTCATGGCTCGTTAGTTCGGCAACATAATATATAAGCTAAATAAGGCAAGTTATCATGCATACATGTACACTTGTGTATATACATATATATATATCCAACGTTTATATATATATATATATATATATATATATATATTCAAATTTCTTTATTTTGAAATCACTCAAACCCCTTTTTCTCTACAAGAATAACACTTAAAACATGTTCCAAAATGATCATAAAATTGTTACCATAATTCCCAAGATCATCACACAAAATTAGCTACACAATTTTCTCCAAATTACCTTGAAAAAATCGGCCATAAAGTCTCTTGCACATGCTAAAATTTCAGCATGTGTAACATTCACATTTTATTCAAAATATTGCCAATTTTACATTGATTTAATCCAAGAAATCAAAGAATAATTCAATCACCATTTAGTACACAATATTCTTATCATTTATGGAATAAAAATTAGACACCAATGAGGCCAAAAAATCGGCCAACATTCATCCACACATGCTGAAATTTTCAGCATGTGTGATATTTGAAAATATCACCTTATTTGTTTTCATAGAATATTCAAAACACTTCTATATTATCTCCCAATTATCCACATTTTTCAAGACAACAAAATATGGCTCATTAAAGGGGATAAATTCGGCCAGCCATTTGTACACATGCTGAATTTTCAGCATGTGCCACAATTGTGACAAGATTTGAAATGTTACCTTTTGTATTTCCTTTCTTTAAGTAACCAACATTGTATGCTTCATTCTTGACCAATCAAGTTTCCAACAAGACTCCACATATGCTCCAATTCAGCTGAGCTAGGCGTGTGAATGTGTAGATACATGTGCTGAATTTTATTTTTGCAAACTTTGTAAAATAGTGCACATATAATTATACACACATGGTATATTCCAATCAGCTCTTACTTGAATTTTCTAGAACACTTTGAGATGTATGAAATATGTAAAAAGTGTCTAGACATATGTTATATGATATGCCAAAAACGTTTCATGTGTCGTGTACGTAGAAAACCGAATTTTCGACATTTATCGATTACCCGATTTTTCTCTAATTAAATTCCAAATTTTTATACATGTTATATATATTATGTTACACATAATATATATAAATATAACTTTAATATTCAGCACTTAGGCTGATCTTAAAGTGGTGCCTAAACCATGTGACAAAATTGAAATTGGAATCTCCAAAATTTGGCCTTAATGTGGGGTGATTTGTGTGTGCCAACATGGAATGATTTTATAGCTGTACATATCATGAAAGCCACGAAATTTGTAGCCATTTTTGAAGTGTAGTGGCTGGCCATCTATTTATGGCAAGTATGTGACACGTTGGCGAAGTTTCGGTATTCGCCCGATACGACAATTTTCGGTTTATAACATTTTAACGTGTCGTATTAAATTTTTCATCACCATGACTTATGTCATATGATATAAGACCTGAATATACTCATAAATATGAGTTAAATATAGTGGTGTGACGTTAACGTACGTACGTAAAATATATAACGTATCAGTAGTACGTTGGAATAAATGTGTACGTGCCTTTTTCAAAAAATCTGAAAATATATATGTGTGTGTATAATGGCGTGTAATATGTGTGGAGAGAAGAGGGAGAACTTTTCTTTCTTTAACTTGTTGTCTTTGTGCCTTTTCCAAATAATGCTTCCTTTAATGAACTACTTAGTTTAATTAACTAAGTACTTCACTTAATGAACTAGTTTAGTTCATTAATGGTGGCACCTGAAAATAGTTCAAACATAACAAATGTTTGCCATTTGATGTAAGCTTTAAAGCTTCATGGCTCGTTAGTACGACAACATTATATATGAACTATATAAGGCAAGTTTTATGCAATATGTCATGGATTTCTTTTTAACATGTTAAAATCATGTATTTTGGAATCACTCAAACCCCTTTTTCTCTACAGTGTATAACTCCAGTAACCCTTGTGTTAAGGTGTTTTTGGTTTTTAGTGATAATCGCGAAAGGTATCCTCGAAGACTGGAGTAGGTTGTTTTAACCGGACAAGTATAAAATTCCTGGTGTTCTTACTTTCAGCACTTTACTTTCAGTTTCCAACACTTTGCATCAATTTCGTTGCGACAGAAAAAAATAGTAAATGTTTCTCAAAAATTACAAAGCTTTCCAAAAACATAGACACACCTCTTATTTTTCATTTGGCGTAAGTTTCAACCCATTTGGATCAGTATAAGCCAATCAAACTTGAATAGTTCTGAGACTAGTGCAATCTGATTTTCAGAGTTGCAAAGGTTGAGAACATCAACGTGGTTGATACACTTCCCAAAGAAATTTTTGAAAAATGTTTCAACCCATTCAAATACATATATTGAGGGTCTTGTCATTAAATTTTCATGCCATTTGGAGTCTCCAATCAATTGGAATAAAATTTTCAAATCGGAGTATTGTTTCTGGCAGATTTGCGCAATCTTACCAAAAACGTATTTTCAAAGAGTTAGGAGTTGAATTTTAATTTGAAATTTTTAGGAGATACTCAGAACATCTGAAAGTAAAATCTCACCAAATTTCATAATTTTTGGAGACCTGTAACTAGGACTTTAAATCGTTTCAAATCAGAATCTAAAAACAGTTAGGTTTTTTGTTTCAAAAGTTTTTAAAAACCAAATTTTCCTCACCTACTATTCAACCCCCCTTCTAGTGGTGCCCTGCAGGTCCTACAGGTATCTCATTACAATACGGTGAAAAAGATCTTTAGATATCTTAAACACACACCTCACTTAGGACTTTGGTATAATAGAAATGCTAAGTTGGAATTATACGCATATAGTGATGCTGATTATGGTGGTTGCAAATTAGACAGAAAATCTACATGCGGTACGTGGCAATTCACAGGAACTAACTTGATCTCTTGGTTTCCTAAAAAGCAAGCTAGTTAGCTTTTTCTACCACCGAAGCCGAGTATATAGCCTTGAGTTTATGCAATACCCAAATAATTTGGCTTAAACAACAACTTAATAATTTTGGCATTAAAATGAATAAGATTCCAATTTTCTGCGATAGCATAAGTGCGATCAATCTTTCTCGGAATCCGGTACTTCATTCTAAGGCCAAACACATTGAGGTAAGATACCACTTCCTTCGAGATCATGTTCAAAATGAGGATATAGTTATGAACCGTATAAGAACAGATCATCAAATAGCTGATATCTTCACCAAACCCCTTAATCAAGCCAATTTTGAAAACTTACGAGCCAAATTATGTATGATGACTTACGATACCATTGCATAGTTCTATCTTTTGCATGATTTACAAAATAAAGGGGGAGATAGAATAAGAACATGATTTTAGTTAATAAGTTGGTAAGTCATGATTTGGCTGGTTGAATAATATCCTAAGTTTCAATTGGTATAAGTTTTGGAGCATAGGAGCATAGGTTAAGGGGGAGCGTATAATTTGAGGGGGAGCACATGAATACATGAGAATGAGAATTGAGAATTTGAAAAAAATTGGTAATTAGTTGGTAATTGGTTTTTAAAACAATTGGTACAAATTTGGTGAAACAATTGGTAATTGGTCAGGTTTTCAGAAAAATTCAATTGGTTTAAACTTGGTAGATTTATGATAAACAATTGGTAAAAATTTGTGACATTAAAATCGTGTTAAGTTATTTTGAAAATCATCCAAAAGGGGGAGAATATTGAGAAATATGTTTGGATAATTTTCAAGGTCATGATTTTAAGTGGTGCATAAGAATATCATACACGGTGTTATATGTGATTAAAATTTGAAAAAGTTGACATCGATCTCTCAGGTTGTTGCACTTCAATCGATCGATGTTCTTCGATCCCTCACATCGATTGATCTATGTAAGGCAGTGAAAGTTTAAGACCTCACTGTGAGACATCGATCTCTAAACCTGAGACACATCGATCGATTGATGTGTACATCGAACCCTCACTTCGATCGATCGATGTAGGTAAGCGACAAATTCTAAAACTCACTGTGAGACATCGATTCTGAAGCTGAGGCACTTCGATCGATCGATGTCTAGGGTTTTTAGAAATATTTTTATAAAATGTGATAAAGTGATTGTTTTCATTTGTACATGTTTTATATATGTTCATTATGTGATTATTATGTGGCTTTGATAATTATAAATGTATTGTGACTAATGTGCCTTGGAAGTTTCTACAACTTACCAAAAAGGGCAAGATTGGTATTTTGAGTTTCGTAGGAACATGATATGGTGGATATATATCAAAGACTTATTCTTATCATATTTATCAAGACAAAAGTTGTATTATATTTATTTCTGACCATCGGGGTCATTTCTGGAGTTTTTCTCACTAGGGGCATTTTGATCATTTCTCCCTGAGGGTATTTTTGGTATTTTCACTTAAAGAATCTATTGATTATATTCATATCTTCATTCTGGAGTTGTGCTATGATTATTTTGAAGATTATATGGTGGCCTTATATTATTTCTCTCACATGATGATATTATTGACTATAGAATATATATGACGAGTTGTGATGTCACATTCTGTTTCTTTCTTGAAGACTCTCTTATATATGTTATTGGAGTATATTTATCATCATATTTTAGAGAATATAAAGGTGTTCAAGGTGTGGAAATAATCACAAAATACAAGAAGAAATTATGGGAATTTTGGTGTTATATGTTGACATAATCTTGTCAGTTATTATTTGGTGATTTCTTCTTCAAAAATCTTATTTAATATATATTTATGCAAGCCTCCAAATGTGTATTAACAGGTGGAAATGATGGTGTACTCATTTTATAGCTTGGTGACAAGTGGACCAATCAAAAAGGAGCTAGTTGGCAAAATTGCCAACTTGGAAATTCTAAATTCAAACCCAACGGCCACAAGGTGTCTTTGGAGCTGATTTTTTGTTTGATATTGTCAAATCCCACATGCCTATTCTCAAGCCAAGGAGTTGAGGAGATATTGGAGGAATATACCATTCTATCTTCTTCTCATTATCTTTATTTTCTAAAGGATAATTGAGACTTGCCAAGGTGTAAATTTCGGCCAACATAATGTGTGCCAAGGTAGACAAATCATTTTGCTTTATGTTGTCAAGTGTACAAATCCAACCAATGATGTGAAGACAACTTGGACTTGATGATGAAGATGGGGACACATGTGCAGTTGTATCTACAAAGCTCAACTCACACTATAAATAGGAGGCAATGGTGAAGAAGATGAAACACACATGAAGCTTACTTGAAAGCATTTGTTGATTTGTCTAGCTATCTTCTTCTTGTTGTTCTTGTTCCATTCTTTGTAGCCAAGGTGTTCTTGTTATATTTGTTGGAGAGCTACAAGCCTCTTGAGCTTCATTTTGTAAGATTGATTAGCTAATTCTATAAGGCTACATCAATAGGAGGTAGAGGTGTTGCAACTAAGTGTTGCTTAGAAGATGTTCATCCAAGTCTTGAATAAGGTTGGTACCCAAGGATCAAGCTTGGTTCTTGTTGTAAGTTGATTCATACCATAGTGAAATCCAAGAAAAAGTGTTCCTTGGGAGTGGAGTATGTCACATTGACCGAACCAGGATAAATTCTCGGTGTCTTTATCTTGCTTCTACATTTCTGCATTCTGCATGTTTTTACTGCAGTTTTCACACAATTTCTCATGTTTTAAAAAAATAGCTAAACACTTTCAAAATTCATGATTTTTGATGGATTTATACTCCAGAATGTTAGCTTTCATTTGCAACAAGAATCACTTCATTTGAGCAAGAGAAAGTTAGTCGTTCAGTCTTTGCAATATAACTGCTCCAATCTGACTGCAATCTGACTAGTTTTGAGAAACCTTGAATTTTGTTTTAACCAAGAATTGTTTAAGGTCAGTGTCTTTTGGAAACATCAACTAGACACTCTAAGGAGTGTTTTGATAGAAAGATCAGCATTTTTGGTTGAATATTCAAAGAGAAACACGGTTTCCAAAATCAGCAACATTCTGTCCAGTTCTGTCCAGATTGACCATATGAATCTTTCTATTTGTTTGAAAGACAAATGGTCTTGTGTTTATCTGATTTTTGGACAGAGTCTTGTCAACACATTGAAGTTAAGTTCTGGAAAGTTTCATAATTTTTGGAGACGTGTACAAGGAGTTTTGAATTTTTCAAAAATGAGTTCTAAATCTGAGGTAGTCTCAGATTCTTTTTTTAAAATGGTTTTTAACCAAGGATAGTAGTGTAATTTCCGCTAACCACTATTCATCCCCCCCTCTAGTGGTGTTTATTACAAGTGCATGGTTCAACAAAATATAGCTACCTGATGTTGCATGGATCTAGATACTTCACCAAGATTGACCTTAAGCAAGGGTACTTCCAAGTGCGGATAAGAGAAGGGGACAAATGGCAGACTACATTCAAAACCAAGTTTGGGCTCTATGAGTAGTTAGTGATGCCCTTCGGGCTCACCAACGCCCTTGGAACCTTTATAAGGTTGATGAATGAAGTCTTACGGGTCTTCATAGGATGATTTGTTGTGGTGTACTTTGATGATATCCTAATCTATTCCCGAACCATAGAAGACCACCTTGACCATATTAGGGCCGTTTTTTAGAAGCTTAAGCAAGAACAACTTTACGCCAACATTAAGAAGTGCTCTTTTTGTTTGGAACGAGTAGTCTTCCTAGGCTTTGTCATTTCAGCGGAGGGAGTAGAGATGGATGAGGAAAAGGTTAGGTCAATTGTAGAGTGGCTCAAACCTAAGACTGTAGGGGAAGTGCGTAGTTTCCACGGACTTGCCAGTTTCTATAGACAATTTGTCAAGGATTTTTCATCCATAGCTGCAGCCCTAAATGAGATTGTGAAAAAAGATGTGCCTTTTCGGTGGGAGGAGCCACAACAACAGGCATTTGATGAACTTAAAAATAGGCTAACCACTGCACCCATACTTAGGTTACCAAACTTTGATAAGACTTTTGAGATTGAGTGTGATGCAAGTAGAGTGGGTACTGGAGCGGTATTAACCCAAGGAAAGAAACCCATAACCTACTTTAGCGAGAAATTGAAAGGTGCTGCACTGAATTACTCTACTTGTGACAAAGAACTTTATGCCCTCATGAGATCCCTACAAACTTGGCAACACTACCTTCAACCTAGAGAGTTTGTGATCCACAATGACCATGAAAGCCTCAAGTACCTTAAAGGACAAGGAAAGTTGAACAAAAGACATGCTAAATGGGTAGAGTTTTTATAGATCAATTCCCTTATGTGATTAAGTACAAATAAGGAAAGGATAATATAGTTGTTGATGCCCTCTCTAGGAGATACATGTTAGTGACTACCTTATCCTCTCGATTCTTAGTATTCGAATCATTTAAGGACTTATACCCCAATGATCATGATTTTGGCACAGTCTTTGAGCCATGTAAAGAGGCACCCTTCGGAAAATTTTACATGCATGATGGATACCTTTTCAAAGAGCATAAATTGTGTGTCCCCCAATTATCCCTACGAGAAGCATTGACTAGAGAAGCCCATAGAGGAGGATTAATGGGCCATTTTGGAGTGTTCAAAACCAATGAAACCCTTAATGAACATTTCTATTGGCCACACATGCGCGTAGATGTTGAGAGGTTATGTGGTAGTTGCATCACTTGCAAATAAGCCAAATCCAAGTCCCAACCACATGGCCTTTACACGCCCTTACCCGTCCTTGATTCCCCTTGGATTGACATTTTAATGGACTTCGTTTTAGGACTTCCTAGGTCTCGAGTAGGGTGCGATAGCATTTATGTTGTGGTAGACATGTTTTCCAAAATGGCACACTTCATTGCATGTAGGAAAGTTGATGATGCCACACATGTTGCTGACTTGTATTTTAAAGAAATCGTGAGATTGCACGGCATGCCACGTACCATTGTAAGTGATAGAGATACGAAATTTCTAAGTCATTTTTGGCGTGTTTTGTGGGCTAAACTTGGTACCTAATTGTTGTTTTCTACCACGGCTCACCCATAAACTGATGGACAAACTGAAGTTGTTAACCGTACTCTATCTCAACTTTTGCGTGCCATTTTGCAAAACATCTTAAACATTGGGAAGATTGTTTACCATATATTGAATTTGCATACAATAGGAGTGTCCATCATGGTACATTGCATAGTCCATTTGAAATCGTGTATAGTTTTAACCCCTTGTCTCCACTTGATTTGATTCCTATTCCGGTACATGAACTTTCAAGTCTTGATGGTAAACCAAAAGTGGAAAAGATAAAGAAATTGCATTAACACGTTAAAGCACAACTCAAGAAGAAAAACAAAGCTTATGAGAAAATTAAGCCAACAAACATAGAAAACGAGTTGTGTTTGAACCAAGTGATTTGGTTTGGTTACATTTACAAAAAGAAAGGTTTCCCAATGAACGAAAGTCAAAATTGTTGCCTAGAGGAGATGGACCATTCAAAGTTTTAAAACACATAGGTGACAATGCCTACATCCTTGATCTTTCCGAGAGTTATGGTTCTATTTCTCCTACTTTCAATGTTGCTGACCTCACACCTTTCGCTGATGAACCCTTCGATTCAAGGATGAATACTCTTGAGGAGGGGGGGATTGATGAGGATCAGGGATTCCATCAGGAGGTCACATGGCCTACAACAAGAAGGAGGGTTAGAGAACTTGGACATCAAGTTAGAACCTTCTTGTATAAGCATGTTCAAGATGAACCTAAGGTTCATTGGGTTCACTTCATTGAACCCACACTATGAGCGTGTATGAGTGTGCGTGTGTGATTGTATTCTTTATTTTGAATTTTTGTCTTGTTTTTCTTGTGATCCTTGTTTCTTTGTGTTTTCTTTGTAGGTAAGTAGGTACATGATAAGTTACAAGCCAACTGGAGGACCCACAAATGGCTTTAAAGGCGTGTGCACCCAAAAAGGAGACAAAAGGAATGTTTGTCTTGAGAAGAATGTTTGTCTCCACAAGGACAAATTCAAATGTGGTCCAAGATGAAATTCCTTTTCAAAAATTAGCTCAAAATATCTCCAAGGGGGGCAGTCACATGAAGTTCAAAAAAGGAAGATCAACTTGAAGTTAAACTTGAATTCAAATTCAAAGATGATTTGAATTTCAAGTTCCAACCAATTTGAGACTTAAATTTCAAGATAGAAGAAAAGACATCATCCACCTTTAGAGCTCTAATCACACGCCAAATTGAAGGATAAAGGAGGATAAATCACAACTCAAAATTGAATCCAAATTTGAATTCAAATTCAAACTCAATTTGGATTCAAACTTCAACCAAGTTTTGAATTCAACTCCAATCACTTCCTCATCATCAAATCAGGTCTCTAACAACCTCATTACTCATCAAACATGGCTGGAAGGAGTGGAGAAGACAATCAACAACCAATTCAAATTCAAACTCAATTTGGATTCAAACTTCAACAAACTTTTGAATTCAACTCCAATCACTTTCTCAACATCAAATCAAGTCTTTAACACCCTCATTACTCACCAAAAATTGGCTGAAAGGATTGGAGGTGGCAATCAACAATCATTTCAAATTTTAGCTAGAATTTGTTTTAGTTTTGAATTTCAAACAAGTTTCAATTTTTAAACACTTGTTAGGTAGTTTAGTTGAGATAATATCCAGCCATTTTAAGGCTTGAAAGGGGCGACATTCAGCCTATAAATAAAGCCCTTGGGGCGTGCAAAAGAAGGCAGAAATTTCATGAAATAAAACTTGATATTTTCTCCAAATCTTGTGAGACTTTGTTTTCTTGGTTTTGCGTTAAAAACCTATGTTAATATCCTTCAAAGTTGACCATTTTGAAGGTGTGGCCATTGCTCTAAGGTGTCGTCCAGGAGGGCCATACGGTTTGTCTGATCAACGACCATCTTGAAGTTTTGGTTCTTGCTCGTTGGAACCATTCCTTTGCATCACTAAGGAAGCAAGGGGAAGTCTTCTTCCTTGTGCCTAAACCCTAGTGAAGGACGTTTGGAGGTCAAAAACTTAGGAGCCCACGGTTTGCATGCATCATGTAACACTTAAATCATGCATTTCAAAAACAGTCAACATCTAAATTATGCATTTTCAAATCACTCAAACCCCCATTTCTCAACACGTTACTGGGCTCCACTACTGGCCGCAATCTAGTTCAGCTTGGCCATCTTAGTTCCGCCCATGAAGTCCTTTTTCTAAGCTAGTAGGCATGCATGGCTTATAAGGCAAACTTCCCTAGCATGCCTTGATCAGTTTAGCTCAGTCATTGCCAAAAAAAAGTCCAGATCAGCATGTCCAAGCCTAACAGTTTAGTGCGACCAAAGGATATGTCATGTCAGAACTTACCTCAGGTCAGCTCGGCAAGAAGCCAAGGCCAATATTTTTCAGGTTAGCTCGGAAGATGTTACACCCGTGCCTTGGCGTAAACAAAAGAAAAAGAAAAATAAATTAAAAAGTAATAATTATGACATAAATCCTAAATTAAATAGGATTTGAAAAATAGGATATACTTTACCTGGAATCTAAATCCTATCCTAACTAAGATATTTTTAAACCTTATCCTACCGTTTAATTAACCCTAACCTAACCCTAATGTTTTCTATAAGTTTGGCCAGCGTCCCTCCCTCATACACACTTCCAGCGGCCCCCATACCACAGAGGAATTGCTGCCACTTTTCTCCTCTAGAGCAAACGGCCAAAGAAAGAAAAAAAAGCAGCTTCATTTAATCTCCAGCGCTACCTTCAGCTATCAACAACATATATATTTTGATTTGTTGCATCTATCGGCCAAAGCAGGAAAAGAAAAATATATGAACTCTTTTTTACATTACCCAGCCTCGTTGCAATCAAGAAGCAAACATCCACTTCCATGGTTCCTTTATTTTTTTTTGGTTTCAATCTTTCGGCCAAAGCACACAAAGGAATAGAAGAAATTGATTCCAGTCACCAACAAGCATTAATCCAATTGTACGGTATAGTATAGCAATTGAGGTAAATAATCTCTCTATACTTGCTATGTTTTGCGAAAATTCTATACGTTATGTTCGTAATAAAATTGGATCATGCATAAGTATGAATGGTTGCATAGATATATGAATATATTTTGTATATGTGATTTGTATATGCTATATGATTTAGTTAAAGGGTTGATTTCAATTGATGCCTTAAGTTTATATATGGACGTGTGCTGTGGTATGTATCTGGGTAAAGGGTACAAAGGAAGGTTGATTTCAGTACACAAGCCGCCTTTTGAAGATATATTTAAGTTGTTTAATGTAAAGATTTAAGATAATATATTCTAAATTGCATATACATGTATATATATTTGTAGGTGACTGATTATGTACGCAAAATTGGAAATTTATGGGTTTAAGTTTGAAAGGCCGAGAGATTATGGTAAACTGAAAGTGACGGCTATTTTTCATATATAAATAAAAGGTGATATTTTCCTTATGACTATGACATATATATATAAAATATACACACGCATACACGTAGGCAGTGGCATGCATGAATATATGATGAAAATGTTCAAATAAGGTACTGTTTTTATAGTTGGCCGAAAGTTGGAATGTATATTTTGGGATTGTAATTTTTGCATATGTATGTATATTATAGTGTGTGTGTGTATGAATATATGAATATAAAATCTTTGCACAGTAGGTATTGAGGCCTAATCTTTATTGATACATATTGTTTGCACAAAGTTCACTTGAATGAATATTTTGATATGAGAATTCAAATGATTTATTTTATAAGAATATTATTTAAAGTAAATGAATATAAATATGTGCCGTGGGGTATATATTTGTATGATTTGAAAAATTTGAGTGGCTATAGGGGTTAGGCACTGGCCACCCTTGAAATTATATTTGGAATTGTTCTATTTTAAAGTATAAGAACATATATATATTTGCTATAGAATTTCATACAGTATAGGAATATGTATATGTATGCCATATATATATATATATATATTTTTATTTTATATATATATATATATATATATATATATTTTTTGGCAGAAAAGGATATATATATATATATATATATATATATTAGTATAAACCCTCACTTATGGCGGAAGAATACCTTATTACATAGCGATAACGTACTGCGAAAGTAGAAAGTTGATCCTTATCAACCTCCAAATTATATATGATATGCCGCATTAAAACCTTGCCAAGTAAAACCACCCTTGTGGATAAAACCTTGGCGAAGGAAAAAGCATACATATTTATATAATTGGAGTGTTGATATGCTCTACAGTATAACATGAAAGAAAATACAATCCGAGTGATACAGAAAGAAAGCGGAGGAAAGCCAGGCCATGAAATATCCAGTGCTTGATGCATAGTCCTCATCACATTGAATACAGCGTCGGCGTCAAGGATGTGGGTGAGCATGACATGTGATCTCGTCCATGCACAGGAGAAACAAAATGCTAAGTTAAACAAACATATGAGGCATAATAAAATGAAGATGACCAAAAGAATGCAAAGCATACCGAGTCTGCCTGCACCCACCAGGGTACAAGCAGAGAAAAGGAAAGCATGCCAATCCATATGGAAGACCATAAAAGCTCAAGGAATACGCAAATTCACTGATGAGAGATCCAAAGTTACGGCCCCACGAACTAATGACGGCAGATCGTGGCGTGAGTAGTATTGTGTCTGAGGAACCAACATTGCATGCTGAGCAAGGTAGTGAGTAGCCATGTTTGCCTCTCTATAAACATGACTAAATTCCAATCGGTGAAGGTGAAGTAGCGTTTGCAATAACCGCAGATGATAGTTTCCAAATACAGACTGTGGTTGCCGCAATCGAGAAAGCATTTGAGCACAGTCTGATTATAAAATAATGGAACAATAATGTGGGAGGAAATATAGCAAACAGAACATCGTCGCCTGTATCTCTGCAGTAAGAGGTGTACATGGAGGTAATCGAAAAGAGATCGCCCCAACACAGGTACTTGAATGATCACACAAAATAGCCCCTCCTGATGCATATTGTCTACCAACTGCCGCATCAATATTTAACTTTAATCTACCGGAAGGAGGAGTTCGCCAGCGAACCACTTGTGGGCGTGGGAACCGAATAGTGGGAATCCATGAAAGATGAGGTGTTGGTCCCGCCGCAAGTTTGGAGCCATGTATTGTTTTAATCCACATCGCAATGTCATAATGTATTGTAGCCCAAATGGAGGACGGAGCAAACGAGGTCGACTCACCATATACTAATGATGCATAGGTGCGCCATATGTTAGACACAACAATAGCCGGAACAATGATTTTTATTATACCAAATATAGATGAAAATGTAGATCGATACCACCAAGATAATAGAT
The DNA here is from genome assembly GCA_036186865.1 of Eustoma russellianum. Taxonomy (NCBI): domain Eukaryota; kingdom Viridiplantae; phylum Streptophyta; class Magnoliopsida; order Gentianales; family Gentianaceae; genus Eustoma; species Eustoma russellianum. The sequence goes on from AP025042.1 coordinate 11,656,890, forward strand.
ATTGACGGAGATGCAATGAAATGGGGGACAAAACATGTAACTCAGTGGCAAAGAAATCCCAGATGTGCCGAATGTTGTTGCAGTATAGGAAAACATGATCCACCGTGGCCGAAGCTTGCTTACAGAAAGGACATTCTGTGGGACGAGCGGCAGAGTACTTACCAATGTAGTCCTCGAATGGTATTGCAGAATGGAAAATGCGCCATAGTAACAACTTAGTGGCGGGGGAATGATGCTTGAACCAAATGAATTTAGCAGAAAGCAATGTTGGCTTTGGGACACGGCAAATGTCATAAGCAGATCGCAAAGAAAATTCCCCCGATGCCGTGGGTGTCTAGGTGAGATACGAACCATCTCCTTCAGTCTGAGCAAGGCAGGTAGCATGAATTCGACAGATAAGTCTCCAAACCGGCGAATCCGACAGTCGAGGCCGATAATCCCCTCTGTTGCCATATTTAATATGCATATGCGCCATATTTAATATGCATATACTTACTCCAAAGTGTATCATGTTGCTGATATGACCACCAAATTCGACAGTGGTAAGCCTTTTGTAACATACTAAGATCCCGAAGCCCCAAACCTCCTTCTTCAGTAGGCGCAGTAATTGTAGACCATGCTACCCAATGATGCCGATGTCCCCAATAAAATGACACCATTTTCCTTTCGATGATTTTGATGACTGACTTTGGCAAACCTCCTGTTGCAAAAACATGAAGAGGTAGCGTGGAAACCACCGAGCAAAGTAAGACAAGGCGACCTGCAGAAGAAAGTAGCCAGGAGTGCCATCCATGTAGGCGGTCATCAATATACTGTAGCAGGGAGGTACAATATCTAGAGCGATTGATACCCTTATGTAAATAGGATCCAAGGTATCGAAATGGTAAAGTAGTACACCTCATGCCTAATACGGTCTCAAAAGATCGCCATTGATGAGCTGAGGTGTTGGCAGAGGGAATGAAACTGCTCTTCTGAAAATTGGCCTTCTGACCAAAAGTAGTTTCATACAAAGTTAAGAATGAATGAAATCATCTTAAATTGCATTGTGTACCACGCAAGAACACAAGCAGGTCGCCCGCGTATGCCAAGTGTGTGATAGCAAATGGAACCCTGCCTAGGCGAAAAGGTTGTAGTGCGCCAGAGTCAACCAATGATTTTAAGCCTCTACTGAAACCCTCAGAAGAAAGAATAAAAAGCAATGGGGACAGTGGGTCGCCTTGCTTGACACCTCAATATGGCCGAAAAGACACCGAAGGTTGGCCATTAATCAAAACTGATAATGTAATGGCACGTAAATGATTGAGGATTATCCGAATGAAGAAATTTGAGAAGCCAAACTGTCGTAACAACAATTCCAGATACTCCCAGCTTACTCTATCAAAGGCCTTCATCATGTCCAATTTCAAACATAATTGAGGACCACCCTTATCGATCATGTGAACCATCTCACGTGCCATTAAAACTTGTGTGGAAATATCTTGCCCGGGTAAGAAACCCGTTTGTTCCGGAGATATTAATTTGGGAAGCAATTTACTCAAACGTGTGGCGATGATCCTCGTACAAACTTTACTCAGAAACTTTGTAAGACAGATAGACCAGAAATCACTAAAGGTTTGAGGAGATTGTGTTTTTGGTATCAAAGTGATCAATGCAGTAGCCATTACTGAGGGCTGTGGAACGCCAAGAAAAAATTCTTGCACCGCTTTAACAACATCAGAATGAATAATTGGCCAACATGATCGGTAAAACTTACCATGAAATCCATCTCGTCCTGCTGCACTCTGGGGATCTAAATGCCACATTGCCTCCTTTACCTCTGTCTCCATTGGTAACTGCGTAAGCATGGTATTGTCTGCCTCTGATATTAGACAAGGGAGGTGCGAAAGAACGTCTGCATGATTATGTGTTGCCTCCCTAACAAATAAAGCGGTGTAAAAAGAAATAGCTTCTGCCATAATGTCAGTGGGCGACATACACTGCGCACCATTGGAAGTGTGAATTTGTTGTATGCGGAGTTGTGATCGTCGATCTTTGACAATAGAGTGAAAATATCTTGCGTTAGCATCACCTTCCTTTAGCCATTTTACCCTCGCTTTTTGCTTCCAGAAATGCAGCTCATATGTGGATGCACGAAGATATTCAGCTTTGGCATGATGATATGCCTCGCGCGTTGCGTCATTAGGGTCAGCCTCCCAAATAGCCTGAGCAATATTGAGATTAATTTTGGCTTGCATAAGATTTGTAAAGATATTACCAAAGATTTCTTTATTCCACCGCTGAATGTCCCTCTTCAGAGAAAATAATTTCGAATAGAAGCCATACATACCTCCAGTAGTAGGATACGACGACCAGGCATTCTGTATATAAGAATGAAAATCTGAATGAAGTAACCATGAGTCCAAGAATCTAAAAGGGCGATGGCCACCAGCCGTGCTCAACCGACACACAAACAATAGGGGCGTGTGATCCAAAGAAACTCTCGGAAGATGTGTTAGCTGTATGTCTTCAAACACATCTTGAAAAGAAGAGTTGACAAATAACCAATCCAATCTATGACGAACCCGGCCTAGACCCCTGCCATCAACCCAAGTAAATCTGGGTCCCTGATATGGCAGTGCCATAAGAGAACAAGACTCAATACAGTCATTAAAGTCTTGTAATACTGCAAGGGGGGATGCGAACGACCACTATGATCATCAAGCAAGCGAAAAGTATTGAAATCTCCTCTAATCACCCAGGGTAACGTGGATGCCCTAGAGAAGTCACATAAAGATTGCTAGAGAGCACGACGTAAAGATGATGTGTGCTTTGCATATACGACCGACAAAACGAATGTTAGTTGAAGCGGACGATATAGTAAAGTGAAATGAACTACTTGATCTTGATCCTGCGTAGCAAGCAAATGAAACTCTGAATCACGCCAGAAAAACCAAATATGTTCCGACTGAGAGGAATAACAACTGGAAAAACCAAGACGCAAACCAAAACCGTTGTGAGGGTGTATGCTTTGGTTCAATAAGTGCAAGTAAATGTAAATGATGTTCACGAATCAAATGATGCAATCTAGATAGGGAGGCACGCATGCCTCTGATAATCCAGATTAATGTATTCATTGAGAAAGAGTGGAGTCACTTTCCTACAAGACATGCGAAGCACTACGCGTCAATATAGTAGATGGCGGCAAAGGGGGTAGATCTTTTCTTGAACAACGTTTCCGACGAGGAACGATGAAATCGGCGTCCTCAGTAAGTTCCTACAGTCGTGATATCAAGACCTCCACATCTGGCGATGGAGGGATTAACTGCATGAGCCGAACGACTTCATCTGGGACATTTGGTAAGTCACCCGTTGGAACATTAGCAGGCAATTCAGTATCAGAAAAGTGTCCCAAATCACAGTGAATGAAATCATTTGGCAGTGGAGGTTCCGCAGCATCACAAAAAACGTCCGCATGCAGGTCATTGTCTTGATCCTGTAGAATGATATTATCAGAAGGCGGAAGATTATCAGCTGAATGGTCCTGGGATGGCACCTCAGGTGACGGAATATCTGTTGGTGGATCGGCCACCAGTTTTTTCTTTATAGGTGTCCACCGTTGAGTTTTCGGACGAGGTGGAGGAGGCGGCGGTGGGGGTGGTACAGATGACGCAACTTTTGTGGGACATGAGCCAGGTGCATGTCCTAAACGGCGACATGAGGTACAAAACAGTAGAAGATCCTCATAAATCACTGATTGCAGGATAAATCTATTCTTTGCCTGCAAATATATTTTCTGCGGTAATTCTTGAGAAACATCTACCTCAACACAGACTCTAGCAACAGATGGCCGTAGCCCATCTGTTGTAGCAACATTCAGTTTGATGGGCGAACCGATTAGCGGACAATCTCAAACAATGCTTCACGACGATGTAGATGGATTGGGAGCCCAGGTAATGCGATCCATATCGGGACAATCGGGACATCAGCGGTGGGATCAAAATCAATAGTCCATTTTGTAATTCTCATATGACAGCCAGAAATATGCCATGATCGTTGGTAAAAACAACACAAATAGTCCGATTCATTATGAAAATTCAATAGAATATGCGTTTGATTGATTAGAGTGATCCGAGATCATGATGAAAGCCTATCTTCTCAAAAACTTCACGTATAATTTTCAATGGAGGGCGTCCATACCAGAAAGTACCTACCAATGAATATTTGAACGGAGTAGCAAGGGCATCAATCTCAGAATCCAGAAATGATATCAAAGGGATGTTCTTATATTGTGAAACTTTCTTTGGCGAAATGGAGATGTTGCATGATGACGCTGCACCAGAGACCACCGCGGCAAAGGATGGTGGCGCGGTTGTCATTGTGATTGATTGGAAAAAAGGAATGATCTTTCGATAATTATCAGCGGGGGAAGGGGCAGGAAAACTCCAGAAGGAGCAGTGTGATGAGAACAACGGAGATCGAAGGGAAGAGACCGGTGGCGGCGTCTATCACCGCAAAGTCGTCCGTGATTGCCAGAGAGTCACTTATATATATATATATATATATATATATATATATATATATATATATATATTAAGAAAGGAAAGTCTCCTCCTCCTCCTTCACCACATTTTTTTTTGAAAACAAAATTTTATTAGCATAAGCCCTCACTTTTGGAGGAGGAAAACCTTATTACAAAAAGAAAGATGGCAAGGATAACAGTATGCGATTATCAACATCCATATAATATATGATATGCCGCATTAAAACCTTGCCAAGTAAAACCACCCTTGTGGATAAAACCTTGGCGAAGAAAAAAACGTACATATTTATATATATGGAGTGTTGATATACACCATCGAATAAATGAAAAACAAAATAATCCTGGAGGTTGCACCAATGCACTAGAATGAGGATCGTGCCAAGTATCATTGCCCGAAAATGATTCGTTGTCAGAGCAGGTCTCATGCAAGCGGGTGGTAGATCAGTGCCGAGCCAAGATCGCAGTCATGCATAAAAGAAACAAGTGTCTGAGTATAGCACAGATATTTTATGGAATGTATTGCTTGAAATGAAGCAGACAAAGATCATACCACGCCTGCCTGCACAAACTAATGTGCCGGTAGCGATTGCAAGATACGCCAAACCCTTCGGGAGAGTTGCAACGGGAGGTAATTGTATCGACAGATAAGCCATGCCAATGGAAACGTAAAATATTGCGCGAACAATATTGTGAATGCTCCGGAGCCAAAAGAACCCATCATTGTGTTGGCATAAACCATATATCAAAAAAATAGGAAAAATGTGAGAGGGCCGAATAATGTGTACCGCTATCCAACAGTGTAAGAGAATGTAAATCATACCGAGTCTGCCTGTACCCAATCGAGTACAGGCAGAGAGTACGTAAAACCGCCAGTCCTGATGGAAAGCTTGTGCAGAGCGATCATGGTGGCAGCAACCCAGGGGTGCAGTGTAATGAACCCGCCAAGCAAAACGTGTGTATGAAAAGAAAACAGTATAAGTGCTGAGAATGAAGAAAATGTAGCAGTATAGCATTGGAATATAAATCATACCGCGCTTGCCCGTAACCATAATGATACGGGCTGAACAAACCGAGATACGCCAATCCATTAGGAAGACATGATTGTCAGCCTGCGCGCAGGTTAGCTGATGTGAGATCGAGAAGTAGTGAGGCGCGTACCAAGGCTGGGAGATTATGACTGCTGAAATATCCTGTCTCAGGGAAAAGCATGGCGTGTTGAGCTAAATTGTGAGCCGCCATATTGGTCTCTCGATACGTGTGTGTTATCTCCAATCTATGTGACTGAAGTAACGAATGTAAGAGGTGCAGATGATAATTGCCAAAAATTCGCTGCGAGTTACGTAGTCACGACACCAGGTACTCACAATCAGATTCTATCATAAGTGATCGGAAGAATGGAAGAAAATATAGGAGACCAAATAAAGTTGCCTGAATTTCTGCCATCAATGGTGTGCACGGTGGCAACCGGAAGGATATGGCTCGCACACAAGCACCATGATGATTGCGCAAGATTGCCCCCCCCCCCCGCAGCATATCGACCACCGACTGCTGCGTCAACATTCAACTTGAGTCTACCGGATGGCGGACATTTCCATCTAACAATCCTGAGGCGAGGTGGTCGAAGGTGTGGGATCCAGGAAAGGGAAAGACTTGGTCCTGCTGAGAGCTTGGATCCCTGTATTTTCTGAATCCACATATTAATGTCAAAGTGTACAGAATTCCTCAGCATGGCGGCCGAAAAGGATGTTGAATCCCCATAGGTGAGCTGAGCATAGTGTTTCCAGATGTTAGAAACTGCTATAGCTGGTACGACAATTTTTAAAATTCCAGATATTGATGATGATGTGGAACGATACCACCATGATAATAAGTATTGTCGCAGGGTGAATACTGCCGGTAGCAAACCCTGAAGTTCCGAAGCAAAAAAGGCCCAAATCGGAAGGATGCGATCGCAGCAGAGAAAGACGTGAGAAACTGAGGCTGAATGTTGTTTGCAAAAAGGACACTGCGTTGGGCACACCACAGAGTAACGGCCAATGTAGTCCTTAGATGGCAGAGCAGAATTGAATATACGCCATAACAAAAGTTTCGTGGATGGAGAGTGATGTTTGAACCAAATAAATTTTGCTGACAGTTGTGTGGAGATGGATGTCCGACAAACATCGTATGCTGATTTCAGGGTGAACTCGCCTGTAGAAGACGGTGTCCACGAAAGGAAAGTATCCAAACCAGTCGTCTGGGACATACACGTAGGATGTATGCGATAGACTAACTTCCATATTGCAGAGTCTGGAAGCCTCGGCCTATAATCACCTCGTCCGCCATACTTCATATGCATATAGTTACTCCACAAAGTGTCATTTTTTTAGTATGTCCACCATATTCTGCAATGATATGCTTGTTGTAACTGGTTAAGATCCCGGAGGCCCAATCCACCTTCTTCAATAGGGTGTGTAATTTTGGACCATGATGCCCAATGATGACGGCTGTCCCAAAAGAAAGAAGCCATCTTTCTATTGATAATTCGGATGACGGATTTTGGTAAGCCACCTGCTGCTAAAATGTGTATTGGAAGGGCAGCAATCACTGAGCGTAGCAGCACTAATCGGCCAGCATGTGAAAGGAGTCAGGTATGCCACCCTTGTAAGCGGTCCTCCATATGTTGCAACAGGGAGGTGCAATACACTGCTCTATTAATACCTTTGTGTAGATAGGAACCCAGATATCGAAAAGGAAGAGAAGCAAGCCGCATACCAAGAATATCCTTGAAGATGCGTCTCTGATGTGAGGCAACATTTGCCGAAGGGATGAAATTACTTTTATGATAACTAACCTTTTGTCCGGATGCTTCTTTATACTGAGTTAAGAATGCACGAAAATGACTAAGGTTACGCTGTGTGCCTCGAAGAAAAATAAGTAGATCATCAGCATATGCCAAGTGGGTGATAGCAAAGGGAATACGTCCCAGCCGAAAAGATTGGATATGACCTGCCGCAGCAAGTGACTTTAAGCCCCTGCTAAAGCCTTCTGATGACAATATAAATAACAGCGGAGACAGCGGGTCACCCTGCTTTACCCCTCGAAATGGTCGAAACGGTGATGACGGTTGTCCATTGATTAAAACTGACAACCGTGTGGCACTAAGATGATTAATAACCACGCGTATGAAAAAATCCAAAAATCCAAATTTACGCAATAATAGCTCCAGGTATTCCCAGCTTACCCTGTCAAACGCCTTCATCATATCTAATTTCAAGCATAACTGAGATCCCCCTTTATCCAGCATATGTATCATTTCCTGCGCCAATAATGCTTGTGCCGAGAGATCATGTCCTGGTAAGAAGCATGTTTGCTCCGGTGAGATTAATCATGGCAAGAGCGTCCCTAGTCGTGTGGCGAGAATACGAGTACAGACTTTACTCAAGAAATTCGTAAGACAAATGGGGCGAAAGTCACTAAATGTTTGTGGAGATTGTATCTTTGGAATCAATGTAATCAAAGCACTGACCATGACTTCTGGTTGCGGAACTCCAAGAAAAAACTCCTGCACTGCTTTAAGTACATCTGAATGTATAATAGTCCAGCATGAGCGATAAAAATTACCATGAAAACCATCTGGTCGTGCGGCACTTTGAGGATCTAAACTCCACACAGCTGTCTTTACCTCTGACTCCGACGGAAGCTGAGTTAGCATGAGATTGTCATGCTCAGATAGTATACATGGAATGTGCGAAAGGATCTCCGAGTGGTTGTGTGTTGCATCCCATGCAAATAAAACAGTATAGAACTCGACTGCAGAAGCCATGATATCATCCGGGCTATTTAGTAGGATGCCCTCAGAGTTTCGTATTTGCTATATACGAATCTGGGTGCGTTTACCTTTGACAAGTGATGAAAATATCTAGTATTAGCATCTCCTTCATTTAACCATTTAACTCTTGCCTTTTGCTTCCAGAAATGCAATTCATAGTTCGATGCAAGCAAATAATCTGCCTTGGCCTTATAATAGGCGTGCCGCGTATCCTCCGTGGGTGTTGCATCCCATCGATGTTCTGCATGAGTCAGCAAGTCTTCTGCATGCTTCAGATTGCTGAAAATGTTTCCAAAGACATCTTTATTCCACCTTTGTATATCTTTCTTTAATGCCAATAACTTTTGGTAGAAACCATGCATTCCACCCGTTGTTGGATATGATTGCCAAGCATTTTGCATGTAGGGTTGAAAATCCGAATGATGGAGCCATGCATCCAAAAATCGAAAGGAGCGACGGGATGGCGGTGCACTCATTTTGCATAGCAAGAGGAGTGGAGTGTGATCAGAAGTCGCATGAGGCAAATGAGTAAACTGCGAATTTTCAAACCTATCTTGAAATGTGGAGTTGACAAAAATCCAGTCCAATCGTCGCCGAACTCGGCCAAGACCCCTGCCTTCCGCCCATGTAAACCTGGTGCCGTGATAGGGGGCCATAAGAGAACAGTCTTCGATACAGTCATTAAAATCCTGTAAGGCTGTCAGTGATGGAGTGGATCTGCCACTGTGGTCAGCCAGAGATCTAAAAGTATTGAAATCACCCCCACAAGCCAGGGCAATTGCAATGTTGTATTGAATTCACACAAAGATTGCCAAAGTACATGACGCTGAGAGGGTGTATGTTTCGCATAGACAAACGAAAGTACAAAAGTATACTGCAATGATAGCAACTGTAATGTAAGATGGACCACTTGATCCTTGTCCTGCATGGCAAGCAAACGGAACTCATTATCCCGCCAAAAAAACCAAATATGTTCTGACTGCGAAACATAAGACTGCGAGAAACCAAGACGTAAGCCATATCCAGTTATCTGTGATGGAACATGTTTAGGTTCAATCAAAGCAAGTAGATTCAATTTATGTTCTCTAATCAAATTGTGTAGCCGGGGCAGTGAGGCACGCATGCCTCGAATATTCCATATTAATATATTCATTGAGTAAGGGTAGAGGAACTTCCCTGAATAATATGAGATGCACTACGCGTCAAGATGGTTGATGGCGGCAAGGGAGGAAGATCCTTGCGGGATCGACGCTTACATCGTGGAACCACTGGAATAAACGCAACGTCCTCGGCAGGGTCCTGCATAGGCAAAATTAAGGCCTCGTCATTCGGCGATGGCTGCATGAGCTGCATGCGGCGGGCCACATCAGCAGGAACCATAGGGATATCCTCTACGGGCGTGTCAGCAGGCAAATCAGTGTCGGACACATGCCCAATCTCAAGCTGCGTGGTGTTAGCAGGCACATGATAATCCGCCGCATCACAGAATTCATCCTGCAATGTAGCATCGGGAGCATGATCCGAAGGCAACGGGACAGTATTGTCTGAGTCGTGGTCCGCGTCACCTAAATCATCTGGGATATATGCTGGATCAACCGTAGGTAAAGAAGGTTGCTCATTTTGATCCATGGGGTCTTCTACATTAATAGTTCGATCCATGGGGTCTTCTACATTAATTGTTCCCTCATGCGCCGAATGATGCCCAGATGATTTACGCTTAACTGGGGTCCAACGCGTCTTGGTCTGACAAGTAGGGGGAGGCGGAGGAGGTGGCGGTGGAATACTAGACTCTCCTTTGGATGCGCAATCAACGAGTGCATGCCCCAGTCTACGGCAATCAGTGCAGAACAAGGGCAAATCTTCATAAACAATTGTCTGCAAGATTAAACGGCCTTTTGCTTGTAGATATATCTTTTGCGGCAAGTCCTAAGATACATCAATCTCTACGCACACACGAGCTACCGACGGCCGCAGGCCTTTGGAGGTTGCGACATCCAGTTTGATCGGTAAACCAATGGGGCGAACGATTTCAAATAAAGCCTCCTGCTGATGAAGATGTATAGGCAGCGCAGGGAGGACAACCCAAACCGGCACAATGGGGACATCGGACGAGGGATCAAAATCAACAGTCCACTTCGTAACTCTCATGTGACAACCAGAGATATGCCAAGATCGACGATAAAAGCATCGCAAATAATCGGCCTCATTGTTAAAATTCATCAAAATATGTGTTTGATCAATCAGAGTAATCCGAAGATCGTGATGAAACCCAATCTTCTCAAAAACTTCTCGTATAACCTTTAATGGGGGACGACCATACCAAAAAGTGCCAACTAAGGAATATCGGAATGGAGCCGCAAGAGCATCAATTTCCGAATCAAGGAAAGAAACCATTGGAAACCATATATAATTTTTTTATGAAAGAATGCATTTATTGAAAACCTCACTTGTGGCGGAGGAAAACCATATTACAATCATTATTACAAGAATCAGAGTACGTATGTATACCATATATATATATATATATATATATCTGTGTGTGTGCGTGCGTGCGTGTGTGTGTATGTATGTATATGTATAAGATTTGTAAAGTTTGCATATGGAGGCCGATGGAGTTACATGTACGTATATACGTGTATATGCACATGTATGAGCATGAGCATATGTACGTGCATACATACACTGCTGAGAGTGTCATATTTGGTATCTTAGAATTTTTGGTCTATCTTGATTATTTGTTTGGAATTATTTGGTGTTTGGATGACAATTTGGTAATTTTGACGAATTTGACATTTTGGCCCATTTTGGTAAGTTGGAATAACTTTAGTACTTGGAAATAGTTTTGGAAAGTTGCATTTGCATATTTTTGGAAATTCATCTATACACTTGAAATATATTGTTAAGCCGAATTGGTTCCAAACAAACGGAGCGTCCGGGCATATTGGCTATTTCGGATATAGTGCGTCCGGACATATTGGCCGCCATTAGAGCACCCTGGCATATTGGCTATTGTGATATAGAGCGTCGGGGCATATTGACTATTGAGAGACCAATCGTAAGTCTTACGGTATAAGTCATTTGTAGGGAAAGTGCTATAGCCATTGCATTATTTTGGACCGTTTTAGCCGGGTTTTGGATTTTGGACACTTTGATATTTGGATTTGGACCGAGTTGTACTCGGATTTGGATTTTGGATATCGGATCGGCTAAATCGGATTTGGAAACTTCAGACTTTTGGACTTTGACGTTTTGGGCCTTTGACTTTGGACATTTTGACATCGCATATTTGGAAAATTGCGTCATCGATTTTGGATTTGGACTAACACCTAATTGGACTTTGTTGCGTACTTTATTGGACTTTGCTACGTACTTTGTTGGGTCTATTTGCGCTATTTGCTTTTGGATGTTATGGTAGAATTGTAAATTTACTTATTAAGAGAAGCATGCTATTATTTTATGTTGTTATATATTTTCATCACACTTGATTCTCCATGTATGATCCCATGGTAAGTATAGTGGGATTACTTGCAGAGCGACTTGTCGCTCAAACTACGCCTTAAATTTTTTTTACAGATAGACAGGTAATTGAGTTGTACACCCGAGGATGATCAAGAATGAAGGTTTGGGATTGAGGATATTCTAATGAGACTCTTTGAGGATTTCGTAGAGACAATTATTTTTGCTACTCGAGCTTTATGTAATTTTGGAGATTTAGTATTCATCTACATTTGACCATTGTATTGGATTTAGGTTTTCCTAGACATTGATAGTTATGATGATGATTATTTCCAGGTTTTATTTTTGACTTCTGCTGACGTGTATACATTTTTTTGACGCCTTGTATTCTCCTTAGCGAGATACGACGGGTGAGTCGTTTCGAGTACTAGGACTCGGGACGGGTCGCTACAGGTGGTATCAGAGCATGGCTCTAGATCCACGGCAGAAGCTTAGATTTAGGCCATGATCTTCGAAATTAAGTTACGATTTTGTCCCTAAGTCACGATCTTAGACATAAGCGCCGATTTTTAGACGTAAACAATGATGATATATTAAGCATGTTATTGTAAATAAGACGTGACTTTAGAAGCTAAGTGATGACATTGCCCATAAGTTATAATTGTAGACTTTTGGAATGACGATACGAAATATTGGCTCTAGAAATTAAGTGGCGATCTGAACATTAGGTGATGATTTGAACATAAGCACTTATCTTAGTCATAAGCTGTGATTATACTCTAAGCCTTGAACTTAGAAATAAGTAATAATTTTAGACGTAAGAAATGATGATACTAAGTATCCATTCTAGAAATAAGTGAAGACATTAAACCTAAGTGATGATCGGATAAGGGATATACCCACGAATACCTAGGGTACTCCATACGACTCAAAATTATTTGTCTTACCTAAGTGTTGATTATAACTATTTATATAATTTCTTGGATCCGACCCCTGCAAACCCGTTACCATTATGGTAAATGGAGCAGATTCATGCCTCTACCTCGACAATAGTGTCGGAACACGACTAGGTCTAATTTGGGATTGTAGTTCCTAAGAGATGATTGAAGTAAAACGAATTACTGAGGAAAGGATTTATTAGTGTTCTGATCAGTAGAGTTTAGCAAAGAACATCATACAAAAGAGGATTGTATTTATAATTAAGCTATTGAGTTTTAGAATATCAAAATAGGTCAAAGATATTAGTCTTACAAGGGATATCGATTGATAGTGAAAAACGAGCACTACTAAAATGAGTACAGAGAAATGTCAAATTATTACAAATTTGAATTAAGAGTTGATTCCTTGGAACACGTAAGTATAGACGTACCGAGTAGGTTTGAATTAATATAGAGTAAGAATGAACAAGTGGTGGGTTCTTTTCAAGTGAGATCTAACTAAATTAGAATTAACGGTTGAAATAACCAAGTAAAGAAGTACAGTGGATCAGCATGGTGCGCGGAAGCATGGTGGATTAGAATGCTCTAAGTCGATCAATATTTAGTGCGTCATACTAGGATTGGAAAATCAAAGTTAAGGATTTTATCATAATAGACGGAGGATAGACTTATAAGAAACGATACATAGCTGGACTTTTCATGACAATAAGGGGGTGACTTAGAAAAGAAAAAAAAAACTATACAAAGTATGGACACAAAAATTCAAGTAGTTAAATGTTTCATATAAGCACGTACATCTATATTTTAAAAGTTTTTCAAAGATTTTCGTTTATATGTATTCCAACTAGTTTCATTTTTTTGTATGGTCTATTAACCTTACAAGGCCATATTTTCTTCTGTAATTCTATATCAACACAACGAATTTGCTACTACCCCGATAACTCTGAAATACAGATATATTTCTTTTTATGTTGATGTTGTCAAAGAGCGAGATGTTTACTAATTCTTATACAGTATTTTAAATTTTTGTTTTTAGTTACAACAATTTTGTCGAAATAAATTCTATTTGTTGACTATTGACATTGCAATCATTCCATTCGTTAAATGTTTTGAAATTATTTATCAGCTTGCAATGAACTTACTTAATTTTGCGAAACAAAAAGTAGTTTTCAAAATATAAATACCTCTTTTAGAAGAATAAAGGCATCGTATTCAAATCGTTTTATAAAACCTTACCTTGCTATGTTTCAACTGTTTTTAATGCGACCTTACCGCAATACTTTTGTGAACGAGTTATATCATTATTTTCTTTAAGAGGTCACTTGATACACCGCTTGTGAAAATAAATATATAATACCCTGATTTTCGTGTTTATAAAATTAGAATTAGTATTTTTTTCTTTTAAAGTTACATTCAAAATTATAACTACTTAAGCTATATTTTTATTTAAAGAAAAGCATGTCCATACATATATTCTGTATATTAGGCTATTGATGGTACGCCAAATGAGTGAGGATATGGTCACAGTGTTAGTACGTAAGTATATAAGAATTGATTTTGGAGTACTTGATGGATATTTGGTTGGTTATTTATCTCAGTGATGGATATTTGGTTGGTTATTTATCTCGGTGATGAATTATAGATAATGAGTTTAAGAAGTTAGAATTGTAGAATATAATAAGTTGAATGATACACGTCAAGTGGTATAAATGAAAGTTTATAAGTTGTAATTATAGAGACTTAAGTTAAAGATTATAGCACACCTAAGAATCGATCTTAGAGGGCTGACCGCATATATAAGTATGATAAAGACTGATGATTGGGCTATAGAACCCCCAGTATTGTGAGGATATCCTAAGCTTTATCTAGAGTTTTTAAGAAGTATTAAGAAGATAGGTTATGATCTTAAATAAGCGAAGAACAATGGATTAAAAATTACCTTATAAGTGTACAATGAATTATTTTGAAGACTTAGTCCTATGTCGAGGAAGGACAGTGGTTAACATATCGGAAAGCGCAAGGGATATTGAGCTTGGTCGCTAAGTTGGTGATTACACATTACACAAGTTTCGAGGACGAAACTTATTATAAGAGGGAAAGTCTGTTACACCCGTGCCTTGGGGTAAACAAAAGAAAAAGAAAAATAAATTAAATAAGTAATAATTATGACATAAATCCTAAATTAAATAGGATTTGAAAAATAGGATATACTTTACATGGAATTTAAATCCTATCCTAACTAAGATATTCTTAAATCTTATCCTACCGTTTAATTAACCCTAAGCTAACCCTAATGTTTTCTTTAAGTTTGGCCAGCCTCCCTCCCTCATACACACTTCCAGCGGCCCCCATACCACAGAGGAATTGCTGCCACTTTTCTCCTCTAGAGAAAACGGCCAAAGAGAGAAAAAAAAGCAGCTTCATTTAATCTCCAGCGCTACCTTCAGCTATCAACAACATATATATTTTGATTTGTTGCATCTGTCGGCCAAAGCAGGAAAAGAAAAATATATGAACTCTTTTGTACATTACCCAGCCTCGTTGCAATCAAGAAGCAAACATCCACTTCCATGGTTCCTTTATTTTTTTTGGTTTCAATCTTTCGGCCAAAGCACACAAAGGAATAGAAGAAATTGATTCCAGTCACCAACAAGCTTTAATCCAATTGTACGGTATAGTATAGCAATTGAGGTAAGTAATCTCTCTATACTTGCTATGTTTTGCGAAAATTCTATACGTTATGTCCGTAATAAAATTGGATCATGCATAAGTATGAATGGTTGCATAGATATATGAATATATTTTGTATATGTGATTTGTATATGCTATATGATTTAGTTAAAGGGTTGATTTCAATTGATGCCTTAAGTTTATATATGGACGTGTGCTGTGGTATGTATCTGGGTAAAAGGTACAAAGGAAGGTTGATTTCAGTACACAAGCCGCCTTTTGAAGATATATTTAAGTTGTTTAAAGTAAAGGCTTAAGATAATATATTCTGAATTGCATATACATGTATATATATTTGTAGGTGACTGATTATGTACGCAAAATTGGAAATTTATAGGTTTAAGTTTAAAAGGCCGAGAGATTATGGTAAATTGAAAGTGACGGCTATTTTTCATATATAAATAAAAGGTGATAGTTTCCTTATGACTATGACATATATATATATATATATATATATATATATATATATAATATACGCACGCATATACGTAGGCAGTGGCATGCATGAATATATGACGAAAATTTACAAATAAGGTACTGTTTTTAAAGTTGGCCGAAAGTTGGAATGTATATTTGGGGATTGTAATTTTTGCATATATATATATATATATATTATATTGTGTGTGTGTGTGTGTATATATGAATATATGAATATAAAATCTTTGCACAGTAAGTATTGAGGCCTAATCTTTATTGATACATATTGTTTGCAAAGAGTTCACTTGAATGAATATTTTGATATGAGAATTCAAATGATTTATTTTATAAGAATATTATTCAAAGTAAATGAATATAAATATGTGCCGTGGGGTATATATTTGTATGATTTGAAAAATTTGAGTGGCTATAGGGGTTAGACACTGGCACCCTTGAAATTATATTTGGAATTGTTCTATTTTAAAGTATAAGAACATATATATATTTGCTATATAATTTCATAAAGTATAGGAATATGTATATGTATGCTATATATATATATATATATGATGAAAAGAATGTCTCTCTAGCGATCACCGGCGATCACGCGGCGATAGCCGCAGCTGCTGAATTCCGACACCGCCATCGCATTGCCGCTCCATTCTCGACTTCTTTGGAAAATCCGGTATATCGCGTAGCCGCTAAATTCTTCGGCGCTGAATTCTTTGGCATTCTACGAAAACGCCGCCAATCTCATCACGTCATCAATGGATTCTGCGCCGCCGCATCATTTGCGGTGGTGGTTTCTGGTGAGTCATCATCATAGAAATCAACATTTCGCCAAAGACCGTTTCTCGATATAAAGGTATCCCCTTGATCTCATTCTTGGATTCCTAAATTGATGCCCTTGCTGCGTCATTCAAATACTCTTTTGTGGGTACATTCTGGTATGGTCGTCCTCTATTGAAAGTCATACGGGAGGTATTCGAAAAAATAGGCTTTCATGATGATCTACGTATCACACTAATTGATCCAACGCATATTTTGTTGAATTTTTGAAATGAGGCTGATTACTTGCGATGTTTCTATCGTCGTCCATGGCACATCTCGGGTTGTCATATGCGTATAACAAAATAGACTGCAGACTTTGATCCTACCACTGATGTTCCTATTGTCTCAGTCGGAACGCAATTGGTTTTTCTGGCGTGATTCAGATTTTCACTTGGTGGCAGTGAAGGATCATGACCAAGTGGTACATTTTACTCTATTGTTTCGGCCTCTGCAGTTCACATTCGTTTTATTTGTAGTCTACGGCAAGCATACAACATTTCTACGCCGCTCATTATGGCATTTTTTATGTGCTTTCTCGGAAACATCTACTTTACCATGGATGGTAGGAGGAGACTTCAATTCTTTTCGCTCACTGGCTGATCACGAAGGCCGATCACAACCCTCTCTCTCTGCATTACAAGATTTTAATGACTGCATAGAATCATGCTTTTTGATGACGCCACAGTTTCACGAGCCAAGATTTACTTGGGCTGATGGCAGGGGCCTTGGATGAGTCCGTCGGAGGTTGGATTGGCTATTTATCAACTCTGCTTTTCAGGATACGTTTGATGATTTACAACTGACACATCTTTCATGCATTACTTCTGATCACACACCCTTGTTATTTATATGCCGGTTATGCACGTCTGAGGTCCGTCGATCTTTCTGTTTTTTGGACTCTTGGTTGCTTCATCCGGATTTCCATACTTATATGAAGAATGCTTGGACATCTTATCCTATAACTGGAGGCATGTATGGGTTTTACTCCAAGTTATTCCGACTGAAGAAGGACATACAGAGGTGGAATAAGGAAATTTTTGGTAACATATTCTCCAACGTCAAACAAGCAAAATCTAATCTCTCTCGCGCTGAGAGCATCTGGGACGCAGACCCAACAGACACGAATCATGAGGAGTACCATAGAGCTAAAGCTGAATATCTCCGGGCCTCCTCATATGAGCTACAATTTCGGAAACAAAAAGCTCGTGTCCGATGGTTAAAGGAAAGAGATGCAAACACACGCTACTTTCACTCTATTGTCAAAGGGCGACGATTGCAACTACGTATATAACAAATACATACGGTTGCGGGCGCACCATGCACTACACCCGATGCTATTATGGACGAAGCCGTCTCATTCTACATGTCCTTATTTGCTCGAGAGGCTACTCATAGTTATGACGCTATACTTTATCACATCCCATATTTGATCTTCCAGATGATAACTCCATACTTACGCAATTACCTATGGAGAAGGAGGTTGAAGCGGCGGTTTGGCACCTAGACCCTCAAAGTGCAGCAGGACCCGATGGTTTCAATGGTAAGTTTTATCGTTCTTGCTGGTCAATCATTCATACTTTTGTGGTTAAAGCAGTGCAGGAATTCTTCATTGGTATTCCTCAGCCTTCTATGATGGCTAGTGCATTAATCATCTTGATTCCCAAAAAGTCATCCCCTGCAACCTTCAATGATTTTCGCCCGATATGTCTCACTAACTTTTTGAGCAAAGTTTGCACAAGAATCATTGCTAGTCCCTTGAATACATTGCTACCCAAAATAATATCTCCAGAACAAACAGGCTTCCTGCCAGGTTCTGATATTTCCACTCAAGTTTTAATGTCTTGGGAGATGATACATATGATGGATAAGGGTGGTTCTCAGCTATGCTTGAAACTAGATATGATGAAAGCATTTGATAGAGTCAGCTGGGAATATCTGGAAATGTTACTGCGCACCTTTGGTTTCTCTGACTTTTTCATTCGCATTATCCTCAACCACTTACGTGCCACCACATTAGCAGTCTTGATTAATGGCCAACCTTCTGCTTCCTTTTGGCCTCATAGAGGGGTAAAGCAAGGAGACCCTTTATCTCCTTTGCTGTTCATTCTTTCTTCTGAGGGTTTCAGCAGAGGGTTGAAAGCTTTAGCAGCTTCTGGAGTATTGCAACCTTTCCGCCTAGGCCGGATTGTAGAAATAAGAGGGTTTGAATGATTTTAAAATAAGAAATTTGAATGCATATATATAAATATATATAAACGTGCATAAATGTGTACATGTATGCATGATAACTTGCCATTACTTGCCTTATTTAGCTTATATATTATGTTGCCATACTAACGAGCCATGAAGCATTAAAGCTTACATCATATGGCAAACATTTGTTGTGTTTATATTATTTTCAGGTGCCACCATTAATGAACTAAATTAGTTCATTAAGTGAAGTACTTAGTTTAATAAACTAAGTAGTTCATTAAAGGAAGATTCATTTGGAAAAGGCACAAAGGCAACAAGGCTAAGGAAGGAAAGTTTTCTCCTCCTCTCCTCTTTAATGATACACATGCCATATATATATATACACACCATATATTTTCAGATTTTTTTTATAAAGGCACATACACATGTATTCCAACGTACTACCGACACGTAATATATCTTACGTACGTACGTTAATGTCACACCACTATACTTAACTCATATTTATGAGTATATTTAGGTCTTATATCATATGATATAAGATATGGTGATGACAAATTAAATACGACACGATAAAAGGTTCTAAACCGAAATTTGTCGTATCGGGCGAATACCGAAACTTCGCCAACGTATCACGTACTTGCCATAAATAAATGACCAGCCCATATACATCAAAATATGATGATATTTTTGTGCCATACATGATATAATCAGCCAAATATACATTCCATGTTGGCACACACAAATTACTCCACATTAAGGCCAAAATGTGAAGATTCCAAATTTAATTTTGTCACATGTTAATGGTACCACTTTAAACCAGCCAAGTGCTGAGATTTAAAGTATATATTATATATATTATGTATAACATAATATATATAACATGTGCAAAAGTTGGAATTTAAATTAGAGAAAAATCGGGTAATCGATAAATATCGAAAATTTGGTTTTCTACGAACATAACATGGAACGTTTTTCTTGTACATCATGTGACACATATCTAGACAATTTTTACATATGATATACATCTTAAAGTGTTCTAGAAAATTAAATTAAGGGCTGATTGGAAAATTACATGTGTGTATTATTAAATGTGCACTATTTTACAAAGTTAACAAAAATAAATTTAAGCACATGTATATACATCTTCCAACGCACATACAGCTGAGATGGAGCACATGTGGAGCCTTGTTGGCATATTGATTGGTCAAGGATCAATCATACATGGTTGGTGAATTAAAGAGAAAAGCCACAAATGGTAAGAATTCAAATATGTCTCACTTATGTCACATGCTGAAAATTTCAGCATGTTGAACCAAGGTGGCCGAATTTTATGTGTTTAATGTGACATATTTTGTCATCTTTTATTAGGTGATAAATTGGAAGAATATATGGTAATGTTTTGAATATAATAAATAAGAAAAAAAAGAGGATATTCTACATATCACATGCTGAAAATTTTTTTTCAGCATGTGTACAAGGGGGATGGACGAATTTTAAGCCTCTTTTGTGTCCAAGTTCATTTCTCAAATTGATAGCAAGACTTACCATGTATTGTTGATTCATTTTTATAATGAAAAATCAAAGAATAATTGATATTATTTTGAAAGAAATGGAAGGTTGCACATGCTGAAAAATTCAGCATGGCAAGGAGGTGGCCGAAATTTAGCATGACAAAATGGGAGATTTTTTGTCTTGCAATTTATGATAAAATTTTTGATTTATGGTATGAATTTATGGTTGATTTTTGACACATTTTTGAGTGTTTATTTCAGATTATTTCCATGTCATCTTGATGACAACATTGAGTCAATAAAGAGGTGCCAAGTAAGCGAAGACTAAATGATGATCCAATAGAATGATGCCAAGTAAGCAAGGCATTGTCACCATGATGTCTTACACTCTCTCAAGCACTTAAAAGGAAATTTTCAAGAGGGGAGAAGGCCTATAGGGGGACGGCTGCAAGGTTAAAAGAAAGAAGAGGAGAGCAAACAAAAACAACAACAAGAATTGCATTCCAAAGTGATGAAATTGCCAAGCTCTTCTTCTCCTACATCTTCTTTCTTTCTCTTTTCTTGTAAAAAGCCTATTGTTATTTACATCTTTCAATCTTGAATAGGCTTCATATAAACCACCATTCATTCATCTTTGTAAAAGATTGATCAAGGTGTGATCAATCTTCATTCTAGCAAGGTGGTGGTGTTCGTGCAAATTGTACTAGCAATACAAGGTTTGTAAAGGGTTGGAGTTAAGGTGTAACTCTATCAACCCTGCGGTAAGGTGTACTGCGTGTGTGTGATTAGTGTGAACCAAGGAAGGTGTTCCTTGAAGACTGGAGTAGGTTGTTTATAACCGAACCAGTATAAAATTCTTGGTGCCATTTACTTTCTGCATTTACGTTTCAGTTACTGCACTGTTTAGCCTTCTTGTTCGCATCCGTAAAAATAGTAAACGGTTTTCAAAAATTACGAAAATTTCCAGAAACATACTTACACGTTCTAGGGTTAATTTGGCACACGTTTCAACCCTTTTGGACAAGTATAAGTCAACTAAACATCAAAAGTTATGAGACTAGTGCAGTCTGATTTTCAGACTTGCAAAGGTTGAGACTTTGATTGTATTTGACCTACTTCCCAAAAGAATTTTCCAAAACTGTTTCAACCCATTTAAATATAATATATAAGGATTTATTTGTCAAATTTTCAGAGCATTTGGACGTTCACACAAATAGGAATTAATTTTTCAAAACCATCTACCGTTTCTGGCAGATTTGCACAATCTGAGTACCAACGGTTTTTGAAGGGGTTAAAGGTTGAGTTTTTATTTGAAATTTTTGGGGGACCCTCATAACATCTGAGGCTAAGTTCTCTCAAAATTTCATAATTTTTGGAGACCTCTAACCTGATTTTAAAAACGTTTTAAAACAGGTCCTGAAAACAGAATCTGTTTTCAGAACTTGAATTGTTCAAGTTTAAAGAAATAAAAAAGAAGCACACTTTCCGCACCATCTATTCAACCCCTCCCCCCTTCTAGTGGTGCCTTGCAGATCCTACAAGTGGTATCAGAGCGCAGGAATACTCACTTCAAGGAATCCAACCATTCAGTGAGATGGCATCCACAAATCTTAAAACCGAGCAAGAAGGTATGTCGAGCCAAAGGCCTCCACTTTTTGACGGTGAGTCGTTTATTCAGTGGAAACTTAGGATGAAGCTTTTTCGTATGGCTATAGATATAGATCTTTGGTCAATCATTGAAGATGGTCCTTATGTCCCATCTAATGTATCCACTGTAGACGGAGTTACTTTAGAAGTTACTAAAACAAGACAAGAATATACGAGTGATGACAAAAAGAAACTTAGTATGAATGCTAGGGCTATGCAATTGCTCTTAAACGGATTAAGTAAGAGTGAGTCTAGTTATGTGTCAAGCTGTTCGAGTGCACAAGAAATGTGGAGGATTCTAGAAATGAAACACGAAGGCACGAGTCAAGTAAAAGAGTCAAAAATTAATATGCTCATGTTTACACTTGAGTCTTTTAAATTATTGCCCAATGAGTCTATTGTAGATATGGATCTTCGTTTGACTAACATCTACAACTCTCTTGAGTCTCTTGGTAAGGCTTTTACTACGCAGGAAAAGGTGCAGAAAGTCCTACGAAGCCTTCCTTCTGAATGGGACCCTAAAGTGACTGCGATAGAAGAAAGCAAGGAAACTAAATCAATAAAGATGGAAGAACTAATCGGTTCACTTAAAGTTTATGAAAATAAACTCACCATTCGGAAAACGGAATCATCTAAACAAGGTAAAGCTATTGCTTTTAAATCAAATGAATACGTCTCCCCTCCCTCTGATCACGTAGAGGATAGTGATTCCGAATCGGATAATGATGATCTAATTCTATTGGCTAAAGGATTGAGAAAATTTATGAGAAGGTCATTTAGAAACAAAAATAAGGGCACTACTACTAAGAGAAATAAGAACAAGTCAAACGATAAAGATGTTAAATGTTATGAATGTGGCAAACTTGGACACTTATCATATGACTGCCCAAATAAAGAAAAGAAGCAAACTACTAAGTACCCTGACAAGGAGCGGAATAAACATAGACTCGTCTCAGAACCCAAACAAAGGAAACGTGCTCTAAAGGCTTCCACCTGGAGTGATTCATCAGATTCTGAGACTGAGACCGAAGAGGAGACCGCACAAGTATGCTTTGCATCCAAAGCATCTAATGAGGTATCTTCTGATTCTGACTCTGACTCTGAACCTTCTTATGATGATCTTTTTAGTCAGTATCTAGAATTGCATAAATTTACTAAGACTCTCGCTAAAGAAAAGAAACGATTAATTGAAGACAAGAAACTGTTAGAATCTTCTAACGAGAATCTTGTCGCTCAATTAAGCGATTCAAAGAAAGAGTCTTCATGTGTCATCACTGCATTGAAAACCGAGATTTCATCATTAACCTCTCAAAATAATGAAATGAAATCCGAGATTTCAAATTTGAAATCAAGGAATACCGATTTAGAGAAAATGATGAAACAGTTTGATACAGGGTCCAACATGCTGCATCGTATCATATTATCACAAAAGCATGACAGCGACAAAACTGGACTGGGATACGTTGATACTAACGAAGTATCAATCAAACCAACCAAGTTTGTTGTGTCTAAGAAAGTAGACATCCCTAAGCCGCAAGTGGCGTCTAAGATGACGCAAAAAGCGCCCCCTTCCTCACGCCCCACTCCATCATATTATGTGAAATATAACGTTGTACCATATAGATATGAAAAGAGAAGAACAATGCATACACGAAATACATATCATCCACGCACTACGCACACACACACAAGGACATATCAAAAGCGTCCTTCATTCAACGAGTATAGAGGAGTCCTTGGGCAAAGACCCAAAGTGCATGCACCACATGTCTATTATATTGCACCTTCATCTACATTCTTGCCATTTGATAGACCGAGAAGGATCACCCAAGTATGGGTACCGAAAGGTACCTTTACCAAAAGGTGATTAACTAACTCGAAAGGACCCAAAATTAAAAGGGTACCTAAATCACCTTTTCACATTGCAGGGAGACCACACATCGAAAGACACATCAATAAAGTGGTTCCTTGACAGTGATTGCTCGAGGCAAATGACGGGTGACCCGAGCTTGTTCTTCAAATTAAAGAAGGTCACAAAAGTCGGATCCGTGACCTTTGGAGACAACAATGAAGGCAAGATCATTGGAAAAAGTACTATTGGTAATCCGAACACACTCCAAATCTCCAACGTATTTTTGGTAAGCAACCTATCTTACAATCTTCTTAGTATTTCTCAATTTGTTGACAATGGTTTCAATGTGTGTTTTACTCACCCTTATTGCAATATAATAAATAAAAATGGAGAAACAGTTTTAAAAGGAAAACGAGAAGGCAATATTTTTACGCTATCTATGGATGATGTAGTAGACGCTAAAGTTAAGTGTTTTATGACAAATGAACCCAATGTGAATTTATGGCATAGACGTTTAGGACACATTGGTATTTCCACACTAGAAAAACTTCAACGAAAGAACCTAGTACGGGGATTGCCTACGCTTGATTTAGAAAACTTTCAGTTGTGTGAATCTTGCATAAAAGGCAAACAAACACGTGAGTCACTTAAGCCGAAAAATGAAATAAGCACGACTAGAATATTAGAACTATTGCATATCGATTTGTTTGGTCCTAGTCGCACTACAAGCCTTGGTGGGCGTCACTATGCATGCGTAATTGTTGATGACTTTTCTCGTTATACTTGGACTTTATTTCTTGCACATAAGGATGATAGTGCCGTAGAGATTGCTAAATTAATTAAACAACTTGAAAATCAATACGGTGTAAATGTGAAAAGGATAAGAAGCAATAGAGGCGGCGGGTTTAAAAACAAAGAGATGATTTCATTTTGTGTAGAAAAAGGAATTAAACATGAGTTTTCGCCACCTAGAACTCCACAACTAAATGGAGTAGTAGAAAGAAAGAATCGTACACTACAAGAAATCGCTAGAACCATGCTTTGCGAAAATAAATTGCCTAGATTTCTGTGGGCGGAAGCCGTGAATTGTGCATGCTATATTGT
Source organism: Eustoma russellianum (assembly GCA_036186865.1). NCBI lineage: Eukaryota > Viridiplantae > Streptophyta > Magnoliopsida > Gentianales > Gentianaceae > Eustoma > Eustoma russellianum. The sequence goes on from AP025042.1 coordinate 11,681,902, forward strand.
AAATCGCCTATCTATAAGAAAGAAAATAAACAAGACGCCTTATGAGATTTTGAATGATCGCATGCCTAAGATTGACTATTTTCGTGTGTTTGGATGCAAATGTTTTGTCTTGAATACAAAAGATAATTTAGATAAATTTGAATCCAAATCAATTGAGTGCATTTTTGTTGGATATTCCATAAATTCAAAGGCATATAGATGTTATAATCCTCTCACTAGACAAATCATAGAATCTATTCATGTTAAATTCAATGAATTTGGTGAGATTGATAAAGATAAGGAATATGACGATGATTTTGAATTGAAACCCGTTTTGAATGAAGATAATGATTCTTTTGATATGCATGATATGAATGAGACACTAGAAATGCATGATCATATAGAAATGCATGATAACTTAGAAACTAATCAACCAAGATGGCATAGAGATCACCCACATGATCTCATCATAGGCGACCTCACTCACGGTGTGCGACCACGTATAAGAATCACTTCGGATAAAATAAATGAATTTCATGCTATGATTTCTGAAATTGAGCCCAAAAATGTGCATGATGCTTTGAGTGATTCATCTTGGATTGATGCTATGCATGACGAACTTAATCAATTCGTTAGAAATGATGTATGGGATTTAGTGCCACGACCACAAGATAAGACTATTATAGGCACAAAGTGGGTATTTAGGAATAAAATGAATGAAGAAGGAAAGGTTGTTAGAAATAAAGCGAGACTTGTTGCACAAGGATATAATCAAGAAGAAGGAATTGACTATGATGAAACATTCGCACCCGTAGCACGTCTAGAAGCTATACGACTATTACTTGCTATTGCTTGCATGAAAGATTTTAAATTGTATCAAATGGACGTCAAAAGTGCTTTTCTAAACGGATTCATACAAGAAGAAGTATACGTGAAGCAACCACCCAGTTTTGAAGATTTGAAACATTCAGATCACGTGTACAAACTAAAGAAGGCACTATATGGCCTAAAACAAGCGCCAAGAGCATGGTATGATCTTTTTGCTACTTTCCTTTTAGAAAATAATTTTAAACGCGGTACTATAGATAGTACACTATTTTTGAAACAAGAAAAATCAGATTTACTTATTATTCAAATCTACGTAGATGACATTATTTTCGGTTCTACCTCACATAGACTCGTTAAAGATTTTGAAAATTGTATGAAAGCTGAATTTGAAATGTCTATGGTTGGTGAACTTAATTATTTTCTTGGCTTGCAAATTAAGCAAACGAGTAAAGAAATTCATATAAGCCAAGATAAGTATGTAAATGACATGATCAAAAAGTTTAATTTTGAAAATTTGAAACCCTCCCCCACGCCTATGAGTGTCACTACTAAATTAGACAAAGACGAACATGGTAAAGACGTTGATAATGGATTATATCGATCTATGATAGGTTCTTTACTATATTTAACTGCTAGTAGGCCTAACATCATGTTTAGCGTATGTATGTGTGTTCGTTTTCAAAGTCAACCTAAGGTGTCACACTTAAATGCGGTAAAAAGAATATTCCGTTATATTAAGCACACGCCCACCTTAGGTATTTGGTATGATAAGGATTCTACATTTGACTTACATGCTTACACTGATGCAGATTATGGTGGCTGCAAAATAGATAGAAAAAGCACGAGCGGAACTTGCCAATTTATAGGAAATTCCCTTATTTCATGGTTTTCCAAAAAGCAAGCAAGTGTTGCTTTGTCCACTACGGAGGCTGAGTACATGGCACTTAGCCTTTGTTGCACACAGTTGTTGTGGATAAAACAACAACTTTCGGACTTTGGAATTACCGTAAATAAGATTCCTATATATTGTGATATTATGAGTGCAATAAATTTGTCTAAGAATCCCGTGTTACACTCTAAGGCTAAGCATATAGAAGTTCGCTATCACTTTCTTCGTGATCACGTTAACAATGGTAATATTGTCATAGATCACGTACGCAGAGAATCACAAGTAGCGGATATATTTACAAAGGCCTTAAATCAAGCCACATATGAATCTCTTCGTTCTAAATTAGGCATGATTCCCGTTGATATGATTTGATGTGATATTATTTGATTTACTTTCCTTTTTGACAGGAATCTTTTGATTAACTTTCCAAAATAAAGGGGGAGAGAGAATCATGATTTAAGGGGGAGAGAAACACTGACTGATCTTAATTGATCTTAATTGCACACATCAAGGGAGAGCCGGATTTGAAATTCGAAATTCAAATTTCAAATCTGTGCATAGTTCAAGGGGGAGAGATAGCACTTAAATCATGTACACAAGTTATTTTGAAAATCATCAAAAGGGGGAGATTGTAGAAATAAGAGGGTTTGAGTGATTTTAAAATAAGAAATTTGAATGCATATATATACATATATATAAACGTGCATAAATGTGTACATGTATGCATGATAACTTGCCATTACTTGCCTTATTTAGCTTATATATTATGTTGCCATACTAACGAGCCATGAAGCATTAAAGCTTACATCATATGGTAAACATTTGTTGTGTTTATACTATTTTCAGGTGCCACCATTAATAAACTAAATTAGTTCATTAAGTGAAGTACTTAGTTTAATAAACTAAGTAGTTCATTAAAGGAAGATTCATTTTGAAAAGGCACAAAGGCAACAAGGCTAAGGAAAGAAAGTTTTCTCCTCCTCTCCTCTTTAATGATACACACGCCATATATATATATACACCATATATTTTCAGATTTTTTTTATAAAGGCACATACACATGTATTCCAACGTACTACCGACACGTTATATATCTTACGTACGTACGTTAACGTCACACCACTATACTTAACTCATAGTTATGAGTATATTCAGGTCTTATATCATATGATATAAGATATGGTGATGACAAATTAAATACGACACGATAAAAGGTTCTAAACCAAAATGTGTCGTATCAGGCGAATACCAAAACTTCGCCAACGTGTCACGTACTTGCCATAAATAAATGGCCAGCCCATATACATCAAAATATGATGATATTTTCGTGCCAAACATGATATAATCAGCCAAATATACTTTCCATGTTGGCACACACAAATTACTCCACATTAAGGCCAAAATATGAAGATTCCAAATTTAATTTTGTCACATGTTAATGGTACCACTTTAAACCAGCCAAGTGCTGAGATTTAAAGTATATATTATATATATTATGTATAACATAATATATATAACATGTGCAAAAGTTAGAATTTAAATTAGAGAAAAATCGGGTAATCGATAAATATCGAAATTTTGGTTTTCTACGAACATAACATGGAACGTTTTTCTTGTACATCATGTGACACGTATCTAGACAATTTTTACATATGATATACATCTTAAAGTGTTCTAGAAAATTAAATTAAGGGCTGATTGGAAAATTACATGTGTGTATTATTAAATGTGCACTATTTTACAAAGTTAACAAAAATAAATTTCAGCACATGTATATACATCTTCCAACGCACATACAGCTGAGATGGAGCACATGTGGAGCCTTGTTGGCATATTGATTGGTCAAGGATCAATCATACATGGTTGGTGAATTAAAGAGAAAAGCCACAAATGGTAAGAATTCAAATATGTCTCACTTATGTCACATGCTGAAAATTTCAGCATGTTGAACCAAGGTGGCCGAATTTTATGTGTTTAATGTGACATATTTTGTCATCTTTTATTAGGTGATAAATTGGAAGAAGATATGGTAATGTTTTGAATATAATAAATAAGAAGAAAAAAAAGGGGATATTCTACATATCACATGCTGAAAAAAAAATTTCAGCATGTGTACAAGGGGGATGGACATGTATTGTTGATTCATTTTTATGATGAAAAATCAAAGAATAATTGGTATTATTTTGAAAGAAATGGAAGGTTGCACATGCTGAAAAATTCAGCATGGCAAGGAGTGTAAAGTGGCCGAAATTTAGCATGACAAAATGGGAGATTTTTTGTCTTGCAATTTATGATGAAATTTTTGATTTATGGTATGAATTTATGGTTGATTTTTGGCACATTTTTGAGTGTTTATTTCAGATTATTTCCATGTCATCTTGATGACAACATTGAGCCAATAAAGAGGTGCCAAGTAAGCGAAGACTAAATGATGATCCAATAGAATGATGCCAAGTAAGCAAGGCATTGTCACCATGATGTCTTACACTCTCTCAAGCACTTAAAAGGAAATTTTCAAGAGGGGAGAAGGCCTATAGGGGGACGGCTGCAAGGTTAAAAGAAAGAAGAGGAGAGCAAACAAAAACAACAACAAGAATTGCATTCCAAAGTGATGAAATTGCCAAGCTCTTCTTCTCCTACATCTTCTTTCTTTCTCTTTTCTTGTAAAAGGCCTATTGTTATTTACATCTTTCAATCTTGAATAGGCTTCATATAAACCACCATTCATTCATCTTTGTAAAAGATTGATCAAGGTGTGATCAATCTTCATTCTAGCAAGGTGGTGGTGTTCGTGCAAATTGTACTAGCAATACAAGGTTTGTAAAGGGTTGGAGTTAAGGTGTAACTCTATCAACCCTGCGGTAAGGTGTACTGCGTGTGTGTGATTAGTGTGAACCAAGGAAGGTGTTCCTTGAAGTCTGGAGTAGGTTGTTTATAACCGAACCAGTATAAAATTCTTGGTGCCATTTACTTTCTGCATTTACGTTTCAGTTACTGCACTGTTTAGCCTTCTTGTTCGCATCCGTAAAAATAGTAAACGGTTTTCAAAAATTACGAAAATTTCCAGAAACATACTTACACGTTCTAGGGTTAATTTGGCACAAGTTTCAACCCTTTTGGACAAGTATAAATCAACTAAACATCAAAAGTTCTGAGACTAGTGCAGTCTGATTTTCAGACTTGCAAAGGTTGAGACTTTGATTGTATTTGACCTACTTCCCAAAAGAATTTTCCAAAACTGTTTCAACCCATTTAAATATAATATATAAGGAGTTATTGGTCAAATTTTCAGAGCATTTGGACGTTCACACAAATAGGAATTAATTTTTCAAAACCATCTACCGTTTCTGGCAGATTTGCATAATCTGAGTATCAACGGTTTTTGAAGGGGTTAAAGGTTGAGTTTTTATTTGAAATTTTTAGGGAACCCTCATAACATCTGAGGCTAAGTTATCTCAAAATTTCATAATTTTTGGAGACCTCTAACCTGGTTTTAAAAACGTTTTAAAACAGGTCCTGAAAACAGAATCTGTTTTCAGAACTTGAATTGTTCAAGTTTAAAGAAATTTTAAAAAAAGCACACTTTCCGCACCATCTATTCAACCCCCCCTTCTAGTGGTGCCTTGCAGATCCTACACGGATCCCATTTACTATCACACATTTGGCCTATGCAGACGATCTGCTGGTATTTTTAAGAGGCACACAGCGAAACCTTCGGCGCTTCCATGCCTTCTTAACTCAATATGAAACTGCCTCTGGTCAGAAGGTCAATTTTCAAAAAAGCAATTTTATTCCATCTGTAAGTGTTTCTACACAACAACGGCGCGTTTTTTAGAATATCATAAGCATGAGAGGTTCCAGCTTACCCTTTTGATACCTTGGTTCTTATTTGCACAAGGGCATCAACCGTTCTAGATATTGTGTCTCCTTATTGCAGCATATTGATGACAGACTTCAGGGCTGGCATTCTCGATTACTTTCTTCCACTGGTCATCTAGTTTTGTTACGATCTGTGATAACGGCGCTACCATTACATATCCTCGCTGCTGGAGGTTTGCCAAAATCGGTGATTAAAATCATAGAACGGAAGATGGCATCATTTTATTGGGGGCGCAGGCATCACTGGGTATCATGGACTACCATTTGCATGACTCGTGAGGAGGGAGGATTGGGACTCCCAGACCTCAGCACGTTGCAGCGAGCTTATCAATGTCGCATTTGGTGGTCATATCAGCAGCATTCTACGCTTTGGAGCAAGTATATGCATGCCAAATATGGTCACCAGGGAGATTATCTGCCTTGTTTACTGGATTCATCCGTTTGGAAGATTATTTGTAGAATTCATCCTACATGCCTTTCTTTGACAGAAGGTCAAGGAGCCCAACTCACATGGCTTCACACGGCCACAGGAGAATTCTATTTGCGCAGTGCTTATGATATCTGCCGCTCACCCAGTCCCCTGCTGATTTCGACGAAGTTTATTTGGTTTAAGCACCATTCACCTGTGATTCAGCTATTTTTATGGCGAATTTTTCATTCAGCGATGCCATTTGAAGATTATATTGGTAGGTACTCTACTTCTCGCCCAACGCAATGTCCATCATGTAAGAATGCATCGGCAACAATGGATCATATATTCTTATACTGTTCCAGAGTACGTCTGCTGTGGCATTATTTTGCTAGTGAGTTACACTATCCTCTCCCATCATCGTTGCACCTTCGTCGGTATCTACTCTCTTGATGGTATCGATCTTCTTTTTCATCTCTCATTGGGGTCTTTAAAATCGTTATTCCGGCAATTATTGTGTATAACATATGGCGTGGCTATGCCTCTTTAGTCTATGGGGAGCAAAGCACTTTTACAATGATATCACTTCGGGCCTCAATACACTATGATATTGCTATGTGGTGCAAAACAATAGCGGCATCAAAATTAGCAGCTGGATCTCGGCGACATTTTTCTTGGCTTCCATCACTTCAGCCGCCACGCCCTCAATTGATTCGTTGGCTTACTCTGCCTCCCGGTCGGTTAAAATTAAACATAGATGCGGCAGTTGGCAGACATTATGGAGCAGGGAGTGCGATATTGCGTGATCACGTTGGCTCATGTGTGGGAGAAATTTCATTCTGACTGCCTCCTAGTACACCTCTCAATGCTGAGATTCAGGCCACCGTATTTGGACTTTTATATTTTCTTCCACTGTATCGCACAATTATACTGGAGTCGGATTGTGTTCAGATGATATCTCGTTTGTCACGCCCACAGCTGGTTCATGGGAACTATTATCTTCGGTTACTTCACACGTTAATTCATCTTCATCGCCTGGACTTTCATCACATTTATAGAGAGGCAAATATGGCTGCTCACTACCTTGCTCAACATGCAATGTTGAACCCTAGAAAACAATCTTATAATTCTCACACTCTACCTTCATTAGTTCGTGCTTCTATCTCATTGGATCTCTCCACCCTCCACTTGCGCGTCCCCTGACAGTTTCACGTCTTCCACATGGATTGGCGATCATTTCCTCATTCTGCCTGTATCCTAAGGGGTCCAGGCAGGCTCGGTATGCTTTGTTATCGATTGGCCTGGTTTTTTATGCTCTGCTTCATATTCCCTGATAACTTGGTCTTTTTATTTACATGTGAATGGATTGGTTTCTCTATCACGGTGGCGATTATGAGTGCTGCAACACAACAATCCCATCACACACACACGCCCTCAACGACTGCGGCTCTACTGGCGAGACATGATTGGCGTTCCTTCCTGTTTTACGGTGTAGTGTATTCTCCTGAACTGTATTGTACCCCAAATCCCCGCTCCAGTTGTATAAATAGGTACGCTTTTTCCTTTGCCAAGATTTTGTCCACAAGGGTGGTTTTACTTGGCAAGGTTTTAATGCGGCATATCATATATGACTGGAGAATGCAAATCATCACATATTTGAATTCGTTTTACTCTTACAATGATGTTTGGATGTACTATGGCTTCCCTCCGCCACAAGTGAGGCTCATCTATTAATAAAATTGTCTTTTCTTTTTAATAAAAGCGAACTTTTTATTAAGAATCAAGCCTCACTTATGGCAGAGGTGACCATATTACATAAAGTATATGAAACAAAAACCAATAGACAAAAGCCGATATAGGGTACGTTTGCCAATTATATATGATATGCCGTATTAAAACCTTGCCAAGTAAAACCACCCTTGTGGATAAAACCTTGGCGAAGGAAAAAGCGTACATATTTATATAATTGGACCTTAAACATTGATACATAGTGAATATGTATTGTAATGCAAATATAGTTGATGGCGATGGATCTGTGGAGCGATTGTGGAGGTCCAGCCCAAGATTCGTTGAATCTCCCCTTTGAAGCCACTGTTGATGTAGTAACATGGATTCCCGTCTCATTAACCAACATAGCGTGAGCAGTGTTCCTCGGCACAAAACGGCAAGAAAAGTGTAAGTATGAAGTAAAGAAATAGCACAACTAAAAGTGAAGCAGTGTCTCCAAACACGCACCAAGGTTGCCCGTGGTTCAGAGACTATGGGCAACTGATAACAATGCAAAGCTATTCTCCAATGAATCATAAGAAAGCAAAACAAAAGAGTAGTGGCATCGCATACCGGAGTTGCCTGCATAATAGCAATGCAGGCAACGAGAGAGACTGTATAGGCCCCTTTGTTATGTTCTGAGCACATGAATGACTCCATCAGTATAATAATGTCCACGAGCCGTGAAGGGTAATTGATCTGCCGAATTGAAACGTTGAGGAAGTGGATGCATGCGAGCATATTGACTCAAATAATGAGCCACCATGTTCGTTTCGCGAGGCGTATATGAGATGGTGTTGTGTGTAAGAACCAACAATTCCTGAAGACGTGCGTATTCTGGTAAGGGTCAGAAATGGGAACTGGACAGTAGCAGCAATTGGCTGCAGTCAGTTTCAATTAGAAAGTGTCTATGAAGGAGCCCAAAGAACAATATGCTATAAAGAACAGCATGCAACTCTGCCCGCAATGGAGACAATAGTGGAAGTCTGAATGAGAGAGCAGATATCATGCGTCCACTTGAGTCACGCAGGATAGAGCCAGCAGTGGCGAATGATTGCCCAGCTGAAGCATCAACATTCAGTTTCAGTTTGCCAGATGGAGGAAGCTGCCATTTTAAAGGTGTAATGTGCTTGGAGCGAAGTATTGGAGAGAAGCCAGCCTGTATGAGGGATGGAACATATTATGCCAAAGTAGATCCCGAGAGTGACGAAGACCAATCATAGCATGCTTGCCGTGTAAGCTGAGAAATTTTTGCGACAGGCAGATCACCATCACCATAGGTGTGATTGGTATATAGCTTCCATATGTTCCAGCAGAGCAGTATAGGCCCAACTACCCGAAAATTGCCTTTGAGAGACTTTTTTGAGGAGGTTAGCCACCACTGCAGGAGGTGCGGACGAATATTCTGTTGCTGCTGCATTGGAGGGCCATCCAGCACCCAAGAGAGATTCAGCCAAACCTTCTTTACGACGGAACAAGTGAGAAAAATATGATTTACTGTTGTCGATGCACTCTGACAGAATGGACAGATAGTTGGACAGTTGATAGAGAAATGGCGGAGATTGTCTTCAAACGGCAATGCAGAGTGTAGTAATCGCCAGAGGAATATACTAATTGTATTTGGAATACCTCTCCACCAAATAAACTTGTGCGATAGCAACTGGGCACGATGTGGCCGCACATCGTCATATTCTAAACGCAGGCGAAATGTACCAGAAAGACTAAAGCGCCACAACGGTGTGGGAAAGTCTGTTGTGAGCTGCAGACATAATTCGTGAACGGAACATATTCTTTTCCAACTGGGGGAATCATAAATACGGGGAATATAATCAGAACGCAAGCCGTAACGAGAATGCATGTACTGTGACCAAATGGAATTCTTTGTGTGATATGACCACCATAGTTTGCAGTCATAAGCCCTCTGGATGTGTTCTAAACTGCGAATTCCCCAGCCTCCTTCACTTTCTGGATAGCATAAATTATGTCAAGTAGACCATGTATATTTTGCGCCCCATAAAAAGGTTGTCATCTTTCTATTGATAGAAGATATGACACTTTTAGGTAGGCGGGCAGCAGCAAGATAGTGCAGCGGTATTGAAGTCAACACGGTTTGTAACAATAACAGACGGCTTCCTGGAGAAAGGAGTTGACTGGCCCAACCAGTAAGATTCACATCGAAATGCTGAAGCAAAGATACGCAATAAGGTGCCCTATTAATCCCCCGATATAAGTAAGAGCCCAGGTATTTAATGGGCAATGTAGACGGCTGCATGGCTAAAACTCTGATTACATTCTGCTGCTGTGGTGAAGTGATATAAGAACTCATAACAATCTGGCTTTTTGAATAGTTGACTAACTGTCCAGAAGATTGCTGATAAGCATGTAAGAAAGACTGAAACTTCTGAAGATTAAATGTTGATGCATTCAAAAAAATCAGTAGATCATCCGCGTATGCCAAATGAGACACAGGGGAGACTCGGCCAAGTGCAAACCCGTGTAATTCATTCGCTGAAAATAATCTGTTTATGCCACGGCTGAAACCTTCTGAACAAATTATAAAAAGAAGAGGGGAGAGAGGGTCCCCTTGTTTGACTCCGCGTGTGGGTGAAAAATAACCATAAGATGTGCCATTGACATTGATTGATAACTTGGACAGCTGCATATTGTTCAGTATGATACGAATGAACCGTGGCGCAAATCCAAAGCGTGCTAAAATGGATTATAAATAAGACCAATCAACACGATCGAATGCTTTAGCCATATCAAGCTTGATCATGACATTTCCACCATGTGTTGGCCGATCTAGCAAATGAATCATCTCGTTGGCCAACAATACATGCTCACTTATGTCATGCCCTTTTAAAAACCCAATTTGCTCCATGGATATAATTTTTGGCAGAAAGTTATTCAAGCGTGAGGCGATAATTCTAGTGGTAACTTTGCTGATGAAGTTAGATAGACAAATGGGGCGAAAATCAGTATATGTTACCGGAGACGTCTTTTTTGGGATTAATGTGATCACGGAGGATAGCATTTGCCGTGGTGGAGGAATTCCGAGAAAGAATTCTTGAACCGCAAGAATAACGTCAAGGTGTATGATCTCCCAACATGTTCTGAAAAAGTGACCGTTATAACCATCGGGTCCGGCGGCACTGGTGGGACTTAAGTCCATACGGCAGACCTTATTTCTTGTGCATCCGGAATGGCCATTAACATATCATTGTCAGCATGAGTTACAAGGGAAGGAATATGACGCAGGAAATCATCAACCCCATAAACCTGTTCCTTCGTGAAAAGTGTCTGAAAAAAGGTGACAGCTTCATTTCCCAGTGCCGCATTATCATGAAGAATATTGCCCGACGAATCTCTTATGTCCCGGATGTGAAGGCGCCGATGCCTGTCCTTTACCAATGCATGAAAGTATGCTGTATTGGACTCTCCCTCGGCAATCCATTTAACACGCGATTTCTGAGCCCAATAAGATGTTTGAGATTTGGTTGCTTGTATAAGCCGTGCTTGTGCCAAAGATAGGGCAGTGCGATTTGAAGAAGAAGGATCCGCATCAAATTCCATTTCTGCGCGCTGATAAGTAATTTCTGCCTGAGCCACATTATCAAAGATGTTACCATACACTTGCTTATTCCAATTTCTGAGCTCTTTTTTGAGTTTGTTTAACTTGTAGTAGAGGCCACGCATGCCTTCAGTAGTTGGATATTGCTGCCACATGTCTTTGACAAAAGCTAAAAAGTCCACATGTAAAGACCAGGCATTGATATATCGGAACGGAGCAATAGGCGGTGTAGAAGAGATGGTGCAAGTAAGAAACAATGGCGCATGATCAGATGTAGCCCGAGACAAGTGACCACCACCATATCAGAGAACAAACTGGAGAAAGAAACTGAGCATAAATATTTGTCCAGTCGTCGCATAATGCGCCCTTGGCCAGACCCACGAGACCAAGTAAAGGGCGATCCTTGAAAAGGTATTTCTTGCAAACCACAAACATCAACACAATGCTGAAAATCCGATAAAGTGCGAAGTGGTGGTGATGATCGTCCAGAGTGTTCATCTAAAGATAGAAAGGTGTTGAAATCACCTCCCATGATCCATGGGACTATATTGCTGTTGCTAACATCCTGCAAGGCGTCCCAAAGTGGTCTTCTATCTAATATTGTATGTCTTCCATACACCACAGACCATGCAAAGATTGTTTGTGTAGGGCGATAAGTATAGGTAAGCAAAGAAGTCTGAGAACCGTGATTAATATCTATTAGTTGCAACAACGAAGAATTCCAAAAAATCCAAATATTACCTTGACACGTGTCAATTGCTTGAGAGAATCCCATTGTCAAACGATAGTGAACAAGCTTAGATGGACATTGATTTGGCTCAATGATTATTAAGATGTCCAACTTTAACTTACGCAACAAAACCTGCAAACGTGAGAAAGAGGTTCTAAGACCTCCGACATTCCATGTGAGCGCATTCATGAGGAGGTTGCTGGGGGAGTGGAGCTCATACGGGAAGCACTGTGTGTAACAACCGTGGATGGTGGCCTCGGAGGTAGCTCAGTCTTAAGCCGACTGCGGCGTCTGGGGGCTACCGGAATAAAACCTTCAGTGTCAGGAGCTTGCCCAGCGAAATAAGATTGCAAAATCTCTTCATCACTTGAGAGGGGCGGTCTGGATGATAAACGATGAGTAATTGAGTCAGATGCTTCCATCATCGATTGTTGAAAGGCAGATTTGGATGCTGCATCGTTATGTACCACCGTGTTGACCAGATGGTCTGCGTCCGAATCTGAGACTTGACATATATCTGGGTCATCCACTGGATCGTTTTCATGCGCCATCGACGTGCATGGGATCTCATGCAAATTAGGGTGACTGATCACATTAGGGGAGGATGGGAGGGCGCAGTCATCCATATTTTGCAACAGCGCAGTGGCAGGCGGATATGCCCCCGGAACCGATGTTCCTGCAGCCGGCGGATTACAGCTCCTGTTGACGTCATCTATCTCTTCCGGCCGGGTAGAATTCAGAGTTTTTTCGTAGATAACAACCTGCGATGTATCCAAAACCGTACTAGGCTGAGGCAAGGTGGCATCTTTTTGAACTTTCTTTGGTGTCCACCGAGTGGTAGGTTTAGGCGGTTTTTCTCTAGGCTCTTGTGTAGCGCCGCCACATGCAGTCACCGAGTGTCCTAAGCGGCGGCATTCTGAACAGAACGATGGGAGATCTTCGTAAATGATTTGCTACGAAACAATTTTGTTTTTGCCCTGCAAAAAGAATTTCTTAGGAAGCTCCATGGAAATATCCGCTTCCACGCAGACCTGAGCCACCGAAGGACGGAGTCCATCGGCAGTGGCGACATCAAGCTTGATGGGTTGTCCCACAATACGAGCAATTTCAAAAAGTGCCTCCTTTTGATGGTAATGAACAGGTAAATTTGGAAAAGCAATCCAGATTGGAACAATGGGGGCGTCGGAGGAGGGATCAAAATCGGTGGTCCACTTAGTGACACGCATTGAACATCCGGCAATGGTCCATGAACGGCGGTAAAAGCAACGAAGATAATCCGGTTCATGAAGAAAACGCAGCAATATATGTGACTGATCCAAAAGGGTGATCTTGACATCCGATTTAAATCCTATACGATCAAAAACATCGCGGATGATCTTCAACGGTGGCCGGCCATACCAAAAAGTCCCGACGAGCGTTAACCGGTATGGAGCGGCTAAAGCGTCAATTTCATCGTCTGTAAAAGCAATCAGCGGATGGCCTTTGTGTTTTGATATTAACTTTGGAGCAATTGGCGCAACAGAGGAGGAAGAAGCCGACACTACCGACGCAAAAGTACGCACGGTAGCAGCAGCGGCGGCGGGGAGGTCCGAATTTCCGGGAGAAGAAGAAGCCATTATTTTCAAAATTGTCTTTTCTAAATATATATATATATATATATATATATATATATATATATATATGTGTGTGTGTGTGTGTGTGTGTATGTATGTATATGTATAAGATTTGTAAAGTTTGCATATAGAGGCCGATGGAGTTACGTGTACGTATATATGTGTATATGCACATGTATGAGCATGAGCATATGTACGTGTATACATACACGGCTGAGAGTGTCATATTTGGTATTTTAGAATTTTTGGTCTATCTGGATTATTTGGTATTTGGATGACAATTTGGTAATTTTGACGAATTTGACATTTTGGCCCATTTTGGTAAGTTGGACTAACTTTAGTACTTGGAAATAGTTTTGGAAAGTTGCATTTGCATATTGTTGGGAATTCACCCCTACACTTGAAATATATTGTTAAGCCGAATTGGTTCCAAACAAACGGAGCGTCCGAGCATATTGGCTATTTTGGATATAGAGCGTCTGGACATATTGGCCGCTATAAGAGCGTCTCGGCATATTGGCTATTGTGATATAGAGCGCCGGGGCATATTGACTATTGGGGACCAATTCGTAAGTCTTACGGTATAAGTCATTTATAGGGAAAGTGCTATAGTCATTGCATTATTTTGGACCGTTTTAGCCGGGTTTTGGATTTTGGACACTTTGATATTTGGATTTGGACCGAGTTATACTCGGATTTGGATTTTGGATATTGGATCGGCTAAATCGGATTTGGAAACTTTGGACTTTTGGGCTTTGACATTTTGGGCATTTGACTTTGGACATTTTGACATCGCATATTTGGAAAATTGCATCATCGATTTTGGATTTGGACTAGCACCTAATTGGACTTTGTTGCGTACTTTATTGGACTTTGCTACGTACTTTGTTGGGTCTATTTACGCTATTTGCTTTTGGATGTTATGGTAGAATTGTAAATTTACTTGCGAAGAGAAGCATGCTATTATTTTATGTTGTTATATATTTTCATCACACTTGCTTCTCTATGTATGGTCCCATGGTAAGTATAGTTGGATTACTTACTGAGCGACTTGTCGCTCAAACTACGCCTTAAATTTTTTTTGCAGATAGACAGGTAATTGAGTTGTACACCCGAGGATGATCAAGAATGAAGGTTTGGGATTGAGGATATTCTTATGAGACTCTTTAGGATTTCGTAGAGACAATTATTTTTGCTACTCGAGGTTTATGTAATTTTTAAGATTTAGTATTCATCTACATTTGACCATTGTATTGGATTTAGGTTTGTCTAGACATTGATAGTTATGATGATGATTATTTCGAGGTTTTATTTTTGACTTCCGCTGACGTGTATACATTTTGTTTTTGACGCCTTGTATTCTCCTTAGCGAGATACGGTGGATGAGTCATTTCGAGTACTAGGGCTTGGGACGGGTTGCTACAGCAGAACACCGTGGACCAATTCTAGGCATACTAACCCCAACTCGGTTTTCTTGCTGAGCTGCTCAAGAAGCACCTCAGCCCGGCCACAGCATGGCCGCACTGTGACATGTGGCACCACGTGGTAGCAGTACAAACGAAAACAGTCACTTTCTCTACAAAGAGAACACATTCCAGGTTATTTTTAACCTCCACTTTCAATTTATATTCATACAACCATGTACATAACTGACTTGAGCGTCAGAGGGTTTTTCCTGGGGCAGTATCCTTAGGCCTATAACGTTGTCTTTCCCTCGCAGGTTCTAGAAAAAGCCTAATGAGGAGCTGACGACGTTGTCTCTAGCTCACCTCTGATCCACCTGGCGATGATCTGGCTTCGTCAATTCAAACAGAAACTAACAGATGGTTAACGACAGTCAACCCTGAACTTCTTCCTTTTAAATCTGAGGGCTTGACATCTCCCCCTCCTTGAAAAGGCCCTTGTCCTCAAAAGAGAGTTAAACTTAGACTTGCCATGTAACATGTTCAAATGACAAAGAGAAGGGTGTGAGTTCAAGTATACCACTTAAGATATGACATAGCGGAGCAATCATGTTTGGTTTCAAGAGAATGGTATCAAGATGACTATGGTGGCCACTGAACGAATTGTTGCCGGCATCCAAGGACATTGGATCCATTTTCTACCGACTCCTCTACCAACAATTGAACGCAAGATAAGCTGATGTGACACAAAACTTGTTCCAGCAAAAACTGTAAAATAGCATGCGGAACCTTAACTAACTGCTACCTCATTAGGAAGTTGGCCAAGCACAGGACCAGTTTCATCTAAAAGATTCTCCTCGAAACCCTTCTTCTCCAAATCCAACGCCGTTGCATCATCACCTTTGTCTTTATTTGGGTTCTTGATCTCTGAAAAAGCAGCAGAGTGGCCACGAATTATAGGATTAGGCTTTGGGGCCGCTGATGGAAAGGATTTGAGCTTGTGGAATCAGTTGTATTATTGGGGTCCAGCCCATTTAGCTATCATTATACTGTGGGAAGCCCAAATGGTTTGGGTATTGATAGCTTCTCTTAGAAGCCCTATAAGGCTGTTTTTGCTGGCTAAAATTGAGGTGTGCACTGTAGAACATCTGAGAGGAGAAGAAAAACAGAAAAGAGGGAGATATGCAGAGAGTTCGCGTAGGAGTTTTTCTTTCTGGGCATCCTGTACGACTTTGACAACCTCCGGAGATCCAACAATTGGATTTTGCTGAAATTTGGACAGCTTCTTCGGAACACACAGAGCTACATTCTGACCGTTCAGTTTTTGAATCGGAACTCTAGATCGGTTGTAATCGCTGCTGGTGTCAGCTACGGTTTTTGGTGAAATTTCTGCACTTTTATTCTCTCTCAATTGTTGGCTCTTATGTATGTTGTTTTTGGTGGGCTGTAACATCCTTGTAGACTGATTTGGGTGTTTTTACCCTCAATTTTCATAATAAGAGAAGAAGAAGGGTGGACTCCTTACAAGTCCCGTGGTTTTTTATCCTTCACATTGAAGGGGTTTTCCACATATAAATCTCTTGTGTTGTTTGAAGCTTTATCTTTCATAATTTGCTTGAGGTTTTGGTGTGTGATTGATATTTGCTTGGTGAATCAATTGTGGTGAATTGGTTGAGCACTTTGGTTGGTTGTCTTGAAGTTGATCCTTGTAGGTATTATATCCTACTTGTGGTTTGTCCCCTACAACTGGTATCAGAGCATTTGGTTAAACTGTAGATATGGAATCTGGAAATCATTCTATGGTTAAATTGTCATCAACCAATTATTCCATTTGGCGTCCGATGATGGAAGATTTGCTATACTGTAACGATTTGTTTGACCCAATTGATGTGGATAAAACCAAGAAAGATGACACGCCCACTAAACCAGAGAAGATGTCGGATAAAGAATGGGAAAAGCTAAAGAGAAAGACCTTGGGAACAATTAGACAGTGGATTGACATTAGCATATTCAATCATGTGTCCCAAGAGACTGAGCCACTTGAGTTGTGGAGAAAATTGGAGGGTCTTTATGAAAGAAAGACTGCTCATAACAAGGCCTCATTGATTAAGAGACTTGTTAATCTCAAGTTGAAGCCAGGGAAGTCTGTTTCTGAGCAACTAAGTGACTTTCAAGATATCATTAACAAGTTGACTGTGATGAAGATTGTTCTTGATGATGAGTTGCAGGCTTTATTCCTATTGAGTTCTTTGCCGGACAATTGGGAAACCTTGGTTGTGTCCATCAGCAACTCAGCTCCAGATGGTACGCTTTCATTGAATGTCATTAAAGAAAGCATGTTCAATGAAGAGGTTAGAAGAAAGGAGATGGGTGTTGATATTTCACAGGCACTTGTGGTAGAGAATAGAGGAAGAAGCAAGAGTAGATGTCCCAAGGGGCGTGGCAAGTCAAAGTACAGGTCCAAGTCCAAGGATGGGAGAGAACCCACGATATGTCACTATTGTAGCAAGGCTGACCATATTCAAAAATTTTGCTATAAGTTGAAAAGAGATCAGCGACAGAAGAAAAATGATCATCACAAAGAGGGTGAGGACAAGAATACAGCTGCGACAGCTTCTACTTCACATGATTCTGTTTCTTTGATTTGTACTACTGGGGATTGTTGTCATGTTGACAATTCCAATTCTGAATGGCTTGTTGATACTGGGGCTTCTTATCATTGTGTTCCTGTTAAGGAGTACTTTATTGACTACCGAGCTGGAGATTTTGGTAGTGTGAAGATGGAAAACCAGAGTTCGGCTAGTATTATTGGAATTGGAGATATTCGAGTACAAACCAGTGTTGGGTGCTATTTGACATTGAGAGATGTTCGCCACATTCCAGATTTACGCCTCAATTTATTATCTGCTAATGTACTTGATCAAGAAGGTTACAAGCACACTTTTGGTGAGGGTAAATGGAAATTGTCTAAGGGTTCCTTGACCGTTGCTCGTGGAAAGCTCTGCTGCATCTTGTATAAGACACACTTGAAAGTGTGTACTAGTGAGTTGAATGCTGTTGAGGAGAAAACTTCACCTAACTTATGGCACCAAAGATTAGGACATGTCAGTGAGAAGGGTATAAAGTTGTTGGCTGGTAAGTCTCTTATTCCTGTTGATGTTACCATCTCTCTTGACCCTTGTGATCATTGTTTAGGAGGAAAACAACATAGAGTTTCTTTTCCGAGGAGATTCACAAGAAAGAAAGTGAAGCTAGAGTTGGTTTACTCTGATGTTTGTGGTCCCATAGAGGTGGAATCACTTGGTGGTAACAAATACTTTGTTACTTTTATTGATGATGCTACTCGGAGAACTTGGGTTTATATGATGAAGAACAAAAGCGAGGTGTTTGGTATCTTTCAGAAGTTTCATGCCATGGTAGAAAGGGAATCAAATTGCAAATTGAAGCGTCTCCGAACTGATAATGGAGGTGAATACACTTCAAATGAGTTTAAAGCATATTGCTCAAGATATGGAATTCGGCATGAAAGAACAGAACCTGGTACCCCACAACATAATGGTGTTGCCGAGAGGATGAACAGAACTATTGTTGAAAAGTGAGATGTATGCTTAGGATGTCCAATCTTCCTAAGTCATTTTGGGGAGAAGCAGTTGGAACCGCTGTGTACTTGATAAATAGAGCATCATCAGTTCCTTTGGAGTTTGAGACACCATCAGTTCCTTTGGAGTTTGAGATTCCTGAGAGGGTTTGGTTCGAGAAAGATCCCTCTTATTCTCATTTGAGGGTGTTTGGATGCAAGGCTTTCATGCATGTGCCGAAGGAACAGAGATTGAAGCTTGATTTCAAGACTTCTCCTTGTGTGTTTGTTGGATATGGTGATGAAGAGTTTGGTTACAGACTTTATGATCCAGCAAAGCAAAAAGTTGTGAGGAGTAGAGATGTTGTCTTTTATGAGCACGAGATGGGTTTTTATCTCTTAGGTGCTGGTAAGACTTATTCTACTGATTTCTGTCATGGTGTTACTGATATGTCTCCTATTTATGTTTCAGATGATCAACAAACAGGTGATACTCCCGAGGATGGTCATGACAACATTCATGAACATGACCATATTGAAGAGGTACAACCAGAAGTTGTTGTACCACAACCTGATGATGAAGCTGTAGAAATTGAACATGGAGAGCCTTCTAATCAGGGGGAGCAATTCAGTCCACAGGTGGAAGAGCCAACACTTAGAAAGTCAACCCGAGTTCGACAACCTTCAAGACTTTATCCCAGTTCAGATTATATCCTAATCACAGATGAGGGGGAGCCTGAGAGCTTTCAAGAGGTGTTGTCACATCCAGATAAAGACCATTGGCTCAAGGCTATGCAAGAGGAAATGGATTCTTTGAAGAAGAATGAAACCTATGACTTGGTGAAGCGTCCAAAAGAGAAGAAAGTCTTGAAGAACAGGTGGTTGTTTAAGAACAAGAAAGATGGCCACAAGCTAGTGAGACGGAAGGCAAGACTAGTGGTGAAGGGATGCCACCAGAAGAAAGGCATCGACTTTGATGAGATTTTTGCACCAGTGGTGAAGATGACTTCCATTCGTATAATTTTGGGACTAGCTGCCAGTTTGGATCTTGAAATTAAACAGCTTGATGTAAAAACTGCTTTTTTACATGGTGATTTGCATGAGGAGATTTACATGGAGCAGCCGGAAGGATTTGAAGTCAAGGGAAAGGAGAATTTTGTTTGCAAGTTGAAAAAGAGTCTCTATGGACTTAAGCAGGCACCAAGGCAATGGTACCGCAAGTTTGATTCCTTTATGAGTACTAATGGGTACAAGCGTACTTCTGCAGATCTTTGTGTTTATTTTAGAAAGTTCTCTGAAGGTAAGTTCATTATCCTTTACTTGTATGTTGATGATATGCTGATAGTGGGACAAGATGTTGAGATGATTTGCAGGTTGAAAGAGGATTTGTCAAAGTCCTTTGATATGAAAGATTTGGGTCCTGCAAAGCAAATTCTTGGCATTGAAATTGTTCGTGATAGAAAAGCTGGTAAGCTTTGGCTTTCACAAGAGAAGTATATTGAACGGGTGCTTGAAAGGTTCAATATGAAGAATGCCAATCCAGTTAATACACCACTTGCAGGTCATTTCAAGTTGAGCAAGCGGTGTTGTCCTATTATCGAGAAAGAGAAGGAAAGTATGTCACATATTTCTTACTCCTCTGCTGTTGGTTCGTTGATGTATGCTATGGTGTGTACAAGACCGGATATAGCACATGCTGTTGGATTGGTTAGCAGATTCTTGGCTAATCCAGGCAAGGTTCACTGGGAAGCTGTAAAGTGGATCTTGAGATATTTGTATGGCACCTCAAAATTGAGCTTGTGTTTTGGAGGTGGTGAGCCTATTCTTGAGGGATTTACAGATGCTGACATGGCTGGTGATCTTGATAACAGAAGGTCTACCTCAGGTTACTTGTTCAAATTTGCAGGGGGAGCCATTTCATGGCAATCCAAGCTACAGAAGTGTGTAGCATTGTCTACAACCGAGGCAGAATATATAGCAGCTGTGGAAGCATGCAAAGAAATGCTTTGGTTGAAGCGTTTCTTCCAAGAGTTGGATTTGAAGCAAACGGAGTATGTTGTGTTTTGTGATAGTCAAAGTGCTATGGACTTGAGTAAAAATAGCATGTACCATGCCCGCACAAAACATATTGATGTAAGGTATCATTGGTTGCGTGATGTCATTGAAGAGCAACTAATGAAGTTGAAGAAGATTCACACCAACAAGAATGGTGCTGATATGTTGACAAAGATAGTTCCTGGAAGCAAGCTTGAATTTTGATCCAAGCTTGTAGGCATGTCCTTTTGATGAGCTTTGCGTATGGTCTTCCCCAAATTGGGCTGGAGGGGGAGATTGTTGTATTATTGGGGTCCAGCCCATTTAGCTATCATTCTACTGTGGAAAGCCCAAATGGTTTGGGTATTGATAGCTTCTCTTAGAAGCCCTATAAGGCTGTTTTTGCTGGCTAAAATTGAGGTGTGCACTGTAGAACATCTGAGAGGAGAAGAAAAACAGAAAAGAGGGAGATAGGCAGAGAGTTCGCGCAGGAGTTTTTCTTTCTGGGCAGACTGTACAATTTTGACGATCGCCGGAGATCCAACCGTTGGATTTTGCTGAAATTTGGACAGCTTCTTCGGAACACACAGAGCTACATTCTGACCGTTCAGTTTTTGAATCGGAACTCTAGATTGGTTGTAATCGCTGCTGGTGTCAGCTACGGTTTTTGGTGAAATTTCTGCACTTTTATTCTCTCTCAATTGTTGGCTCTTATGTATGTTGTTTTTGGTGGGCTGTAACATCCTTGTAGACTGATTTGGGTGTTTTTACCCTCAATTTTCATAATAAGAGAAGAAGAAGGGTGGACTCCTTACAAGTCCCGTGGTTTTTTATCCTTCACATTGAAGGGGTTTTCCACGTATAAATCTCTTGTGTTGTTTGAAGCTTTATCTTTCATAATTTGCTTGAGGTTTTGGTGTGTGATTGATATTTGCTTGGTGAATCAATTGTGGTGAATTGGTTGAGCACTTTGGTTGGTTGTCTTGAAGTTGATCCTTGTAGGTATTATATCATACTTGTGGTTTCTCCCCTAAGAAATCGCGTTTCAAGCTGAGTTGGTAGGACAGAGTCGATAGACCCTGAGCAATTTGTTCAAGGGACAGCAGAGTCTGCCATTTCGTAATCGCTGTCTGAAAGAATGAAAGATCGGTCACTAAGCTGGGAAGTGGAAAATGATTATTTTATAACAAGATTAATAAGTAACAGGAAGGGATATCGCATTTTGAAGATTTCAACTAGAATAATCATTTTCATCATCATCCTCGGCAAAATTCTTACCCAAAAAAAAAAAAAAGAACGGATACGAATATCAAGAGAACCAACCAAAGTAAGTCAACTTCAAGATTAGTTGACAAATATAAACTTTTAAGTCTTCAACCCCCCTAAAAAAAATCTCCAAAACACGTCACTAAATTAGCACGGAATGGAACATGACAAATCTTAGGTTGGTGAACTCACTAGATTAGCGTGTTTTCCTTTCAAGGTCTAGGCCTCCAAAACCAAAGACTTTGCTTCTAGCAATTTGTGTAATAACAACATTATTTGGTATTAATTTGTGTAATAACCACAATACCAAATATTCGATCGATACAGAAAACTGGGTAAGACGAACCACAGGCCAATTTCGGTGATGAAGTTCAAGCTCTCAGCCTAGCTCCTTAGCTGACTTGGCTTTGCAAAGAATATGGATAGATACTTTCAACTTTTCAATTGCTTTCTGAATAAAATTTCAACCTTCATTAGTTTGCTTACATTTTTCATATACTTGTTGCTCTCTCATTTGATGGTGGATACTCACAAAATATTGTTATTTAAGGATTTTTCTAAGAAGCAAATAAAAAAGAAAATCATGTATAAGTGCCAAAAATATTTAATCCCCAAGTGGATTCTCTCTACCACGGCCGACAACATTAAGGTTTCACAAAACTCTAACTTAACCCAAAGTCCCATCAAAAAGATTTAAATTGCAACATAATTGGCTTGAATACTAAACATAAAAATTATATAGGTATTTAGATATAGTAAGCCAGAAAACCCATAAAATTCTTCTTCTAAGATCACAGCCTTTTATGTCCCAAAAAAAAAAAAAACTATACATATATATGTATACACGATTATAGGAAAAAAGTCATCTATTAGTCAAACCTATATAATGCTCAGCGGAACCTACATAGTAAAGGAAATAAACTTTTTCCCTCCAAGAAACTTATGAAAAAGTTGTACATTTGCCCAGGAAAGTAAATTGACAATAGTTCCAGGACTCCATTTCATCATTTTTCTTTTCCTCAACGGCATCACATTATTACACAAGATAAAGCACTAGAGAGTATCATAGAAGCATATGCTCCAACTGAGAAATACGGAAAACAAAGAAGAGAATGAGGAAATAACAGAATGTCTTTGCAACCAACAAAAATTGTAGCCCAATTCAGTACAACAACAAATTCTTGACGCATCAGGAACAACAAAATGTAAACTTGCTTCATGACTGGTATGAGTTGCGGCCACACCGATCACATACAGAAGAGGCATGGGAGGCTTTCCCCTCTGGCTTCTCCTTCTGCAGCTTTGGCAGATCAAATTCAAAGACGTCTTGCAGGGCCTTCGAACCTTCTTGAAGCTCATCCGAGCTGTAGGGAGGAAAAAGAAGAAGAGAAGAGCCCCAAAAGCAACAAGGCATGCATCAATAGTAAAAAGCTTTTAGATAATCCATGTCTTTTAAAAGAAACAAGCTAACAAAGGACGAAAGATGCGGAGTTTAGATAGAGTGCTTTTAATATGAAGAGTATTAGGCAAACAAACAAGGGATATACACTTGGGTACGAGACCGACTAAACAGATTGGAAATGCAGCTCAGTCAACAGATTCGGATTAGGCGGAAATGGCATATCCAGGGCACGGCACAGAGGATGTTTATCAATGATACCACAAGCTATTTGTCCTTCCATGTCTAGAAACTGGGCGTCGAGCTGGCGGATGTGGAGTCAAACATCAAGGTGGGAGAAAAGAGGATACCCACTACAGGGCGTAAATAGTGATCTTGTCCAAGATTTAAGTGCTAATGGAAGGATCTCAGCTCAAGAAAAAGGATAAACAAAAAATCATTAATCTTTATGCAGGAAATCATTGAATCTACGTTAGATATAAAGCTCATCAAAAGTCTATTCATGCCATTGATCTATGGGAAGAAATTAATCAGCATGGATCTGGATATTAGCCAACGATATGATGAACTGCTAAGTCCAGGTTCATTTAACACTTATACACACTCCAAGCGCTCTCCCACTCAACCTTCCCCTCCCCTCCCTCCCCTCTTTTGACAGCTCAAACTCTCTAACTATAAAAGTAAGGTTAAGCTATTAGTAGCTTAGATACTTAGGTATTTTGGTATAGATAGACAATATAGGCTTTTGTCTTACCTACTAATTTTGCAAATCCTGGCCCATCTTCTATAATGAAAAGTGAGTTTACCTACCCAGAAACAAATTCACCTAGATCCATAGTCTTGGCGTACAGGCTGCCCTATCAAAAACCGTACCAGTTAAATAAACAACAAGGGAAGAAAAATACCTCATACAGAGAGGAGGGGTCAATCGTATGATAGACTCATGAGTGGGCTTGGCCAAGATTCCCCTCTCCTTCAACTTCAAGCATATATCATATGCTGTTACGGGAGACAAGGCCTTGCTATTGAGCTCAACAGCGTTAAATAAACCTTTTCCTCGTACCTCCTTTATCAAATCTGGGAATCGCTGCTGAACAGTCAATAGCTGCTGCCTGAGTATCTCTCCCATTTTAGCAGACCTTTTGCAACAAGAGAACATTTCTAAAGATTAACACCAAGTATTCACTCTGAATAAAAAGATGTTAGATCAGAAGAACTGTACAAGCTATCCCAGGATATTAAATTTACAACTAGAAGAGTATGATGTATTCATGTTAAATAAGTACTGAATCAATTCGCAATTTCAATTTCTAAACTAAAAACCGCTGTTTTTTTTTTCAAAACAAAAAAAAGAATATCATAAAGATCAAACAATGTATACCCCATCTCTCTTATTTTTCAAAACAGACACATCTACCTCTGAGCGCATTAATTTTAGAAGCTTCTCCTATTGAATGACATAATAACACAAGCAAATAAAACACAAGTTAGTACCTTTCTACAAGTCCTTCATCTTTAATCACGTCAATAGATGCAATTGCAACTGCGCTCGCCAAAGGATTTCCTCCAAAGGTACTGTCAGTAATATCGGAATACATGTTAGCGAGACATAGGGTGACACCAGCTTACTGTAGAACTAGAAAGTTTACAAATTAAGCACATGGTAAGTAAAAACAGCAAAAATCTCATGATACGAGCAAATGATTAGCAAAAGAAAAAGACCAGAAATTCCACAAGTGAAAGCCGTAAGCAAGAAAACCAAAGATACCATGACATCAGGAAAGTAGTTTATAATTTTAATATATCACAAGTATTAGTATTCTCGCATAGCATTCAAAAGAACACTACTATGAACAAATATAACCTTCCATGCTCCCCAGGCTTTATGCAGAGCATAACATCCTTGTCAGCAAGGACCGCACTTACTGGTAGCACCCCACCACCTAATGCTTTGCCTAGTATCTGAACAAGACAACAGAGAGAAAAAGCTGGTAAAGTGACTTCATAAATCATAGAGTAGCTCTTTAAGAGACCAGTACGTCAGCAGATGTTCAAGCAAGATAAGGAAACTTTACTCCTAGGATGTCTACCATTTGTCCGCTTCTCAACAAGAAGATGTAGTTATCTTAATATGGACCACTGGACTAAACCTGCCACAATTTGCATATAGTAAATTGAATTGATTGTCCCCCTTGCAAACAGTCAACACCCAAACAGGTTGAATATGTCTCAACTGCAGTTTGTGTATCATGTCTTGACATTTGCCATTGAAATTAGGCAAAGCACTTCCAACTCACAATTCGACACTCTGCTGCATTTGTTCAGGTGTTAATGTTTTCCACAGGATTCTCATAGGCTCTAAGCATCTTCCTCTTAAACTACGATTGCTAACAGAACAACAACAACAACAACAACAACAACAACAACAACAACAACAACAACAACAACAACAACAACAACAACAACAACAACAACAACAACAACAACAACAACAACAACAACAACAACAACAATAATCCTTCAATTCCAACAAACTATTTAATGAATTCAGCACCAGTATCTCCTATTTACAGTTCGACAGGCAAGGCAGTACCTATTGAGAATTTCAGAGATGGTTCTTTATCAACAAATCCGAAGTGCACCATCAACAAGTTAGTTTGAGACATAACAGTAAGAAGACATCAAAATGCACAGAGTAGCATAAATTCTGTTCTCATCTGCAGTGTCGATCCTCGAGTAAAATATGCAACTATATTGCAAGCGACAATCGTGTGATGGCATACAGCAGAAAAATAGCAGCATTACACTGGCTCAATCACCAGATTGTAAAACTGAACTAAGAAAGGAATCAAAAGTTTTGTGTGCCACATAAAACTGAATATCTACAAAACAAAAATGAAAGCTCTTACAACTACATCAGGGCGGACTTCTTCCCAGTCACATGCCAACATTCTCCCAGAGCGCCCTAGCCCACTTTGTATCTCATCAGCAATCATCAGAACATTATACTTTGAGCAAAGATCTCTTACAGCTCTTAAATAACCATCTGGAGGGACTACAACCTACCAAAAAGAGGAAATATCAAATCATGTTAGATCATAAGACAATCAATGACAAGTTCAAAGGGTCATCCTTTCATCACATGATAATCATTTTTAATTAATTTCAAATCATCCACTGCAAGGAGTGTAGCACATGCATCAAACTCAAAAGGATAAAATGTGTTCGCCAACATACCCCGGCCTCCCCTTGAATGGGTTCAAACAAAAAAGCAGCAATCTTTTCTCCTTTTTCTGCACGGCATTAGAAAAGCATTAGAGATATTTGGTTGCCTGCAGTTTTCCGTTATCGGCTTCTTATGGAAAGTTGAATACATGAATTAGATCATACAAAGATACATGACAACTATACCATGCCAACAATTAGAAATAGTGACAAAAAGCTTCTTTTGACAAACCTCTGAACAGTTTCTCAAGGGCAACTTCATCACCAAAGTCAACTTTAAGTTGACCCGGCACCAAAGGCCAGAAACCACCTGTAGCTTCATTGTCACAGCTCATAGATATAGCAGCCAATGTACGGCCATGGAAGCAGCCACAACAAGACACAATGATAGCCTGGAATTAACAAAAATAAAATGAATAAACAAAAGAACGACGACGCTTGGGTGGTCTAGAAACAACTCATATGAATCAAGAGCTTCGATGAACAACCGAAAAGAGGATGTTCAATGCTCATTCTCTGCAATGAATGAGGTGGGCACTTATTTGAGGAATTAAGCTGAAGGCGAGTTACTAGTAGTCCATACAAGAAGACGCCTCAGGATATGTTTATGTCAAGCAGAAATACGCATCAAGTTACAAAATAATGGTAGTAAACTCAACTATAACAAGTCTGTTCATCTCACCAAGTTATCCGGAAACAAACGGCGTATCAATCCCCATCTTCATTTACATAACATCCAATAAGTTAGCACAAAAATAGCAATCTCCAGCTTATTCAGCAATTTTACGTATTTACTTTTGACGATTGCATTTCCTTTTGCTCGATTCAGTCTGTAACTACCTGTTCTTTTAGAGTCTTATGAATGCACTTCTTGCCTTTCCTTAGCTCATTACCTGAGATCAGTTTACTAAATAACCTTGAACTAGTATTCAAGAATCACATACATGTTTGGCAAACCAAGGTATGCCTTTCTTTGCTAATTTTAATATTTTATTAGCCTACCAGAGTCAACCCTATTTTACCCTCCAAGTGCCCGATACAATAGCATGCTAATCAAGACATTTCCGTAATTACCTACTTCACAAAAATTATCAATCATTAACGACAAATTATTTCTCCATCCGATGCAACTCAAATGGTGACAAGCAAGGTTTGAGGTAAAAGAAACAATTGTTTCTAGATACAAATGGGTATGGTTGCATACATTCGACCCCCCCATGGATATGGTTGCGTACATCCGACCCCCCATACCCCGCCATAGGCAGGAGCCTCTAAGGCAATGGGGTAATGTTGTTGTTGTTGTATCTAAATTAAAGCATGAGCAGGAAATTCTATATGAAGATTGAGAAACATACGAACCTCATCTCTGGAAATTTGTTTCTGCATATATCCCCATTTTTTTGCCAGCTTCAGAGCTGTTTCAACCCCTTCTGCCCCAGTATTCATTGGTAAGACCATTTCATACCCAAACGTTCTTGTTAAATGGTCTGCAAATACTGGAAACATATCATTGTAGAACGCTCTAGAACTAAGTGTGAGCCTTTCAGCCTGTTCCACTAACGCTTTCATAATCTTGGGGTGGCAATGGCCCTGTAGCAGAAATTTTTAAGAATTTATATATCACCCAATGCAAACAACTTCTCGGACCTGTGTGTTGAAAATTCTCAAACAAAGATTTCTTCACCATATCTTGATATATACAGGTTTGGATGATTTTAAAAGCATGATTTTATTAATAAAATGTAAATGAAGTACAAAAAGATGTTAAAAAGCTACTTTATATCATGAAAATAACAAAATATTTAAACAAATAAGGAAGTAACATCGATCTCTAAGATTGTACATCGATCAATCAATATGAACATCAGTGTCTCAAAGGAGACATAGATCGATCAATGTATGTAGAAATCAAAACTGAAAACCTACTGTAAGGCATCGATCTCTCAACCTCAAACACATAGATCGATCGATGTACATATCACATCATACATAGATAGATCGATGTAAGACTGATTAAAATTGAAATCATACTCTGAGACATCAATCTCTCAAATAGAGCAACATCGATCGATCGGTGTATACATTAGTCTCTAAATTTGAAACATAGGTCGATCGATGTCAGTATAATTTGAAATAATTTCTTTAATATGTGATAAGTACGCAAGCATTTTTGATATACATATTATTTCTTTACATATGATAAGTTTTTGTAACATCTCATATATGTTCATAATGATTCTATGCTTAAATTTGATATAATTTTTTGTTACTAACGTGCCATAGAAGTTTTGATAGCTTACTACTAGGGCAAAAGAGTATTTTTGAGTTTTTGTAAGGCTATATCTCAAGAATGATATATATAGATAAAAGGACACAAAGATGGAATATCATTACAAGTTTATTTGACATAATTGGTCTTCATTTCGTTATTTTGTAGATAAGGACAATTTGGTTATTTACACGAGCTTATTTTTTGTGTAATGCTAAAATGTTTACTATATCGACTTCTTATATATGGTATTCATGGTCTTCATATATATCGACCATATTTTATACGGACGTCATACTGGGGGATAAAGTTGCTAAGTCATACTATGAAGTTATGGAAGAGAGTAATTGACACTAGAACTAGGGGAGAACTCAGGTTACGGTGAACCAATTTGGTGTCATGCCAGGACGGTCAACTACGGAAGCAATACGCATCCTAAGAAGAATGATGGAGAAGCATAGGGAGAATAAGCGCGATCTACGTATAGTCTTCATCGACCTTGAAAAGGCGTATGATAGTGTGCCACGTAGACTGATTTGGGATAATCTGAATACAAGAGGAATTCCTATGAAGTACATAAACATAATTAGGAATATGTATGCTATGACGGAAAGAACCGTCCGTACGCTTGCGGGGAATACGGACTTCTTTCCGATGGAGATAGGTCTCTATCAAGGGTCTGCTTTGAGCCCATTTCTTTTCGCAGTTGTCCTTGACGAGTTGTCAAAGACAATCCATAAGGTAGTTCCGTGATGTATGCTTTTTGCCAATGATATTGTATTAGTCGCCGAGAGTACACATATCCTGAGTATGAGACTAGAGCAGTGGAGAGGGACTTTAGAGAGAGAAAGCCTAAGGATTAGTCGTTCTAAGACCAAATATCTGCACTGCGACTTGGGTGGCACAACAAACGATGAAAATAGACAGCTCACCATCGAGGGTCAAGTGGTACCACATGTAAGTAAATTCAAGTACCTAGGATAATTTGTACAGCAGGATGGGGACATAGATAGTGATGCAACGCACTGAGTTCAAGCAAGCTGGTGTAGGTGAAGAGCGGCATCAGGGGTGCTGTGTGACAATAATTTTTCAACTAAATTAAAGGGAAAATTTTATAGGGTGGCAGTGCGGCCGGCAATGCTATATGGAACAGACTGCTGGAGCATCAAGAGGATACAGTCACAGAAGATGGAAGTGGTAGAGATGAGGATGCTGCGGTGGATGTGTGGGCATACAAGGCTAGACCGACTCAGAAATGAGGTATTTAAGGAAAGGCTAGGGGTGGCTAGTATATCGGATAAGATAAGGGAGGGAAGACTGAGATAGTTTGGACATGTCAAGCGTAGACGGACAACGGCGTCTGTTAGAGCAGTTGAAAGCCTCATTATAGAGGGAAAAAGAAGTAAAGACATGCCCAAACTGACTTGGGAGGAGTGGATTAGACATGAACTATTAGATTTACACCTCTGAGGGCATGATCCAGGATAGGTGCTCATGGAGACGAAAGATTAAGGTTAGCGAGGTTTAGGCAGGATATAGGGATACCTTAGAGTATATATAGGGGCTTAGATACTCTCTCAATGTTAGGTTGACTTTGTACTTTTTGTTTTTTATTATGTGTCTATACAGGTACATATAGAGCCGAGGGTCTCGCTGGAAGCGAACTCTCTATCTTTTAGAATGGAGGTATTGTTTGCCTGTCTCTCACCCCTCAGACCCTAGCGATGGCTTTTGCTCTTCTTGGGATATGATGCGTATGTGTTGTTATTATTGTTGTTGTTGTTGTTCTACTATATGGTCTTAATGGTATTCTTATATACATTATTCTTGGCTTCTATACTATCATTATTAACAGCATATTGGTCATATTTTTGAGGAGAAAGTCGGCCACAATTGAAAAGAAAAGGGGAATTTGTTTGAATCAAATGGTGATATTTTCTATACAATCTATGCTCACCATTATGCAATCATTCTTATTCATAAAGTAAGATTTCCTACTTATGTTAAACATAAAAAAGTTTATATATGTATGTGTGAGGTAGACAAATCAAATTTTGACATATGTGCAAGACTACACTACATGGATCAACCAAAACACTCCAAGATGACTTGTTGGCAAAAAGTTACACACTTTGACATCCAAGGTGGTATATATTTCGGTTTTGGGAAGCTAAAAAGCTGAATTGGTCAACTATTATCATTCCAAGTTGTTATTGAGGTTGAGCAAAAGGTGGAGAAGAAAAAGACTATCTAAGCTACTAGGTTTTACCACATAATTGCAGAAATTCCATGCCATTTTCTGCTGAGATTTTTGGTCACAAAAAGGGGAGATGAAGTGTTCCAATTGAAGCTTTTGAAGGTATCAAATATGCAAGGTGGTGAGGTATTCATCTAATCAAATGAAGACAAGTAAGATTGATGACATTGAAGGTGACATGTGGGCATCCTAAAAGGTTGTCACATTCAAAAATAGCGTAATTTCTGCTAACCACTATTCCACCCCTCCCCTCTAGTGGTGTTTGTACATGTGTTACGGTTCAACAAGTGGTATTAGAGACAAGGCCACCACATTAAGAAGATAAAAAATACCCACCCTTGATCCGTATCAAGGTTTTCGTACATGATATATCCTTGACTCAATTCAAGGTTAGCAACTGAGCACATTTGAACATTTCAAGAACGTTTGGAGCCTTTGTACTCACTTGATTCAAATTCAAGGTATTCTTCTCAAATCATACATTATGTCATCAATTTCTCACAAAGGCGTGTACTCAAAACCTAGAAAAGAGGTAATGTCAACTTCTGACTTAAATTCTAATTTTGATATGACTTTTGATGAAATGTATGATGAATCGATGAAAATGTATGCACATTATAAAAAGTTATCAAAAGAGAAAAAGAAACTAATTAAAGAAAATGACAAATTGAAGACGTCCAATTTGGGATTTTCAAATCAATTAGAGTTTTGCATATAAAAGTAAACAAATACTCTTGATTCTTTAAGGACTAAAATGGAATCATATACAAAAACTGAATAAATTTTAAGTGTTGAAAATAGCCTGCTAAAAGCCAAAGTGCATGATTATGAAAGTGAATATTTATTCATAAATCATGTAAACTAGACTTAGAGAAAACCTTAGAACAATTTAAATCTGATCAAACATGTTAGACACACTAATATTCTCACAAAAATATAGAAATGTCAAAAAGGGATTAGGGTATAAAGAAGAACATGACAAGTTAGGTAAAAATACTAATTTTGTTTCGTCTAGTTCTAAATTACCTTATATTGCAACAGATGTAACTAAATCGAATGTACATATCTTGTATACTCCTTCTAAGCCTAAGGTTGTTTATATGTATACAAATGTGCCTAAACCAAATAAAATGCATTCAGCCCATTTTGGTAAAAACACTTCACAAAAAGTTTACCCTAAAAAGTTTGATACGTATAAACCTAAATATGGGCATCCTACATATCCCCCTTGTAAAGCTTATAGAAATAGATCTGCAACACATAATTGTATATCTGAAATGCCATTTAAAACTCAGACTCATATGCCTTTACATTATAGTGCATTTAGACCAAGTTATAACATATATAAGAATAATGCATCTCCATTTAAATGGGATGGTCAAGTATATGTAAATTCTCTTTATTCTCGTCTTATAAAAAGGTAAATATGTACCAAAAAGGTACATCCACGTTTGAATACCCAAAGGGTATATAAACAAGGATGTTGCTTCTAACGTTCAAACACCCAAATAAAGGGTACCTAAAGTCTTGTGTTCTTTGTATTTGAATTGTAAAAAGAATAGAAAATGATCTACTAATAGTACAAATCTATGTAGATGATATAATATTTGGCTCAACTAACCTTACCCTAGTAAAGGAATTTGAAGAGTGC
Source organism: Eustoma russellianum (assembly GCA_036186865.1). Lineage (NCBI taxonomy): Eukaryota > Viridiplantae > Streptophyta > Magnoliopsida > Gentianales > Gentianaceae > Eustoma > Eustoma russellianum. The sequence goes on from AP025042.1 coordinate 11,714,648, forward strand.
ATAAAATTTGAGTTCGAAATGTCAAATGTAGGAGAACTCAACTATTTCTTAGGATTACAAATAAAACAAACTCTTCGCGGAATCCATATTAGTCAAATCAAGTACGTAAATAACATGAACAAAAAATTTGGATTCGAAGAAGTGAAACCTGCAACTACCCCCATGAGCGTAAGTATAAAATTATACAAAGATGAAAATGAAAAGTCTTTCGATGACACACTATATAGGTCAAGTACTTAACCGCATGAAGACCAGATGTAATGTTTAGTGTGTCTGTGTGCCAAGTTTCAATCATGTTTTAAGGTATCACACTACAATGCGGTGAAAAAGATTTTTAGATATATTAAACATACAAATCACTTAGGACTTTGGTATGATAGAAACTCTCAACTAGAACTACATACTTATAGCGATGCTGACTACGGTGGTTGTAAGATAGATAGAAAATCAACTAGCACAACATGTCAATTCAAAGAAACTAATCTAGTTTTTTGGTTCTCAAAGACACAAGCTAGTGTAGTCCTTTCCACCACCGAAGCAAAGTATATAGCTTTAAGTCTATATTATACACAATTACCCTGGTTAAAATAGCAACTTAGTGATTTTGACATTATAGTGAGTTAGATTTTTTCTGCGATAGCACCAGCGCAATCAATCTTTCTCGGAATCTGATACTTCGTTCTAAAGTCAAACACTAGAAGTTAGGTATCATTTCTTATGTGACCATTTTCATAATGGAAACATTACCATTGACCAATTAAGAACTGATAAACAAGTTGCATATATTTTTACTTAACCACTAAGTCAAGCTACATTTGAAAATTTAAGAGATAAATTAGGAATGATCTCTTAGACATCATTGAATGAATTTTTGTCTTTTATATGTTTGCAAAATAAAGGAGGAGAGAAAAAAAGAAAAAAAAATCATTACTTTTATCATGATACCACAATTTAAGGAGGAGCAATTTGAGAGGGAGAAGAGCAGTAAAACATAGGTTAAGAGGGAGAGGAGTACAACATAGACTGAGGTGTTGAACAAATTCAAGTATGAATAAAAACAAATCCAGGATTGTGAAATATTAAAGAAACTGAAAATAAATTCAGTGTATATTCATATATCAAAATTCTGCTGCCTTTTATACATGGCAGTGTTCCAACGGTAACATTCTAGCTAACGGTAACAAAACAATAAAATATATAATATCTATATACAATATGCCTACACTATGTCTATACAAACGAATATTTTACAAAGAAGACTATATATACTGCTGTATATTTCCACACTCCCCCTCAAACTTGGTATATATGTCTATACAACCAAGCTTGTTCACCGGTTTGAGAAAAATAGATGTAGAAACAGGTTTGGTAAAGATATCTGCCACTTGATTGCTAGATGAAATGTGCTCAATCTTGATTATGTTGTCTTCAATCTTTTCACGGATAAAATGCCTATCTATCTCAACATGCTTAGATTTATCATGTTGAATAGGATTCTCAGCCATATTGATTGCAGAGACATTATCACAATAAATACAAATTGGTAACAATACATTCTGTCTCAGTTCTTTCAGCACCCTTCTTATCCATAATCCTTCACAAAGTCCAAGAGCAAGGGCCCTTAATTCAGCTTCTGCATTACTCCTTAAAACCACTGCCTGCTTCTTACTTTTCCATGTGATTAAGTTTCCCCATAAGAATATCCCGTATCCGGTTGTAGAACGCATATCTATCTTTGATCCCGCCCAGTCAGCGTCGGTATATACAATTAACTGTGTTATATATATAATGTGTATGTGTAAATATATCATATTTCTTTTTACACAATTTGCATAGATGACTATATAATTCGGCTTTGTTATGACTCTCAGCAAGAGTTGAAAGATTAAGTCCCGAGTGCACTTCAGCGGGTGCAGTGTAAGAGTGGAGACACCCGTTTTGATATCTATGCGTATCAATATTAAATACGCGTACACATACATATATATTATAGAAATTATACGAAATATTGGATTATTATTTCTCTAGCAGATAAATATTTTTTTTATAAGTCCGTACACCAAGATATACTTTTATTTTACAGGGATTTTAAAAGACATTTTATTTTCAAAAATACCTTACTGAGTCTCATTTCTTTATATAGTCTACTAAACTTTACGAGGCTAATTTTGTTTCCGTACTTGTAAATCAGTATAGTAATAAAAAAAATCCAATTCTTTTGACAACCTTGAAAAGGGAAAAACTTTTAAAATATTGATGTTATTGCAAAAAAAAACGATGTGTTGATATATATATATCTTAAAGAATATTTCAAATTTCCGTTTTTGTTACATCTATTTTTTTACTCAAAATTTAATTTGACAACCATCGATATCGCAAGCAGTTTGACCGTTAAAATGTTTTCGAACTTATTTATCCGCTTGCGATGAACTTACTACAAAAAAAAGTAGCTTTCAAAATATATATCAGTTTTTGAAAAACCGAAGGTACTGTATTCAAGTCGTTTCATAAAACCTTATATTATTAAGTTTTCAACTGTTTGGACGCAATTTTACCAAAATACCTTGCGGAAAAAAAAAGGTTATATCATCGTTTTTAAAATGGTCATTTGAGATATCGCGTTGTAAAAACAAATCTATGATACTTTGAGTTTTGTATTTACAAAAATTAGAAGCTTCATTATTTTAAGTAGTTAAAGCTATATTCAAAATTATAGCTGCGTAAGCTACTTTTCTTTTAACTTGAAGAAAGATATGTCTATATACATATTTCGTATACTAGGCTGCTCACGATATCTCTGAGAATTAAGAGCATGATTTTAGAGCTAGTTCGTAAGTATATAAGAACTGATTTTGAAGACTTGGTTGTGTTAAGGAAGGGTAATGGTTACCATATTGGCATGTACAAAGAATGTTAGTGTGGTTAATTATCCAGGGAATAAATCATATGTGATAAGGTTAAGAACCTGGTATTGTAGATTGCAATAAGTTGAATGTTACACGTCAAGTAGTATAAGTGAAAGTTTGTAAGCACTAACTATAGAGAATTAGGTAAGGATTGAACCCTATGAGGACTAGATCATCTTGGGAGATGCTAGTGATGACTAAATTAAATTGTACTACAGTGCAATGTATTTCGAAAAATACATACAGCTTCACGAATGAGTCTTGCGAATAAGGCGTTAAGTTAAAGATTGTACTACACCTAGGAACTGACTTTAGAGGGTTGCTCATGATAGCAAATATAAGTATGATATAGACCAACGATTAAGTTATGAAGTCAGTATAATGACGATACCCTTAAGGCTGGTTCGAGAACTATAGAAAGAATAGGTTACGATCTGTCAGGAGAGTACAATGGGTTTAAAGATTACATTGTAAATATACACACTGAATGATTTAAGGACTTAGTCTTGTATCGAGGAAGTGAAATAGGTAACATATCGGAATATGCAAGGGATACTAAGTTCGGTCATGATCTAGGAAACTGAATTATGTAGGACTATACTAAGTTATAGATTACGTAACACACAAGTTTCGAGGACGAAACTTTTTATAAGGAGGGGAGAATGTTATATCCTTTTTTTTAAATAAGGGCAAAAGGGTCAATTGGGCCTAATTAATTAGAAAACCTAATTTGATTAGGAAAATTTTTCCTAAACCCTAATCAAATATCTATCTAAACTACGCTTAGTTTCTCCCTTCCTTCATTAAGCGTGCGCCGCATATACAGAGAGAAGCAGCGACGCTTTCTTGCTTCCAAACCAGGCCGCCACTTTTGGGGAGAAATACCACCACTTGATCACACTTTTCAACGCGTATCAAATACCAGGTAGGTGCCCCCTTAACATCCGTTGAATGAAACAAACAAAAGTCTTTAATTTCTCTATGAAAACGAGATCGTACATTAGTATTTGTGGTTGTATAGATGCTTGATTATTAGATTATATGTGTATGTGATGATTTGTATGTCCGTATATATGATCGTATATGTATATATATGTATGATGCTATTTTCGTATGAAAACTCGAAAAAGATTTGATTTTTGATGTGCGTGTGAATACCGGAATCGTAAGAAGAAGCGTTTGTGCCGGCGGCGCGTGGCCTGTAGTGGTGGGCTATGACCACGTGCTGCCGGATGGAGAAACAAGGAGGGGGAGGGCAGCTGAGTTGGGGGTGGGCTGGTTAGGGGGGGCGGTTGGAGAGGAAGGAGGTGGCTGGAGGGTGCGGTGTAGGGAGAGGGCGGCTGGAGGGGTGGTGCAGGGGTGAGCTAGGGGTGGGGCGGGTGAGGGAGTTGAGGGCGGGGGGAGAGAGTTGGGACCGTGGGGAGTTTGATGGGGGAAGGTGGGAAACGAAGTAGAAAAGGGAGGTTTTGGAGTCGCAGGAAAGGTCGGCGGGGGGGTGAGGTTCTGGACAGAAAAAGGAAAAGTTGGAATTGCTGAGACAATTTGGGAATCGCAGGAAGCAAGGCAGGAAGAAAGGGGAATAAAGAAAAAGAAAAAGGGAAAAAAAGGAAAAAGGAAAAAAGGAGAAAGGAAAGTAAATGAAAGATTCCGTGTATGATTTCTCTGCATTCATGCATCACGACATTACATAATATGATATGTTCTGTTCTGTTCCGTTCTGTTCTGTTAGGATATGCGAGACGTAAGTCGCATATCTAATTTGTTCCGTTCCGTTCCGTTCTGTTAGGACCCGGGGTCATGCATTGCACGATTAGATGAATGTTCTGAGAAGGTAGGTTTATCATGCATCACGTATGTGACATTGCATTTCACGCTCATATTGCATGATTAGGTGCTTGATTGTCTTAAGAAGTTATGACCGATATACGTTGTTTTAAAAAGATATGACCGTTATACGTTGTTTTAAGAAGTTCTGACTGTTAAACGTATTTGTGAAAACGTGGACAATCTATTTTCGTATTACAGTACGTATATGTATTTCACTACTGTCCTAGCATGTATGATCTCACTAAGCCGATGCAGGCAGGGTACCTACTGAGTGACGTTTTTGTCGCTCACACCGTTCGTTTTGTTTTCTTGCAGACGATTCAGGGTATGATTATATATGGGTTGGAGAAGATTCAGAGTGGGCTCAGTGGGACTCGTAGAGACTATTTGGAGATTGAGGATCAAGAATTGAGGAGGTTTTATTTTATTTATTATTCCATTTGAGGACATAGCTTAGGGATTTCTTAATTGTTACTTTACGATGTCGTATAAGGGATTGTGACTTGATTTTGACTATATATGATTTTGGGGATTTTACTTTCGATTTAGGGTTTTGAATTGATTTATTTCGCTTCCGCAATCGAATACTCTGTCGTTTTGATAAGTGCATGGATTCGTACAGACGCCTTGTATATCCCTTAGTGGAATATGGCGGGCGTACCGGTTCTGACCCTAGGGTTCGGGACGGGGCGCTACAAACTGTCTATCAAAATTCTTTGTGAAATATAAACCTTGTCCAGGTGCAGCCTTCAAGTACCTAAGAATCCTTAGAGCCGCCTTTAAATTCTCGGCAGTGGGATCATGCATAAACTGTGAAACAAAATTGACTGCATAGCAAATATCAGGTCTTGTGTGTGAATAAGTAAATAAGTTTACCTACTAACTGTTGATACCTAAGTTTATCGGTTGGAGTTGTATCCCATTCTTCTCGGGGTTTATATCCTGGTTCTGTAGGTATAACAGCAGGTTTACACCCCAACATACCCGTGTCATTCAATAAATCTAAAATGTATTTACGTTGTGAAATGCACATTCCTTTCTCAGTTCTTGAAACTTCCATTTCTAAGAAATAACGCAGTCTTCCTAAACCCTTTACTTCAAATTCATCCGACAATTGTTTTTTAATTTTTTCTATGCCACAATGATCATTTCCTGTGAGTATAATGTCATCTACATACACAAGTATTGTAAAAATATTAGGATCAGAAAAACGAATAAACAAAGTATGGTCACTTTGAGTCTGTGTAAATCCAAATTTAACTGCTAACGTAAATCGTTTAAACCATGCCCTTGGGGACTGTTTTAATCCATATAAGGATTTCCTAAGTTTGCATACCAAAGGTCTATGTCCAGAAGTATTACTTTTCAAACCAGGTGGGACATCCATATAAACCTCTTCCTTTAATTCACCATTTAGAAAAGCATTCTTAACATCTAATTGGATTAAAGGCCAGTCAAGGTTTACTGCCAGCGAAAAAATAATTCTAATGGTATTCAATTTTGCCACTGGAGCAAATGTGTCTATATAATCAATTCCATAGGTTTGAGTAAACCCTTTTGCTACCAATCTAGCCTTATGTCTATTAATAGTACCATCCGTATTATACTTTACTAAAAAAACCCATTTGCACCCTACTGTTTTAATTCCTGGACTACGTGGTACTAAATCCCATGTTCTGTTTTTAACTAAAGCTGTTAATTCATCATTCACTGCCATCCTCCAGGAGGTATTAGTTAAGGCCTCTTCTATAGTATTAGGAACCCACTGTTTGTCAAGACTAGTTGTAAAGGCGTGTAAATTACAACCTAATCTATCATATGCAAGAAATGTATATAGAGGATGTTTAGTGCACTCACGGGTTCCCTTCCTTAGTGCAATAGGAAGGTTGTCTACATGTGTTGGTGAAGCATCACCACTGTTATCACTAGATAATACCTGTAATCCTCCTGGATTATTAATGCGCCTGATGTAAACTCTGGTAATAGGCAGCTCATGTCTGCTTCGCATTGTGTCTTGTGGATTTCCAGACGTTCCAGGAGCTACGCCAGCCAATTCAGTATCCTGTCCTTGAACCTTCCCTGCAGTGTTATCTTGATGCTTACTAGCATCTGAGTCAGTAACAGAGTAATTAGGAAAACCAGTAGATACTACATCAAGGACACTCCAGTAACTCTGTAAGTCCTGTGAAGGATTTGTAGCGCCTGTACTATGAGTATAAAATGCATATTGTTCATGAAAAGACACATCCAAAGATACAAACATTTTCTTAGTTAATGGACAATAGCATTTATACCCCTTTTGAGTGCTTGAGTATCCTAAAAAGATACATTTAACTGTCTTCCTATCCAATTTAGTTCTGAGGTGAAGAGGTATATAAACAAATACAGTACAGCCGAATGTCCTGAAAGGTAACATAGAAAACAGTTTTGAATGAGGATACCAATTGATCATGGTCTGCTTAGGAGTGTTAAAGGACAATACTCTAGAAGGCATTCGGTTTATTAAGTAAGTGGCCGTAAGGATTGCTTCTCCCCAAAAACACTTTGGAACATTCATTGCAAACATAATAGATCTAGTTACTTCAAGTAAATGTCTATTTTTCCTCTCAGCCACTCCATTGTGTTGTGGAGTATAAACACAAGTTGTTTGATGATGAATGCCCTCAATTATCAAATAGTCTCTTACGTCTCCTCCAAGATACTCAGACCTATTATCACTCCTGAGTACCTTTATATTAGTATTAAACTGGTTTTTTATAAGACTAATAAAAGTTTTGAGAATATTACCTACTTCTGACTTATTTTTCATTAAGTATGTCCATGTGACTCTTGTATGGTCATCAACAAATATAATGAACCATTTGGATCTAGTCAAGGTAGCCACCCTAGATGGCCCCCATATATCAGTATATACCAAATTGAATGGAGAGCTGGATTCATATCCTTTAGGCAGATAGCTTACTCTAGTTTGTTTGGCCATACAACCCGTAGCACCAGATGCTTGCATGGTTAGGGATGACTCTGTACTAGTAGAAATGAGACCAGATCCTTCAAGATTGGACTCTGATGTGCTACCCATCATAACTTTTATCCTACTTTCTTCATGTCTTATTTCAAAAAAGACAGTGTTAAGGCTAGGCAAAGGCTTCATTCCTAGTATCCTACTGCGTACAGAGTCTAACTCTTTGTTAAGGCCATTTAGGAATCTAAAAATTCTCTTTACCTCAATAAAGTGTCTGAAACTAAGATCATCTGCAGGTGAAGTCCATGTAATATCTTCAATGATATCAATTTGTTGCCAGAGTTTAGTTAGTTGTGAGTAATATGTGCTCACAGAGTGATCTCCTTGACGGATCTCTAGAACCTTTGCTCCTAGCTCATATATCTCGGCTATATTATCCTTTTTTGAGTACAGTTCTTTTACAGCCTTCCATATTTCAGAAGCAGTGGAGTATAACATGAAGTTATCACCAACATCAGGATGCATGGAGCTGATCAGCCATGACATCACCATGGAGTTCTCAGATCTCCATTGTCTAAACTTAGGATCTGTAGGAGGAGGAACGACGATATCTCCATACAGATAGTCATACTTTCCTCTTCCTACAACAAACATCTCTACAGCCTTGCTCCATGACAAATAATTTGACCCAGATAACTTATGGTTAGTTATCATAATAGGATTTCCATCTACAGAATTTGGAAGTGATATTGGAGCAGGAATCTCCTCAGTTTGAGTCTGAGTAGTGGAGACTTCAGCTGAAGATTCAGCCATCGCAATGTTTCAGGTAAGATCTTGTTTTTAGAAAAACACAGGAAATAAATCTGATTGTGGTGAAGAGAGTAATATATCAAAGAAAATCTGAAGTTGAAGATAACGCAAGTGGGAAATAAAGTGGAGTGAAATTGTCAAGTTTCCATCAGATGGAATGACAAGGTAAAAAATTTGATCTGATAAAAGTTGATTTTGTTGTGACGTAGTGGAGGCTGTAGTACACGTTAAGCGGTTTTCAAGGTTAACGTGTACACCTTGTAGAAACCAACGTGTAATCGTGCATGTGAACCTTTTAAAAAATTATTAATAAAAATTAGAGACAATCAATGTACATTCCAGAAGAATCCCACAAAGATTTTAAGTTTGTAAAGTGGGACACATGTCACGATATGACTGGAGCTTAAAGCGGTAGTGGGAAAACTTTGAAACAATAATTTTGCCAATAGTGGGACGCGCGTTATTTTCCTATAGGAGAATGCAATACCCAATTCTTTTACAATTGATATAGTAATCAGGAAGAAAAGAAGATAAACTTTATGAAGGTCCTTTCTGCAAACGATTCAAACAGAAGAAGTATTCTTCTGAAGAACGATGAAGCAAGAAACGAAAATATATATTCCAGCTATTGTTATCTCAGCTGCTGTTTCTCCTCTTCACACCTTCTCTGCTAAGTAAGATGTCAACAATATCTGATACTGGATCAATTTCTGAGACTACAATGTTCCACAATCTGCATCTTCATATGAACAGATTTTACAGTGAAGAAATCAATAGTATAACAACCGTATGGCTCTGATACCATGAACAAATTCAAGTATGAATAAAAACAAATCCAGGATTGTGAAATGTTAAAGAAACTGAAAATAAATTCAGTGTATATTCATATATCAAAACTCTGCTGCCTTTTATACATGGCAGTGTTCCAATGGTAACATTCTAGCTAACGGTAACAAAACAATAAAATATATAATATCTATATACAGTATGCCTACAGTATGTCTATACAAACGAATACTTTACAAAGAATACTATATATACTGCTGTATATTTCCACAGGTGTACACATAGGTGTAAATGTACACAAATTTTAAAAATCATGTAAGATTTAAAACAAGTGTTGAAATAAGTGCAAAACTTGTAAGTGGTAAGTGTATGTATTCAAAATCATGTAAGGTTATTTTGAAAATCATTCAAAAGAGGGAGAATGTTACGTATATGTTTGAATAATTTTAAAAGCATGATTTTGTTAAGTGATAAAATGTTGATGAAGTACGAAAAGATGTTAAAAAGTTACTTTATATCATGAAAATAACAAAAGATTTAAACAAATAAGAAATAACATCAATCTCTCAGATTGGAAAATATCGTTCGAAGTACAAAAAGATGTTAAAAAAACTCCTTTATATCATGAAAATAACAAAAGATTTAGACAAATAAGAAATAACATCAATCTCTCATATTAGAACATATTGTTCGATCGATTTGGACATCTGTCTCTCAAAGGAGACATAGATCGATCGATGTATGTAAAGATCAAAACTAAAAACATACTGTAAGACTTCGATCTCTCAGCCTGAAACACATAGATCGATCGACGTACACATCGTACCCTATATGTACCGATATCGATGTAAGACTGATTAAAACTAAAACCATATTGTGAGACGTCGATATCTCAAACAGAGCGACATGGATCAATCGATGTATACACCAGTCTCTAACTTTGGGACACCGAATGATCGATGTCAGTATAATTTGAAATAATTTCTTTAATATGTGATAAGTATGTAAGCATTTTTGGTATATATATTATTTCTTTATATGGTAAGTTTTTGTAGCATCTCATATATGTTCATAATGATTCTATGCTTAAACTTGATATAATGTTGTGTCATTAACGTGCCATGGAAGTTTTGACAATTTATCGCAAGGGCAAAAGAGTACTTTTGAGTTTTTACAGGGCTACATCTCAAGAAGGATATAAATGAATAAAAGGACAAAAAGATGGAGTATCATTACAAGTTTATTTGACATAATTGGTTTTCAAGGGCATTTTCGTTATTTTGAAGACAAGAGCATTTTGGTCATTTATACAAACTTCTTCTTTGTGCAATGCTAAAATGTTTACTAAATGGACTTCTTATATATGGTATTCATGACTTTCATGGTATTCATGGTCTTCATACATACATACATACATACATACATATATAGATGAGTATATATATATATCAACCATATTTTATATGGACTTCGTTTTTCTTGGAATTCTCATCCTTGAAGTCTGACATTATGTTGTCATACTATATAGTCTTCATGGTATTCTTATATACATTATTCTTGGCTTCTATATTATCATTATTGATAGAATATTAATCATATTTTTTAAGAGAGAGTCGTCCACAATTGAAGGAGAAAAGGGGGAATTTGTTTGAATCAAATGGTAATATTTACTATGCAATTTATCTTCACCATTATCCAATTATTCTTATTCATAAAGTAAGATTTTCCACTCATTTTTAAACACAAAA